>CM054059.1:73804984-74434735 GCA_028641055.1 Alopecurus myosuroides
AGAGTTTTTACTTTTTCTTTAGTTTCACCTTCAAGACTACTCAACCAAGACCCTAGGTTCTTGGCCTCCTCATCGTCACCAATGTTTTCAACACAATCCAATAATGAGGGAGAGGCAGTGGTAATAGACTTGGAGGTGGAAGTTATTACCGCGGTGGCTTTTGCCATGAGACATGTAGGTCGGATCGATGTCTTCTCATTGGGAGATTCAAATAGAGAGACCGATGAAGAGGAAGTGGTAGCTATGGCGACGTGGGCAACACCTACGACTTCATCTTCTCCTTCATCTCCGGAGTAGTATGTCTCCAATGTGGGGCCTTCTTGAACATATAGAGCCCTTGGAACCCTTCTAGCGAGGTTCTTGTTTTGTGGAGCTTTGTTCTTGTCCTTGCGAACAAGCTTCCCTTCATTCTCTTCTCTTGGCTCAAAGGGACACTCTTTGACGAAGTGGTTTGTACTTCCACAATTATAACATGTCCTTGGCCGTTCCCCTTTCTTCCTAAAGATCTTGTTCCTTGAAGGTCTTGGGGCACCGGCTTTGTGAGCCTCCCATCTCTTCCAATACCCTTGCATGGCAAGAGCAATACATTTATGGGCACCCTTGTATGTATCCTCATAGTCCTCATCATCATCATCATCATCATCATCAACTTCTTCAATCTTGGCCATTGCTCTAGACTTCAAGGCAAGGTTGGGAGACTTTCCATGTCCTCTAGAGCGAGCAAGAGCATCATCCGCACTTTTGTGAGATAAGGATATGGCAATGAACTCACTTAGCACTCCAATGGAGTTGAGGGAGTTGTAGTCGGATCTTGTTCGAATGCTAGTGGAGAGGTTCTTCTCAAATGGAGTTATGGCCTTGACAAACTTCCTCTTGATCCATTCATCCGAGATTTCCTCTTTCCCAAAATCTCTTAGTTGATTGCCAAGAGTGACAACTCTTCTATATAGCTCCTCGGGACTCTCGTCTTCAAGCATGACGAAGTTCTCGGACTTGTCGAGAGCAACATCATATTTTGATGATTGAATGCTAGCATTTCCTTGGAACAAGGAGTCAAGTTTATCCCATGCTTCCTTGGCGGTCTTCAAGCCGCGAATGTGCTCAAGATGTTCTCTTGGGAGAGCCTTTTGGATAGTCACAATAGCGGTCTTGTTGAGTTGGAACTCCACGTCCTCTCTTGGGGTCAAGTTGTTTGGATCATGAGGATGGAATCCATGAACAACGCTTCTCCATAGAGCGGTGCAACAACCTGAAATATGAGACTCCATATCGAACTTCCATGATGAGAATTCGTTAGTGTTAAGCATGGGAGGATTTCCAACATTAACCATGTGTGGTATTGTAGCAATAGGGTGGATAGAATCGTAATTGGGAGGCGGTGGAACTTTAGAGTTAGACCCCGAACCGTTAGCCGATTGAGACTTGGAGCCCTCGGAGTTCCCACTACCCTTAGCCTTTTTATCGGCTTTTGCTTTGGCTTTCGCCTTAGCTAAAGCGATGTTAGCTTCCATTTCATCAATGTCCGGAATGGATTCTTCATCCGAGCTTACATCGTTTGGGGTGGGAGGTGTTTCCTCGGACTCCTTGGTTCTCCCCATCAATACCTCCATCATTTTCTTGATGCTAGAAACCTCCATACTGACAGTAGAGCTAACCTTAGACATTTCGGTTTGGAGGATTCCAACCGAGTCTTGTAGGTTAGCTATACTGTCGGACATCTTGGAGATCTCCGCACTAGAACTACCGGGGGTATTTTCATCGACCATTGTACTCTTGGGCGGTTAAGCCCTTAGTAAGAGCCGAGGCTCTGATACCAATTGAAAGTGCACTATGGTCAACTAGAGGGGGGGGGTGAATAGGTTGACTACCAATTTTTCTTTTCTTTTCCTTTTAAGGGGCCTAGTAAGATAAGATACGATTCTCTAGATGTGCAACTAGGTGAACAACCTATGTGAAGAGAGTAGTATGCGCAACGGAAGTAAAGCGTAAGGTAGTAAAGCAAACAACAAGTGTAAACAAGGAGACAAGGATATGATTCACCGTAGTTCCTTCTCAAAGAGAAGTACGTCTACGTTGGAGAGGTGGGGAGCCACCTAGGCGCTCCTCAATAGCACGGTTGTGCACACCTTGTTCTCCTTGAGCTTCTCCGGTGAGGGAGATGCTCGTTTCCACTATGAGGTCGACTTGAAGGCGTTGACCAAACCTTTACAAGGGCTTGAGGTCACTCCACAAGATAGATGGAGGCTCTCAAGCAATCTGTAGCTTCTTGCAACAAGGTGGAAACTACAAGCACGAGATCTACTAAGGTTTCTAGGCCTCAAGTAGGATTCTAGATCTACTAGGTTGTGGTGGATGGATTTGAGATTCCTTTGGTGGAAGTGTGGATCTAGGTCTCCTCTAGCTCTCCACCAAGTTTGGGAGTGATTGGGTGGACGGAGTGGGAGATCTAGGTGGTTGAAGCTTTCATTAATGGCTAGGAGAGAGAATGGGAAAAGCTTGGCATTTATGAGGTAGGTGAAGGGGTATTTATACTCTTGGTGTCCAAGTGGCCGTTTGCAGTCCAGGGCACCGGAGGCTCCGGTGGGTCTTCTGTGCACTGCGCAACTGCGCAGTGCCTTATCCTTTGCGCGCTGCTGAGGAGGACGGAGGCTCCGGTGGATCGAGCGGAGGTTCCGCCCACCGGACCCGCACCGGAGGCTCCGGTGGAACCTCCGCCACTTTCCAACAGAAGGGGTAGCTGGCGGAGCTACCACCGGACCCTTCACCGGAGTCCATTTGCACTTGGGCCAGGGGGCCACCGGATGTCCACCGGAGCCTCCGGTGGAACCTCCGCCACTTTCCAACAGAAGGGCATTTTAGCGGAGGAACCACCGGATGCGCACCGGAGCCTATTTGAGCACAGGCTGAGTGGCAGCAGCGGGCTGAGCCTCCGGTGGATTCACCGGAGCCTCCGGTGGATTTACCGGAGCCTCCGGTGGGTTCACCGGAGCTTCCGCCCATGCACATTTTGGTTCCCTGGCTTTCTTTCTCTTAGCACTTTTCGAATATCTCAAGCATTAGCCCCATAAGTATAGTGAACCTAATAACCTGGGCATTTTCATCATTTGAACAAACATTAGATCAAACAGTTATGTTGTCATATAATTACCAAAACGGACGATGATCTTTCAATCGCCCGGGGGTCTTCCGTTTTAGGTCATGAATGAATTTATGGGCGAAGAGGCGACGCAATTCGGTGCCTGAGGCACCCAGGTGGGTCCCAGGCTTGGCCAAGGGGGGCGCGGCTGGTGCCCTCCTGGAGGCTCTGTGGCCCCCCTCCGGATCCCCTTCCGGATTCTGGAGTCTTTCGGTGAATAAAAAAATGTCAAAAAATTCCAGCTTATTCTAAGAACTTTGATTTTGTGGAACTTTTCTGCAATTCAAAGACAAAACAGACAGAAACTAGCACTGGGCATCTTGTTAATAGGTTAGTCCAATAAATGATAGAAAACAAAGGAAAACACAGGGAAAACATGTAGAAAACAAGCATGGAGCATCAAAAATTATAGATACGTTTGGGATGTATCATAGTTCTTACAGAAATTCTTATGACAAAAGTATGCCTAGTTATGAAAGAATAATAAAAATTGAAAAGGCAAAAAAAATAATGCATTCCCAATATGAACAAAACAATGCCTTTACCATACAATGGAGTGACCATTCTGCAATTCTGAAAAGTATAAATGAGCAACTTGTGGGGTTAACTAATGAAATATCCAATCTTCAAAGAAGTATTGATACAACTGAAACTTATATTTCTAATATGTCTAATACTCAAGCTAGTTTGATTATTCAAATGACAGCAGAGCTTGAACCTGCCTCACCTTCTGAAAATAATCCTGCTGAAACTTTTAAAACTATGAGTACTTCTGTTGTTACCATTTAAGTGCTTGAAGAAGTGAAAACTTTCAGTACTCATGAGTATCTTAATATTTCTAAACATATTGATGTCAAAACAAATGGGATTGGAGAGGCCATGACTTTAGGTAAAAGGATTACCAAAAATTTGGAGATTGAATTTTTTTTTTTCCAGTGAGATTTTTTTTGGAAGTGGGATTGATGATAATATGACTTTAGGAGAAACTTTTCCCACCATGTTTGAGGATGGTAAACTTGAGTTTAATAATTGCACCATCTCTAATGTTATTAAGTTTATACAAAATTTAGCTAAATATCCCAATGCTAGTAAGTTAAATATTTCTTTCACTAAACATATCACTAATGCTCTCATTGAAGCTAAGGAGGAAAGGATCAAACTTGAAGCCCCTATTCCTAGAAAATTAGAAGATGGTTGGGAGCCCACTATTAGAATAAGAGTAAATGATTTTGATTTCAGTGATTTATGTGATGTTGGTGCAAGTTCTTCTATTATGCCTAAAAGTTAATATGATATGCTTGATTTAAAACCATTGGATGAGAGTATTTTGGGAGTGCATCTTATAGACTCCGCTATTAAAAGACCTTTGGGAAGGATTGATGATGTTCTTATTATTAACACGGCTAATTGTGTTTCTGTTGATTTTCTTGTTTTGGATATAGAATGCAATGCGTCTTGTCCTATCATTTTGGGAAGATCTTTTGTTCGCACCGTTGGTGCAATTATTGATATGAAAGAGGGAATTATAAGATTTCAGTGCCCCCTTAAAAAGGGGATGGAACATTTCTCCAGAAAGAGAAAGAAGTTAACTTTTGAGTCCATCATAAGGACTACCCACAATTCTATTGATAATACTTGATTCGTTCTTCATGTCTAGCTAAAAGGCGTAAAAGAAAAGCCATTGTGGGAGGCAACCCACTTTGTTTTCCTTTTGTTTTTTGTAAGTTTGTTTTGTTTTGTTTGAGTCTTGGAAGTTTTTACCTATGTCACAACTGCTCCTTATCCTTTTTATTTCAATTTTGTGCCAAGAGTAACATCTAATAGGAAGTTAGTGTGATTTGGGGAACTTGCTGATTTTTGTCCAGATTTTTGTGCTACACCAAAAACCTCGGCTCTCTTAGCCAGAACGCGAGGTTTTTTTTTTATTTGGCACATGACCTAGGTTGTGATCTAACTTTCATTAGTTTCTCACTTTTTTATTTTATCTACAGAAGTTCCTAGAAAAAATCATCTTTACCTGATGTTCTGTTTTGACGGATTTCTGCCAATGTTTGGATTTGCCTCTTAATCTTCTTCTTTTGTGATTCTTTCGGGGCGGAAGGGTGAGGGGGGTGGGGGAGAGCCTCAAAATAAGCTGTGATTGTAGCTGGTGTTTTTAATGAAGTGTTAGACTTGTGTCGAAACTGAACCAAGTGGATTTATTATTTTGATACACTAACATAGCTAATGAAAAGTGTGAGAACTTTTAGGTGGAGGAGGTTTTCAAGTGTAGGGTGAGAAACACGAAACCACTTCCTAGCCTCCATCATGGTTTGATACTCTTATTTTAAAACTAGTTTCAACAACCCTGTGCACTTGCAGGAATCACTCTCTAACAAAGAAACCAATTTTTTCGTGTAACTCAAGAGAAACTGTAAATTTCGTACTTGTAGCAAATATTTTAGCTTTGCTTCAAATACTCTATGAGAAAGAAATTTTGGTCAAGTTACTTAAAAAAATTCAAATAAGGCTGCACCTTGGGAAATAAAAGTGTGAATATATTGGACGTGTGGTTCATGTGCATGTTGGTAATTAAAAAAACTATGTTATTTTGTTATGTTTACTTGTTCCTTTTCATTTCTGTTTTTTATTTTGTAAAGTGCATACACTCGTTCTAAACAAATATATTCGGTATTTACATGTAAATTATAAATCTTCACCATTATTCATCGAATTTCAGGCCACAGAATAGGTAACGAGTGTGCAAATATGCTTTGGTTCATGAGACCATGGATAAGAAAAAAATATGTAAGTAATATCATCCGAGATATTCCTATTTCTTATGCAGACCGTAAATAATAGCACCAAAAGTTTCAACAAAAATTTATAGTGTCCGGCAGGGATGTTGGGAATATGCCCTAGAGGCAATCATGTATGATGTAATTCCCACTGTATTCATAAAGTTATTAAGTTGTCCTTGTTTTGAACATCTGATATATATGTCATTGAATATGTGATTCGATTGTGGAACTATATATTCATGTTGTTCATACTAGATTGTCCTTGGTCATTTAGGTTGTGCTGGACACACACCCTAGACTAATGTGAGTGTTGGCTGATGACACGGTTCCACTTGTCATGGGCATGGTGATGCCATTCCAACGTTCACGGACTTGGATAAAGAGTTTAGCAAGTCGGACTGACCCACATTGAGATGCAACGATCAAGTCGTCATTTGCATGTCTCAATCAATGTAATCCTTAGACCTGAGGTTGTCGCACAATCCGAGTTGTGGATCATCGACTTAGGTTCTGTCAAACGTTGTTCTGTGACAAGGCAACTCTAAAGGCAGAGTTCGGGTCGAATGAGAAGTAACCTGCGTGATCTGGATAATCAAGATGGGATTTTGCCCCTCCGAATGGAGAGATATTCTCTGGGCCCTCTCGAGTGATATGATTCAGGAAGCATGGCCATGCGCGACTCAGTTAAGTGTTAACTGTGTCGATTGACTAAGAGTTAGTCAGATGAATCACATATCACGGATCGAGAAGAGAGTTGAGCTATTTAAGGGATGACGATAAATCGCCTATAGCTCGACAAGGTATATCGTGAGGCAAAAAGGACTAAGATGAATATCACATTGAAAGGTATGTCGTCATGACTCAATGGTACTTGGGAGTCGGCACGTTCTGCTAGGAGCTGCTACCGATTGATCGATTGGGAGTTGGACTCCAATCGTGTCCAAGTCGCCATGAGTCTGCAGGGTCGCACACTTAAGAGCGGGAGCAAGTATTGGTTGGGTTGGACCCGAACCGGAAATGGACTGAGTTAGTGAGTCGGACTAACAGAGGGAATGGGCCACAAGTGTTGTGCAGCCCATTACCATACGCTATATAAAGAGGGGCGCAGGTTGCCCAACGGGCATGTTAGTCCACTCTCCCATGCGTTGGGAACCCTAGCCCCACTCAGTCCAGCCGCCGCACCGGACCTAGCAGTCCGCCGTCGGAGCTCCTCCTCGTACGTGTGGATACCGGCAGAGGTGTTGTACGTTCAGCACTTCGACGTTCGAGGGATTGGATCGGCCGGACCGGATCGTGGGACTGCACTGCCCCGACGCGCTGCATCGATAATCCACACCTGCGCGTCTAGTGGTAATACTCGTGGCCTTCTACCTCGGCTAGATCTTGGAAGCATCGCGTAGAAAAAGTTTTTGTTTATCTCTACGCGTTCCAACAAGGGAGAGACACATAAGTTTGTGCAAACTTCATTATCCATAGCAACACATGAGCAGTCAGCTAGTATTAACCTAACATAACATGATTCCTCTCGATATCCGCGCATAGCACCATCCCTTAAGTCGTTGCATGCAGACACGAACCGTCAGTGACACCCGACGCCGACGTGCACGAGCACGACGGACGGATCAGAGCACAGCCGCAGAAATGGATGCACAAGGAGATGTGTCACTCGCTAGCTACTAATCGCCGGTCAGTGGCTACATGTATATTGTAGTCACGGCGAAAGCGTAGTCACTACCACGATTTTTGCCGCGCCCTCCGGCCGCCAGAAAGGTGAGGGCGTTTCGACCTGTCGGGGGTGCATGGGCCCTAGACACCGTTCGATGCCGCCCCGGTTGCCTAGATGAATAGGAAAAAGTCCAATTTATTTTTTTTGCGGGAAAAAGGTCCAATTTCAACCTTAAACTTATGGACGTCAGCTAAATTAAACCCCAAGACTTTGAATCCCAGAAGTTGGTACACTTAACTTGTAAATCATGTTATATTTCGAACCTTGAACTTGTTTCCATGTCAGCGAGAAAATCCAAATCGCTACTGCCACCAACTAAGTTGGCCTACCCGTCATATGTGTATTCTACCTCAAACCCTTCCCTTTCTACTCAATTCGATTATTTTTCCTCTGCCACCAACTATGGATGGACGGTTGTCCATCGACACTCATCGGCATCTCTAGTCTTAGCGTTGGAAGTCGACGGTGGGCAGTGGCGCATGGTCGTGGCCATACGGATGCGGGACGATGCGGGGTTGGAGCCCTCGCGAAGCTGAAGCGCAAGGACCTTCGTACAGGCACGTTCGTGCTCTCGGCACGAGCAATTGGGGAATGCTGCATAAAATGCAGCCTGATTAAGTGATAATTTTCCTGAAATGAATGTGCTTGCTTCACACCCTGGTTTACCAACATGATTGGAATTATGTTGACATTTCTTAGAATTGTATTGACATTTCAAAATGTGTTTAAAATGTGTTTTAAATAAAGGGTGCAATTGCACCCAGGAGCCAAAACGCTGCTCCCAGCACTTCCATTTTGTTATTCTAAGGAGATGGTGTTAGATGTCATATCTAATCCTGAGTGCAACCTTTACTACACAACTATCAAGTATCAACTCAGAGACATCAGACATCTAATGGCATCGATATAGACCTGACAAAATGTCAGGCGACTTGGATTTAACAAGACCGCCCGGTAAAAGTTCAGAGCATGTACAAGTAAAACAAATAATCAGTCAAAGAGCACTTAAATGTGAAGTAGGTAATTACTCCAATGTTAAAAAAAAGATTCTCGTTAAAAGAAGCATCTAAATGTCTCTTAATCAATGCATTCAGATGCTACATACCAAGACACTTGATGGTCCACATCACAGCATCGTACCGAATTTTAAGTCAGCAATACTTGTGTACTCCATGCAACATTTTGAATTTACAGCGATGTTATGTACACACCCTGCTCCTACAGTCTAAACACTCATATATGTGGTTCCATTTGACTTATAAAAGAAATAATAAATAACCTCACCAAGTGCAAACAAATGCTGCTTCACGCAACCACAAGGACTCCCCACCTTTGAAATTAGTTGAATTTGACTAACTAGTATGAGATGTTCAACTATTAGCTAGCATGCTTAGTCGTATAATATTATTAGTCTGCGCCTCTCGAATTTACAACCACTGATACATTTACGCATTCCCCAAGGAACTACTTTTGCCTAGGAAATTTATGGCAAAATCCCTCAAGCTGTGACAGTAACACCGGTATGGATAAGTTACAAGAGAATATCACTGATTCCAATTGTCGATGTTTATTTTGGAGCAAACGTCAAGTTACAAATACTTGAGAGAAAGTACACAACTTAAACAATCTGGAAACCTTTTGTTACAACCTAGCCGATTTGCCAATTTCACAGGCAATTTGAACATGGTGTTTTGTTTGCAACACTCTAAACCAGGCATAAATAAGAGACTAAGATTAGTGACCCTAATAGCAGGGGTACAACACAAATTTTAAGTTCCTGACCATATAAAACTAGCATCAAGAGGCCAAATAAAATGTGTTCAAAGCGCATTGTACAAAGTTGGGGGGAGGGGGGCGGTGGCCCCCTGTCTTGTACTAAGCTCCACCACTTTGTTGCTACACACGAACAAGCAAGAAGTTAAATGTGTGTGATTTATACCTGGAACACCGTTTCCCGTAGCCAAAGATGGAACCTATTGCTCCCTCTATCAAACACTCATTGTACAAATACCTACCGCTTAGGTCACATAGAGTGTCTTGGATGGACACGAATGTGCAGTCATAAAACCCCACTTGAAGTGCCATGGCCGGAGCTGTGACGTTGCCGCCATCATAGGTGGTCTACGCACAAGCATAAGTAATATAGTTGTTAGTACTAAGAATATTTTCCTTGTGCTAGTTTTATATGCTTAACCAGTTAAGCTATGGGCAACGAAAAATCTAGGGACATGGTCTAGAGAATGCATACTCAAGGGAAATGTGGGTCCGGATGTTAATTTGCACAACATCGTGATGAGATCAACTGCATTTCTTGGCTTCCTTGCCCTCCTACTCGTCGCCGGCCATGTTCCTGCAGGGTGCAGCAGCGTCGAGGGAGGTTCGTACGTATGTTGGCGTGCTCGTTCAAAGAGAGAATCCCTTCCTTATTTTTTGACATTTAAGAAAAGGTTTTTTCCTTTACCATGTAGGGATATATTAACAACTTCAAAGGGGTTTGATTGTACCAATTGGCACTTTTTATGACACGCTGTTGTATATGAGTTTGCTAGATTTTTTTTCTTCAACGAATTTATGGATAATTAAATCTAAGTCTATAACGCAATATTTTAAGATTTATTTCAACCGTGTATATACTTATCGTGAAGAATCACATCATCAATTTAAATTTACTCTAGTTTTGTACTCCTAGTAGAGCGGTCGGCCGTGTGCCCTGGTCGCTAGGCTGACCGGGACCGACCCAGCCGTTCTACAGTTGGTCGATCCGACTTATATCGACGGTGATATGTGGATTGAAGCTCAGCCACAGTAGCAACATCAGGTGAGCCCCGACGTTTTATTTCAATCAATTAAAACTGGAATACAAAAAAAAATGCTACTTACTATAATACAATTTGTTTTTCCGGCCAGGTCCACGAGTTGAGGACCTTCTTGTGTCCATGTTTGCACACATGGGCTTGTGTCACCTTAGTGATAATACGGTTCAGATGTCATGAGTTCGGATTGCGTTCAGACTTGTATTATTCTATTTGATGGACTAGTGACTTTGAGTCACCTTAGATTTATGTGATGTAATAATGGATATGAAGCTGTCTGTCATTTGGGAGTGAGTTGGGACTTATCTTCCAAAGAGCCCAAATGAATGCACCCTGGTTTACCATCATGATTGGACTTCTGTTGAAATTTTTTAGAATTTTGTTGACATTTCAAAATGTGTTTAAAATGTGTTTTAAATAAAGGGTGCAAATGCACCCAGGAGCCAAAACGCTGCTCCCAGCAGTTTCATTTTGTTCTTCTAATGAGATGGTGTTAGCTGTCATATCTAATCCTGAGTGCGGTCTTTACTACACAAATCTCAAGTATCAACTCAGAGACATCAGATAGCTAATGGCATCGACATAGATCTGACAAAATCTCAGGCGACTTGGATTTAACAAGACCGCACGGTTAAAGTTCAAGAGCATGTACAAGAAAAACAAATAATCAGTCAAATAGCACTCAGTCGTGAAGACACTAATTACTCCAATGTTATAAAGAAAGATGCACATTAAAAGAAGCATCTCAGTGTATCTAGAATCAATGCATTCAGATGCTAGACACCAAGACACTTGATGGTCCACATCACAACACCGTACCGAATTTTAAGTCAACAATGCTTGTGTGCTCCATGCAACATTTTGAATTTATATAGAGGTTACATGCACACCGTGCTCCTACAATCTAAACACTCATATATGTGGTTCCATTTGACCTATACAAGTAATAATAAATAACCTCACCAAGTGCAAACAAATGCTGCTTCACGCATCCACAAGGCATCCACAATTTCACAGGCAAGTTGAACATGGTGTTTTCTTTGCAACACTCTAAACCAGGCATAAATAAGAGACTAAGATTAGTGGCCCTAAGAGCAGGGTACAGCACAGGTTTTAAGTTCCTGGCCATATAAAACTAGCATCAAGAGTCCAAATAAAATGAGTTCAAAGTGCATTGTACAAAGTTGGGGGCAGGGGGCGGTGGCCCCCTGTCTTGTACTAAGCTCCACCACTTTGTTGCTACACACGAACAAGCAAGAAGTTGAATGTGTGTGATTTATACCTGGAACACCGTTTCCCGTAGCCAAAGATGGAATCTATTGCTCCATCTATCGAACACTCCTTGTAAAAATACCTACCGCTTATGTCACTTAGAGTGTCTTGGATTGACACGAATGTGTAGTCATAAAACGCCATTTGAAGTGCCCTGGCCGGAGCTGTGACGTTGCCGCCATCGTAGGTGTTCTACGCACAAGCATAAGTAATATAGTTGTTAGTACTGAGAATATTTTCCGTGTGCCAGTTTTATATGCTTAACCAGTTCAGCTATGGGCAACGAAAAATCTGGGGACATGCTCTAGAGAATGCATACACAAGGGGTATGTGGGCCGGGATGTTAATTTGCACAACATCAGGTCAACTCAAACTCTTGCTGATAAAAATCAACACCCAGATGTATCCCCAAACAAGACAGTAACCATGAAGCAAAAGCGAGATTTTAAGGCTAAATGTGACCCTGGGACTTGACACGTACGTGTTAGCAATATGGTAAAAACATGGAGCTTGACATTAGCACTAAGCGAACAATCAAAATCCTTATTTCAAATGCATGAGCAATAAGTGTACCATGCATAGAAGCTAGTTACTACTCAGATTATATTAAAAAAATTGGAGGAAATGATGCGTCAGTAAAATGAAGAATTAAAAGTAGAGAATCATCTGATGACACAATTTTAAACACTTGACTATCATGAATCGAACCATAATTTTGAGAAGGACACAACACATGAGTGAAGGCCTCCGTATCGATTTCCATTATCATCAACTCTGTCAATGTGAAGGCCTTCACATCGGTCTCCATCACCATCAACACCATCATCATCGTCTTCGTGATAGAATCTCTCACCCATCTCGTTGTAATCTAAAATATCTAGTTGTGGATACACATGTATTCATCCATACATCCATTTACCGTTTGCAATACAATCATGATGATGTTTACTGTCTTCGTGTGTGAGTAGTTTCATTAGTTCTTTGATAGATAGATAAATCCTAGCACTACTAGGGATTGAGATAAATACGTAATATTTTTAACTGTATGTTTTGTGATAACAATCCTCATGATATTGTGTGAACAGGGCCAGTCCTGTGATTTTGGCGGTCCGGGGAGAAAGTAGAACCCAGAGACCTTAATACAACCAAAAATTTAATAACTCATAATATGTCTGCATATATGGTGTTACAACGTTTGAAGTGGATTCAAAGACAAATATTGACGTGAAACAATTTATACTTGTTATGTTAAGAAAATCATGGAACATGTATATCTAGATGCAAGCTCATCTATGAATAATAATATCCAAAATTGTGTCGTCGCGATGTTTGGCGGTGATGGGTGCAGTAAGATCTCGTCTCAGCGACTAGGCTTCTCACTTCTCGAGTTGGTCGCATGAGGACAGGCGATGGGTTTTTTGTCCCGGTCTTGCATAGATAACGATCAAACGGTGATGCGCATGTCACACATAACAGTTGGGAAATCGTACTTGTACTAGCCATGAGTGCCATTATTCATTTTTTATTCTCCCGGCTATTATCTGGGCTAAAATTATTAATTTTTAGTTCAAAGTAGACCTTGTTTTTATCATCGGACTTCATTTGCTGATAAAATGGGTGCTTTGTTTGGACTGTTGCGTCCGGTGACTCCACTTAATCCTCTTGTTTTTGTTTTTTATGTAGAAATACTCCCGTAACTAACCAAAGGCCAAAAGGCTAAGCTAACAAGAGCAAAATAGAAGGCCCAAATAATAAAGGTAGAAAGGGCCATGTCCCAGCCCAGTAGAAGCAGCGGAGGTAAACCACTCTTTCCACGTCTTTTTTGCGGAAGAAAACCTTTCGAGCTCCTCTAATGGCGCCATCTGATGAACTCTTCCCCGATGCTGCGTTGCAAATGTCGTACCTCTTGGGGGGCCTCCGATTTGGGGGCCCGGGGCGGCCGCACCCCCTGTCCCCCCCCCCCCCCTCAGGATCGGCCTGTGTGTGAATTCGACCACACCAATATTTTGCGTACCGAACATGAGCGGTTGTTAATGTTGGTATAAGGCAAAATGTATTGAGTGGGTAATACAGTGACAGAAAGTAGCCCCTCCGTTTTGTTGATAATTGACGTGGTAATAATGGATATTCACAATATCGCAACCGCATCCATGGAGAGACCCTTAATTACTAGTGCCAGTAGGTGCATCGCTTATAATCTAGACTAGTAGTGGTTGTGAGTAATGTGTTACCTAGATTTATTCAGGGCACAATTACATATGGAGCTCCGCCCTTACAGAACATACATGTTGCAACACTTTATTACTTGTTTGGATTTAAAAATATCTGGCAAGTACAACTAGGTAAACAACAAAAATTAGAAACACGAAACACTTCCTAGCCTCCATCGTGGTTTGATACTCTTATTTCAAACCTAGTTTCAACAACTCTGTGCACTTGCAGGAATCACTCTCTTCGAAAGAAACCAATTTTTCGTGTAATTCAAGAGAAACTGTAAATTTCGTACTTGTAGCAAATATTTTATCTTTGCTTCAAATACTCTATGAGAAAGAAATTTTGGTCAAGTTACTTAAAAAAATTCAAGTAAGGCTGCACCTTGGGAAATAGAAGTGTGAATATATTGGACGTGTGGTTCATGTGCATGTTGGTGATTAAAAAAACTATGTTATTTTGTTATGTTTACTTGTTCCTTTTCATTTATGTGTTTTATTTTGTAAAGTGCATACACTCGTTCTAAACAAATATATTCGGTATTTACATGTAAATTATAAATCTTCACCGTTATTCATCAAATTTCAGGCCACATAATAGGTAACGAGTGTGCAAATATGCTTTGGTTCATGAGACCGTGGACAAGAAAAAAAATGTAACTAATATCATCCGAGATATTCCTATTTCTTATGCAGGCCGTAAATAATAGCATCAAAACTTTCAACATAAATTTATAGTGTCCGACAGGGAGAGACACATAAGTTTGTGCAAACTTCATTATCCATAGCAACACACGAGCAGTCAGCTAGTATTAACCTAACATAACATGATTCCTCTCGATCTCCGCGCATAGCACAATCCCTTAAGTCGTTGCATGCAAACATGGACCGTCAGTGACACCCGACGCCGAAGTGCATGAGCACGACGGACGGACCAGAGCACAGCCACAGAAATGGATGCACAAGGAGTTGTGTCACTCGCTAGCTACTAATCGCCGGTCAGTGGCTACATGTATATTCTAGTCACACCGAAACCATAGTCACTACCACGATTTTTGCCGCGCCCTCCGGCCGCCAGAAAGGTGAGGGCGTTTCGACCTGTCGGGGGTGCATGGGCCCTAGACACCCTAGACACCGTTCAATGCCTCCCCGGTTGCCTGGATGAATAGGAAAAAATCCAATTTTTTTTTTTTTTTGCGGGGAAAAAGGTCCAATTTCAACCTTAAACTTATGGACGTCAGCTAAATTAAACCCCAAGACTTTGAATCCCAGAAGTTGGTACACTTAACTTGTAAATCATGTTATATTTCGAACCTTAAGCTTGTTTCCATGTCAGCGAGAAAATGCAAATCGCTACTGCCACCAACTATGGATGTCTTCTACCTCAAACCCTTCCCTTTCTACTCAATTCGATTAGTTTTGCTCTGCCACCAACTATGAATGGACGGTTGTGCATCGACACTCATCGGCATCTCCAGTCTTAGCGTTGGAAGTCGACGGTGGGCAGTGGCGCATGGTCGTGGCCATACGGACGCGGGACGATGCGGGGTTGGAGCCCTGACGAAGCTGAAGCGCAAGGACCTCCGTACAGGCATGTTCGTGATCTCGGCACGAGCAATTGGGGAATGCTGCATAAAATGCAGCCTGATTAAGTGATAATTTGCCTGAAATGAATGTTCTTGCTTCACACCCTGGTTAACCAACATGATTGGACTGATGTTGACATTTCTTAGAATTGTACTGACATTTCAAAATGCGTTTAAATGTGTTTCTAATAAAGGGTGCAATTGCACCCAGGAGCCAAAACGCTGCTCCCAGCACTTCCATTTTGTTATTCTAAGGAGATGGTGTTATATGTCATATCTAATCCTGAGTGCAGCCTTTACTACACAACTCTCAAGTATCAACTCAGAGACATCAGACATCTAATGGCATCGACATAGACCTGACAAAATCTCAGGCGACTTGGATTTAACAAGACCGCCCGGTTAAAGTTCAGAGCATGTACAAGTAAAACAAATAATCAGTCAAAGAGCACTTAAACGTGAAGTGGGTAATTACTCCAATGTTAGAAAAATATTCTCATTAAAAGAAGCATCTCAGTGTCTCTTAATCAATGCATTCAGATGCTACATACCAAGACACTTGATGGTCCACATCACAGCATCGTACCGAATTTTAAGTCAGCAATACTTGTGTACTCCATGCAACATTTTGAATTTATAGAGAGGTTACGTGCACACCCTGCTCCTACAATCTAAACACTCATATATATGTGGTTCCATTTGACTTATAAAAGAAATAATAAATAACCTCACCAAGTGCAAACAAATGCTGCTTCACGCATCCACAAGGAATCCCCACCTTTGAAATTAGTTGAATTTGCCTAACTAGTATGAGATGTTCAACTATTAGCTAGCATGTTTAGTCGTATAATATTATTAGTCTGCGCCTCTCGAATTTACAACCACTGATACATTGACGCATTCCCCAAGGAACTACTTTTACCTAGGAAATTTATGGCAAAATCGCTCAAGCTGTGACAGTAACACCGGTAAGGATAAGTTACAAGAGAATATCACTGATTCCAACGGTCGATGTTTACTTTGGAGCAAACGTCAAGTTACAAATACTTGAGAGAAAGTACACAACTTAAACAATCTGGAAACCTTTTGTTGCAACCTAGCCGATTTGCCAATTTCACAGGCAATTTGAACATTGTGTTTTGTTTGCAACACTCTAAACCAGGCATAAATAAGAGACTAAGATTAGTGACCCTAATAGCAGGGGTACATCACAAATTTTAAGTTCTTGGCCATATAAAACTAGCATCAAGAGGCCAAATAAAATGAGTTCAAAGCACATTGTACAAAGTTGGGGGGGAGGGCGGCGGTGGCCCCCTGTCTTGTACTAAGCTCCACCACTTTGTGGCTACACACGAACAAGCAAGAAGTTGAATGTGTGTAATTTATACCTGGAACACCGTTTCCCGTAGCCAAAGATGGAATCTATTGCGCCCTCTATCAAACACTCCTTGTACAAATACCTACCTCTTAGGTCACTTAGAGTGTCTTGGATGGACACGAATGTGCAGTCATAAAACCCCACTTGAAGTGCCATGGCCAGAGCTGTGACGTTGGCGCCATCGTAGGTGATCTACGCACAAGCATAAGTAATATAGTTGTCAGTACTAAGAATATTTTCCTTGTGTTAGTTTTATATGCTTAACCAGTTCAGCTATGGGCAACGAAAAATCTTGGGACATGCTCTAGAGAACGCATACACAAGGGGAATGTGGGTCGGGATGTTAATTTGCACAACATCAGGTCAACTCAAACTCTTGCTGATAAAAAAAAAACCAGATGTACCCCAAGACAAGACAGTAACCATGAAGAAAAAGCGAGATTTTAAGGCTAAATGTGCCCTGGGGACTTGACACTTATGTGTTAGCAATATGGTACAGGCATAGAGCTTGACATTAGCGCTAAGCGAACAATCAGAATCCTTATTTCAAATGCATGAGCAATAAGTATACCATGCATAGAAGTTAGTCACTACTCAGATTATATAAAAACATTGGAGTAAAGGCTGCGTCAGTAAAATGACTAATTAAAAGTAGAGAATCATCTCATGACACAATTGTAAACACTTGACTGTCATGAATCAAACCATTATTTTGAGAAGAATGACACAACACACGAGTGAAGGCCTCCGTATCGATCTCCATTACCATCAACTCTGTCAATGTGAAGGCCTTCACATCGGTCTCCATCACCATCAACACCATCATCATCGTCTTCGTAATAGAATCTCTCACCCATCTTGTTGTAATCTAAAACATCTAGTTATGGATACACATGTATTCATCCATACATCCATTTACCGTTTGCAATAAAATAATGATGATGTTTATTGTCTTCATGTGTGAGTAGTTTCATTAGTTCCTGGATAGATAGAGAAATCCTAGCACTACTATGGATTGAGATAAATATTTAATATTTTTAATTGTCTGTTTTGTGATAACAATCCTCATGATATTGTGTGAAGTCGACCACACCAATATTTTTCCTACGGGACATTAGCGGTTGTTAATGTTGGTATGAGGAAAAGGGTATTGAGTGGGTAATTCGGTGACAGAAAATAGCCCCTCCCTTTTGTTGATAATTGACGTGGTAATAACGGAGATTCAAAACATCTCAACCGCATCCATGGAGAGACCCTTAATTACTAGTGCCAGTAGGTGCATTGCTTATAATCTGGACTAGTAGTAGTTGTGAGTAATGTGTTACCTAGATTTATTTAGGGCACAGTTACATTCGAAGCTCCGCCCTCACAAAACATACACGTGATAAACATATTGCACACTTAATCAATATAGACATATGTTAGTGGTAGAACAATATTTCCTGAGAACGACTTTAGCCTATTGCAGTTCACATTCCATTTCATGTACTCATTTTAATTTCTGTTTTATTTTCTTCACTCTTTAGTTTGTTCACACTCAACACAATCAACATTTGAAACACTTTATTACTTTTTGGGTTTAAAGATATCTTGCAGGTACAACTAGGTAAGCAACAAAAACTAGAAACACGAAACCATTTTCTAACCTCCACCGTGGTTTGATACTCTTATTTCGAAACTAGTTTCAACAACCCTGTGCACTTGCAGGAATCACTCTCTTCCAAAGAAACTAATTTTTTCGTGTAACTCAAGAGAAACCGTAAATTTCATACTTGTAGCAAATATTTTATCTTTGCTTCAGATACTCTATGCGAAAGAAATTTTGGTCAAGTTACTTAAACAAATTCAAGTAAGGTTGCACCTTGGGAAATAAAAGTGTGAAAAAATTGGACGTGTGGTTCATGTGCATATTGGTAATTAAAAAAACTATGTTATGTTGTTATGTTTACTTGTTCCTTTTCATTTCTGTGTTTTATTTTGTAAAGTGCATACACTCGTTCTAAACAAATATATTCGGTGTTTACATGTAAATTATAAATCTTCACCGTTGTTCATCAAATTTCAGGCCACATAATAGGTAACGTGTGTGCAAAAATGCTTTGGTTCACGAGACCATGGACGAGGAAAAAAAATGTAAGTAATATCATCTAAGATATTCCTATTTCTTATGCAGACCGCAAATAATAACATCAAAAGTTTCAACATAAATTTATAGTTGCCGGCAGGAAGAGACACATACGTTTGTGCAAACTTAATTATCCATAGCAACGCACGAGCAGTCAGCTAGTATTATCTCCGTGCGTAGCACCTTCCCCTAAGTTGTTGCATGCAGACACGGACCGTTAGTGACACCGCACGTCGGACGGATCAGAGCACAGCCACAGAAATGGACGCACTAATCGTTGGACGGTGGTTACCTGCCGGAAGCATAGTCGCTACCACGATTGTTGCCGCGTCGGCCGGCCGCTAGAAAGGTGAGGGTGTTTCGACCTGTCAGGGGTGCTGTAACACCCGGGGGATTCCCCCCAAATAGAAATCTGGTTGTTTTTCTTTTTGCATAGCATTGCATCATAGGCATTGCACTTGTTTTCAAACCAAGCTGAAAATTCAAACCAATTTTAACTTCTCAAACAAAGCACCTTTGTTATCAACTCAAATTGTTTTCATTAAGAATTTGAATTGGAATTTATATTTGCTTGGTTAAATAAATTCCTTTTATTAAAACTCTAATTTGAATTTCGAATTCAAATTTCAAACACCACCAACAAGTTGAAATTCTCAAAACCAAATATCATGCAACTGGGCATTTGCAATAATGAAACCCTAAAAATTAACCCCATAATTTTTGGAACCCCAAAACCCTTCTATCTCTCTCTCTTATTCATCTTCTACAAAAAAAAGAGAAATAAATAAGAGAAAAAAAAGGGAGTGAGGAGGCAGCCGAACTGGGCCAACAAGGCCCAGTCGGCCACCTACAACTCGAGCGCCCCAGCCCACCTCCCTCTCTTCTCCCACCTCCGTACGGTGGCTGACGCCAGCCATGGGGAAAAAGGACCCCTCCTCACCTGCTCCCCCCACCTTAAAGCAGCCCCTCCCCTCCTCCCAAACCCTAGCTCTCCCCCCTCTCTCTCCCTGCAGCCGCCGCCACCCTCCTTCCCTTCCTCCTCTGTCCTTTTTCCCCACCTCTCTGTAACTTCTGAAGAAGAACCGGAGCCCCTCCATGACCGCCACTTTGGGAGCATGGCGCCGCCGCTATGCTCGTCCTCCGGTCAAGGTCTCCGCGGGAATGGAACCACCCCACCTCCCTCTACGCCCTCGTCACCTCGTCCAGCCCGGGGAGGCAGCAGGAGCCCGGCGCCATCGTCGTCTTCTCCCGGGCGTTGCTGTCGTCGCCCTGCGTCCCCGACAGTGCAGCTGCACGCCTTCGACCCTCCAACCTCTCCTTCGAGCCCCCCTCGGTGAGCCTCCGCCTCCTGGATCCCTCCCCTCAAACCCCTTGCTCTGGTGGCTAGCCTTAGCGCCACAATTCGTTAATTTTCCGGCGGAATTGCTCGCTGTCCGTCCGTCCGTTCCGTCCTCGACGAAGCAGTTTCAGTTATTTTTCCGCACGGTACCACCTCATATTCTGTGAGGGATGCATCGTATCACACGAGCGCACAGCAGCCTAGTGGCTTGGCGCCCTGTCCCGCACGCTGGAAGCCCCTAGTTCGAATCCCCCCTTCCGCAGCAAAAGCCACCCCTTTTTCCTCCTTTTTCTTTTATCCTCCGAAATCCAGAAAAACAGATCTGAGTCCTTATTTGTAAAATCCATAACAAATTGAAAAATGCTCCAATTTCAATGATTCAAGTTTCTGTGGATTCAGAATCTTGTGCTCTTTCTATTGGTCACAAAGTTGCAACATGTTTCTGTAATAAATTTTGCACTAAATAATTAAATACAGAAAATGCAATAAAAATTGGAAACTTTGGAAAATCATAACTTGAGTTCTGTGCCAAATTGAGCAAAAATGAGCTCTAAAAATTTGTCTTAACAAACTCTACACAGTGGTATTTTATTTGTTCACAATTGAATTAAATTTGAACATGTTTCCTTCTGTTTACTAAAAGGGGCAGAATAAAAATGCTTATGGAAAAATGCATAATAAATTCAATAATGATCCAAAATTATGTTTACTAGCTCAAAATGTTCATTGAAACATTTTATACATGTTTTCAACCTTTTCAATGCAATTTGTTTACTGTTTTTCCTAATTAAAATTGGAGTAATAATTCAATACTTTAATTACACCTTTTAAATTGCAAAATTCATAACTTGGGCAATTCAAATCCAATTCCAACATGTAAAATATGTTTTCCATCCCATTTCTCATGAACTTTGCAAATATAAACTTTGTTTTCTGTTTTGAATAATTTAAATTGTTGAAAACAACTATTTCTTAATTAATGCATTTAAAATTGTCAATTTAATAACTTGCTCATCTAAAATCCAAATTCAACAAATGAAATATGTATTCCATCTAAAATTTTGTGTTCTTTCCAAATATAAATTTTGTTATCTGTTTTGAACAATTAAAATGGGTGAAAACAATAAATGTTTGTGTAACTCATTTAAGAAGCCAAATTTCATAACTTAATAAATAAAATTCCAAACTTGGTAAACAACAAATCAAATTGAAGCTATTGTTGTTTTATTATTGTTTTCATCATCCATGCATCATTCTAATCAACTTTTACATGATGGTTATTTGTAGATCATTTAATTCAACATTAATTCATGGGCTTTTCCATATGCAATTCAAATTGCATATGGGCCCATTTAAATATGTTTACCATGTCAACTGGTTTACTTTGATGCACCAATTAATTGTCATGCATATAAAAATAGGATCATGCTGGATCTTTTGCCGTAGTAGTAATTGTTGCATCCGGTGTTTGTTCTAGTTCGTTGCTTCTTCACGGATAGGACGTTGAGATGATGTGAGCAACGACAAGTTCTGCGGATGTACCTCTACTTGCTGGATCTCAGGAAAGTATACTCACTTGCTACCTATGGCTGCCTTTCATCACTTGTTACCGATTCTTTCCGTTTTCCTTATGCTAGCCTTATGATTCGATGCTTGTGTCTCGATCCTATCATATGTTTACCTTGCAGCCATGATATAGCCTTCCTTCCACTTCCTATTAGCTGTTGTTTGTTTACCTTGTTGGCCCTCGTGTCGTAGTTGCATGCTTAGTGTTGTTTGCGCTCAAGTCTTGTTGTCCGTCTTATCACCTGTTTAGTTTGATAGTTGGATTTCAACTTAATCAACAACATGTTAATGTTTTGGGTAATAATAATTTGATGATAAGGCACCGGCAGGAGGCCCGGCGTGGTTTTGAGGCTTGCTAGTGTCGAACTTAATTAGGAGAAGGGTCTTGTCCTCCGATCCATGATGAGCGCACTAACCGCATGTGGGAAGCGAGTATGGGCGCCCCCCGCAACTCTGATTCGATTCGCATCTCGTCCAAATCGCCACACTTAGTTCGGGTTTTCCATTTGATGCATGCATATGCAGGTGCGAACCCTTGGCGCCAGGGTGGAACTTTTGTAGTCGGCATTTAGGGTGGCGTGGTCTTCCAGTGCTATGAGGGTCCCACTTTTCTTCGTGGGGGCTCGATTAGCCGCGCACGCACGGCACGTGGTTCTTTGGGCTTGATGCGAAGAAGAGTTGGGTTGTGTTGAGTGCCTCGCTTGGTGGAAGGGCCTTTCCATCTGGCGGGTCATTCTTACGTGTACGGCCAAATTGGTGCATCCCTGCAGGGTTAATCTTCTCGAGAAGCCGTGTTGTCCGCGGTTATGGATGACTTGGTGAAAGTGTTGGCTAACAAGTACTCAGACAAGTTACACTTAACGATAATAACTTGACTAGTAATATAGATTACCTTCACCATAAAAATGAATGTCACCTTAATCAACCGTGTGAGTTTCCTTGGGTTGCTTCCTTAGTAGGGGGTAACATTGGATGGGTATTGTTTGGTGAGTAGTTGTAGTTGGTTCTGAGGCGCTATCTTATCCCTTTCTTTTAGCCGGATGTTGTAGCGCGTCTCTGTAGTTAGTTAGTGCAGCCCGCTGCCGCCTCGTTGCAATAATCCCTTCCTCCCGTTGTACCCAAAGTATTTGTATCTTGTGATGATTGGTTACGCTGGTATCTTGTGAGTATGGTTTATCCACTTGCCAGTACTTAACCGTACTGACCCACGAATCCATTTCGTGGCTGCATATTCCACATTGCAGTCAACAGGTTTGAAGTCTGACGACGTTAGCTTGGGAATCCCTCCGGCTTGGCCTGGGCAGGGATTGGACGCCATCAGTTATCTTCAGGACTCTTAGTCCAATTTGTATCTTGTCCGTAGTCGGACACTATGTTGTTTCTTCCGCTGTTATTTGGATCTTTGTATTGTATCAGTTGTATCCTTGACTCGTTTGAGTCGTCTTGTATATACCTCCTCTGTTGTTGTTGTGGATTATTCGTGAACTGTTGTAATGTTATCACAAGTGGCAACCTGGAATCGGTTATTATGCGGATTTGGGTGGAAATGCCGAAATCTGCATAGTGCCCGATCTCGGGGCGTCACAGGTGCATGGGCCCTAGACGCCCTAGACACCGTTGGATGTCGCCCCGGTTGCCTAGCTGAATAGGAAAAGATCCAATTTCTTTTTTTTTTTGCGGGAAAAAGGTCCAATTTCAACCTTAAACTTGTGGACTTCAGCTAAATTAAACCCCCAGACTTTGAATCCCGGAAGTTGGTACACTAAACTTGTAGATCCTGTTCTATTTTGAACCTTGAACCTGTTCCCACGTCAGGGAGAAAAATCCAAATCGCTACTGCCACCGACTAAGTTGGCCCACCCGTCATATGTGTATTCTACCTCAAAGCCTTCCCTTTCTACTCAATTCGATTATTTTTCCTCTGCCGCCAACTGTGGATGGATGGTTGTCCATCAACACTCATCGGCATCTCCACTCTTAGCGTTGGAAGTCGACGGTCAGCAGTGGCGCATGGCCGCGGCCATACGGCCGCGGGATGATGCGGGGTTGGAGCCGTGGCAAAGTTGAAACCCAAGGACCTCCGTACAGGCACGTTCGTGCCCTCGGCACGAGCAATTGGGGAATGATGGTGTTAGCTGTCATATCTAATCCTGATGCAGCCTTTACTACACAACTCTCAAATATCAACTCAGAGAAATCAGACAGCTAATGGCATCGACATAGACCAGACAAAATCTCAGGCGACTTGGATTTAACAAGACCGTCCGTTAAAGTTCAGAGCATGTACAAGTAAAACAAATAATCGGTCAAAGAGCACTCAAACGTGAAGTGGGCAATTAATCCAATGTTAGAAAAAGATTCACATTAAAAGAAGCATCTCAGTGTCTCTTCATCAATGCATTCAGATGCTACAGACCAAGACACTTAGGGTGTGTTTGGTTCACGAGATATAGTTTAGGGATGAGGGTATCCCCAACCACCTGGTTAGGGATAACCACTTTTTTTTGTTTGGTTGAAAGTGTGGGATGAGCTAGTTTTGTGTTTGGCTAGAAAAATGGTTTGTGGTTGGGGATAACCATATGTGTGTTGCGGTGACATTTTTGTTCGTATGGTAGGATTACCCCTATAACATATAATTTCAAATGAAGAATTAAAATTGATTTTCAAAGTCATCACTGAGAAAATATGGCACTGACAAATTAATTAACATCCTTGTCTGTTATCCATCAACAATTGAAGGTATACCAACTTTAACGATTCAGAAAAAACACCTATGTCTTAATTTTCAGACACCAGATAACACTATACGGAGGTCACTAATCAATTGCGTGCAAGCAAAGAAGGAGATCAGTGCATGCAAATAAAAAGTAAATTAGTACATTACAAAATCGATTCTACATAGTGCTACTCGATGCAAAACAGGCCGAAGGAGGTTTTCTCGGTTGCAGCACACTCCCTTTTCTCAGTTCTCCAGATCTACTCCCGACCAGCCCGTCCGGTGCCGTTCCCTAGCAGAGATGAGAGCAATTGAGGGGATTGGAGAGATGAGGGACTGGAGCAGGAGAGTGCGCGGGATAGGAGAGACGAGCGACATGGCCGGCGCTGTTCCACGCCACCGGCCAATCTCGCCATTTCCCAGAACTCATGGGCGCGAGCGAACAAACCAGCCTCCGTCTCCGACCAGGGTATAGAGGCGAAAGGAAGGTAGGTACCATGGGCCGTCTGGAGTAGTTCTACCGCCGCCTCTGGTTTCTGGCACCGCTTGATTTCTTGCCGCCGTCTCCCCTGGCTCATGAACGAGAGGAATGGTGAGGAGAGAGGTGGGCGTTTTTCTTTCTTTCGTCGGTGGTGAGCGAATCAACCGTAAAATTCTCTTCGGGTAACGCTAGCGGCTGGAGCAGAAGTGGTTGGCCTCATCCGGCACATTTCAGCGAACGATCGGAGCCACCGTTTTGAGGGAATATTCACAAAATCTGGTTATCCATGCCTATCTCACCCTCCCAACCAAACAAATGGCAACCACTAAAAAAATGGCTATCCCTAACCACTTGAGGGATATCCCCTGAACCAAACACACCCTTAATCATTTACATATATGGTCCACATCAGAACATCGTACTGAATTTGTAGTCAGGAATGCTTGTGTACTCCATGCAACATTTTGAATTTACATCGTACTGAATTTGTAGTCATGAATGCTTGTGTACTCCATGCAACATTTTGAATCTACATCGAGGTTACATGGACACCCTGCTCCTCCTACAGTCTAAACACTCATATATGTGGTTCCATGTGAGACCTTGAAGAAATACTAATAAATAACCTCACGAAAAGTGCAAACAATGATCAACAAATGCTGCTCCACGGATCCACAAGGACTCCCCCTTTGGAATTAGTTGAATTTGCCTAACTAGTATGAGATGTTGAACTATTAGATAGCCTGTTTAGTCGCATAATATTAGTCTGCGCCTTTACACAACAGTTGCCCTTTCACATGCCGAGGAAATCTCGAGTTCACAACCATTGATACAATCCCCAAGGAACTAGTTTTACCTAGGAAATTTATGGCAAAATCCCTCAGGCTGAGAGGTTACACCAGTAAGGACAAGTTACAAAAGAATATCATTGATTCCAACTGTTCGATGTTTCATGTTTCTTTTGGATTAAACATCAAGTCACAAATACTTGAGAGTAAGTACACAGCTTAAATAATCTGGAAACCTTTTGTTGTAACCTAGCCGATTTGCCAAATTCACAGGCAAGTTGAACATGGCGTTTTGTTTGCAACACTCTAAACCAGACATCAATAAGAGACTAAGAGTAGTGACCCTAAGAGCAGGGTACATCACAGGTTTTTAAGTTTCTGGCCATATAAAACTAGCATCAGAGGCCAAAGAATAAAATCTCCTTCCACCAGATTCTCATTCGGCCATTTCCACTGGTAACACAGAACAATACATCCCTTTCGAAGCTGACAGTTCAACTCCCTCATCAGCACACGAAAAAGAAGTTAGTATTACGGTCTGCTGAGATTTGAAACTAAAGACCAAAAAGGCTTAAGATATTTTTCTATTATAGTTTAGAATTATAAGAAATATTTTTCCCTGAACTTTTCCCACAATAAATCTCAGAAAACTATTACTACCTCTGTTCCAAAATGTAAGCTTTTTTAGCAAACTAAACTAAACTAAACTAGGTTGCCAAAAAGGCTTACATTTTGGAACAGAGGGAGAAGTATATAACACTAAAGGGAAAGGATTGGTTCAATTCAAGCTAGGTGCAATGTCAGATGCAATAAATTATCACATCAAGGGCCAGGGTAAAGGTCACTGAATAACAACCGGTTACCTTGATTGTAATGCAACAACAATACAAGCAGCGTATACTTCTGGAATCAAAATCTAGAGTAATGGAAACTTCATTATGATACTTACCTGTATTTAATTTGCAGAAATAGCTCAAAAATCTCCTATGCATGGTATATGCTGCGCTATCTGATGCTCTCTTTGTGACATCAGATTGGATTTCCTGCATATTCTTCAGCATTTTCCTCAGATAGCAACCCAGCAAAAATATGAGAACCTTTTATCACTGATTTTATTTCACTTCAGTGCAGAATATATATGATGACGTATTCGATATTTTGTTTTATAGGCGTCAGAATATATGATAAACACTAATGAGAAAAGCTACCCATCTAAACCTGCAATACTGATCCTCCTATTCAGCTCTCAGAGTACACCATTTAGTGTAAAGGTAAATGTACATCCTCTGGTTCAATAACATATGTTGAAGCAGGCTCTTACGGGTCCTTCTTCAACTTGAGCAGACAGCACAACAAGGCTTTCTGGCATCACATCAACAAGCACACCGTGTGCAAAACATCTGACCTAAGCCTCTCTTCTTCATATTTTCTCGGAGAACATCTGCATGCTCATTGATGGGAAATCCAACATAAGCCATTCCATTTCACTTCAGTGTGAAGCCCACAACTCAATCAGATCTCCATCGATACAAAGCCTCCTTTCTTTGGGAAACATTGGCATTGTCACATCATTGTGTCAGTCGCCCTACAATGGTCCAACAATGACCAGTGGGTAGATGAGCATGCTAATTTCACGTTTCCTATCTAGGGATCATAATTCAAAATACACCGTCCAACGCATTATCACTGTCGGAGTCAGCTCCCGGCGACATAGTCCCCAGCTCTTTCCTTGGCTTTGGAGAGAGCCCCTTTGCGAGCATCTCCTCATCATACTTCCTAGCCAAATCCACCATTCCTTTTTCCAGCAATGCGTCAATAAGTGTGTTGTATGCAAATGCATCTGGACTGAGCCCTTGCTCCTCCATTGTCTTCCACACAAAGAACACGGGGCGAAGGAAACCCCACCGCCCAAACCTCTTTATGAGCATGACATACGTGTCCATCCTTGGCCGGACACCCCTCTGGAGCATTTTCTCAAACAGCCCAAGGACCTCCTGCGGGCGGCTCAGATACTGGAAGAAGCAATGGTAAGTGAGCACATTGGGCTCACAGCCGGCCTTGTTCATCTGGTGTACAAACGCATACCCTTCCTTGAACCTCCCTTCCTTGCACAGTAACTTGACAATCGTATTGAAAGTGGCAGTGTTGGGCTTGCAACCAGCTTCGATCATCTGCCTGTACAACCGGACAGCGAAATCGACGCCTTCGGCTTGCCCAACCGCGTGGATCGCAGTGTTGTACGCGACGACATCCACCGGAAGGCCCTTGTGCTTCATCTCCTTGAACACCTTGACGGCCTTCCACGGCTTCCCGGACTTGGCAAGGGCGTCCATGTAGATGGAGTAGGAGTGGAGGTCCTTGGCGACGCCGAGCGTGTCCATGTCGAGCCAGTGCTGGCGGAGGCGCGTCCAGGCGCGCGTCTTGGCCCAGCCGCGGAGGAGCAGGTTGTGGGTCTTGGTCCCCGGCGGGAAGGGCGGCGGGGCCGCCCTGCCGAAGCAGAGGTGGTGGGCCTCGTCGACGCGGCGGTGGTCGCAGAGCGCATCGAGGAGGAGGTGGAAGGAGGCCTCGTCCCGCAGGCCGAGGGACTCGGCGGTGGATTCGAAGGCGCGGACGGCGTCGTCGACGAGGTTGGCGGCGGCGAGGCGGTTGAGGAGCGCGCGGAGGGCGGGGCGGAGGAAGGAGGGGTCCGAGGGGTCGTGGTGGGCGAGGAGCAGGGAGGTGGCTTGAGGGAACTCGAAGTGCTTGCCGAGGATGTCGACGGCGCGGGAGAGGGTCGACGGGGTCGGCGGCAGGTTGGCGCCGTCGGGGGAGGCGGACCAGTGGAAGAAGTCGAGCGCGCGTTGCCAGTCGTTGGTGTAGAGCGAGAGTGTCTCCAGCACCGCCGCCGCGTCCAGCGTAGGGGACGGCGCGGGGCCGGGGGCGGGGAGAGTGGAGAAGGGGAGGGCGAGAAGGCGGCGGCGGCGCAGCAGGGAGAGCATCCCGCGAGCAGAGGCAGAGATGAGCGCGGACCCTGAGTCCCTGAATACTGACCCTAAGAGCCTCTTTTCCCCTGACCTGCGCTGCGACTTTCAATATAAACTGTCTAATTAGTCACATTTCTAAGCATTTGAATCAGCATCCAACCAAAAAAGCAACACCCCATCAATTCATATATAAGCTACAGAACATAAACTGCAGTAACATTTTGCCAAATTTAGGCCAAGTACTGTGAGAAATGGGACAGATTTATAAAAATTTCAGGTGACCAAGACCGAGACAATTATACATTTGCATCTTCTATAGGCGAACTTTTACAAGCATAATGTTGTGAAGCTGTTCTTTGAATTTTGTACACAATCTACATACAGGTCAACAGCGTGAGTACAGGCAGTGTGGGTGTCTTGTTAGTCAGCATCATCGACGCCAAAATCTGGTTCCGGAGGCTTTGGCAGTCTCACGATGGTGGGACTGGCCTTGTTCCTAAGCCGGTGAACTCCCCGGAGGGCGTTGGCCGCGAACCGAGACGCGTAGATGGTCGCTCCCAGGCTAGGGCCACTGCTACTGCTCTGCCGGTTCGCAGCCTCTTCCTCCCTGCGGCGCTGCTCGGCCATCTTCCGCTTGTAGTACCGGCGCCAAGCCGCCTGAACGAAGCAGGCTCCCCAGGTCCTCCACTGCTGGGAGTAGAACCGGAACGTGTGCTGAACTTGCCTGCTGTGCAGCCTCCTGAACTGACTGGCCACAAATTTCAGCTCCTCGGCGCGCAAGGAGAATGCCTCGACCTCGCTTAGAGCTTTTACTGTCCTGGATGAGGCTGGGAAATTAGCAGCAGACTTGGGATCCAGTGCCCATGTGAGTAGCTCGTCACCGCAGAAATCACCCTCCTTTAGCTGGACCTTGTTGAAGAAACCGCTTCGTCCCCCGTCAGTGGTCATGCTCTCCAGACAGCCATGCAAAATAAATTGCATCTCGTCCACTGGATCACCTTCCCTCAAAATGTATTCGTCCTCGGTGTAGAGTGCAGGTCTTAAACGTTCGCATATTGCATCTAGCAACCTTTCATCCATATTTTCAAACAAAGGTACCTATAGGGAACACAACAAAACGAGTTCAGAGACCAGTGAATTCACCAAAAAGAAGCTGAAAGATACTTTGACCGGACATATCCTACCCTTTTCACCAAACCCAAACAGAGATGGCGTTTGATGTCCCTCCTAAGATCTTTTGGAAGGGTTTGAACCAAATTTTCTTCATCTACTCCTCTGGTCTCCAACCACCTATACCGTTCATATCGCCTTACTCGTTCTCTGATATCCGGTGGCAGTGAACGGTGATGCATCCACCTCTCAGCATCTCGCTTTTTAACCCTCATTTCTTCAAGGCGTATAGCAACTGATTGAAGGTAGGTCTGAAAAGAAAAGGTTAGAATCAGGCAAAAAAAAGGGCTGAAAACAAAGCTTTCCAAGAAACATCACTTTACCTGCATGTTACCGATGAGGAGCGCAAAAAGAATTAGTCCAAGGATGCAAATTGCAATAGAGAATAACACCTCTCCGGGATATGTGCTTGTTACAAACCCTTGGCCAAGGGTACTGTTAAATGGAAGGAAGTTAAACATCGCAAGCACAATGAACCACAAAATATAGGATATTGAAATGTAATACTCTCTAATTACAAACAATACTAATTGTGCAGACAAACGATTTCAAGGTACCACTGATAATTTATATCATGATATTTCGTTAAAGATCGCAAAATAATACATCATGGAAGAAAATTTCACTGCAAATCTAATGCGAATTGCATGCCGCCAATTACAAGAAAAATCTGTATACCAGAGGTCCATTAGTCTTAGAAATGTTTAACAGATACAGTTTCTAGGACACCATACATTTAAAATTGGAAACAGTACACCGAAAATGATAATAGCTCATATTAACTTGCAACAACAGAGTCCAACTTTTAGCATCCAAGCAGAAGGACCCAGGTTGATTAGGATTTAGGATCAGGGTTCACAAGTAGCTTTTGCTAGATTTCGTGGCCTGAAGGCAGTGTTCTGGACAGTCTGTTTTCTGGCTCTTGGCATGCATTTTTGTTGTCCGGTCCTGAGATTTTTGTGGGGATTGGGTGAAAACAAAATTTTCACTAAATCCCCTCCCATCCCCAATCCCCTTGGGAATGAAAATACACCTCTAGTAAACAAGGCCTTATGGGTCTCCAAGCTCCCTGTGTTGCATCCCAGTTCTTACATAATACTGCCTCTGTTCCAAAATGTAAGCCTTTTTAGCAAGCTAAACTAGTTTGCCAAAAAGGCTTACATTTTGGAACGGAGGGAGTACCTACTAAATTTGGCTGGAGTGGTCATCATGCAGAGCTAATTAAAAAATTCTTTAAAAAAGGGCAAAAAATGATTTTACACACACTTCTACCATGGAACAACTTAGGTTTCAGAAAAATGAGTCATCTGTGGGGGCTGTTAAATTCAGAAATACTCAAACAAAACAAAATTCGCACAACCAGAGATTCATGTACTGTGTTTCTATTACCTTAGATTTTGTAATCCCCACCAGAAGCAATAACAAAGTTTAGAGACGAAGTTTCCTGGAACAAGTATACCTGACACCAACGCTTGCTGATAGATACCAAAGTTGAAAGCATCAGCATCATCGTCAGTACCATTGCACTTACTAAATATTTGGGTAGTCTTATTCCAACTGTTATATATGTTACTGTTAACATGATTGTCACTACAATACAAGTAGCTGGGTTCACAACCATTAGTAGGATCACAGTTGGAACGCCAGCAACTATCTTGGCGCTCAATTGTTAAGAAGTACCACAGAGTGCCAACATTCTGCAACAAATAGTGCATAGAAAGAATACAACATAAGTCAAAGAAAACATGAATGCCACAACAAACAAGACAAAACTAATACGCAATGTTGACAACATTCTATTTAACATGATGTTGGACAATAATGACAGGTGCAGGAAAAGGGATACTGTCAAAAGTTAACAAAGTGAAATCATCTACTCTGTAATTAATAACTATTGGAGAAATAGGTAATGCCTACAATGTATTATGCACAATCTTCAGGTACTGAGAAATCTTATAATATATCGTATCTGACAAGATAGCTGAAGAGTTCATAATGTTGAATACAGGGAAATAACTGTGGCGCTCTCCAGATGAAGATGCTCACGGCTGGATAGCATAGGCAGAAACTTACATGACCAGCCAGCATAAACCAGAGAAGATAGTAACCAGCACCAGCCCAGGCTGTTTCAATAAAAACACCAGCTGTCCTTTTCAAATCTGTGGTCACGGGGAATATCCTTAGCAACCTTGGAATGTACTGACATAATACAACCCAAACCAATGCATCTTTTGTAGCCAGTACATCTGGACCATCAGAACTGTGAAGATATCTCCAAACTACAATCTGTCAATTGCCAAAAGGATAGTTCAAGGTAAACTGGAAAAATGCTTATAACTAAGCAGAAATCATAGTTCAGAATATGAACAGAAAGTTTTGCTGCACAGCTATCTGTATGGCTGTATGCAAGTAATGGTACTGATTCCAATGAAGCAAAACTGTGCTTCGTGTAGAGTCAGGCTAGTGAAAATAATATAAAGAAGTTTAAAAAATAGTCGAAAGGCTTTTTTTTATGTAAGCAAAAGGCTTATTGTTTCAGATATAAGACTACAGGACAGTAAAGTAAACTCCTATTGTTGAAGAGCAAGACCGCAAAGAAGTACCTGTGGAAGTGGTAGCAATGCAACGAAGTCCATTATAAAGTAACTTTTAATGTACCGCATCGCAATTAGCATTGGATCAATCACAAGCTCGCCACTTCCAAACACTCGAGCAGACGGAGCAACATAAGCAGTACGAAATTGAAGAAACACACGAATAAGATAGACAGAATCAATAACAGTCCGTATGATTGTTGATGTCACTGCCAATGTCTTGTCTATACCGATGCAACTTGAGTTGCTGATGATGGGTAGGAAGAAGAAGAGAGGATCCACTGCAACAGCGAAAATACATGACGCGAAGAAAAATCTATTCATTCGCAAAAGAAACTTTTCCTGGGGGTCGAATATATTCTTCTTAGAAGATTTAAGATCTTCCGCATTAGCTGTCTTAGGAGCACCAGATGTCAGGGATTGTCTAAGTGAACTGAGTCTTCCAGAACCCTTTCTCACCCCTGACATGAATGATTTGACTGGGTTAAAGTTAAACGAATCATAACCAAACCCAGACATGCTGAACTTCAGGCTGCTCCTCGCTCCCAATTCAGAATTTACAGATGACCTAGGGCTTGACTCATCCAGCCTACATAAAGTAAAATGTAAAATACATTACCAGTTTTGTCTGTTTCTTCTAGAAACTAACACGAGGTAACTCTTAAGAAGGTGAAATAAGTAGCAAGTAAATATCCAAGACATGTTTCAAGTAATAATGACAGCAAGAAAGATGTCAGGTGTGGGGCAAGGGGATAGAGGAACCCATAAGAAGAACCGGTGAATATTGTTGTAGAAATGGACGGTACGGCAACATTAGCTGTTTCAGCTATAAAGTTACCACCATCAAGTTTTTTCCTGGGTCTGCCACTGACTACATACAGGAAAGGAGCAAGACTAAATTGGTACAAATGTTAAATTTTATTTTCAAACCAAGGCAGAAGATCTGCCACACACTATTAAAAAAGACAGTTATGACATGCAAAAAGGAAAACGAAAGCAATATCACTTTACGTGAATGACCTTTAGGAATTACACATAAAAGCATAAGACAAGTGCCCTTTTAAGTACATGACCAACCTCTTAAAGGTCTCTCTGTGTCTGTCCATGTATGGAGCTTTCGGAGGCACAACCAAACATACGGCTGTGTCAAATGAAGAGCAAAGCTGCGCTGGTAAAAGACCCCCCACAGCTCCAAGAACCGTCACCAATCTACCATTTCGGGGATCACCACTCGTTTCCACTTCAGTTAATGCTGTCAAAAACTCGAAAGGCCACCCACAATCTTTGCCCAAAATGCTGTGTGCTCTGTTTGACAAACCACACATAATCAATACAAGGCAAGCATAGAAGGAAATCGTGAGGCAAGTACAGATGTGCCGTGGCAACTGGCAATATACAGAAAATGAATGGAAGCACTCAAATTAATAGGGAACCTGCTATTAACGGGTAGCATACTAGTAATATACTGCTAAACTGAAGCAGCCTACTATAAGCAAGAGGTTCATCAACGCTGAAATCCTGCAGCTCCAGATTAGGTGCCCGGCATACGGAAACTACACCTTCATTTTCCCCATGCTAGTATTCTAGAATGAAAGAAAAAAAATCCCCTATGCTAGCAAGACGGTAACTGAAATCCGTGTGAGAGCCTTTTTTTCCATCCCAGCGCGACGCTGATCCAGATCCACACGCCACGGCCCCCGGAACGCGACGACACACGGCGACCAAATCGAAGGAACACCCATAGGAGCATCGATTCTGCCGCGGCAGCAGCCAAATGAAAAAGACACCGAGAAATCGAGGAAGGGATGCACGGTTGCGTGCGGCTGGTGGCTCACCTGCGAGCCGCGCGGGGGCGAGGGAGGCCGCGCGGTAGAGGGGCCGGCGGCGAGGTCACGGGCGAAGCGGGGCGGGGAGTTGGGAGGAAAAGGGGAAGCAGCGGCACGGGTTCGGGGAAGGCGAGAGGTGGTGGTAGGCAGTCAACGAGACTGCTTCGCTTCGGCTTGGGTTGCTCCGGCAGGCTCTCTGGCTGGCTGGCTGCCTGCCTGCTGGGTCCCGGAGTGTCAACGAGGAAACAGACGGACAAAGGGTGGTGGCGCGGACGCGGATTGGCCGCGACTGAAGGGCTGGCGGTTGGCCCGAGAATTGGCGTGACGTCGAGGACGGCGGACAGCGATGGGCCGGTGTAGCCTATGGGCCCGCACGTACAGCGGATTGGCTGCCCAGCAAACATGGGCTGCTTGGTGGAATATTTATTGGTGTAGCCCGATTGGAAGATTGTGTATCATTTCTGCTATAGAAGAAGGCTGCGTTTTTTTCTCAGAAAAAAAAAAGAAGACTACTTTTTTTATCCCCTAAAAACACATTTTCCTAAATAAATAAATAAATAAAACTACTTTTTACTCTAATTTTTTTTAGAGCAATTGGAGTCGGTCCTCTTGAATTGTTTTTTAATATCAAAGGCAATATAGTATATTAAGGAAGAAAAAGATGACAACCCAATGTCATGTTGAATCAAGCAAAGACGCACAACATCAAACAACACACGGGTTGCGCAAAGATTCTCCAAAGTAACGTGTATATTGTTTCCAAGGAGTTACTTTTCGACCTAACCGCCTCTGGCGATTAGGGTTTCCGCCTCCGCGCACCGGCGAATTCCTCTCCGGCGCGGAGTTTGTCTCAATCCCGTCGGTTTCCCCGACGGTATCTGATCTGATTTGGCTTCCGCATGTTCTGGTCTGGCTTCATATCTACAGGTGCGGATAGCTTGCCCTATAGGTGGAGTTCTGGACCAGCGGAGGAAGGAGCCATGGCAGAGACTAGCGATTCTTTCTCGGCGAACAGATCGGGACCAACAGCTAGCAAGAAGGGAGAAGGCCTGGATGAGATGATACAACGGCTAGGCATTGAGGAAGATGAGTATGATGATCTAGTCTTTGAGGATGAAACCGAGATCCCAAAGGAGGGTATTAAGTGGATGGTGCGGGTTTGTATACACACAACTCATCCGTTTAGCCCCCAGACTTTTGAACAACATATGCGAATCGCATGGAGTCCAGCAAAAGAGATTAAGTTCACCAAGCTTGAGGATGAACTATTCAGTATTCAGTGTTTCTGTTTACGGGACTGGTTAAAAATTGATCAAGGAGGACCATGGCACTTCAGGCAAAGTCGATCAGCATCGAACCTTATGATGTTTTTGGCCCAACTGAATCAGTGGATCTCAATTTCATAAATATTTGGATCCAAATCCATAAAATACCGATCGGGTATCGCGACAAATCCCTTATCACAAATTTAACTGAGAAGCGTGTGGGTAAAGTTATTGAAGTTGAGACGGATGTGAAAGGAGCTGGTAACTTTGTGCGTGCTCGAGTTAAGCTAGACGTCAGGAAACCGCTGGCTCGCTTTGTTTCTATCTCGAGAGGAGGACAAAGGGAGGTTTATGAGGTGAGATACGAAAAAAAAATCCAAAATATTGTGGGGCTTGTGGTATTCTTGGACATACTGTATTGGAATACAGAACCGGGGAACATGAGCTAGATAAAATCAAATGGGGGGATCTACTCAAAGCTGAATGGTCAACTTGGAAAGGGAGAAACCTTGCTTGTAATAGTGGAGGATTTGGAAGAGGTCGGGGACGGGTATGGGAGGTAGAATCCCTCCTAATGAAGTGAACAGTTTTGGCCGAGGTAACAACAATGTAAGCTAGCGTTTCAATGCTCTCCCTCCACCAGATAAAGACGAACTCATCGAAGACCCCTTGAAGGATATTGCGTCTAGCCCATTAAAGGCTCTGGAGAGTGAGATGTCTGACCGGGAAAGTTCGAAGGGTGGCATACGGAAGAGGTTGTTCTCAGATAATAAAGAACGGATGGATGATGAGAAGATGAATGAATCCTATGCAGAAGTTAAGGACCAAGAGATGGAACTTGCTGATAAAGTTGCAGAGAAAGGAAACACTGAGATGGGACTGATTGTGACTCGATAAAAAAGGACAAAGAAGGCCGAAACTGACTCCCCTTCACTAGGATCGGCGGGCTCCCGAGAGGGGTCCGTCCGGTCGCAATGAAAATTATCTGCTGAAACTGTCGCGGTCTTGGCAACGCTGCGGCAGTTCGTGCGCTTCTGGATGTCCTAAGGCGCTATAACCCAGATGTGGTTTTCTTGTCCGAGACACACCTTGATACCTACCCAGCTGGATGTCTGAGAAGGAGGATTCATATGGATTTTATGATAGTGCGGACTAGTAATGGAAGGAGTGGAGGAGTTCTGATGGCTTGGAAACAAGGAACAATGGTCTCCCAGATTTTTTTCTCACCCTAATTATATTGAGGTGAGGATTGAAGATGGAGATCAGAAAGTGGTCGGAGCCAAAGCACAGGGAGCATCGCAGCGGAGGCGCAGAGGGGCCAGCAGCAACTGCATCGTCGAGATCAGTCGGCGTGAGGTTGGCCATGGGAGGGCTGCAAGACAAAGGGAAGAGGGGTTGAGGACGTGAGGGGAGAGGCGCGGACCGGGATCCATCGGGCGGGGGAGCTTACATGAGAGTTCGCGGTGCCCGGAGACACGGCAGCAACGGCAGCGAATCGGGTTCATGCAGGCCGCGATGAGGTGGTCGGTGGCCAGGCACTTGAAGCAGTGGGCGACGGAGGGGGATAGGCGTTGTGGTGTATGCGGCGAGCGGGGCGGGGTGGTTTAGAAGGAGAGGTCGCAACCTGGGAATAGGAAGGAGCGGGGGGCTCATCTCCGACGCAAGTATCCAGGCGGCCGGAGAAGGAAATATTTCTCGTGTGCAACGGGGAGGTCGAAAGAGGCAAGGCAGAGAGGAGGGGGAGGAGTTTGGGGGAAGAGTCGTATCGGCAGGAGAAGGTTCACGGGAGGAAGCACTGACCTTGTGGACGTGCCAAGGAAGCGTACCAGAGGGTCGAGGCAGGATCCCCGGGAGAGAGCAGGGAGATGCAAAGGGGCGACACGGAGGCCGAAGTTTTCTGTGCTGAGCGGCGCTGCCAGTCCGGACAGGGGAGGAAGGAGCACGGGTCTCCGTGACAGAGGACACGCACGCGATGGAGACCGCAAGTGGGGTCGTCACGGGTGGCTATTGCCACGGGTCCACATTTTTTTTTAGAAATGGGAGCCTAGGCCCCGGCCTCTACATCAAAGTGATGTACGCAGCCGGATTTTATTAAATAAAGAAGTATCAAAATTCATATCCTTACAACTCATGGGTCAGTTAAAGTGTCCACAAACACTAAGCAACGAAAAATGACAACTGAAAGTGCACTATGGTCAACTAGAGGGGGGTGAATAGGTTGACTACTAATTTTTCTTCTTTTCCTTTTAATTAGTGCTAAGCAAGATAAGATAAGGTTCTCTAGATGTGCAACTAGGTGAGCAACCTAAGTGATACAAGATAAAATACGCAACGGAAGTAAAAAAAAAAGACAACAAGATAAACCACAAGTGTAAACAAGGAGACAAGGATATGTTTCCCGTAGTTCTTTCTCAAGAGAAGTACGTCTATGTTGGAGAGGTGGGGAGCCACCTAGGCGCTCCTCAATAGCACGGTTGTGCACACCTTATTCTCCTTGAGCTTCTCCGGTGAGGGAGATTCTCATTTCCACTATGAGGTTGAAGGCGTTGACCAAACCTTTACACGAGGTTGAGGACACTCCACAAGATAGATGGGGACTCTCAATGAATCTGAAGCTTCTTGCAACAAGGTGGAAGCTACAAGCACAATATCTACTAAGGTTTCTAAGCCTCAAGTAGGATTCTAGATCTACTAGGATGTGGTGGATGGATTTGAAATTCCTTTGGTGGATCACGGATCTAGGTCTCCTCTAGCTCTCCACAAAGTTTTAGAGTGTTTGGGTGGTTGGAGAGGGAGATCTAGGAGGTTGAAGCTTTCATTAATGGCTAGGAGAGAGAATGGGAAAAGCTTAGCATTTATAAGGTAGGGGAAGGGCTTTAAATACCCCTTCCCCAATGTGGTCGTTGAGCAGTCCACGCAGCACCGGAGGCTCCGGTGGTCTTCACTTGCTCGCATGCGCGCAACTCGTTTGCTCCATTCTGGATTCTTCAGGGCGGAGGCTCCGTGTGGCGTTGGCGGAGGTTCCGCCCACCGGAGGCTCCGCTGCAGCCTTCGCTCTTATGCAACCGAAGGTGGTTTTGGCGGAGGACACACCGGAGGCTAGCCCCACAGTGGGGCAGTGGAGCCAGTGGAGGCTCCGGTGGTTTCACTGGAGGCTCCGCCCACCGGATGTTCACCGGAGGCTCCGCTGCAGCCTCCGCTCTTATGCACCCGAAGGTGTTTTTAGCGGAGGCTACACCGGATCCACCACCGGAGGCCAGCTCCTGTAAGAGCTGGCAAATGCATGGGGCGGAGGTTCCGTTGGTTTCACCGGAGCCTCCGCTGCTTGCAAAAATGGCACTCCGGCTTTGTTTCTTCGAGCTCTTTCCATTCGAAACATTTTTGTAACCCAATGAGATTGTATACTTCATGAACCTGGGAATTTTCATATATATCAAATAGGACCTGCAAGTACACTCAAATAGAAATTAGTCCTATAGTTATGTTGTCATCAATTATCAAAACGGAAGATGATCTTTCATTCTCCCCCTTTTTGGTAATTGATGAAAACATCCCTATTTGCATAACTATAACACACACAACATGGACGGAGCTCCCCTAGAGATATGCTCCCTTCATCTTGAGAGAATTAAAACAATATGGATAGCTAAACACATATAGTAGTGAGCACATAACAAGTGATAAAATTAAGGTACTAAGTTCACAAGCTCACATAATGCATAACGAGGTTCACAACGCACAATAATTTAAACAAAGTTTCCAAATAGCCAACTCTCTCAAGCAAGACGTAAGAGGCAAATCGAAAAACATGGCTTGAGAGAGATCCCATGCAAATACCCGCTCCTAAGTAGATATCTCTCCCCCTTTGGCATCAAGATACCAAAAGAGGGAGGAGACCGATGCTAACGTCTGAATGATCACTCAGAGGAGTTATCCAAGATCGGAGGGCGGGCGCGGCGGCGAGAGATGGTGACCTCTTCTCCAGGTTCCTCATCATACCACTCGATGGTCTTCCCTTTGGAATCCTTGGCTTGCCATGCGTCCCAGTCAGTAATGCTATCTTCCCTCGGGGACTCCACAGATTCTCCACCATCGCGACGAAGTTGTCTCTCGGCCTTTGCTCCCTTGCGGTGCTTAAGCTCCTTGTCATAGTGAAGTTCCCGTTGGTGTTGCTCGACCTTCTTGTTCACTCGGAACACTTTCTTGAGAGCCCTTGCCATCCACTTGAAGGCACTGTCAAAAGAAGGAGGACTAGAGGGACCAACTTCCTCTTCTTCGTCTTCCTCATCAATGATGACCCGTGGCTTGGCCTTGACTTTGCGAGCAGCGGGAGTGGGATGCACAATAGGCTCGGTGTGGTCCTTGATGAGAAGCCTTTTCTCCATATGTGGGATCTGATGTCTACGCACGCTTCTATTCTTGTAGACAGTGTTGGGCCTCCAAGTGCAAAGGTTTGTAGAACAACAGCAAGTTTCCCTTAAGTGGATCACCCAAGGTTTATCGAACTCAGGGAGGTAGAGGTCAAAGATATCCCTCTCAAGCAACCCTGCAATTAAGATACAAGAAGTCTCTTGTATCCCCAACACACCCAATATACTTGTCAGGTATATAGGTGCACTATTTCGGCGAAGACAGAGTAAAATGCAAGTAATATGGATGATAATAAGTGATAATAGCAATCTGAAATAAAAATGGCCGCAAGCAAACATGTAGCAGAACAGGCAGAAAATGGTGTTTCAATGCTTAGAAATAAGGCCTAGGGCTCCTACTTTCACTAGTGGACACTCTCAACAATGAAAACATAATTGAATGCATAAATATCATTTCTTCACTATGCTACTCCGAACCACTCTTCGGTCGAATGACAAACACCAATCATTGCGTAGGGCTATCACGACACTCCTCAGAGTAAGCACTTTCCCAACCAAGTAACCCCCATGCTATCACCATGGGACCGAGATGGTTCCACGCAAACACCACAATTTCATAGGGTTATCCAACACAAAATATAAATATAATGCTAAACCACACGGCGCCACACTGTCACCTTTACACCGTGATCAAAGCATTTACGGAGATAACAAAACCACTTGAGTAGCATAACAGATGAAGATCACATCTACGAATTCAAATAGATTACAAAGCTCATGATCACATATAGATCACACCATGGGAGAGAGAGATGAACCACATAGCTACTGGTAGAGCCCTCGGCCCCGGGGGAGAACTACTCCCTCATCATCATAGGAGACAGCAACAGCGATGGAGATGGCGGTGGAGTCGATGGAGATGGTTCTGGGGGCACTTCCCCGTCCCGGCAGGGTGCCAGAACAGAGATATGTCCCTCGAAACTTGTCGGTGGCGGCGGCGGAGCTACAGATGTATTTTGTGGAAAAGGTCGATGTATTTAGGGTTTACGCCTCGGGGAGTATATATGGGCGAAAGGGCGATGCCGGGGGGTGGCCAGGGGGCCCACACCCCTAGGTGGCACGACCAGGGGGGCCCGCGCCACCCCATGGTGTGGCCACCCTGTGGCCCCCCTCCGGGGCTCTTTGGGACTTCTGGAAGCTTACGGGACTTCTAAGACTTCTGACTTTCATGGGGTCCAATTCTGAGAATATTTCCAGAACAAATTTTCTGAAATCAAAGACAACAGAAAACAGGGAACTGGCACTTGGCATCTTGTTAATAGGTTAGTCCCGGAAAACCGATAAAAATGACATAAAGAAGGGAGAAAACATGTAGCAATTGGCATAATATCAACATGGAACATCAGAAATTATAGATACGTTGGAGACGTATCAAGCATCCCGAAGCTTAGTTCCTACTCGTCCTCGAGTAGGTAAACGAGAAACAAAATAATTTCTGAGGTGACATGCTACCACACAATTTTGATCATAATATGTGAAGTAGAGCATGTAAACTAGGATCAAATGAACTAAAGCTGTGATCTATATTTGATATCAACAAGTAATGCATAAACAAAGAAGAAAGAGAAAAACTTTTAATGAATCAATATTAAAAGACTATCAACCGTGCAAAGTTTATTAGAGATGATTTAAGCTTTCAAGAATAACAATATCATGCACGTCAAACGATCTTCACAACCCCTGTTAGGATCAAGTCAAGCTTTCCACACGATGCAATGCTTGAATCTTAAACTATTTGCGCACTAAAAACAAGCAAGTGTTCTGCGTTGGTCCCTGGCACCGGGATGTTATGGCAAAGAGAACATTATGGGGGGTCTTGAAGGTCAATGGAAGAAAGGCTCACAAAGCTGAAAGTGGTCATTAGACAAGAGAAAGTCTTACAACTGAAGCTATGCAAGGAGTAGGGATTGCCACACAACGGATGCACATAGAGCTATAAGTGTATGAAAGCTCTCCAATGGAACTAGTGGGGATGCATCCAACTTGCTTGCTCACGAAGATCTAGAGCTCATTTGAGGAGGCTCATCATTGGAATATACAAGCCAAGTTCTATAATGTAAAGTTCCCCACATAGTTATGAATGAATGATAATATGAAAACTTTCTCCAAACTGAAGTATTGGTGCTAAACATGAAGCACAAGTGTGGTATATAAAGGATAGTGATGCGCCCCCTCTCTCTTTATTCTCTCTTTGGCCCTTTCTTTTTTTTCTTTTTTTTTGGGCTTTTTCATTTTTTTTCATTTTTTTTAGATATCCTCACCGGTAGGGGCAACATTCTATATTACAATGAATCATCGCACTTTTAATACTCATAATCATAAAGAAATATCTCTGATGTCTCTAACTGCATGCTCCTGCCAGTGTAGAAGTATGCAAAAATAACCATGAAGCTCATCATCAAGTAACATAATGGGGGTGGATGTTGTGCAGCAATATATCTCGGAATGGCTATGGAAATGCCATGATAGGTAGGTATGGTGGCTGTTTTGAGGAATAATATATGGGCTTATGTGTAGGAGAACAAAGTCCTCCCACGGGATTTGGATGCACTTGCGAAGTTTGCACCAACTCTCAATGTGAGAAAGGGCAATGCACATTACCGAAGAGGCTAGCACATATGGATGGTGGAAGTGCCAGGAACCGCAACATAGACTCACGAGTTAAAAGATTACAACAAGCAAATAATCTTACAAGGCACAATGCGAATCACTCCAAGGGGGTATGTGGCAGTGACAAGTCACTGTTGGCTACCCCGACTGTAGCGCGTAACAAAAGGCCGATCAGAAATGTATCACTCGTAGCAATCATATACCATTGTTTCTATCAGCTGGTAATTTAAGTGTGGCACGGTTTCAAGTTTCTTAGACCAACCATTAAAAGTTTATACTTGCTAGTCCTTCCCGTTTATCCATTAAGAAAATTAATATCTCAAAACAACAGCAGTGATTCAAGTGAAGCAGTTTAGTGATCTACAAGACCATGCGGATTTTTTCACTATACCAACTACCACATAAGCATTTATATTCCCAACCAAGCACCATACAAAATATGTTTTAACAAAAATTCTCTACATGCTACAGCAAGCAAACATGAGAGTACTCACATAACACTACTAAAACTAACAACTCTGAATAAGAGATGCATGAAAACAAAGGCTAAACGCAGTACTAGCAAAAAGTGAACACTCATAGAACAATAAGAATGAAAACTAGAGTGTTCTAAGCAATGAAAATGGAGCATGTCTCTCTCCCACACAAGTATGATAAGATCCAACCATAAACTACAACAAGGAAAACTAAACAAACTGAAAGCAAAAATAAGAGACGCTCCAAGTAAAGCACATAAGATGTGACCGAATAAAAATATAGTTTCACTAGAAGTGCCCTGATAATTTGTTGATGAAGAAGGGGATGCCTTGGGCATCCCCAAGCTTAGATGCTTGAGTCTTCTTGGAATTTGCTAGGATTTACCACCGGGGCATCCCCAAGCTTAGGCTCTTCACTCTTCTTGATCACGTCATATCATCCTCTTCTCTTGACCCTTGAAAACTTCCTTCACACCAAACTTCTCACAATCTTCATTAGCAACGTTAGTGCAATCGAAATAATAAATTCACATGGTTCAGTTTCAACACAATCCTAACATTAATAAACACATTAGATATTGTCACAACTTCTTTTAAAACTCTTTTTCTCAAAAGAACACCAAAAGAAAGAGATTAAGATGCAAACACAATTATTGGCAGAAATCTATCAAAACAGGACAGCAGGTAAAGATGATTTTTTTTTCGAAAATCTTATGTTGCTCAAATCAAAAAGTGATCAACTAAGAAAAGTTGCGGAATTAGCTGAGGAATAATCACAAAAAAATTCATATCATTCTGATCTTCCAGGATTTTATACGATGTTTTACGGTGGTCAGCAGAAATCTGTTTTCTGCGCAGAAATCCGAAAACCAACTCCAACTTTCCACTAAAGCCTTTACTTGGCTCAAAAAAGACACAAAAGAAAAGATACACAGGGGTTTATAAGGAAATATACAACACCCAGGTGCAAACAAAACAAAATAAAACGACGGAAAACAGGTTGAAAACGGAGAAATAAAACGGGTTGTCTCCCATTAGCGTTTTTCTTTAATGCATTTCAGCTAGGCATAATGATTTTTAAAAGATGCTCACATAAGATTAAGAGTTGAAGCACAATAAGAGAGAATCAAGAAGAAAATATAAAACACATTTAAGTCTAACTCACTTCCTATGAAAAAGAATCTTGTAGAAAAACAAGTCAACGAAACACAAAGTGACTAGCATAGGAAGACAAAATAAGTGCAACTTCAAAAATTTCAACATAAAGAGGGGAAACTTAATATTGTTGAGATGCATAAAACCATGTTTCCCTCTCTCATAATAACTTTCAGTAGCATCATGAATAAAATTAACAATATAGCTATCACATAAAACATTCTTATCACGAGCCACATGCATAAAAGAATTAATACTCTCCACATAAGCATTGTCATTCTTATTAATAGCAGTGGGAGCAAATTCAACAAAATATCTATCATTATTATTCTTATCACCATAATCATTAAATATAGGAGGCATATTGTAATCATAATTATTATTTTCTTCAATAGTAGGTGGACTGAAAATATCATATTCATCATTGTAAATAGGTGGAACTAGAATGCCATAATCATTATAATCATCATATATTGGAGGCAAGGTATCATCAAAGAAAATTTCCTCCTCAAAACTTGGGGGACTAAAAATATCATATTCATCAAAACTAGCTTCCCCAATCTTAGACTTTTCCATAGCATTATAAATAATGGTGTTTAAAGAGTTCATACTAATAACATTGCCACTAGCATGCAAATAAAGTTCCATAGGTTTTTTAATTTTCTCTTCAAACACTTCATGTCCTAATTCAAGATAAAGATTATAAAGCTCTCTCATACTTTTTTTCATTTAAGCATAAAGATAAAAACAAGTAACAAGTAAAAATAAGCCTAACTAGTGAAAACAAGAAACAAAAAGATATAATTGCAGAATCTAAAGGAAATAACTCCGAGCACTCACACCCGAGGATGTGAGAGCCTTTTACCTTACCTCCTCGGCAACGGCGCCAGAAAATAGTTTGATGTCTATGCGCGCTTCTATTCTTGTAGACAGTGTTGGGCCTCCAAGTGTAGAGGTTTGTAGAACAACAACAAGTTTCCCTTAAGTGGATCACCCAAGGTTTATCGAACTCAGGGAGGTAGAGGTCAAAGATATCCCTCTCAAGCAACCCTGCAATTAAGATACAAGAAGTCTCTTGTGTCCCCAACACACCCAATATACTTGTCAGGTATATAGGTGCACTAGTTCGGCGAAGACAGAGTAAAATGAAAGTAATATGGATGATAATAAGTGATAATAGCAATCTCCGGTCTAATAACAAACACCAATCATTGCGTAGGGCTATAACAACAGTCCTCCGAGTAAGCACTTTCCCAACCAAGTAACCCCCATGCTATCACCATGGGACCGAGATGGTTCCACGCAAACTCCACAATTTCATAGGGTTATCCAACACCAAATATAAATATAATTCTAAACCACACGGCGCACACACTGTCACCTTTACACCGTGATCAAAGCGTTTACGGAGATAACAAAACCACTTGAGTAGCATAACAGATGAAGATCACATCTACGAATTCAAATAGATTACAAAGCTCATGATCACATATAGATCACACCATGGGAGAGAGATATGAACCACATAGCTACCTAGATCCCTCATCCCCGGGGGAGAACTACTCCCTAATCATCATAGGAGACAGCAACGGCGATGGAGATGGCGGTGGAGTCGATGGAGATGGTTCTGGGGGCACTTCCCCGTCCCGGCAGGGTGCCAGAACAGAGATCTGTCCCCTGAAACTTGTCGGTGGCGGCGGCGGAGCTACGGATGTATTTTTTGGAAAAGGTCGACGTATTTAGGGTTTACGCCTCGGGGAGTATATATGGGAGAAAGGGCGATGCCGGGGGTGACCAGGGGGCCCACACCCCTAGGTGGCGCGTCCAGCGGTGGACCCGCGCCACCCCATGGTGTGGCCACCCTGTGCCCCCTCCGGGGCTCTTCAGGACTTCTGGAAGCTTCCGGGACTTCTAAGACTTCTGGCTTTCGTGGGGTCCAATTCCGAGAATATTTCAAGAACAACTTTTCTGAAATAAAAAACAGAAGAAAACAGGGAACTGGCACTTGGCATCTTGTTAGTAGGTTAGTCCCGGAAAATCGATAAAAATGACATAAAGAAGGGAGAAAACATGTAGCAATTGGCATAATATCAACATGGAACATCAGAAATTATAGATACGTTGGAGACGTATCAGGATCCAATTAGCATTATCAAGAGGATCTTCCGGGAACTTGTTCTCCCACACATTCAAGATGATCTTCATTATGAAAGGCCCAAAGCAAGCATTCTTCCTTTGTATAATGACATGCCACAACTCGTTCCACAGATAATTGAGCACATCAAGCTTCTGAGTCAGACCGGAAAGCCGCTTCTCATGAGTAAGAAGCATGAGGTTCTTCAGGAAGCCTTGGATCTCATCAATGTTCCCCGCCTTTAGGTTGATGGTCTCTCGATAGATGCGGAGCATAATATCATAAGTGGGATAGAGGCCCTTGACAAATCCAACAACGAACTTCTTCCAGTGATAAATAGGAGTGAGTTGATCCTTGGCAAGTGATTGAGCATTGGGAGCATGAACACGGAACCAACCCTTGTCAAACTCCGGGCCACCGGCAAAGGGTCCATGATCCGGGTAGCCACCAAGAAGGACTCCAATCTCGGACCACTTGATAGTGATCTTCTGTCCCTTGGTCATCCAGATAAGATGATGCTCTATTTCATTGGCTAGGTGCACCGTGGCCAAGAACTCACAAACCAATCCTTCATCATAATATTGTTGTACTTGCATAGTGGGAGCAAGACCAAATGCATCAACAATCTCTAGTGCTTCTCCAAAGTACTCGGGCTTCCTCTCCATATGACCAAAATTGATAGCATGTTGAGGAGCAACATTCTCCTTGGAATTCCTTATCAAAATCTCATGATAAATTTGGCTCTGAAACACGGTGTGGAATCATGGATCCTTACCTTGGAACCGTGGCATCAAGCGGTTGCGTTCAACAATATATGGGTTCTCGCGACGAGTCGCCAAGAACACTCCCTCGGACACTTGAGAGGCTGATTTCTCCTTGCGAGGCAAAGTCTTCTCGGGAGCCGGCAATCTTGTCTTGTGCTTGGGCTGAGATGGGTCCAATGTCTCCTCGATTTCATCAACTCTTGGAGCCTTGCGACTAGCCATGCTCTTGGTGCGAGTGCCCTTCCCTTGGAACCAGAGGCATCTAGGAAAGAGATATAGCAAGAAAAGCATGAAGAATAGGTAATGCTCAAGTTTATATTACGCACAAATCCGAGGAACGAAGATATGAAGAACATTAGAGATGAACAACAAGGGGTAGGGCACATGATCAAATCCACCCTAAGAACCAAAGTGATTCAAGCCTAATAGTCACAATCTAGGTTTCTAGGGTTCGTACTCGTGATTTTCTACTCCAAAACCTAAATCCACGCATATAGATGTGAAGAACATGTGGCTCCTAGTGCTTCCCCATCCATCAACTAGATGGGATAGAGAGAGAGAGCTTACAAACCTGCATCCATGGTGGAAGGTGAGGGAGGAAGAAGATCCCGGAGCGGTCCACGACAAGGAGGAGGGCCTCCCGGAGGTGGAGCACTCTTCCCGGCGGCGGTTTGGAGGAGGAAGAGAGTGGGGGAAATAAGATCTTAGATCTTGTTGACCCCGCTCGCCCTAGGTCTTATCCCGCAAAACCGCAGCCGTCGGAGCCTCCGGTGGTTTCACCGGAGGTTCCGCCCCCTGATACGTCCATTTTGCATCACTATTTTATATCATAATTTTCTGTTATTCATCGATATATTTCATGTTATGATGCATCTCTTATGTTATTTTATCTTATTTTGCATATTTTATAATTTTTGGAGAATAAACACCGGGACCAGAAATCTGATGGAAAAAGCACCGTCGAGATACCATATTTCAGAAGATCAAAAGAAGAAGGGGGACATCCGGGGGTTCCTAAAAGTCCAGAGGAGGAACACATCCAAGAGGGGAGCCAGAGGGAGGCCACCAGGGGCCCACACCTAGGGGTGGCACGCCCCCCTTGGCCGCGCCACCTAGGGGTGTGGCCACCCTGGCCCACCTCTGGGGTCATCTTTGGCCCCTGGGGTCCCGAGGGAACCCTAAGCCTCATTCCATCCTCGAAGAATTATTCCGCCGCCGCCGCGGGGTGAAAAACACCCGAGAGAGAAAAGCTCTCTGGCAGGGAGAAATCTGCCGGGGAAATTCCTCTCCGGAGAGGGGAAATCACCGCCATCGTCCCCGTCATCGCTCCGGGCATCATCAAGATCGTCATCATCATCGTCATCACCACCGGCACCATCACCCTCATCATCCATCTTCATCCCGCTGCAACAATTAGGGGTCTCTAACGTTGCTTTGCATTAGATCATTCTCCCGGTATGGATTACTTGTTAGTAGTTGATGCTTGTGAGATTTATCGGTGTTTGCACTTTATGACCAGATTGTTATCATCCATTATATCACCTCCGATTATCATCCATATGATGTGTTGTGAGTAGTTCGTGTTGTTCTTGAGGACATGGGAGAAGTCAAGTTGTTAGTAGTGAAGTAATGTTGAGTAATATTTAATGTTTGGTATTTAAGTTGTGGTGCTATTCTTCTAGTGGTGTTATGTGGACGTCGACTACATGATACTTCACCATTTATGGGCCTAGGGGAATGCATCGTGTATTTGGCTACTAATTGTGGGGTTTCCGGAGTGACAGAAACCTAAACCCCCGTTAGGAAACCGTTACACGAGGGAGCGTAGGATCCCGGAGTTTAAATCTGTGGTTAGATTTATTTCTTAATTACTTTCTTGTAGTTGCGGATGCTTGCAAGGGGTATAATCACAAGTATGTATTAGTATTGGATGGGACGGTACATTAGCATAGGTTCACCCACACAACACTTACCAAAACACAAAGTTATTCAGCTGCATGGAACAAAAGCACTTGACAGAAACCTCCCGTGTGTCCTCGAGAACGTTTGTTAATCATAAGTAAACTCACCGGCTTGTCCTTTGCTGAAGAAAGGATTGGGCCACTTGCTGCAATTATTACTACTGTATTTTATTTAGTCGCACTTTATTTATCTGCAATATCAAAAACCCCTACAAATTTGTTTTCCAGTATTTACAGTTATTCCTTCATCGAAACTGCTTGTCAACACCTTTTGCTCCTCGTTGGGTTCGACATTCTTATTTATCGAAAGTACTACGATACACCCCCTATACTTGTGGGTCATCAAGACTATTTTCTGGCGCCGTTGCCGGGGAGTGAAGCGCTATTGGGAAGTGGAATTGATAAAGGAAACTTCTGCTGTAAGTGTTTTTTTTATTTCTGTTTTTATTTCTGTTTACTGCTTTATTACACTATGTTTGGAACTCCTTTTGAGTCCTTATTTGCGGGCACTGCTGCCACTGCTAGGTTAGTAGGTGACCCACTACATGATGATATGAATCCTTATAAAATACCCATAAAGTTTGTTAAACATGTTATGGATAACTGCTATTCAGGTGATGGAAATGTCCATCGTGGTGATCATTTACTCTTTTTACATGAATTATACGAGGTGTTTAAGTGTGCAGGTATTACAATGAGCCAAGCGAAGAGTAAATTATTCTCTATGTCATTGACAGGCCGAGCCTCTGAATGGTTCAAACTGCTGAAAAATAGCCAAACTATTGAATGGGAGGAAATTGTACCTCTCTTTTATTCTAAATTCTATCCTCCAAGTGAAGTCCATAGAGATCAGAATTATATATATAATTTTTGGCCTCATTACGGAGAGAGTATTGCCCAGGCATGGTGGGGAGATTGAAGTTACTAATGCTCAAATGCCCCATTCATGAGCTCCCCAGTAATACTGTTATTAATAATTTCTACGCAAGGCTTTCTCTTCATGATAAGGATTTATTGGATGCTTCTTGTTCTGGATCATTTACACGTATGAAGGATGAAGCTAAATAGGATCTTCTTGACCGTATTCAAGAAAACACTGAAGCATGGGAGAATGACAAACGTAGAAAGTCAGGTATAAATTATGATTATGAATGCATTAAAACCTTTATGTCATCTGAGGATTTTCATAATGTTAGTACTGCTTATGGTCTTTATTCTCAAGTTATTGCAAACTTGTATAAGGATTTTGCTTCTTATTTTGATATTCCTAAAACGGAATGGGACAAGTACCATGCTCCTTATAAATATACTGTTAATTGTGTTCCTGCTAGAGATATAGAAGTTCATATTGTTGATTCTATTGTGCCTGAACCTTATATTGAGAAAATGCCTTTCCCTACTAAGGTAAAAGAACACTCTATGTTAGCTAGTGTGGTTAAGAAAAGTGCAAGGAAACCTGTAGAACCTGAGGAACAAATAACTGTAGAACCTACAGTAGAAATAGTAAAGGACCTTGTTTCTGAAAATGTAGAAGAGGGACACATTATATTTTGTGAAGATGCTTCTAATATTGTCTCTCATCCTAGTAAATCTAGGAAACCTAGTGTTCCTGTGCTATCTGTGAGAATATGTGATCATTGTTATTATGGTTTATGTGATATTGGTGCTAGTTCTAGTGTTATTCCTTATGAGCTTTATAAAGAAATTATGCATGAAATTGGTTCTTGTGAACTTGAAGACATTCATGTGATTATTCAACTTGCTAATAGGGAAACAATTGCTCCTATTGGTATTGTTAGAGATGTGGAGGTCTTGTGTGGTAAAACTAAGTATCCTGCTGATTTTCTAATACTAGGCACTTCTGCTAGCGATACATGTCCTATTATATTTGGTAGACCTTTCTTAAATTCTTGTGGTGCTGTTATCGATTGTAAAAAGGAGAAAATTCTTACAAAGTTTGATGGAGAGTCTTATGAATTTAATTTCTCCAAATTTGCTAAAGCACCTTATGAAGCTAAATTGCCTAATGAGAATTATAGAGTTGAACAGTTGGCTGCTATTGCTCTTGCTTCTAACAATCCTTGGCAGCAATACATGGAAGACCACGAAAGTGATGTCTTTATGGAAGAAAGGAATGAAATTGATGAGATTTTCCTACATCAGCCAGCAATGCTGAAACATAATTTACATGTGGAAGACTTGGGTACAACATTACCACCCAAGGAAGATCCTGTTTTTGATTTGAAGCCTTTACCAGATAATCTTAAATATGCTCATATTGATCATAAGAAATTATATCCTATTATTATTATTTCTCAACTTTCTAATAAAGAAGAGGAGAAATTATTAGGGATATTGAAGAAACACAGAGGTGCTATTGGTTATACTCTTGATAATTTGAAAGGGATTTCTCCTGCTATTTGTCAGCATGCTATTAATATTGAGCCTGATGCAAAGCCAGTTGTTGAGCATCAACGCCGTTTAAATCCTAAGATGAAGGATGTGGTAAGAAATGAGGTATTAAAACTCCTTAATGCTGGTATTATTTATCCTATTGCTGATAGTAGATGGGTTAGTCCTGTGCATTGTGTCCCTAAGAAAGGAGGGATGCCTGTTGTGCCAAATGATAATAATGAACTTATTCCTCAAAGAGTAGTAGTTGGTTATAGGATGTGCATTGGAAGGTTAACAAAGTCACTAAGAAAGATCATTATCCTTTTCCTTTTATTGATCAAATGTTAGAAAGGTTGTCTAAGAAAACTCATTTCTGCTTTCTTGATGGTTATTCGGGGTTTTTTCAAATTGCTGTTAAAAAGCTTGGTCAAGAGAAAAAACTTTCACTTGTCCTTATGGAACCTATGCTTATAGACGTATGCCTTTTGGTTTATGTAATGCTCCTGCTACCTTTCAAGATGCATGTGTGCTATTTTTCATGGTTTTTGTGAAGAAATTGTGGAATTTTTCATGGATGATTTCTCCGTCTATGGAACTTCTTTTGATAATTGTTTGCAGAATCTTGATAAAGTTTTGCAGAGATGTGAGGAGACTAATCTTGTTCTTAACTGGGAGAAATGCCATTTCATGGTTAATGAAGGAATTGTTCTTGGACATAAAATCTCTGAAAGAGGCATTGAAGTTGATAGAGCTAAAGTTGAAGCTATTGAAAAAATGCCCTCTCCCATGGATGTTAAAGGTATTCGTAGTATTCTTGGTCATGCTAGTTTCTATAGAAGGTTTATTAAAGATTTCTCTAAAATATCAAAACCTCTTACTAATCTTCTTCAAAAAGATGTACCATTTGTTTTTTATGAAGATTGTAAAGAAGCTTTTGAAATTTTAAAGAAGGCTTTAATATCTGCCCCTATTGTTCAACCACCTGATTGGAATTTACCATTTGAAATTATGTGTGATGCTAGTGATTATGCTGTAGGTGTTGTTCTTGGACAACGGGTAGATAAGAAGTTAAATGTTATTCATTATGCTAGTAAAACTCTTGATGCTGCCTAAAAGAATTATGCTACCACTGAGAAAGAATTCCTAGCTGTAGTTTTTGCTCGTCATAAATTTAGGCAGTATATTGTTGGTTCCAAAGTTACTATTCATACTGATCATGCTGCTATTAAGTACCTTATGGAAAAGAAAGATGCTAAGCCTAGGCTTATTAGATGGGTGCTTCTCTTACAAGAGTTTGATTTACATGTCGTGGATAGGAAGGGTGCTGAAAATCCTGTTGCTGATAATCTCTCTAGATTAGAAAATATCCCTGATGACCCTATTCCTGTTAAAAATAGTTTTCCTAATGAACAGTTAGCTGCTATAAAAGTGAGCTCTCAAGAGAGTCCATGGTATGCTCATTATGCTAACTTTATATATTGTTTTGAAGTATTTGCCTCCTACCTTTACAGCTCAGCAAAGAAGAAAATTCTTCTATGATTTGAGGCATTATTTTTGGGATGACCCACACTTATATAAAGAAGGTGTTGATGGTATTATGAGAAGATGTGTTCCTGAAAATGAACAACAGGAGATATTGAGAAAATGTCATAGTAGTGCCTATGGAGGACATCACGCTGGAGATAGAACTGCAAATAAAGTTCTACAATCAAGTTTTTATTGGCCTACTCTCTTTAAAGATGCTAGAAAATTTGTTTTATCTTGTGATCAATGTCAAAGGGCTGGAAATATTTCTAGACGTAATGAAATGCCTATGAATTATTCTCTTGTTATTGAACCATTTGATTGTTGGGGTTTTGACTTTATGGGTCCTTTCCCTCCTTCAAAAGTCTACACTCATATTCTTGTTGTTGTTGATTATGTTACTAAATACGTAGAAGCTATACCTACTAAAAGTGCTGATGGTGAAACCTATTTAAATATGCTTAAAGACATTATTTTCTCTTGTTTTGGTGTACCTAGATATCTTATGACTGATGGGGGTTCTCATTTTATTCATGGTGGTTTTAGAAAAACTCTTGCTAAATATGATGTTAACCATAGAATTGCTTCACCCTATCATCCTCAAACTAGTGGGCAAGTAGAGTTATCAAATAGAGAAATCAAATCTATCTTGCAAAAGACTGTTAACAAATTTAGAAAAAATTGGGCTAAGAAATTAAATGATGCTCTGTGGGCTTATAGCACTGCTTACAAAAATCCCATGGGAATGTCTCCTTACAAAATGGTTTATGGAAAAGCTTGTCACTTTCCCCTAGAATTAGAACACAAAGCTTATTGGGCAGTGAAAGACCTAAATAGAGATTTTAAACTTGCTGGTGAGAAAAGGCTGCTTGACTTAAGTTCTTTAGATGAATGGAGGAGTGAAGCATATGAAAATTCTAAGCTCTTTAAAGAGAAAGTTAAAAGGTGGCATGATAAGAGAATTATTAAAAGAGAATTTAATGTTGGTGAGAAAGTGATATTGTATAGGTCTCGTCTTAGAATTTTTGCAGGAAAATTACTCTCGAGATGGGAATGACCTTTTGTTATCGAAGAGGTATGTAGTTCGGGGGCAATTAAAATTGTTTCCCTTGAAGACAACTCTTCACAAATGGTGAATGGCCAGATACTCAAGCATTATATCTCCGGAGATCCTTATAATGAAAATGTTGATTGTATTCAAGCCATGATCCCGGAGGAGTTTATTAGGAATCATATTTCAGAAACTGCAGAGTCAATTTTCGAATAGGTAACAGTTTTGGCAAGAAAATGTTCGCGAAACATCTTCCAACTTATATTTTTACTGTTTTTGAAAAATATGAAAAATTATGAGCCGGAAACGAGAGGGAGACGGAGCCCGGAGGCTCCACACCATAGGGTGGCGCGGGCCCACTTCTGGTCGCGCCAGACCTAGGTGTGGGCGCCCCGGAGCCCCTCTCCGACTCGTTTTCGACCTGGACTTTCCTTTCGTTATGAAACTTTTCGCTATATAATCCCCCGAACCCCTCGAGGTCCGTATATCGTTTTCTCGTCGTGTTTCTGTTTAGAGTTGTTTCTGCCGTGATCTGTTTTCTGTTTTAGAAGCATCATGGTCTCCGCCAACGACAACAAGGGGAAGGGACCCATGGAAGATGATGTTCAAGACCTGAAGCCGGAGGAGGAGATCGAGAGTGGCGCTGAAGGAGATGTAGAAGAAAACCATCGAGTGCATCCACGCGCCACCATTGCAAGCATTGGAGTGGTGGCTAATCCCTTGAAGCTCAGGAGGAACTCGCGGATGAGCACTGGAGGGAAGGTTCCACGTTACTCACTAGCTTCGAAGACACCTGCTGCGGGCGTCAAGAACTACTTCCACACATTAATTCATGATTATCAGAGCAAAAAGGTGCCCAATAAAGATTTTCCCTCTATGTGGGATATGAATCGTTCTAACCGTGCAGATGAAGGAAGCTCACAACCTAAGGAAGAGTGGGGGGGGGGGAATCTTGGTGGTTGGGATTCAGAATCTGACAGGCATGCAAACTGTGTTGATCACAATACGGAGGTGATGCGTATGCTTATGTTTGCTATTGAAGATCTAAATAAATATGTTGGTAAGCTCGTCGAGAAGTATTCACCACCACAGAAGAATTGATTCGTCATTGGTTTTGGCATCCCCTCGGCTTGTTCCAAGCTTGGGGGAGTGTCGCGGTGTATCGCATCACTATCTTTCATCTTTTTACTTTTTTAGTAGAGTCATATCATGAGTAGAGAGGTTATCATATAGGATGGCTTGCAGTATGGAAGTGTCTCTCCCTAGTTGGTTATCGTTGTATCCGTTGGTGTGAGTTGTCGGTTTGAAATATTAATGAGAATTTTCATCCTTTACTTTCTATGCATATTATTTCAGTTTTCAACTTCTGTCATATGGTTGAGCTTGTTATTAGTATTTGGTATCACTCTAGAGATCATCAAGTTAATCTAGTTGGTTTTGGCAAACTTAGCTTGGGTCACCAGAAATAATAATTTGAGTTGCTAGTATAAGAAAGAAGAATTTACCTATTAGCTCATAAACTTAGTATTCACAAGTTAATATCGCTTGTGCTTTCAATGAAGATTGCATGATTGGTTTCATCATATGTATATTTGTTTGTTTTCCTTCAACTCTTATGCTTGCTACCCAACCTTGCTAGCCAAAAACCCTGTACTGAGAGGGAATGCTTCTCGTGTATCCAAACCTTAAACCCAAAACCTTGACATTCGTGTCCACTCCAAGTAAATTGCTCATGTGCTACCTTTAAAACTTTCAAATTACTCCTGTTTTGTGTTCCTGTTTTAGCTCATGAGGACGCAAATAGAGAATCTTTATCTCACTTGTTGATTGGACTCACACACCTGGACTAGTGGCTTCATCCGCTTATCCAAATGCTATAAGAGATGGCAGCGGGGTTCCTAGCCCCAAATAATAATACAAATTCTCTTCACTCTTTTTTTCCCCTGATTTATCAGTCAAAGCATAATTGTGTAAACAAAAGAGAAACAGGGATGACCTTCTATACCAGTTGCGTCCTTCTATGGGAGCCGCTCTTGTGAGTCTAGTTGGCTTGTGACGTACTGTATTTTCTGTTTGCCATTCGTTGACATAAATATACACCTCTCAAAATTTAGACACTCCTCCACGGTTTATGATTGTTGGCAGGCACCCGAGGATTTGGTTAGCCATGGTTTGTGTAAGATGGTTGGGAGGAGTGTCATGCATTTTACACCTCTCTTTATTAAAATAAAAGCTCTAGCACATGAGTGGTCAATGCTTCCCTCTCGAAGGGCCTATCTTTTACTTTTATGTTGAGTCAGTAAACCCATTCTCTCTGTCTCCAGCAAGCATTTGAGTTGTTGTGTTCTCATCATCTATATGTTGATTTATTCAATCAGGTTTTCTATCTTTCTTTGTTTAGCACATGCTTTATTATATGAATGAATATTACTTTGAAAGCTATGAATCACTGTAAAACAATTTTTATAATTAGACATGTTAATTCCTACACCATAAACCTTGATATAAAGACTTCACCGAAGATAAGTATAATTTCATTAAAAGTTCTCTGACAAAGAACGAAGTTTTCCATTACCAATTTTGACTATCTCTTCTGTATCTTTGTTTGTGACTCATTTTACTTGTTTCAAGCTAAGTTATATGAGAGGAAGTTGCTGTCTGTAATGATTGGTGCATACGTAAAAGTGATACTTCTTGTCCATATTTTATTTATCGACTCTTCACTCCATAAACCTGTGGTCATGTTTTCTGAGTTCAGTTTCGCTTGGGGACAAGCGAGGTCTAAGCTTGGGGGAGTTGATACGTCCATTTTGCATCACTATTTTATATCATAATTTTCTGTTATTCATCGATATATTTCATGTTATGATGCATCTCTTATGTTATTTTTATCTTATTTTGCGTGTTTTATAATTTTTGGAGAATAAACACCAGCACCAGAAATCTGATGGAAAAAGCACCATCGAGATACCACATTTGAGAAGATCAGAAGAAGAAGGGGGACATCCGGGGGTTCCTAAAAGTCCAGAGGAGGAACACAGCCAAGAGGGGAGCCAGAGGGGGGCCACCAGGGGCCCACACCTAGGGGTGGCGCGTCCCCTTGGCCGCGCCACCTAGGGGTGTGGCCACCCTAGCCCAGCTCTGGGGTCATCTTTGGCCCCCGGGGTCCCGAGGGAACCCTAAGCCTCATTCCATACTCGAAGAATTATTACGCCACCGCTGCGGGGCGAAAAACACCCAAGAGAGAAAAGCTCTCTGTCAGGGAGAAATCTGCCGGGGAAATTCCTCTTCGGAGAGGGGAAATCACCGCCATCGTCCCCGTCATCGCTCCGGGCATCATCAAGATCGTAATCATCATCGTCATCACCGCCAGCACCATCACCCTCATCATCCACCTTCATCCCGCTGTAACAATTAGGGTTCTCTATCGTTGCTTTGCATTAGATCTCTCTCCCGGTGTGGATTACTTGTTAGTAGTTGATGCTTGTGAGATTTATCGGTGTTTGAGGACATGGGAGAAGTCAGGTTGTTAGTAGTGAAGTAATGTTGAGTAATGTTTAATGTTTGATATTTAAGTTGTGGTGCTATTCTTCTAGTGGTGTCATGTGAACGTCGACCACATGATACTTCACCATTTGTGGGATTAGGGGAATGCATCGTGTATTTGTCTACTAATTGTGGGGTTTCAAAAGTGACAGAAACCTAAACCACCGTTAGGAACCCGTTACACGAGGGAGCGTAGGATTCCGGAGTTTAAAGCTGTGGTTAGATTTATTTCTTAATTACTTTCTTGTAGTTGCGGATGCTTGCAAGGGGTATAATCACAAGTATGCATTAGTCTTGGATGGTACGGTACATTAGCATAGGTTCACCCACACAACACTTATCAAAACACAAAGTTATTCAGCTGCATGGAACAAAAGCACTTGACAGAAACCTCCCGTGTGTCCTCGAGAATGTTTGTTAATCATAAGTAAACTCACCGGCTTGTCCTTTTCTGAAGAATAGATTGGGACACTTGCTGCAATTATTACTACTGCATTTTATTTACTCCACTTTATTTATCTGCAATATCAAAAACCCCTACAAATTTGTTTTCCAGTATTTACAGTTATTCCTTCATCGAAACTGCTAGTCAACACCTTCTGCTCCTTGTTGGGTTTGACACTCTTATTTATCGAAAGTACTATGATACACCCCCTATCCACGAAGCACGTGCGCAGTACAGATCCGCTGGGCGAATTCCGCACCAGCGGAGGTACCGGTGGGCTCCGGTGGACAGGCGCAGCGGAGCCTCCGGTGGTTTCACCGGGGCCTCCGCCAAACCCAGTTTTCGCACACCGAGATCAGAAAAACGAGAGCAGCTGGATAGGAATTGTCGTGGGATAGTCACGGCAGACGTTACCAGGGTAACTTAGTTTGGGGCAAATCGACTCTGGTGTTTGGGAGAGGGTTTAGCTCGAATTGGACACAAGGGTTATCCTGGTTCAGCCTCTCCATTGGAGATAATGGCTTACTTCCAGCTGGAATCTTATTATCTATCGATCTAGAGGCTCAGACTGCAATGTTGCCGAGACCCCAAATGTAGGGTTACAAATACTAGCTCTCGTGTACCTCGAATCCAGGGTTTTTACTCGAAATATCTTAGTCTCCTCGATCTATGCCAGGAGAACCGGTTTATATAACACCCGGTTTCCTGGCTTTCCTTACAAGATACCGCTAGAACCCTACTCGGAGTCCTCTTGTAACCCTAAGCTACTCTTCGTATCCCCAAGTCTTGGACTCCACGGTTTTACACCGCCTCTCGGGCCTTCTAGAACTTCCTTCCACTGAGCCGGGTTACCGACACAGCCGCTGGCCCGTTAACGAGACCCGGCCCATCATCACTTTACAAGGTCTTCGCCCAATCTTGCTCCAGCCGGGTCTTTACCCTTTCCTGTGGGCCTACCGGGTTAGTATCCCCCCAACAGTAGTCCCCAGAATAGCTTGGGCATCCTGGTTGGCGCGCCTCCTTTGTAAATCCAAACTTTGATCCAACCACGAAGCGCATGCTATTCCCTGCAAAACAATAAATATTTACACATACAATGCCACGGGTTAAATTGCTTTAACTGTAGCCAGGCCGGCTCTTTCGGCGGTCCATATAATAACCCTGCTATCACACTAGCCGAAGATCCTCTCTTGGATCAATTCTCAAGACGTACATTCCATATCCCGGCTTTCATATCCTTCACAAGCAAGTCCGAGTAACAATTTTGAGTCCGGCTCTTTTGGCGGTCATCTGTAACTCGGCTGCCTGATAATAACTTCCCAAGGTCTCATCCCCATAATCAACGGGCCGAGTTTATCTTTCCGCAAATCTCTCCATTTTACCGTTTGGCATTCTAGGGTTTCACTGCGCCTATAAATATTGGGCCCCAGGAAAAACCCTAACCCCAAACGCCACCGCACTTCCTCTTCTTCTCCTTCCTCCAAGCACACCATTGGAGCCCAAGGGCCCGAGCTCAAAGCTTGAGCTGCCGGACTCCGCGCGCCCCGTTGACCTCGACAGCCGGGCCGCCGCTCCGTGCCGCCATTTCGCGCCGCTGCGCTCGCCGGGCTTCACCTTCAAGATCCCGCCGCGCCATTGGAGCCCGGACCTCAAGCTCGAAGCTCGAACACGAACCCGCACGCGCGCCGCCATCACCCTCTAGAACCGGGTCGTCGCTCCACGCCACGCTCACCGGACCTCACTCCACCGCCGTTCTCCGATAAGCATTTCTAGATCTAGGTTTTCACATTTAGATCTTGAGTTCGTGTTCATCGTGCTTTTCGCCTTCATTTTTCCATTGCTTTGTTTTTAATTTTCGTTTCCTTCTAGATCCATTTCAATGGCACCCAAGGCCGCTTCGAAGTCCAAGGGCAAGGCCCCGGCTTTGAAGCAAAAGCCGGGTCAATCCATTTCAGCCAACTGGGATAAGTTGACCGTTACACTCGTGAAATTGGAAGAGCTGGCCGAGTCTGGGGTCCTCCCCCCTCAGTCGGAGATCTCCTGGAGAGCGCCCGAGGAGGAGAGTCGGCCTTCACCCCAATCAGGTGAAGTTGTCGTTTTTCTTGAGCACGTGACCCGGAGTTTCCGTCCTCCGGGTCATCCTTTCTTTCGCGAGGTTCTCCATCACTATAAGCTCCGGGTTTTCGACATAGGCCCAAACTCGATTTTAAACATTTGCCACTTCATTGTTCTCTGCGAAGCTTATCTTTGCATCGCCCCCAACCTTGCTTTGTTCCTGGAACTTTTCAAATGCAAGCCTTGTCGTGAAAACACGGATGGACCCCTCCTTGTCTGTGGGGGCGTGTCCATCCAGAGACGCAAGAAATCGTTGATGCCGACCCTCAGCCTTCATTCCCACGTGAAGCACTGGCAAAAAACGTTCTTTTATTGCAAGGATACATCCAGACCCGGCGAAAAGCCTTTGCCGGGTTTTTCCACTGAAAACCTTTTCTCTTAGCGATAATGATGGGGGGATGATAACCCGGTAGACTAACGTCAAGGTGTAACTCGGCCCAAAGGGAGCTGCGCAAGACCCGGCTTAAGGAGTGTCTAGAAGGCCCAAGAGTGTAGGCCTCGTAACCCGGATTGTGGGTTTCGATAAGGAAACTTGGGGTTTGTAAGCGGTGCCCAGGTAGGACTCCGAGTATGCCTTGGATAGGAGGCCATGGGGACCGGATATTATATAAGCCGACCCCTAGGGTTAGATTAGACACGAGTTTTACTAGCTATTTGAGTATCCCCTGTAATACCAGAGTTGAGATAATAAACCTAGATCGGAGACTCGGCGACTTGATTGCCGGCTACCAGATCGTTTGCCACCATGATTTCCCCTGAGCAAAACCCTCTCCCAAACACCAGAGTCGAATTGCCCCAAGATAAGTTACCCCCGGTAACGTTTGCCGTGATTATCCCACGACAGTTGGCGCCCACCGTGGGGCCAGCGTCCAAAGGTGTTTACATCACGGGAGAAGCTCGGGAGAACATGAAGAACCTCGTCGTCGGCGAGATCTACACCAACCCGGAAGGAAAGAAGATGGTGGACGATTTTGGCTGGGGGACAGAGTCGGATCTGCTCGAATCCGGATCTGTCGTCACAATCGGCCGGGTCAACGTCTTCGTCGGCATGGTACGTACATCCGGTTCAATCCCTTATGATTTTGGATGTGATTCTGTGTCAGGAGAAGCAACCTGCGTTCATTCGGATGGAGAAGAATCGGTCGGAACGGTGGATCCGATAGAAGAGCCCACCACAAAGAGGGAACAGCCGGAGGAGCCGGCATGGACCCCGCGTGGCCGGGTCATGAGAGAAGATGATACCGAGTCTATCCTGCACTTGCTGGAGGACCGGTACGAGGAGGATAGCTGTGATGAGGAGGAATACGAGTCTTCACCAGGCATTGCGCGCCAGGTCGCGGTCTACACGGCCCCTGCAACCAATCTCAATCAGAGAGACATGACTACGGCCGCGGTTGGAGCGGCGCGAGCGCTGGCCCAGCTGCAAAATCCGGTTGACGGAAACCCGGTTCTGACCCGGGTCGACGGAGAATCGGCTTCGGTCACTAGCCGAGCGGCGGATAGCGAGTTGCAGGCGAATATGTTTGGGTTCATGGCGAACAGGACGCCAGGGGCGGGTCCTTCAAACCCACAACACCCGGCTCTGTTCAGTAACAATCTAATCTTGGATCCCACGGTGCTAGCTACCGTGATAACCCCGGAAAACGCCGCGGCACGCGCCAGGGATCTGGATGTGGCGCGCCGTGCATTGGAGCAGCAAAGGAGAGATGTGGAAGCAGAGAAGCAAGGAGTAGCCACACGCCAACGTGAGCTGGAAGCGTTGGAGAACCGGCTCCGGGTTGAGACGACTAGGATGCATCAGAGATACCAAACTAGACTACCGGCAACGGGTGGAGTTCTAAACCCGGCCACGCTATTCGTCACACCCCAGGATCAACCAATTCCAGCTGTAATCAGGAGACTGTACATCAGCCCGCGACTGGTGGGGGACAGCAAGCAAATGTACAAGCCGGGTTACCCACGTTGCAGACGGGGGTTGCTGCTGGCAATACAGCGCAACCACCACCACCATCACGATTTTGTACGCCACCAGGTCACTTCAACAACCCCATGGATAATGTATATGCAGCGACGTTGGCATTGGATCGAATCCCCGTAAGAGAGTCACCCCATGCGGAGGAGACCCGGCGGGCGATAGATTTATTGCGCACGGCAGTGGCTTAGCAAGTCAATTACCCGGATAATAGGAGCGGAATGCATGGAACGCCGTATATAAGCCGGCACAATGGAAACACCGGTAATATCCAGACAAGTTCAGCACGGCGGAGGGCAGAGCAGCAGCAAATGCCGCCTCCTCCCCGTAGACCAGCAACACCTGCAGTGTCAGCCGCGCAAGCTATCGTGGACAGTTCTAGAGCCAGGCGCGTAGCAGCCGGGTCTGCGGTACGAGGGCCAGTAGCAGTTGCACCTCCCGCCGCACTCGTCGCCGGGTCGCATGTTTCCCGGGTAAGGCCAGTACCGGCAGTTTTAGCCGGACCCAAGTGTTTGTCGGACGCCATCAGAGCCGAGCCCTACCCGGATAAGTTCAAGGAACCGGGTAAAGTGGTGAACTATGAGCCGACCATGGATCCAGAAACCTGGTTGAGCAGTTATGAGATGGCCATGTCGATTCGCAACGCATCTGAAAATCTTCAAACCAAGTTCATGTACTTAATGATGTCAGAAGGAGCAGCAAAGTTATGGTTCAACAATTTACCGGAAAAATCTATCAATTCATGGAGTGAGCTGAAAATTGCGTTTGTCAAGCACTTCCATGGGACGTGCAAGAAATTATTCACAATCGATGATCTAGAACGATGCGTCCAGAAGAAGGGAGAGTCGGCGCGCAGTTGGGTGCGCCGAGTTATGGAGATACTTCACTCATCCACGGATATTCAGCCAAAGGATGCGTTACAAGCTATGGCAAAGACATGCAAGTATATACCTTTAGTGCAAAAGCTAACACGCATGAAATCTAGTCGGAATGCTTCAGAGGTTACTATGGGAGAGTTGATGGACGTCTGCAACAAGCACGCTGCTACGGATACAACAGAGGAGGATGTCGATGACAAGAAAACCAAAGCTAACGCAAACAACAGTGGAAGACCCGGCAATGGATCTGCGCCGGGTAACAATGGAGGAAATAATGAAAACAACCAGAATAAGCGCCTGTACGAGGGAAGTTCCGAGTTTGTCGCCAACATAGAAGCCGGGTTTGCAAGACCCCGGGCAGAAGGAAATTTCAACAGAGGAAACTTTAATGGTGGAAATTACCAAGGACCGCCAAGGCCGGCTAACCATATAGAGGCCTTCAGGATGCCCTGTCCGCGCCACAGTAGGAATGGCAGGTCGGCAAATCATTCACTGGAACAATGCGTAGATTTACAAAGATGGAAGAACGAGGAAATACAGAAAGCAATGCGAGGCGCAGGCCGGGGAGCAGGACCGGGTCCGGGTGGTAACCCGGGCAACGGCCCACCCCCAGCAGGCAACCCAGGAGGCGGTAATCCGGGTAAAAATCAGGGAGGAGCTGGAGGTTTCCAGGCCAACCCCCAAGCAATTGGGCCAGTACCATGTTCACACCACGGGAACTTCCAACAAGGATAGAAAGATACTAAAAAAGGCAGTAAACTCGGTTTCCTCGGCTATTCCGAGATACCTGAGGTGGTCGGATCAAGAGGTGACATGGAGCAGAAGGGATCACCCGGAAAGAATAGAACACCCGGGAGTCTTAGCATTGGTGGTCGCGCCACAGGTTAATGGTTATGAGCTGAAAAAGGTCTTAATGGATGGCGGAAGCAGCATAAACATCTTATATTGGGAAACTTTCTTACGCATGGGCCTCAAGGAGTCTTAGCTACAGAAAAGTTCAACAGTTTTTCACGGGATTGTGCCGGGTCACTCGGCGTGCCCTGAGGGAAAGATTACCTTGGAGGTTGCTTTTGGAGAATCAAAGGATAATTTCCGGGTGGAGTGGCTCACGTTTGAAGTGGTAAAATTACGCATCCCTTATCACGCGCTATTTGGAAGGCCGGCTTACGCCAAGTTCATGGCCAGGCCGTGTTACGTATACCTACAGCTAAAAATCCCGGGTCCCAAGAAGACCATCACCATCCATGGGAGCCGGGTTATAGCGGCTGAGTGTGACGAAGGAGACGCGGCAATGGCAGAACAAGCTTGTAGAAAGGAAGAGCTCAAGTATTATCGGTCTCAAGTAGACCCGGATGACAGAACAACGTTAAAAAGGCCGAATACGGAGGATGAGAGAGCAAAGTTCAAAGCAGCACAAGATACCAAGATGGTAGCTTTCGTCGAGGGTGATCCCTCTAAGAAGTTTGCTATAGGATCTAACCTGGACAATCAGCAGGAAAAAGCACTCGTGGAGTTTATTCGTTCAAATCAAGATGTTTTTGCTTGGACGCCTAGCGATATGCCGGGTATCCCTACCGAGTTAGCGGAGCACAGCTTGCACGTTGATCCCAAGTCTAGGCCCGTGAAGCAAGACCTGAGGAAAATGAATGAGGAAAGAAGAAAAGCTATAGGAGAAGAAATTGCCCGGCTATTGGCAGCCGGATTTATCATGGAGGTATTTCACCCGGACTGGCTGGCAAATCCGGTTCTAGTACTGAAAAAGAGTAACGAGTGGAGGATGTTCATAGATTGCAGGAGTCTCAACAAGCACTGCCCAAAGGACCCGTTTGCCCTTCCAAGGATTGATCAGATCATAGATGCAGTGGCTGGAAGTGACCTATTATGTTTCCTGGATGCATATTCCGGGTATCATCAGATCAAGATCAAGAAGGAAGATTGGGAGAAAACATCGTTCATAACCCCCTTTGGGGCTTTCTGTTACAAAACCATGACTTTTGGGCTAAAGAATGCTGGGGCAACTTACCAGAGATGCATACAGAAGTGCTTTGAGGACCAGATTGGGCGCAACGTGCATGCCTATGTGGATGATGTGGTGATCAAGACCAGGAAAGCGGAAACGTTCATTGATGATCTAAAGGAAACATTCAAGAATTTGAGAAGGTACCAGATGAAACTTAACCCTACAAAGTGCATGTTTGGAGTTCCAGCAGGAAAGTTACTCGGGTTCATTGTTTCCAAGAGAGGAATCGAGGCAAACCTAGACAAAATCAAAGCTATCCAGAGCCTGAAAAAGCCGGAAAACCTAAAGCATGTTCAGAAGCTTACAGGGTGCATAGCAGCGCTGAGCCGGTTTATATCCAGACTCGGAGAGAAGGCAATACCACTGTACCGGCTCTTGAGGAAATCTGATAAGTTTGTTTGGGACCAAGAGGCGGATGAGGCGTTCGAGGCATTAAAAAAGCAGTTATCTGAGGCACCAGTTTTAGCAGCCCCGGGTCCCAAAGATCCCATACTACTATACATTGCGGCCGGGCCCCGGGCGGTTAGTGCAGTAGTTGTTGTTGAGCGCAAAGAGGATGGGAAGGATCACCCGGTTCAAAGGCCGGTTTATTACGTCAGCGAGGTATTGTCAGAGGCAAAGCAGCGCTACCCACATTGGCAGAAGTTGGTTTTCGGGGTCTTCATGGCCAGCCGGAAATTGAAACCCTATTTTCAGGAACACCCCATAACAGTGGTTAGCTCTATACCAATGTCGGATATCATCAGAAACTCGGATGCAACAGGTAGAATAGCCAAGTGGGCCATCGAGATGGGAGACTATCACATCAACTACGAGGCCAGGTCAGCAATCAAGTCTCAAGCTTTAGTTGATTTCATTAATGATTGGACTCACACTAGCATGCCCACAATGACACCAAGTTCCGAGTCTTGGGTAATGCACTTTGATGGTTCCAAGAAATACGAGGGATCAGGAGCTGGAGTGGTACTTACATCACCTAAAGGAGATAAACTGAGCTACGTGTTGCAAATTCACTTCGATTGCTCCAACAACGTGGCCGAGTATGAGGCATTATTGCACGGTTTGAGAATAGCCAAGGAGATGAACATCAGGCGGATACGATGCTATGGGGATTCGGATCTTGTGGTACAGCAGGTCTCAGGAACCTGGGATAGGAAGGATGCAACTATGGCAGCATATCGCAGGGAGGTGGACAGGGTTGCCGGGTGTTTTTCCGGGTATGAGGTGGAGCATATCGATAGGCGAAAGAACGAGGCAGCAGATGCACTCGCAAGACTCGGCTCGCGCAGAGAGCCGGTTCCACCAAATGTTTTCCTGGACGAGCTATGGCGGTCATCAGTTAAAACCGAGTCTGAGGAAGAGGTGGCTAACCAAGACCCGGATTTGGAGCTCGTGGCCACAATACGTGTTGTCCCCGAGTGGACAGAGCCGTTTCTGGCTTACCTATCACGGGGCGAGTTGCCACAACAGGAAGTTTTGGCAAGGCAAATTTTGAGACGAGCAAAGGGCTATTCTATCATCAATGGTGAGTTATATAAAAGGAGTGCTGCAGGAGTATTTTTGCGTTGTGTAGCACCAGAAGAAGGCCGACAGATCCTGAAAGAGATCCATGAAGGCGACTGTGGACATCACGCATCCACAAGATCCCTTGTGGCCAAAGCATATCGGCACGGTTTCTTCTGGCTCACAGCCTTAGCAGACGCGGAACGCTTGGTGGCAAGGTGCGATGGATGTCAAAGGTACGCTCGCCAAATCCATGTGCCGGCTATGGAGTTGCAAACAATTCCTTTAACCTGGCCGTTCGCTGTTTGGGGCATGGACATGGTGGGCCCCTTCCACATGTCACCCTGCAAAAAGACCCATCTCTTGGTGGCCATTGACAAATTTACCAAGTGGGTGGAAGTTATGCCAGTTACCAATTGCGAAGCAATCACTGCAATCAAGTTCTTAAAAAGAATCATCTACAGGTTTGGGTATCCTCACAGCATAATAACAGATAATGGAACTAACATGTCCCTTGGTGAGATGGAGAAATTCTGTGGGAACAATGGAATCCGGCTTGACATAGCTTCAGTAGCCCATCCGCAAGCTAATGGACAAGTGGAAAAGGCAAATCAGGAGCTACTTCGTGGATTAAAACCACGGCTGCGATTCCCGTGCATCAGAGTTGCTGGCGCATGGGTTGAGGAGTTACCATCAGTGGTTTGGGGAATCAACACCACACCTAACAGATCTACTCAGATGACACCGTTTTTTATGGTTTATGGTGCAGAGGCAGTATTACCGAGTGATATCATCCATGATTCTCCTCGAGTATCGGCTTACGTCGAGGTGGAGAACGAGAAGACCCGGCAGGACGCCGTGGATATGCTAGAAGAACACAGGGAACAAGCTTTGGAAAGATCAGCCATATACCAGCAGGACCTGAGGAGATATCATAGCCGGCGGGTTAAAACCCGGGTCTTCCAGGAAGGGGACCTGGTTCTGCGCCTGGTACAATCAAAGGAAGGAAAACACAAGCTATCCCCACCATGGGAAGGACCGTTCATCATAAGCCGAAATCTGCACAATGGATCGTATTACTTGGTAGATGCAAGGGAAGAGTCGGCTACTGTCAATGACACCGCTCATACAACTTCATCTATGCAAGAAAGAGAAAGACCATGGAACGTGGCTCAGCTGCGTCCCTACTACACCTAGAATAGACCAGATTCACAAGTGGAATTACACGATGTAACAGGCAGCAGGTTTCAGACGCACTCTTTTCCTATCCAGGGTACCTAAGGGGACTGGAGGGTTTTTAATGAGGCGGCTTGCTGACCTAACTTTTCTCATATCAATAAAGAGATGGTTAAGCAAAATATTCCTTTCTGTGTGTTTTTTGTTAAAGTCTTTATATTCCTGTTGTTTTCTATCTGTTTTTCAGGTAAGTATTATTTGTTGTTCTTAATATGTTAGTTTTTCTAGTAAATTGCATATATTTAGGTATTGGGGGCTGATTGCTTGAATAGCACAGTTGCAAACTCAAAGACCCGGCCGCGATGCCATTAGGTTATAAGGGCCGATTACTTGTAATAAGTACGGCTGCAAGCTTATAACCGGACAATAGAGCCAAATTTTCTTGACTTTTCTTGCTTAAGCTCGATGTGACTCGCACAAAAGTGGCATGCTTTGCTAACGTGTAATTACAATTAGTCATGATGCCCAATGGGACTTGCCTGACCCTGTCTTTATACAGTTATAGCAGCATTGATCATCCATGCGAAAGCCGGCTTATAGTAAAAGAAGGTCAAAAGGGTCATCTAAACCACAAGTTATGTAGAGTACAATGTTAATAGCCGGAAACTCAAGATATATTAAGCACAACTTCAAACCTACGTGAGCAGCTCTAGGTTTCGGGCCTTGGCAGAAACAATTTGTTCTTTTGAAAAAATCCAACACCCTAGACTCGGAAATTCATGGCTTCTTGTTTGAAAAGGTTAGGTCAGCAGGCCGCCTCATTAAAAACCCTCCAGTCCCCTTAGGTACCCTGGATAGGAAAAGAGTGCGTCTGAAACCTGCTTCTTGTTACATCGTGTAATACAATTTGCAAACTGAGCCTATGCTAAGTGTAGTAAGGACGTAGCTGAGCCACGTTCCATGGTCGTTCACGCTCTTGCATGGAGGAGGTGGAATGAGCAGTATCATTCACATAATCCGACTCTTCCCTTGCATCCACCAGATAATACGATCCGTTATGTAGATTCCGGCTTATAATGAACGGACTTTCCCATGGAGGAGACAACTTGTGTTTTCCTTCCTTGGATTGCACCAAACGTAGCACCAGGTCTCCTTCTTGAAAAACACGCGTCTTGTCCCGGCGGCTATGGTATCGCCGTAAATCCTGCTGATATATTGCGGACCGCTCCAAGGCTTTTTCCCTGTGCTCTTCTAACATATCCATAGCGTTTTGCCGGGTCTTCTCGTTCTCTACCTCAACATAAGCCGACACTCGTGGCGAATCGTGGATAATATCACTTGGGAGAACCGCCTCTGCCCCATAAACCATAAAAAACGGGGTCATCTGAGTAGACCTGTTAGGTGTAGTATTGATTCCCCAAACAACTGAAGGTAACTCCTCCACCCATGTTCCAGCAGCTCTGGTACACGAGACTCGCAGTCGTGGTTTTAACCCACGAAGTAACTCTTGATTTTCTCTCTCCACCTGCCCGTTGGCTTGTGGATGGGCCACCGAGGCTACATCAAGTCGAATGCCATTATTTCCACAAAACTTCTCCATCTCTCCTAAGGACATATTAGTTCCATTGTCTGTGATTATGCTATGGGGGTATCCAAACCGATATATGATCCTTTTCAAGAACTTCACAGCTGTGGCCGCCTCACAGTTCGTCACTAGCATAACCTCAACCCACTTTGTGAACTTATCCACGGCTACCAATAAATGAGTCTTTTTGCACGGGGACGTATGGAAAGGGCCTACCATATCCATACCCCAAACCGCAAATGGCCAGGTCAATGGGATTGTCCGCAGCTCCATAGCCGGTACATGGATTTGCCAGGCATACCTCTGGCATCCATCACACCTTGCAACCAAACATTCTGCATCTGCCAAAGCTGTAAGCCAAAAGAAACCATGCCGATACGCCTTGGCCACAAGATAACTTGTGGAGGCATGGTGTCCGCAATCACCCTCATGAATTTCCTTCAATATTTGTCGGCCTTCCTCTGGAGCTATGCAGCGTAAAAAGACACCTGTAGCACTTCTCTTGTAAAGCTCACCACCGATGATAGAATAAACTTTTGCCCGTCTCTGGATTTGCCGGGCTTCGACTTCCTGCTGAGGTAACTCGCCTCACAATAGAAACGCCAAGAACAGCTCAGTCCACTCTGGAATAGCGCGCACCGCGACCACAAACTCCAAATCCGGGTTTTGGTGAGTTGATTCTTCTTCTGACTCGGTTTTGACGGAAGGCCGCCATAACTCATCCAAGAAAACATTAGGCGGAACCGGCTCTCGACGGGAGCCGAGTCTCGACAGGGCATCTGCAGCTTCGTTCTTTTGCCGGTCAATGTGTTTCACCTGGTATCCTGAGAAAGACCCGGCAACCTTGTCCACCTCTCTGCGGTAAGCTGCCATTGTTGCATCCTTCCTGTCCCATGTTCCTGAGACCTGTTGTACAACAAGATCCGAGTCTCTGTAGCATATTATACGCCTAATGTTCATCTCCTTTGCTACACGCAATCCATGTAACAGGTCCTCGTACTCAGCTACGTTGTTAGAACAATCAAAGTGAATTTGCAAGACGTAACACAACTATCTCCTTTTGGCGATGTGAGCACAACACCAGCTCCTGATCCTTCATATTGCTTGGAGCCGTCGAAATGCATAACCCAGGACTCTGAACTTGGCACCAACAAGGGTACGCTTGTCTGAGTCCAATCATTAACAAAATCAACCAGCGCCTGAGACTTGATTGTAGATCGGGGCTCGTAATTGATATGATAATCACCCATCTCGATAGCCCACTTGGCTACCCTTCCTGTAGCATCCGAGTTTCTTATGATATCTGCCATAGATATGGAACTTACCACCGTAATGGGGTGTTCTTGAAAATACGGCTTCAATTTCCGACTGGCCATGAATACCCAAAAATCAGCTTCTGCCAATGTGGACACCGCTGTTTTGCTTCTGATAAGACCTCGCTTACATAATAAACCGGTCGTTGCACCGGGTGATCCTTTCCATCCTCTTTGCGCTCAACCACGACTACTGCACTAACTGCCAGAGGCCCGACCGCAACATATAACAACATGGGCTCTTTGGGACCCGGTGCTGCCAGAACCGGTGCTTCAGACAACTGCTTCTTCAGAGCTTCGAACGCCTCATCCGCCTCTTGATGCCATACAAATTTGTTTGTTTTCTTCAAGAGTCGGTATAAGGGTATTGCTTTTTCTCCGAGCCGAGATATGAACCGGCTCAGTGCTGCTACACACCCTGTGAGCTTCTGAACGTGTTTCAGCTCCTTCGGCTTTTTCAGGCCCTGGATAGCTTTGATCTTCTCCGGGTTAGCCTCGATTCCCCGCTCAGAAACGATGAAACCGAGTAATTTCCCCGCAGGAACTCTGAATACACATTTTGTTGGGTAGAGCTTCATTTGATATCTCCTCAGGTTTTTGAATGTCTCTTTCAGGTCGTCAATGAATGTTTCTGCGTTCCTTGTTTTGATCACCATGTCATCAACGTAAGCATGGACATTGCGCCCAATCTGATCCTCGAAACACTTCTGAATGCACCGCTGATATGTTGCACCAGCGTTTTTCAATCCAAAGGTCATGGTTTTGTAACAAAAGGCTCCAAAGGGGGTTATGAATGACGTCTTCTCCCAATCCTCCTCTTTGACCTTTATCTGATGATACCCGGAATAGGCATCCAAAAAACATAGCAGGTCACTTCCTGCCACTGCGTCTATGATCTGGTCAATCCTGGGAAGGGCAAACGGATCTTTTGGACAATGCTTGTTAAGGCTCGTGTAATCTATGCATATTCTCGACTCGTTATTCTTTTTCAGCACTAAAACCGGGTTTGCCAACCACTGGGAGTGGAAAACCTCCATGATAAATCCGGCCGCCAAGAGCCGGGCTACCTCTGCTCCTATAGCTTTTCTTCTTTCCTCATTCATTTTCCTCAAACCCTGCTTTACTGGCCGGGACTTGGGATCAACGTGTAAGCTGTGCTCAGCAAGTTCAGTCGGGATACCTGGCATATCGCTAGGGGTCCAAGCAAAAACATCCTGATTCTCGCGAATAAACTCGATAAGTGCGCCTTCCTCCTTGCTATCCAGGTTTGAACCTATGGCAAACTGCTTGGAAGAGTCGCCCTCAATGAAAGCCACCATCTTTGTGTCTTGGGTTGCCTTGAACTTAGCTCTCTCATCATCAGTATTTGGTTTTTTCAGAGCGGTTCGATCTTTCGGGTCTACCTGAGACCTGTAATACCTGAGTTCCTCCTTTGCACAAGCTTGTTCTGCAAGTGCCGCATCTCCCTCATCACACTCTGCTGCCACGGCCCTGTTCCCATGTATAGTGATGGTTCGTTTAGGACCCGGAATCTTCAGCTGTAAGTACACGTAACACGGCCTTGCCATGAATTTGGCGTAAGCCGGGCTTCCAAACAGTGCATGATAAGGACTACGCAATTTCACCGCCTCGAATGTGAGCCACTCCACTCTGTAATTATCCTTGGATTCTCCAAAAGCAACCTCTAGCGTTATCTTTCCCTCAGGGCAGGCCGAGTGTCCTGGCACAATTCCATGGAAAACTGTGGAGCTTTTCTGCAGCTGAGACTCCTTGAGCCCCATACGTACAAAGGTCTCCCAATATAGGATATTGATACTGCTCCCGCCATCCATCAGAACCTTCTTTAGCTCATAGCCATTGACCTGCGGCGCTACCACCAAAGCTAACACACCCGGATGTTCTATTGCTTCCGGGTGATCCCTCCTACTCCATGTTACTTCCCGATCTGACCATCTCAAGTATCTTGGAACACCCGAGGAAACCGAGTTTACAACTCTTTTGAGTATCTTCCTCTCCCTTTTGGAGGTCCCAGTGGTGTGGACGTGATACTGTCCTAACTGCTTTGGATTAGCCTGAAAACCACCTGCCCCACCCTGGTTATGATCCGGATTGCCGGCTCCTGCATTGCCTGCGGGGGGTTGTCCGTTGCCCGGGTTTCCACCCAGACCCGGTCCTCCTCCCAGCCTGCACCCTGCAGAGCCTTTTGTATTTCTTCATTTTTTTCATCTCTGCAGATCCACACATTGCTCCAATGAATGATTAGCCGGCCTGCCATTCCTGTTATGTCGCGGGCAAGGCATCTTGAAGGCTTCTATGTGATTAGCCGGCCGTGGTGGTTCCTGATAATTGTTTCCTCCGTTGAAGTTTCCTCCGTTAAAGTTTCCATCCGCTCCGGGTCTTGCAAACCCGACTTCAGCACTGGCGACTAACTCGGAGCTTCCCTCATATGGACGTTTATGCTGATTATTTCCATTACCACCATTGCCACCTCCATTATTATTCGGTGCAGTCCCATTTACGGTTCTTCCACTATTGTTCGCACTAGATTTCCCCTTTTTGTCCTTGATATCTTCTTCTGTGGTGTCAGTGGAGGCGTGTTTGTTGCATGCGTCCATCAACTCTCCCATAGTAATCTCCGAAACATGCCTGCTGGATTTCATGCGTACTAATTTTTGCACCAAGGGCGTATATCTGCATGTCTTTGCCATAGCTTGTATTGCATCCTTGGGCTGGATATCAGTGGAAGAGTGGAGTATCTCCATAACTCGGCGCAGCTAGCTGCGTGCCGACTCTCCCTTTCTCTGCACACACCGATCCAAGTCATCAATCGTGTATAATTTCCTGCAAGTTCCATGAAAGTGCTTGACGAAAGCCGTCTTGAGATCGTTCCATGAACTGATAGATTTCTCAGGCAAGTTATTGAACCATAATTTAGCCGCTCCTTCGGACATCATGAGATACATAAACTTGGCTTGGAGCTTTTCTGAAGCGTTGCGAATAGACATAGCCATCTCGTAACTGCTTAACCAGGTCTCAGGATCCATGGTTGGCTCGTAGTTGACAACTTTACCTGGCTCCTTGAACTTGTCCGGATAAGGCTCGGCCCTGATAGCGTCTGATAAACATTTGGGTCCGGCTAAGTTTGTCAGTACTGGCCTTACTCTTGACACGTGTGAAACCTCGGCTACCGCGGCCGGAGGCGCGCCAATTACCGGACCTCGTACTGCAGACCCGGCCGCACGCCTTGCCCGGGAACTATCCACAATAGCCTGCGCCACTGAAACCGCTGGAGCCGCTGGCCTGAGGGGAGGAGGCGGCATTTGCTGCTGCTCTGCCCTCAGTCGTGCTGATGCCGACTGAATGTTCCTCGTATTACCTTCCTGCCGACTGATATATGGCGTCCCATGCATCCCGCTCCTGTTGTCCGGGTAATTGGCATGTTGAGCCATCGCGGTGCGTAACATCTCTATAGCCCGCCGGGTCTCTATTGCCTGAGGCGATTCTCCCAGTGAAATACGGTCGAGCGCTAAAGTTGCGGCGTACACGTTGTCCATATGGTTGTTGAAGTGACCCGGTGGGGTATGGAATCATGATGGCTGTGGCTGCACAGTATTGCCCCCGGGCACCCCAACGGGTAGCACAGGTGACCCGGTCGGTACGTTCGCCGGTTGTCCTCCGAGCGTCGCTCCTGCATACCCGGTTCCCGGGTTCACAATCGGGATCGGCTGATCTTGAGGTGTGACAAACCATGCAGCCGGCTGTAGGGCTCCGCCTGTTGCTGGCAGTCTCGTCTGATGCCTCTGATTATATACCCTCGTCGTTTGTGCATGTATACGTTCCTCTAACTCATCCAACTGACGCTGACGCGCGGCCATCTGTAATTTGTCGGCCTCTACATCTCTCCTTTGCTATTCTAACGCTCGGCAGGCGACATCCAGGTCTCTGGCCCGGGCCGCTGCGTTCTCCGGGGTTATCACCGTAGCCAACACTGTGGGGTCTAAGATCAAGTTATTGCTGAATAGAGCCGGATGTGATGTTCCCGCACCGGCTGTTCTGTTCGTCCTAAATCCGAACATGTTCCTTGATGGGCAGTTTTGCCTGTTTCGCTGGTGACAGATGTTTGCTCGCCATCGACCCGGGCTCCTGCCGGGTCTCCATTAACCGGCATCTGTTGTTGGGCTAGCGCTTGCGCCGCACCAGCCGCGGCTAAGGTCACATCACCCTGGTTTAGATTTATCGCAGGGGCTGTGTAAACCGCGACTCGGCGCGCAATGCCTGGTGAAGACTCATACTCTTCTTCCTCGTAGCTATCCTCCTCATACCGATCTTCGAGCAGATGCAAGATAGATTCGGTATCGTCGTCTTCATTAACCCGGCCACGCGAGGTCCATGCCGGCTCCTCCGGCTGTTCCCTCTTCGTGGTGGGTGCTTCCTCCGGTTCTGCCATGCATACCGACTCTTCAGCATCCGACTGAACGCGAGTAGTAGCCCCTGACACAGAATCATACTCATTATTGTCAGCAATGAAACCCGACGTACGTTCCATACCCACGAAGACGTTGACGCGGCCGATCGTGATGACAGATCCGGTTTCCAGCAAATCCGACTCTGGCCCCCAGCCAGAATCGTCGATGATCTTCTCTCCTTCGGGGTTGGTGACGATCTCGCCGACAACAAGGTTCTTCATGCTTTCCAGAGCTTCTCCCGTGATATAAACACCTTTGGACGTAGGCCCCACGGTGGGCGCCAACTGTCGTGGGATAGTCACGGCAGACGTTACCAGGGGTAAGTTAGTTTGTGGCAAATCGACTCTGGTGTTTGGGAGAGGGTTTAGCTCGAATTGGACACAAGGGTTATCCTGGTTCAGCCTCTCCATTGGAGATAATGGCTTACTTCCAGCTGGAATCTTATTATCTATCGATCTAGAGCCTCGGACTGCAATGTCGCCGAGACCCCAAATCTAGGGTTACAAATACTAGCTCTCGTGTACCTCGAATCTAGGGTTTCTACTCGAAATCTCTTAGTCTCCTCGATCTATGCCAGGAGAACCGGTTTATATAACACCCGGTTTCCTGGCTTTCCTTATAAGATACCGCTAGAACCCTACTCGGAGTCCTCTTGTAACCCTAAGCTACTCTTCGTATCCCCAAGTCTTGGACTCCACAGTTTTACACCGCCTCTTGGGCCTTCTAGAACTTCCTTCCACTGAGCCTGGTTACCAACACAGCCGCTGGCCTGTTAACGAGACCCGACCCACCATCACTTTACAAGGTCTTCGCCCAATCTTGCTCCAGCCGGGTCTTTACCCTTTCCTGTGGGCCTACCGGGTTAGTATCCCCCCAACAGGAATAGTCTTTTGGGCAAAGGGAGCTTGGGTTGGAAGATTGTAACTGTCATACGAGAGACATTACTCGATGTGGGTTCGCAAGATGCGAAGAAATAAAAGCCGAACCCGCACAAGTTGTCAAGGGGGAATAGTATGGGCGTGAAGAGACAAAAATAAAAAACAACTCCAAGAGGAGGAGGTCGGTGGCCGGAGCCACCATGTTTGAGTGTGTACTTTGGCACCGCGAAGATGTATCTTGGGTCCAAGAGTACTACTCAAAATTAAGCACAATGAGTCACAAATTGACTACATATGCAATGATGAATTGACTTTTGCATAATAAGAGGAGTGTATACTCATGAGTTGAGTGACGCTACCCCTATGTCCATGCCTACATCCAAACCTAATAACACCTATAATGAAGGTCCATATGCAAGGTTTCAAGTGAAGTTGGAAGAATCAATGACATTTAGTTCATTCCTCAAAGCTCGAAATCTTGGTTCATCAAGGGCCTTCGTGAAGATATCGGCAAGTTGATCCTTGGTGGATACATATGAGAGATCAATATCACCCTTCTCAACATGATCCCGAATAAAATGATGATGGATCTCAATGTGCTTCGTCTTAGAGTGAAGAACGGGGTTGTAGGCGATCTTGATAGCACTCTAATTGTCACAAAGAAGAGGCACCTTGTCAAAATGAATACCATACTACTTTAAGGTTTGCCTCATCCAAAGCAATTGGGCACAACAACTTGCCGCGGAGATATACTCGGCCTCAGTGGTGGAGAGATCAATGCAGTTTTGCTTCTTCGAAGACCAACATACTAAGGAGCGACCAAGGAATTGGCAACCCCCGGATGTGGACTTCCTATCCGTCTTCTCTCCCGCATAATTCGCATCCCAATACCCTATGAGGTGAAAACTTGAACCCTTGCGATACCAAAGACAAAAATTTGGCGTATGAACTAAATATCGAAAGATTCATTTCACCGCTTCGAAATGACTTTGCCTCGGAGAGGCTTGAAACCTTGCACATTTACCTATACTATACATGGTATCTGGTCTAGATGCACAAAGGTAGAGCAAAGAGCCAATCATGGAGCGGTATACCTTTTGATATACCTCTTTACCGTTGGGGTCGGGTTTCAAGTCAAGGGTTGTGGACATGGGAGTCTTCATAGGCTTGGCATCATGCATATTAAATCTCTTGAGCATGTCTTGAGTGTATTTGGCTTGTTTGATGAAAGTTCCTTCATGATATTGATTCACTTCAAAGCCGAGGAAAAACTCCAATTCTCCCATCATAGACATCTCAAACCTATCGGTCATAAGCTTGAAAAACTCTTCATTGAACAAAGTGTTAGTAGACCCAAAATGATGCCATCCACATAGAGTTGGCATATGAATAAGTCACCTCCAACCGTCTTGATAAATAGAGTGGGATCGATTAAACCAACATTAAACCCACGATCCACTAGAAACTCTTTAAGGTGCTCGTACCACGCACGTGGAGCTTTTTTAAGTCCATAGAGTGCCTTATCGAGTTTATAGACATAATCAGGGTGGTTGGGATCCTCGAAACCCAGAGGTTGCTTAACATATACCAACTCGCTAATGGGACCATTTAGGAAAGCGCTCTTAACATCCATTTGTTGCAACTTAAAATTATGATGAGATGCATAAGCAAGCAAGATGCGAATGGATTCAAGACGAGCTACAGGGGCAAAGGTTTCACCGAAATCAACACCTTTGACTTGAGAAAACCCTTGAGTCACCAATCTTTCCTTGTTGCGAATTACGATACCATCTTTTTCTTGCTTGTTCTTGAACACCCATTTGGTGCCAATAACATTCTTGCAATCCTTGGGTCTTGGCACTACTTCCACACTTTGTTGCGCTCGAAGTTATTGAGTTCATCATGCATGGCTTCAAGACAATCTTGATCTTCGAGAGCTTCATAAACCTTCTTGGGTTCAATGAAAGAGACAAAAGCATGATGATGGAGGGATGATAACCCGGTAGCCCAATTCCAAGGTGTAATTCGGCCCAAAGGACGCTGCGCAAGACCCGGCTAAGGATAAAAGAACTTCTAGAAGGCCCCAGATTGTAGGCCTCGTAACCCGGATTGTGGGTTACGATAAGGAAAGTTAGGGTTTCGTACATAGTGTCCGGGTAGGATTCAGGGTGCGCCTTGGAGGGCAAGCCAGGGGGTCGGGTGCTTTATAAACCGGCCCCTAAGTTAGGTTAATTGAGATCTAAGAGCCCTAGCAATATCGCTTAGTATCGAGCATCCAGTGTAACACGAGAGTTGAGTTAATATCTTGAGATCGGAGACTCGGCGACTTGATCGCCGGCTACCAGATCGAGTTCCATCATGTTTTCCTCTGAGCTAAACCCTCTCCCAAACGCCTGTGTCGTCTTGCCCCAAGATCAGTTACCCCCGGTAACGTCTGCCGTGATTATCCCACGACAGTTGGCGCCCACCGTGGGGCCTGCGTCCAAAGGTGTTTACATCACGGGAGAAGCTCGAAAGAATATGGAGAAACTAGTCATCGGCGAGATCTACATCGACCACGAAGGAGAGAAGATGGTGGACGATTCCGGCAGGGGACCAGAGTCGGATCACCTTGAATCCGGATCTATTGTGACAATCGGCCAAATCAGCATCTTCATCGGTATGGTACGTACATCTGGTTTTAAAGGACAATATCATGTGCATACTACAGGAACTTCTAATAAAGACAAGAAGATACTGAAGCAAGCGGTAAACTCGGTTTCCTCGGCCGTTCCGAGATATCTGAGGTGGTCAGAACAAGATGTAACATGGAGCAGAAGAGATCATCCGGAAAGGATAGAGCACCCGGGAGTTTTAGCATTGGTAGTTGCACCACAGGTTAATGGTTATGAGTTGAAAAGGGTCCTGATGGACGGTGGAAGTAGTATCAATATCTTATATTGGGAAACTTTTTTACGCATGGATCTCAAGGAGTCTCAGCTACAGAAAAGCTCAACAATTTTTCATGGGATAGTGCCGGGTCACTCAGCATGCCCCGAGGGGAAAATCACGTTGGAAGTAGCTTTTGGAGAATCAAAGGATAATTATCGAGTCGAGTGGCTCACTTTCGAGGTGGTCAAATTGCGCAGTCCTTATCACGCGCTGTTCGGAAGGCCGGCTTATGCTAAATTCATGGCTAGGCCGTGTTATGTACATTTACAGCTAAAAATCCCGGGTCCTAAACGAACCATCACCATACATGGGAGCCGGGATATAGCAGCTGAGTGCGATGAAGGAGATTCGGTAATGGCCGAGCAGGCTTGCAGAAAGGAGGAACTCAAGTACTATCGGTCTCAAGTAGACCCGGATGACAGGACAACATTGAAAAGGCCGAATACTGAAGATGAAAGAGCAAAATTCAAGGCAGCACAGGATACCAAGATGATAGCTTTTGTTGAAGGTGATCCCTCTAAGCAATTTACTATAGGATCTAACTTGGACAGCGAGCAGGAGAAAGCACTTGTGGAGTTTATTCGTTCTAACGCGGACGTATTCGCCTGGACGCCTAGCGATATGCCGGGTATCCCCACAGAATTGACAGAACACAGTTTGCACGTAGACCCTAAGTCCAGGCCTGTGAAGCAGGGCCTAAGGAAGATGAACGAGGAAAGAAGGAAAGCTATAGGAGAAGAAATCGCGCGGCTGCTGACAGTCGGCTTCATTATGGAAGTATTTCACCCGGATTGGTTAACAAATCCGGTTCTCGTGATGAAAAAGACCAATGAGTGGAGGATGTGCATTGATTTTACGAGTCTCAACAAGCATTGCCCAAAGGATCCGTTTGCGTTACCAAGGATAGATCAGATCATAGACGCGGTAGCTGGAAGTGACCTATTATGTTTCCTGGATGCATATTCCGGGTATCATCAGATTAAGCTCAAGAGGGAGGATTGGGAGAAAACATCATTTATAACCCCTTTTGGGGCCTTTTGTTACAAAACTATGACGTTTGGATTGAAGAACGCTGGCGCAACTTATCAGCGGTGTATACAGAAGTGCTTTGAGGATCAAATTGGACGCAACGTCCATGCTTACGTGGATGATGTGGTTATCAAGACCAGGAAGGCAGAAACATTTATCGGCGATCTAAAGGAGACGTTCAAGAACTTGAGGAGGTATCAGATGAAGCTTAACCCAACAAAGTGTGTATTTGGAGTTCCAGCTGGAAAGTTACTCGGCTTTATCGTTTCCGAGAGAGGAATTGAGGCAAACCCAGATAAAATAAAAGCTATCCAGAATCTGAAAAAGCCGGAAAATTTGAAGCATGTTCAAAAGCTCACGGGCTGCGTAGCAGCCTTGAGCCGATTCATATCCAGACTCGGAGAAAAAGCAATACCCCTGTACCGGCTCTTGAGGAAATCCGATAAATTCGTGTGGGATCAAGAGGCGGATGAGGCGTTCGAGGCATTAAAGAAGCAGTTGTCCGAAGCACCAGTCCTAGCGCCCCCGGGTCCTAAAGAGCCCATGTTGCTGTACGTAGCAGCGGGCCCCCGAGCCGTTAGTGCAGTAGTTGTTGTGGAGCGTAAAGAGGATGGGAAAGGTTACCCGGTCCAGAGACCGGTTTATTACGTCAGCGAGGTATTATCAGAGGCAAAGCAGCGCTATCCGCACTGGCAAAAACTGGTCTTCGGGGTCTTCATGGCCAGCCGGAAACTGAAGCCGTATTTTTAGGAGCACCCCATAACAGTGGTAAGTTCGATACCAATGTCGGATATCATCAGAAACTCAGATGCAACAGGAAGAATAGCCAAGTGGGCGATAGAAATGGGGAATTATCACATCAACTACGAGCCCAGGTCAGCAATCAAATCTCAGGCTTTGGTCGATTTCGTTAATGACTGGACACACACAGGCATGACCACCATGGCTCCAAACTCCGACTCTTGGATTATGCACTTCGATGGATCCAAGAAATACGAGGGATCAAGAGCTGGAGTGGTGCTAACATCACCCAAAGGAGACAAATTGAGTTACGTGCTACAGATTCATTTTGATTGTTCCAACAACGTGGCCGAGTATGAGGCTCTATTGCACGGCTTAAAGGTAGCCAAGGAGATGAACATTAAGAGGATACGATGCTTTGGAGATTCGGACCTTGTAGTACAGCAGGTATCAGGAACTTGGGATAGAAAGGACGCAACTATGGCAGCATACCGCAGAGAGGTTGACAGGGTCGCAGGATGCTTCTCCGGATATGAGGTGGAGCACATAGACAGAAGAAAGAATGAGGCAGCAGACGCCCTCGCTAGACTCGGCTCGCGCAGAGAGCCGGTTCCACCTAACGCCTTCCTGGATGAATTATGGCGACCATCAGTTAAAACCGAGTCTGAGGAAGAACTGGCGAGTCAAGACCCGGATTTGGAGCTCGTGGCCACCGTACGCGCTGTTCCCGAGTGGACAGAACCGTTTTTGGCCTACCTATCACGAGGCGAGTTACCACAGCAGGAGGTGTTAGCAAGACAAATTTTGAGAAGAGCAAAGGGATATTCTGTCATCAATGGGGAGTTATACAAGAGAAGCGCAGCAGGAGTCTTTTTGCGCTGTGTAGCACCAGAAGAAGGACGACAGATTCTTAAGGAAATCCATGAAGGTGATTGTGGGCATCATGCATCCACAAGATCCCTTGTGGCCAAAGCTTATCGACACGGATTTTTCTGGCTCACGGCACTAGCAGATGCGGAGTGATTAGTGGCAAGGTGTGACGGATGTCAAAGGTACGCTCGCCAAACCCACGTGCCGGCTATGGAATTACGGACAATTCCGTTAACTTGGCCGTTCGCTGTTTGGGGTATGGACATGGTTGGTCCCTTTCACATGTCACCTTGCAAGAAGACACATCTTTTGGTGGCTATTGATAAGTTTACCAAGTGGGTTGAGGTTATGCCAGTCACCAATTGTGAAGCAGTTACAGCAGTCAAGTTCCTAAAAAGAATTATCTATCGGTTTGGGTATCCCCACAGTATAATTACCGACAATGGAACCAACATGTCCCTTGGCGCAATGGAGAAGTTTTGCGGTAACAATGGAATCCGGCTTGACATAGCATCAGTGGCTCATCCGCAGGCCAATGGACAAGTGGAAAGGGCAAACCAAGAATTACTTCGTGGACTAAAACCACGACTGCGAGTCCCTTGCGTTAGGGCTGCGGGTGCATGGGTCCAAGAACTACCTTCCGTGGTCTGGGGTATTAACACTACACCTAACAGATCTACTCAGATGGCACCATTCTTTATGGTCTATGGTGCGGAAGCAGTGCTGCCGAGTGATATTATTCATGATTCACCTCGAGTATCAGCTTACGTCGAGGTAGAGAACGAGAAGACCCGGCAGGATGCCGTAGATATGTTAGAAGAACACAGGGAACAAGCCCTGGAAAGATCAGCCATATATCAGCAAGGTTTACGGAGGTATCATAGCCGGCGCGCGAAAACCCGGGTATTCCAGGAAGGAGACTTGGTTTTACGCCTGGTACAGTCAAACGAAGGAAAACACAAGTTATCACCACCATGGGAAGGGCCGTTTATCATAAGCCGGAATCTGCACAACGGATCATATTACCTGATAGATGCAAGGGAAGAGTCGGCTACAGTTAATGACACCGCCCGTTCCACTTCGTCTATGCAGGAAAGAGACAGACCATGGAACGTGGCTCAGCTACGTCCCTACTATACTTAGCATAGACTATATTGGCAAATGGAGTTGCACGATGTAACAGGCGGCAGGTTTCAGACACACTCTTTTCCTATCCAGGGCACCCTTGGGGACTGGGTGGGTTTTTAATGAGGCGGCTTGCTGACCCAACATTCTCATATCAAGAAAAGAAGTGGTTATTCTCATGTTCTTTAATCTCAGTACGTTGCATATATATAGGTCTTGGGGGCTGATTGCTTGAATAGCACAGTTGCAAACTCAATGACCCGGCCTTGATGCCTATGAGTTATAAGGGCCGATTACTCGCAAACGAGTATGGCTGCAATCTTATAACCGGACAAAGGAGCCAAACTTTCTTGACTTTTCTTACTTAAGCTCGATGTGACTCGCAATAAAAGTGGCATGATTTGCTCGCTTACGATTACAATCAGCCATGAAGCCCAATGGGACTTGCCTGACCCTGTTTTCGTATAGATGTAGCAACATGGTATCCACGCGAAAGCCGGCTTATAGTACAAGATAGCCAAAAGGGTCATCTAAACCACAAGTTATGCAGAGTACAAAGCTAATAGCCGGAAACTCAACGTTTATCAAGCATAACTTCATTACCTATGTGAAACGGCTCCGGGTCTGGGCTTAGCAAACAACAAACTCGTTCTCTTCGAAAAGACCACATATCCCAGACTCGGAACTTCGGGTCTTGGCGATTCGGGATTTTGGAAAAAGAAAAAGTTGCTTAGTTGCTAAGGCTCAAAAAACCCAAACATCCGAGTCTTGGGGACTTGGGGACTTAGAAGCAAGTCCGCTCGTCAACACCCATGAAACTCGGAAACCGAGTCTCACAAAAGGGATCGTAAAGAAAGTCGGATATCAAGAACAAGTTGACTCAAAAGTGGGTAAATATAAACGATCAGAAGAAGCACAAAGTGTATCAAGAACCTACAGTGCATTACAAACTTCGGTAAATAGTATCAAAGGTGCACAGGCGCACCATCCAAAAATAGCTGTTTTAACAACACATCGGCCGACTGACGCGTATGAAGTAGTATCCGGTATCAGTCGGCGTTCTAGGCCGCGGCGTCCATCTTCGCCTTACCCTTGCCATCACTTGGGGTAGCAGCAGCACCCGGATCAGCAGTACCGGCTCGCGCAGGAGGAGGAATGACTGGTGTGGAGGTAGCGGGCGCAGAATCGGCTTCAGCCTTCTTTTTGGCAGCCTCCTCCCTCAACTTAGCAGCTTCCTCCTTCCATCGGGCCAGCATGTCATACGGCTCGGGAAGATCCGACTTAACCGCTTCACCAGCAGCATCATATGCAGGAACGAGGGAATCGACATCTAAGCCGTCAGCAATCACGCTGGCCGGGTAACGGACCTCCTTCTGGACGGCCTGGAAATCCTTCACGGAGAACTTGGACCCATCAAGCTTGAATTCCGGAAAACCGCCCATAAGCTTGGCTAGCTCGAGCTTAGGGAAGTAAGCCTTGGCAAGCGCAAGCCCCCGGGTTACTCCAACTCGGCAGGACGAGCGTTTCCAGTGCCAAATCCACTCGGGGATAGTGGACCAAGCGTCTAGCATTCTCTTCAGGTCGCCATGCCCTTTACCCGGCCACCGTATTTCTTGAAGGATCCATTTGGTTCCGGCGCATATCTGCCGGATAACGCTCTTGATAGTTTTCAGCCTGGCAATATCATCCTCGTCCGGCATCACTTCATCCGGACCTGCAGAAAGAAATGGAAACATGAGCAAGGAAACTCCGACTATTTATCAGAAGGACAACCCGGATGAAGAATCGTACCAAGCAAAGCACGATACGTATCAGCAATTTGAACAGAAAGGCTCGTTAGGTCATCTTCTGCTGTGTGAGCCCTCCGCCTATACTTCTTCATTATCTTCCCACTCCTCCTGGCTTCAGCCTCGGCCTCCTCACGCAGAGCCACCTCCTTTTCAATGAGCTTGGTGGCCTTTGCCAGTTCCTTCTCAGATTGAGTCACGAAGGACTGCACGGATGCAAGGAAGGATTAGCCGGGTAAAGGGGCAAGTTATCAGTCGCTTATACCGTAAAGTTCCAAGCAAATTGTGAATCAATTCACTCGGAACTTGGGGAATAGATAAGGACACAAGCAATATTAGTCGGGTTTACCTCGTGTTTGGCTATTAAAGCCTCCAAGATGTTTTCTTCATTAGCCCTCAAAGTGCGTAGGGTTTCGAGCATCTGGGCAAACGTCAGGTCCTCGGGTCGGACACCAGAAGAGCCGGCAGCCTGGTCGCCTGATGGGGGAGCTTTCCCCGCCCTTGGGGTCGAGACCCGGACAGTCTGGGTATCCGGGTTGGGAGAACCCATCCTCGTGTCCGGAACCTCGATCTCCTCGTCCACTGGTTCGGATGACGCGGGAGACCCGGCGGCTTGGTGAAGTGGATCGCCCAAGGGGCCTTGTTCCTGGTTGTTCTCAGTATCACCGCCAGTTGCGGCGTCTATGTTCTCAGTCGGCTTCTCCGCCTCCCGGTTATCCATCTCCACATTCTCCGGGTCACTAACTGTGACTTGAGCGCTAAAGAAAGGGAGGAAGAGCAGTTAGCAACAACAATTGAAAGTTATCAGGTATGAAAGGATGTCGTATAATAAAGACTCACCCGGTATTTACAGCGTAATCAGGCGGGAGTTCGCTGCTGGAAGCAGATGAACCCGCCAAAGGGACCGATAGTGGGACCCGGAATTGCCCCGCGAGTGGGTGATTGGGAGATGGATGGCGCTGAGGAGATTTGGAGGGGCGAGGAAGAGGAATATCGGCACGGAGGTTTGGCGAGGAGGAGATACCCAGGTTAAGGGGACCGTCCCCTGGTGAACTCCGGGTCACTCTGCGCTTGGTCGGGATAGAATCCTTCAAGTGCGATGAGTTAGATAGTCGTTGGTTAAGTCTGTGCATGTTATCAAAAGAATAGGGTTTGGAAGACATGGTGGAATAGGGAACCTTGCGCACCACTCCTCTGGTTTTCCTCTTGACCCCGACTGTAATTTCTGGATCGGACTCGGTGGCCTCCGGGTCTTCGTCATCATTCTCATCCTCGTCCTCTGGTCCTGCAAGCCGAGTATGTGTCGATGGGAAAGGTTAAAATAAGGAAATTTATGCAAATAAAGATGACGTAAGATTCGGATAATTACCCTCATCAGTATCAGCCGGTTCGTCTTCCTCCTCCGGGTCTCCGGCAGCAGGAGAAGTTTCAACATTCCAGAAAGGGTTATCAGCCTGAGAGAAAAACAGGAAGGTGGGAATCAGCAATTGCGTCAAGTTGAAGACGTATGAATAAAGTTGCATATGTCGAGTCTTACCGCTGGGGCCGGGTTTTCCCGGGTAAATGGCGGCAACCCGGTAATGTTCTTGATCACTTCCAGCTTTTCCGTCAAGAAGCCTTTGATGGTTTTGTTGGTGTCGCCGGCTGCAAAGCTCTTGGTGGAATATCGGAGTGCATCCGTGGCATGCCCCGAGTACTCGCACATCAATTTGGTGCGGATAGAATTGGGTTGGATCCAGAAATCAACCCAAGTTTTCACTAGATTGAGCCCAAGAAGGCCTTGGGCGGAGAGGACGGCTATTCTAGCTAGTGAAGGCAGGATTGCTTCCCTGTCCGAGTCAGGGGCGAAAGCATTGAATTTCTCGGAGATATCAAGGAGGCCTTCTGAGTAACCCGGCAACCTCTTTTCGCCGGGTGGGGAGGTGCCCGACAATAGAAGTATGAGAGTTGCCAGTGTTTGACGTGTGAATTAAGAGTAAGAGGTGGCATTAGAGAATTCTTGCGGCGCTGGATAGAGACTCCGCCGCAAGCAAGAAGTGCTCCATCGCTGCTTTCGCGGCACGGTTTGCACTGGAAAAGTTCGGTGAAGAGAGCCAAACTTGGTGGCGTGCACAGGTATGACTCGGACAGAACAATGAAGTGGGTAATATTCAACATAGAGTTAGGCCCTATGTCGAATATCCTGAGGCCATAATGGCTCAGGACCTCACGAAAGAAAGGGTGACCCGGAGGACGGAATCCCCGGGTCACGTGCTCTATAAAACAGATTACCTCATCCTCGGCAGGTGTGGGCCGGGTCTCATCACCCGGCGCCCTCCAATGAATGTCCTTCTGAGAAGGAAGGACCCCCAACTCGGCCAGCTCGTCCAGCTTGGCCTTTGTGACTGTGGATCGCCCCCAATTGGCGGATATGGATTGGGTTGTCTTCGCATGGGCCGGCTGTTTCCCTTGCCTTTTGGGAGCCATGGGATCAACCTGCAAAACACAAGGCAAAAAAGTGCAAAAAATAAGACTCGGAAATCATGGGCTATTCGAGTATCTGTGAGTGGTGACAAGCAAGTACGGAAGTTAAGCATTATCCGGGTGTCATTTTAGAAGGCAAGGTTACAAATTATCCGGGTATCAAGCATCATTATACAAACTATGGGGTACTTACGTATTCAAAGGTGTTTGAGGAAGACGGATGATTGCCCATGAATCTACTGCAAGCAAAAGAACCGGAGGAAGAGGATTATCCGGGTGTCAATGACATGCGCGGAAAATTGGAACGAAATGGATCTAGGATGGAAAACTTGCGGGTGATTCTACGAAGAAATTAATGGTTAATGATGATAGGAGAATGATGTATGGCTGTCAATCAAAGCTATTGGAGGAGTTATCGAGCATCTAAAGCGACCCGACCGAGCGTGACAGGAAGAATTGCCCGCGGGTTGACCTAGATCTAATCTAGGGTAAATCAAGGGATTGTGAGGTTGAATTGATGGGTACGAGAAACTTACTGAAGGGGATTGGAGTAGCACGCAGCGGCGGTGAACGGCGCGGTCTGGATGATCCCTCGCAACTCCCGGTGGTCCGGATGAAGGTATGGCGACGGAGCTCGGCGGCGGCGCAGAGTGGCGCGAGGATGAATGTGGCCGTTGGCGGCTTGGCTCTGGCAAGAGGCGTGAGGTTTTTTCGCAATGGTGTTGCGCAATCACGAGAGAAGGGGAAAGGAGAAGAGTTGGAATGGATTGTTGGAAGGTTGGGTTGTTTCTCGGGCACCTATTTATAAGGTGCGGGTGGATAAGATCTAGGTCAACGGGAGGGAGCCGGAAATTTTGGGATAACGGTTGCCTGCGCGGATTTTGCGAGATACACTTTAAGTGCTGAACGAAATATCCGGACGAAAATAGGAAGTAGATCTTCTCCGCGACATCAGGGTAAATTATCAAGCAAAGTAAGCCAGATCTTTAACATTCTTATTAAGGTGTTAACCCGGAAAACTAAGCAACGTACTTGGAGGAAACCGGGTTACTATATGGCCACCGTGGAGTTAGGCCTAGCTGTTTATCAAAGCAATTTAACCCGGCCTCCATTGAACTTGTAAGTTTGATAGTTTTGCAGGGAATAGCGTGCGCTTCAAAGAGGATCTTGTGAAGCCCAAGCTATTCTGGGGACTACTGATGGAGGGATGATAACCCGGTAGCCCAATTCCAAGGTGTAATTCGGCCCAAAGGACGCTGCGCAAGACCCGGCTAAGGATAAAAGAACTTCTAGAAGGCCCAAGATTGTAGGCCTCGTAACCCGGATTGTGGGTTACGATAAGGAAAGTTAGGGTTTCGTACATAGTGTCCGGGTAGGATTCAGGGTGCGCCTTGGAGGGCAAGCCAGGGGGTCGGGTGCTTTATAAACCGGCCCCTAAGTTAGGTTAATTGAGATCTAAGAGCCCTAGCAATATCGCTTGGTATCGAGCATCCAGTGTAACACGAGAGTTGAGTTAATATCTTGAGATCGGAGACTCGGCGACTTGATCGCCGACTACCAGATCGAGTTCCATCATGTTTTCCTCTGAGCTAAACCCTCTCCCAAACGCCTGTGTCGTCTTGCCCCAAGATCAGTTACCCCCGGTAACGTCTGCCGTGATTATCCCACGACACATGAGCCTTTCTAAAATCCGCCAATTGCTTCCTAGTGACAACCCTTCCACGAACTTGCCCAAGTATCTTGTCCTCCGTGTGACCCGCTCGTTCAAGATTCTCTAGCCTTCTGTTTTCTCTACGAGCTAATATATCCTCCAAAGATTCTTTGGATATTGCTTGAGAATCACATTCTTCATCAGAGACATGTCCATCTTCATCTTGGCCTTGATCATTAGTGGGTGAAGGATCACCAGTAGGTTGAGCTCTCTCAACAATAATGGGGCTTTGATCATGACTTTGATGATAAGTTTGGCCTTGATCATTATCTTGGCATTGATCACTTGCTTGACCTTGATCATTAGCTTGAGGGCTTGGTGCATCTTGTTGGGTAGGTTGTGTATCAATGGGTGTAGTCAATGGCTCCACTTGAGTGGGGCATAGTCCTTCTCCCTCCGTCATCCGGTAACCCTCAATGGGAATTATTTCACGAATCCCCATTATTCTTATGACGATGGGAGGAATTGCATATCCTACAACACCATGATCTATACGCCCCCTTGGGAGTCGTTATGCTCATCAAACACCACGTCAATAGCTTCTTCAACTTGTCCGGTGGACTTGTTGTAGACTCTATAGGCGTGAGCGTTTGTGGCATACCAACAAAAACACCCTCATAAGATTTGGTCTCAAATTTTGAGAAACGTTTACCTTTCTTGCGAATGAAGCACTTGCAACCAAAGACCCTGAAGTAAGATATGTCTGGTTTCTTGCCCGTGATAATCTCATAGGGAGTCTTGTTGAAGATCTTGCGGAGATGTAACCGGTTGGTAGCATGAGAAGCGGTGGAGACGGCTTCGGCCCAAAACTTATAAGGAGAAGAGAACTCCGCAATCATTGTCCTAGCCGCATCCATCAAAGTCCGGTTCTTCCTTTCCGCAACACCATTTTGTTGAGGGGTATAGGGAGAGGAGTATTGATGAACAATTCCCTCTTCACTAAGAAACCCCTCAACGGTATAGTTCTTGAACTCCGTACCATTATCACTCCGGATGGCCAATATGGAAGCATTGTGTTGGCGCTCCACTAGAGTGATAAACTCGATGACTCTCTTTTGAGTCTCACTCTTCCTCTTGAAGAAATACACCCAACAATATCTTGAATGATCGTCCACAATCACCAAGCAATACTTTTTTCCTCCGAGACTGTCATAAGATAGTGGACCAAAGAGATCTAAGTGAATGAGCTCAAGAATTATTGTGGTGTAGATATTAGTCTTGGTTGGGTGAAGTTCTCCATGTTGCTTTCCAAAGGTCCAAGAACTACACACACGATCTTTAGCAAACTTAGCTTTGGTTAGTCCTAGAACATGATTGCCACTTTGAAGGTCATGCAACATTCTCATATTGGTGTGGGCTAACTGGCGATGCCAAAGCCACCCCACATCAACTTTAGCCATTAGGCATGTCGCGGCACACGTGTCTCCTTTAGAGAAGTCCACTACATACATGTCGATCTCGACAAACCCAACAAAGGATACTTTAAGAGTTGTTTCCCAAGTGACAATCACATTCTCTTTATGAAAGAGAGAGGTAAAACCAAAATTTCCAAGTTGAAGAACGGACATCAAGTTATAACCAAGGGACTCAACAAGGAGAACATTCTCAATTGATACATCATTAAGATAGCCACCTTGCCTCGTCCCAATAGCTTAAGTTCGGAATTATCACCAATAGTGACGCAATTGAGATGAGGTAATGGAGGTTCAATATTTCTCATTGCGTCATTGCTTCTGGTCATATCTTGGGATGAACCACTATCCACCGTCCATCTACCCGACCCGGAAACACTTCCCGCGGTGGCTTTTTCCATGAGACATGTAGGTCGGACCAATGCCTTCTCATTGGGGGATTCGAATAGAGAGACCGATGACGATAAAGTCGTAGCTATGGCGACATGGGCCACACCTACGACTTCATCTTCTCCTTCATCTCTGGAGTAGTATGTTTCCAATTTGGGGCCTTCTTGAACATATAGAGCCATTGGGACCCTTCTAGCGAGATTCTTGTTTTGTGGAGCTTTGTTCTTGTCCTTGCGAACAAGCTTCCCTTCATTCTCTTCTCTTGGATCAAAAGGACACTCCTTGACGAAGTGGTTTGCACTTCCACAATTGAAGCATGTCCTTGGCCACCCCCCTTCTTCTTGTAGATCTTGTTTCTTGAAGGTCTAGGAGCATCGGCCTTGTGAGCCTCCCATCTCTTCCAATAACCATGCATGGCAAGAGAAATGCACTTGTGATAACCCTTGTATGTATCTTAATAATCCTCATCATCCTTATCCATTTCTTCTATCCGATCAACTGCCTTATACTTCAAGGCGAGGTTGGGATACTTTCCAACTCCTCTTGAGCGAGCGAGAGCATCATCCGTGCTCTTGTGAGATAGGGATATGGCTATGAACTCACTAAGAACACCAATGGAGTTGAGGGAGTTGTATTCCGATCTTGTTCGAATGCTAGTGGAGAGGTTCTTCTCGAAAGGAGTTATGGCCTTGACAAAATTCCTCTTGATCCACTCATCGGAGATCTCTACTTTTCCAAAATCCCTCAATTGGTTGCCAAGAGTGACAACTCTTCTATATAGTTCTTCGGGACTTTCATCTTCAAGCATAACGAAGTTCTCGGACTTGTCAAGAGCCACATCATACTTGGAGGATTGGATTCTAGCATTGCCTTGAAACAAGGTGTAAAGTTTATCCCAAGCCTCCTTGGCGGTCTTGATACCGCGGATGTGTTCAAGATGTTCTCTTGGGAGAGCCTTCTAGATAGTGACAAGAGTAGTCTTGTTGAGTTGAAATTCCACGCCTTCTCTTGGAGTCAAGTTGTTTGCATCGTGATGATGAAATCCATGGAGAACACTTCTCCACAAGGCGGTGCAAGACCCTTAAATATGAGACTCCATATCGAACTTCCAAGAAGAGAATTCGTTAGTGTTAATAATGGGAGGAAGTCCAACATTTAGAATGTGTGGCATTGTGGCAATAGGATGGATAATGTCATAATTGGGAGGTGGTGGTACTTTTGAGTTAGACCCCGTACCATTAGCCGATTGAGACCTGGAGCCTTCGGAGCTCCCACCGCTCTTAGCCTTTTTATCGGCTTTTGCCTTGGCTAAAACAATGTTAGCTTCCATTTTGGCGATGTCCGGAACGGACTCATCATTCGAGCTAACATCATCGGCGGTGAGAGGTGGTTCCTCGAACTTCTTGGTTTTCCCCATCAGGGCCTCCAACATTTTTTTTATGCTAGAAACCTCCGAGCCAACACTAGAGCTAACCTTGGACAATTCGGTTTGGAGGGTTCCAACCGTTTCTTGTAGGTTAGTTATCGTGTCGGCCATTTTGGTGATTTCCGCACTAGAACCGTCGGGCTCATTTTCATTGACCACTATACTCTTAGGCGGTTAATACCTTAGCAAGAACCGAGGCTTTGATACCAATTGAAAGTGCACTATGGTCAACTAGAGGGGGGGGTGAATAGGTTGACTACCAATTTTTCTTCTTTTACTTTTAATTAGGGCTAAGCAAGATAAGATAAGGTTCTCTAGATGTGCAACTAGGTGAGCAACCTAAGTGATACAAGATAAAAGACGCAGCGGAAGTAAAACAAAAGACAACAAGATAAACCACAAGTCTAAACAAGGAGACAAGGATATGTTTCCCGTAGTTCCTTCTCAAGAGAAGTACGTCTACGTTGGAGAGGTGGGGAGCCACCTAGGCGCTCCTCAATAGCACGATTGTGCACACCCTATTCTTCTTGACCTTCTCCGGTGAGGGAGATTCTTGTTTCCACTATGAGGTCGACTTGAAGGCGTTGACCAAACCTTTACACGAGGTCGAGGACACTCCACAAGATGGATGGAGACTCTCAACGAATCCGAAGCTTCTTGCAACAAGGTGGAGGCTACAAGAACTAGATCTACTAAGGTTTCTAAGCCTCAAGTAGGATTCTAGATCTACTAGGGTGTGGTGGATGGATTTTAAATTCCTTTGATGGAATCACGGATCCAGGTCTCCTCTAGCTCTCCACAAAGTTTCGGAGTGTTTGGGTGGTTGGAGAGGGAGATCTAGGAGGTTGAAGCTTTCATTAATGGCTAGGAGAGAGAATGGGAAAAGCTTAGCATTTATGAGGTAGGGGAAGGGCTTTAAATACCCCTTCACCAATGTGGCCGTTGAGCAGTCCGCCTAGCACCGGAGGCTCCGGTGGTCTTCACTTGCGCGCACGTGTGTAGCTCGTTTGCTCCATTCTGGATTCTTCAGGGTGGAGGCGGTGGCGTTGGTGAAGGTTTCGCCCACCGGAGGTGCACCGGAGGCTCCGCTGCAGCCTCCGCCCTTATGCACCCGAAGGTGGTTTTGGCGGAGGCCACACCGGAGGCTAGCCCCGCAGTGGGGCAGTGGAGCCAGCAGAGGCTCCGGTGGTTTCACTGGAGGCTCCGCCCACCGGATGTTCACCGGAGGCTCCGCTGCAGCCTCCGCTCTTATGCACCCGAAGGTGTTTTTAGCGGAGGCAACACCGGATCCTCCACCGGAGGCCAGCGCCTGGAAGAGCTGGGAAATGCATGGGGCGGAGGTTTTGGTGGTTTCACCAGAGCCTCCGCTGCTTGCAAAAATGGCACTCCAGCTTTGTTTGTTCGAGCTCTTTCCATTCGAAACATTTTTGTAACCCAATGAGATTGTATACTTGATGAACCTGGGCATGTTCATATATATCAAGTAGGACCTGCAAGTACTCTCAAATAGACATTAGTCCTATAGTTATGTTGTCATCAATTATCAAAACGGAAGATGATCTTTCAACAACGTTATGCATCTAGACGTCGGGAGTTAAGCCACCCAGTCCAGTTGTAGATAGCCCGAACGACCACCATCATTCGAGTGCAACCTGTATCCATAAGTCCTCGTTGCTCCGCGGGCAGAAGGAAAGACCAAGACTGAATATAAGAAACAGTCATATTGATTACCTGCAAAAAGTGAACACCCTTTTTCTTGTCAAACAAAATATTATTCCGACAATTCCATATGGCCCAAAGAACAGCATCAACGCCTACTCGAATACGCGCCTTTGTTTTTTTATCAATTCCATTGAGCCAAGACCCAAACATATCCGCAATGCTAGTGGGAGGATAAATGCTATAAGTGAAGTGAATAAGAGGCCACACATCTCTCACAAACGGACAGGTTATAAAAAAGTGATGAACGGATTCATCCGTATCACAAAATACACACTTTTTACATCCTGTCCAATGTCTCTTTATCAAATTGTCTTTAGTAAGGATTACTTTGCGGTTAACAAACCATAAGAAAATTTTAAGTTTCAACGGTACTTTTAACTTCCAAAGATATTTTCGTAGAAAAGGAGTATGGCCATGCATAATATCCGCATACATGGACCTCACTGTGAAGATACCATCCGCAGACAGTCTCCACCGAAAGAGATCTGGCTCACCGGACAATTCTACATCCATTAATCGTTCCACTAGATGTAGCCAGTGAGCTCTTCGTACTCCAGAAATTGTTCTTCTAAACTGGATGTTTAATGGTGTACTAGATAACACGTCTGCTACCGTCACACCTCGACGTCGAACAATATTATAAAGAGAGGGGTATTGTTGAGATAACGGTTCATCTCCTAGCAACCTATCCTCCCAAAACCGAATTTGGGATCCATTACCCAGGTGGAAAGAACCCCTCGCAAAGAAATCCTTCTTAACTCGCATCAATCCTTTCCAGAGCGGCGAATCGGAAGGAGTTACTTCTACTTGAGATAACGGTTTATCTCTTATATATTTGTTGGTCAGAAGTTCCTACCAAACCCCTTCCTCGTTGAGCAATTTCTGAAACCATTTACTCAACAAACACCTATTCTTGATATCTAAAACCTCAATACCCAACCCACTTTGGTCCTTAGGGCGACACACAATATTCCATTTCGTTAAACGGTATTTTCGTTTCATGCTATCACTCTGCCAAAAAAAACCGAGATCTAAAATAGTCCAACCTTTTCCTAACCCCGATAGGTATCTCAAAAAAAGGATAAGAGGAACATAGGGAGACTTGTTAAGACTGGATTAATTAAAATGAGACGATCCCCATGAGGGACCAAGGAGGGGGTGGACTGGTCAACCGAGCCCAGGTCAGCCCGTGGGGCCGGGGGAGGGAGCTGGAAGGAAACACAGAGCTTCCCATGGCGAATCCCTCCGAGAGAGACGATGAACGAGGCGAGCCTTGGGGAGGCCACCAGGATCCGAAAGACATTGCAGCCTAGATCACTAACAGAGATGTTCTCGAACGTAGACCCAAGCCAAAATTGCAGCATTTGACGGACCGAGGAAGAACGCAAGGGGGGAGATCGCGCGGTTCAGCAGTGATGAGCATCGGTGAAGGCACAAAAAGCTTGGAGTCGGCGACGATCGGGGAACATACCATGGAGCTGAAGTTCTCGAGGACGAGCTGGAGGAAGGCATCGCCCGCGGAGGTGAAAGGCTGCGGCAGCTCCCGCGGGTTCAGCTTCAAAATCCAAGGGAGCAAGGCGGAGATGAAGCCTTGGCGCACCTCGCCGGCAGACGGTTGACCGGTGTTACACGCAATAGCAAAACACCGATGAAATTAAGCAAGATCGAACAAACGGGGACACGAGATTTTAACGTGGAAAACCTTTCCAACAAGGAAGAGAAAAAACCACGGGCGCCAGCCAACAATACTTCACTATTTCGGGTGAGGTTACAAACGCGCCGGGATTTACAATGTGTGGCTTATCCCATGCAACGGCTTACAAGAGGTATATAAAGGCGGTTCTGACCTAACTAGGTCGGTAACGGCGAATCCAACTCGAACTCGGTAACAACTCGTACCGGTCTCGCGTAGCGGAGGCCGAACTTTTCTTTATCTTCATATGAATTTGGATCACCATAAAACAACAACCCGCGCCCGCGGCAGGCCCGTGAGCGGCGGGGGTGGGGGGGGCGCAGCTAGGTGGGGGTGGCAGTTGAGGGAGGTGGCTAGGTCCTACGGCTGGGGGGTGGGCATCGGCAGCCGGAGCAGCGGCCGAAGCAGTGGCGCCGTCGCCAGATCCGCGCGGCTCTCGCGGGTCCATCGTCACATACATACTATTGGAGTAGTTGTAAGATAAAGTGTTGATTGATGATATGGCTAATTTTACGAACAAGCTGTTGGAGATGCCCTAACAAACGACCGTGAGATGGCCTTACAAAAAGTTATCATGCAAAGGCATCTTCGATTGGCTAGTCACCCAACGCCTTAAATAATCGATCGATCATCACCTGCTTCCAAACCGTCACCGGCGGCCTCACTGACTAGCTCTTTGTTTTTCTCTTGCCCTCTCAGATAGAGACGGAGCTTAATTAATTTGAGCTTAATTTGTCTATGGCAGACCGTGATCATTCACGGATCTGTATGAGCATCTGCTTAATTATATCTATCAACAATCTCATCTGTATCATCTCACGACGAAGCCAGCTGCTATAGGTAATTAGGTAGAGACATGGCCACCAGCCAGCGCGCGCGCTGCCCGTCGTTAATCTACCGTAATTCTTCACTGGAGACGACCGAATTTCACGCCGTCAAAGCGTCCGCCACTGTGGCCGTGCAAGAGGCATTCTTGGATACTGGATTCTTCATCGTCGTGAATCGGAGTTTTCCGTGGTATTCTTCGCACTCCCGGACCAGAAAAAGGCCAAAATGTGGTGACCCAGAGGTGTCGGAATCTTGAGGAGTCGACCACGCTGTCATCTCGAATATGGTGGCAACGTTTGTTGTACAGTTAGCTTAACAGTACACACCCCATTCTATTAGTTTCCACTATATATAGACCGACTCTACCCTTGTACTATATGACTTTAAGTAATCCATGAAGTTAAAAATGCTGAAATTTAGATGATATTTCTTGAAGATTAAAGGTAGCATCTAAAGGACGTTGAATGGAGAACTTACATTGTGGTTTTGTGTTGCCTAGCTATGACGGTGATTGTTGTTGTTGCTGTTGTTGTTGCCTTCTTTATTTTTTTTCTTCTAACCTTTTTTTTTTCTGCCGCATGCATCCTCGATATCGAGTTGTTGTAGAGTCTATGTGTTTTTTGATATCTATTTAATATTAATATATTATACTTTATAAAAAAGATGTGAATGTGCAAATACAAATACTACTCAATTTAGTTGATTCTAGAGATAACTCCAGATAAAAGAAGTTCTCTTAAAATACAACTAGGTGAACAAGTTTATACGATAAAGCTACACTAGTAAGAAACAAGAACACAAGGTGAACAAGCTAGAGGTAACACACACCAACTAAGCGAGGGAATTAAAATAACCAAAAAAAAAAGAGATGAAGACTCGATGGTGTATCCTAAGTTTAAGTCATTACAGGGAGGAGGCTCTAATCTCCGCTGGGGAGGCCGTGGAAAACCAAACTCACACAATCCTATGTATCTAGTAGTGTTTTCTTTTCCAAGCGGGCGAGAGACCTTCCACTATGGTAGATGTTAGAGTGATCTCCGAACCATCACAAAATTGAAAGCGTCCTAAACAGTTTTAATGTTAATGTGGACCAACCATTTGCTTAAATGAAATTGGGGCTAACTTATTCACTTATTCTTTGAATGTCCGGCTGTTTGTTTTGTTTGGAGCTCAATTAGGGCAATGCCCTCTGGTTTTACGCATTATTTCTGGTGGATAGCTAAGTTATTTTCCTCTATTACTAACTTGCATGTCGTTGGAGTTTCTGCTTTGTGCTGGGCAGCGTGGAAGCTGAGGAATAGGGATTTTTTTTCAAGGGAAACTTATGTCGTATCCTGTTGAGATGGTGTGTTATATGTGCGTTTTTGTTTGTTATTGGGCAGGGTTGCAATCGGATTCGGACAAGAAGATGCTGCTAGAAGGAGCGGACATGATCCAGAGCGTGGCGGTGCGCGCATTTGAGGCAGCATCATCTATCGCGTATGGTAGATCGAACCAAGTTCCAAGTGAGGATGATGAAGATGAGGAGGTCTCGGTTTGATTCACTGTCGATACCAAAAAACCTGCGTGTGGTGCTTTTTGCTGAAGACGCTGGGTTGCTGTTCGTGAAACTCTATTTGCGTTGTCCTTTTGTTTTTCTGCGGGGGGAAGTCTTCAACCCCTTCCTCAGTTTGGCTTGTGGAAAACTTGTAGTCTCGCGCGGCAGAGTGGGCTGCTTCTGGTTTTATCTCGTACTTTGGCCTGATCGTTTTAAACTTGGTTGCGGCGTTTTACTTTTGTTCTTTCTTTTCAGTTGTAACAAAACTTTGTTCTGTTATCCCTGTATAATGGAAACCGGCAAAAAAATAGTTTTTTTTTTTTTGAAATCACCATTTACTTAAGAGTTGTGACGTCGAACACTCGGGCATTCCTTTTCAGCAATAGTCTTCTCATCCCGGCAATAGTCATCGATGTCTCAGAGTTTGATTCCACCAAAAGCCCTCACCGTGGTCCATTGAGAATGCCCCCCTCGTCGAATCTCTTTAATATAATTCGCTAGGTATCGAAGTCCTTTAATTGTACTCAGTCGTTTTGATCCTGACACTGCCTAGGGACAAGGATTCGTCATGCACAGCATCTTCCATTGGCTAACCATCTCACTCGTCCACGGTGAGCGCTCGTCCTATTCCTTTTCTCTCAACGAGTCAACGGAGACAGCTTCGACCAAACTTTCAATGACATCACCGGTCGCTCACCCAGCACCGGAGTGCTATATCCTACAAGCGGTCGCATGCTGATCACCCATCACCTGTACTCAAACGTCAAACCACACCGACGCGACACGCCCACGGCGCTTCAGAAAGAAGCCAACCTCAGTTAGACCTTCCACAGAGCACATGGCGACAACAAGCAGCGGCGCGCTCCCCGTGGTGGATCTGGCGTCGTTCCTCTCTGCGGCCGGGGATGTCGATGCCGCCGCCCGCGCACGCGCCACCGAGGCCGTGCGCGAGGCGTGCGCGGCCACCGGGTTCTTCCGCGTCGTGAACCACGGCCTGCCGCGGGAGCTCATGGCGCGCGCGCTCGAGCTGTCCGCGGCGTTCTTCGCGCTCCCGGACGAGGAGAAGGCCAAGTTGCGGCCGGCCGAGGGGTCGTCCAGCGCGCCGCTCCCGGCAGGGTACGCGCGGCAGCCCGCGCACTCCCCCGACAAGAACGAGTACCTGCTCGTCTTCAGTCCCAAGCTCTTGCTCGACCTGCAGTACCCCGCCGAACCAGCCGGATTCAGGTCATCACTGCTTACTTAACTTTTCTTTTTGATGTTTAATTCTTACCGAATTCTACCTGATAGAGAAAACGGGAAACACATTCCACATGTGCAACCACCTTTGCACATTGCACAAAACAGAAAACACTATATATTTTCCTTCCCTTTTTCAGAATCCGCTCCATGTTTTCTTCTACATGTCATTCTGCACCTATCTTGTGTCCATGACCAATTCAAATTCCTGCATACTCTTACACAATCCATTTCTGGTCGGCCATTATCTGGAGCATTTATTTGTGATTAAACAGATGGAAGTAAACCATTTATTTTGGCCATAGTTTATTCTATAAATCCATTTATTATAGGGAACCAGGAACCAAATAGTATGAACCTGCAAAATTTCATCAAAAAATATGTGCGTTGTGGTTGCATATATAACAGCATAAGGAAAAAAGCTTTCTGCAAAAACTAAATATGAGGTAGTCAGCACGGATAAATTGGCCAAGAGAGGTCGAAAGCCAGCGAGACATATAGCGGCACAAGAGAGCTGAACAGGGGAAAAGTCCCGCATCTTGACAATTGACAAAGAAACTCATGGATACGCTCTACTCGTAGAAGAATGACGAATTTGCAGGGAAAGTCGGATGGAGTCATGCAAGCGGAGGAACTGAAGAATATGAGTCCTGTCGTTCGAACCAATTCGTAGCGATTTTTTCCATGGGTATTTAAAAATAATTAGAAATTCTTTGGGAAATTTTCGCATAAATTGCGTCAAAATATGAACAACTTTGAATTTTAATTGAATTATGCATGAATCTAGTACAAATTTCTGAGATAGTTATATTTTAGAACCCACTGGATTTTTTTTTGAAATTTTGGACCCTGGTAGGCGCTGGTACCTTCTGTCCTGGGAAATATCTACATGTTTCTGGTGAAATTTTGCAAATTCACACATGTTACATCAGTGATTTGTTATTGTTTATCCTGAGAACTTTAAAGTGGCACAAATGGGTAAACAAAAGGTAGGAGCATCTAATCTCACGAACGAAATGTATGTTCCAGTCAGAGCTAACTGAACTTTTCTATGATTATTATTTCTGAAACTGATACAAAACACTTTACAACATCCTCAGGGATGCGCTCGAGGAGTGTTACGCCAAGCTCACCGATCTCGGACTGCTCATCCAAGACATCCTGAACGAGTGCATGGGCCTCCCGCCAGGCTTCCTCGCTGACTACAGCACCGACCGTAACTTCGACTTCCTCGCGGCGCTGCGCTACTTCCCGGCAACGTCGGAAGAGGAGACAAACGGCATTAGTGCGCACGAGGATGGCAACCTCATCACCTTCGTCCTGCAAGATAGCGTCGGTGGCCTAGAGGTCCTCGGCGGCGAAGGGTGGATCCAGGCGGAGCCCGTCGGGGGCAGCATCATCGCCAACATAGGCGACATCATGCAGGTTCTCAGCAACAACAAGTTCAAGAGCGCGACACACCGGGTGGTCAGGAAGCCGGCTTTGCACCGGCACTCGCTTGCCTTCTTCTTCAACCTCCACGGCGATAAGTGGGTCGAGCCGCTGCCACAGTTTACGGGCGACGTTGGCGAGCCGCCGCACTACAGGGGGTTCAAGTACGGCGAGTATATGCAGTTGCGGATGAGAAACAAGACCCACCCGCCATCCAAGCCCGAGGACGTCGTCCACATCACCCACTACGCAATCTAGCTGGTGGGAACTAAATTCCATGTGCTACCCACAACTAGAGTTCCAATAATTCAAATATGAAACCACAACTTGGTGCTATTGGTACTTCTAGTCCTAAATGTTGTGATTGGTTCTACATTGTACACAAGAACCAGGAGGCAAACTAGAGAATAAGTTGATCTATGTATGGTCTTATCTGGAATAGTAGAGGTGTTAGGAAAGAAGGCTTTATATCTTCTTTTAAAGATATTATTCATGATTATAAAGTTGTGTTTCTTGGAATCCAAGAGACAATGATGAAATATTTCTCTAGTACCCTTTTAAGGAATGGGGAGATGTGGTAATTTAAAATGGCAAGTGGTATGCTCGATGGACTTAGTTTAGATAGATTTGACATTTTGGGTTTCTCCTCTAGCAAGTTTCATTTGAAAGTTGTGTTTTTTTACAAGAACTGTAGTGTTCTTGGGTGTATGGTGCTGCTCATAGGGAAGATAAAGATGATTTTTAGTGAGCTGGAAGTTGTTTGCTCCAATCAATCTCTTCATTTGTAGATTGCTCGTAGATTTTATATTGAAAAGGTAAGGAACTTAAGAAGAGTAGACACAATGATGTCTTAACTATGTTATTGATCTATATGAACTTAGGGAAATTGTGATGGCTGGTGCTTTGTTCACCATAAAACAATCAAGTAAATTCAAAGAAATAATTCTCAACGTAATTCTTTGATTCTTAACTTGAACAATGATCATGTGAAACCCAATAAAAAATTCAGATTTGAGCAGTTTTGGCTGAAGGAGTCTGAGTATTTGGAAATGGTTAAAAAATCTTGGAAGATACATGTTCATGGTAAAAATAATTGTTTCATAGTGAAATTGAAAAATGCTAAGAATTCCTTGAAAGGTTGGATGAGATGCAGTATTTAGATGCTAGTTAGATGGAATTAAGGTCCTAACTTCAACAAGAATGGCCAGAAATCTGTGAAGCACACGAATTATATTGGGTATGGTAGCCAAGCGAGAATTGGCTACTAAACAAGGAAAAAAAATACTGGTGTTTTCATAGAGTGGCTAATGGAAGAGAAAGAACAACATATTTATATTACAAAAATTAAGATGAGGTGACCGAAGGTGAAAAAGATTTCTTAGATCATGCTACAAGTTATTACTAATATTAGTTTGGACCGACCGTGAATATCTCTTTTAGTTTAGATGCTACTATGGGGAAAGAGGAAGAGAAATTTCATCAAGATGGCAATTTTCTGTTCTACAAATCTTTTGGTCAAGAAATTAGAGAAGTTGTGTTCCAAATGAAAAAAAAAGAGTAAAGTTGTTGGGGCAGGATGGTTTACCGGATGAATTCTTTCAATCTTGTTGGGATATTATTAAGTTTGATATGGTAACTTTATTTGCAGACTTTTATTCACCAAATTTTGATATGATTATACTAAATTATGACATAATCAATCTATTTCTTACAAAGAAAGGTGCATATAAAATATATTTGTTTTTAATTCAGTTTTGGTCAATTTTTGAAAAGTGACACAAATTTGAACGACCAGTGTGCTCTAGTTTGATCATAAAAGAAGGCAAAATGTTCTAATGCACCCTAGTATGATTCATTGAGTGTACCTCAAGAAATGGTCGTGCTGGGAATTTGGAACCTATTTTGAAACTATTAAAAAAACGAGAAAAATAAAAAACATAGAAACATGTGCAAAGAGTCCTTTTATTTTCCATAGTTGACATGAAAAAGATAAACCTGGAATACGAGATTTAAAATAAGTGTTCTAGAAAAGGGCTATGATGTAAGACTTGTCTTGGATTTCAACACAAAGAACCAAGTTGAGGGCCATATTCATGACATACTTAATAATAAATTGACTATATTCGTCACACATGTGCATCTTGGCATCGCAAACAATGAATTTTCATTTTATTTGTGCCTAAAGAGGAGCTTTTGTAAAGCAACTACCTAAAATATGGCCCAAAATGACACAAATGCCCGTTTTACACAAAGTAGACCTTCTGGAAAGTCCGACTTGAAGGGTTCGTTGCATAGAAAATAAAAAAATTCCTACACGAGAGACACCCGAAAGGCCAAGATCTAATCTAGAAGATGATAGCAACGTTCATAGCGTTATTCCTTGTTTATGATAAATATTTATTTCTCATGCTAGAATTGTATTAACCGGAAACGTTGATACATGTGTGTCTAATAAACAAACAATAGTTCCTAGTAACGCTTCTCGTTTGACTAGCTCGTTGATTAACTGTTGATCAAGGTTGCCTGATCATAAACATTGGATGTTGTTAATAATGGGGTCATATCATTGGTAGAATGATGTGATGAACATAGACCCAAAGTGAATATAGCAATGCGATCAAGTCATTAAGTTTACATTGTTATATCAAACATACGAAGTAACACTAATCCTTAGACCATGAGATCATGTCAATCACTAACACAGGAAGAGTGCTTTGATGTCATCAAACGTCACACCGTAACAGGGTGACTATAAAGTTGTCGTTGGGTATTTGGAAAGTATTATTTGAGGCTCATGGATCAAGAGTGGGATTTGTCCATCCAAATGACGGAGAGATATACTCTGGACCCTCTCGGTGATATCACATCAACACCGCTTGCAAGCACGTGACTAGGACACAAGGATGTCATATCACGGAACGAGTAAAATAGTACTTTTCGGTAACAAGACTGAACTAGGTATGGTTGATACCAATGATCGGATCTCAGACAAGTAAAATATCGTGAGACAAAGGTAATTGGTTACGACGTTTATGGTTCACACGATCACTAGATTCATCGTTGAATGTGTAGGAGTCATTAGGATCTCCAGGCCCCGCTGTTGACTATTGATCGGAGAGGTGTCTCAATCATGTCTACATTATTCACGAACCGTAGGGGACACACTTAAGGTTTGATGACGTGATTGAGTGGATACGGAATATCGGAGAAAAGTTTGGACAACACCGAAATTGTTTCGGGAAATATCGAAATAGTCACCGGAATTGTTTCGGGGAATAGTGAAATAGTTCAATGTGGTATATCTTAATGTTTGATTAACAAATAGTTCAAGCGGGTAAGTGTTAATGTTTGTTAATAGAATTAACAAATATTAAAATAAAAATGAAATTGTTTTATTTATTTATTAAAGAAAACTCTTGGAATTTTGAGTGGGAATTGATGAGAGAATGAGTGGGTTGAGTGGACACTCGACCCACATGATGAGGGGAGAGGTGGAGGCACCAAAATTTCGTGGCTGCCTCCCCCTCCTATATAAAGAGGGGTTGGACCTCCCTCTCCCTACACACTTGGTGTCATCTTCACATCTCTCCACCCGCTGCTCCACCTCATGTTCATGCGCTTGGTGAAGCCCTGAACAAAGTTTTCTCCACCACACCACGCCATCGTGCTGCTGGAGTTCCGAGGGATCCTCTACTTCTGTTGCCCCACTGGATCGAGGGAACGGAGGTCGTCATCAAGTTGTATGTGTGACCGAGTGCGCAAGCGCTGTCGGATTGCAGCGCTCTTCATCGCAATCTTGAGATCGATGTGAGTTCGACTACATCACCAACGAGATTCGGTCTCGTAAAGATTTGTGTCTTTGAGGGTATGTTATCCTTAAGAATTTCTCTATGCTCATTGCTTACATCTCCTAGATTAGATCTTGGACCTTTAGGTGTCTCTCGCGTAGGAAACTTTTTGTTTTCTATGCAACGAACTCTTCAGTGGTATCAGAGCAAGATCTATGCGTAGATGATTGTACGGGTAGAACACATAGGTGTATGTGGGAGTTGATGATCATGTTATTTCCTCCTTGAGTATTTTATGATCTTAGTGGCATAGTAGGATGAAGCTTCCCTAGACAAAATTTACGTGTACTTGTACGCGAGACCTGTCTCACTTGTGGCTGAGGGGGTGTCCGTTTCTCCTACTATAGTTAAGATCTTATCTACGAAGGGTTGTTAAAAGTATGTTTATCAATGTTGTGGTTCATGTTCGTAGGTATGAACGGTTCTATCCTCGAAAGCCCTAAGCCTCTTAAAATATGCAAAAATAAATTAGAGACGGCTAACTTATTTTTGCAGGGAATGTGATGTGATATGGTCAATGTTACAAATTTCATGTATGAGACGATCTCTTTTGTAAATTATTGACATACCGGCAGGAGCCATATGGTTGTCTTATTATTTATGGCATTTGTGTTGTATATCATATCCATGTGATATGTTGTAATTTTGATGGACAATCAAGATGGAGGTGCCATGGACCTTGGTGCCACGCCGGTGGAATGATGGATATCATACCATGATGCACAAGATGGAGATCATGTGCAATAAGGACCATCTCATATCATATTATCCATGCATGTGATGTTAATCCTTTTATGCATCTTATTTTGCTTAGATCGCGATGGTAGCATTATAAGATGATCGCTCTCACTAAATATCAAGATAATAGTGTGTTCTTCCTTAATATGCACCGTTACGAAAGTTCGTCATTTCGGGACACCACGTGATGATCGAGTGTGGCAGACTCAACGTTCGCCTACAACGGGTGCTGACGAGCCTACTGATGACCCACAAGTATAGGGGGTGTATCTTAGTACTTCCGATAATTAAGAGTGCCGAATACAACGAGGAGCAGTAGGTGTTGACAAGCAGGTTGGATAGAGGATTCACTGTGAACACTAGCAAACGGGTTTTTGGTTGTTTTGGATATAGCAGATAAATAAGGTGCGAGTAATTAAAGTGCAGTAAATAATATTGCAGCGAGTGGCCCAATCCTTTTGAGAGCAAAGGACAAGCCGCTTGTGTTACTTATGAGTACCAAATATTCTCGAGGACACATGGGAATTTTGTCAAGTGCTTTCGCTTCGTTAGGGTTGATTAATATCCATTGGTTCGTGAAGTGTTGTGTGGGTGAACCTATGCTAATGCACCGCCCAACTAGGTCTAATACATACTTGTGATTATACCCCTCATAAGCATACACAAATTCAAGAAAGTAATTAAGATAAATCTAACCACAGCCTGAAAAACTCCGGGATTCTAAGATCCCTCGTGCATTGGTTTCCTAGCGGAGGTTTAGGTTTCTGTCACTCCGGCAACCCCACAATTAGTAGCCAAATACACAATGCATCCTCCTAGGCCCATAAAGGTAAAGTATCATGTAGTCGACGTTCACATGACACCACTAGAAGAATAGCACCACAACTTGAATATCGAACCACGAGATATTACTTCAATATAACTTCACTACTAACATCATGACTTCTCCCATGTCCTCAAGAACTAAACATTTCAGGTCCTTTATAGGGAAGACATATCATAAAGAATTAGAATTCTCGTATATCATATAGGGTAGGTTGTGATATTTCATTGCTACAAACATGGGTTATTTTAAAATAACACATGTCATTTGGATACTTCTTTTCAACTTCGAAGTATTTTGATACAATACAACATAGTTGAAGTTAATTTTACGAAATAAAAAAGGAGGATTATGGGGGAACTACTCACAATACATCATATGGATCATAATCATAGGTGATATAATGAATAATAACAATCTGGTCATGAAGTGCTAACACCGTTAAATTTCACAAGCATCAACTACTAACAAGTAATCCACACGGGAGAGAGATCTAATGTAAAACAACGATAGAGGCCCCTAATTGTTATAGCGGGATGACTGTGGATGATGAGGGTGATGGTGTTGGTGGTGATGATGATGTCAATGACGATCTTGATGATGCCCGTGTGATGACGGTGACGATTGCGATTATTTCTCCTCTCCGGAGAGGAATTTCCCCGGCAGGTTTCTCCCTACTAGAGAGATTTTCTCTCGAGAGATTTTCTCCCCCGAGGCGGCGGAGGAATAATTCTTTGATGATGGTCTGGGGCTTAGGGTTCCCTGGGGGTCAAGTACGCAAAAGGGGTCGACTAGAGGTGGGCCAGGATGGCCACACTACCAAGCGGCACGGCCAAGGGGGGGCGCCACCCCATGGTGTTCGCCCCTGGTGGCCCCCCTCTGGCTCTCCTCCTGGCTGGCTCCCTCATCTGGACTTCTAAGACATCTCCGGTGTTCCCCCTCTTCTTCTGATCTTCTGAAATATGGTATCTCGACGGTGCTTTTTCCATCAGATTTCTGGTCCCGGTGTTTATTCTCCAAAAATTATGAAACATGCAAAATAAGATAAAATAACATAAGTGATGCATCATAACATGAAATATATCGATGAATAACAGAAAATAACAATATAAAACAGTGATGCAAAATGGACGTATCAACTCCCCCAAGATTAGACCTCGCGTGTCCCCAAGCAAAACTGAACTCAGTAAACATGACCACAAGTTTATGGAGTGAGGTGTCGATAAATAAAATACGAAAAGAGGCATCACATCTAACAAAGAACAAGTCATTTTAGACAGCAACTTCCTCTCATATAATAAAACTTGAAACAAGCATAGGAACAATAATGGTGCAAAAAGTAAATTAAAATTGGTAAAGGATAACTTCGTTCTTGGTCAGAGAACAATTAATAGTGTACTTATCTTTCGATCAGAGTCTTTATACTAGAGCTATATTGCAGAGTTTATCATGCTCAATTATAATAGTCTCTTTGCAAACACTGGTAACTTTCAAATGGTATTCAAACAAATAAAAGCATTTGCAGAAACAAGTAAGAATAAGGAACATGATTGAGTAAATCAACATGTAGCTAGGTAAATCACAATAGCTCAAATGCTTGCTTAAGACATAAATAAATAGGTTTACTGACTCAACATAAATGTACAAGATAGGCCCATCGCAGAGGGAATCATGGATCACTCATGTGCTAGAGCTTTTTATTTAATAAAACAGAGTTATAAAATGGTTGACACTCCTCCCAACCTTTCTTACATGAACCATGGATAACCGAATCCTCAGGTGCCTGCCAACAATCACAAACCATGGATGAGTGTCTAAATTTTGAGAGGTGAGTATGTCTATGTCAACGAATGGCAAACAGAAAATATAGTATGTCACAAGCCAACTAGACTCACAAGAGCGGATCCCATTGAAGGACGCAACTGGTGTAGAAGATCATCCCTCTTTCTCTTTTGTTTACACAATTATGCTTTCACCGGTAAATCAGGAGAAAAAATAGTGAAGAGAATTTGTATTATTATTCGGGGCTGGGAACCCCGCTGCCAGCTCTTCAAGCATTTGGATAAGCGGATGAAGCCACTAGTCCAGGTGTGTGAAGTCCAATCAACAAGTGAGATAAAGATTCTCTATTTGCGTCCATATGAGCTAAAACAGGAACACAAAACATGAATAATTTTGAAGGTTTTAAAGGTAGCACACAAGAAATTTACTTGGAGTGGTGGTGCAATAGCACATGTAGGTAGGTATGGTGAACAAAAATGGCAAGGTTTTGGGCTCAAGGTTTGGATGCACGAGAATCATTCCATCTCAGTAGAGGTTTTTGGCTAGCAAGGTTGGGTAGCAAGCATAAGAATTAAAGTAAAACAAACAAAAACATATATGATAAAGACAATCATGCAATCTTCCTTGAAGGTACAAACAAACTTATTTGAGAATACTAAGCTTATGAGCTAAAAAGAAAGAAAGACCATGGAATAATATATCTACATGCAACTCCCTCTTTTCTACTTAAGTCTCAACGAATTGTTGCTACTAACCAATCTTAAAATTGCCAAAACCAACTAGATTATCTTGAAACTCGAGAAATTGATACTAATACTAATAACAAGATCAATCACATAACAAAAATTGTAAACTAAAATAAAGTAGAACAAGTAGATGATGAAACTTCTCATTAATATTCATTACGGCAACTCAAACTAAGGGATACAACGATAACCAACTAAGGAGTGACACTTCCATACTGCAAAACGTACTATATGATATTTTCTCTACTCATGATATGACACTACTAAAAGGTGAAAGATAGAGATGTGATACCGCGGCACTCCCACCAAGTTTAGAACAAGCCAAGGGGATGCCACTACCAATGACGAATCAATTCTTCGGTGGTGGTGGTGAATCCTTCTTGATGATCTTATCAATTGATTTCTCCAGATCTTCAATTGAAAAATTAAGCATACATATCATCTCCGTATTGTGATCAGTACGGTTTGCATTCTTGTCAGATGATGAATTCCATCCATCAAGATTCCCCCTACACTTCCTTAGGTCGGAGCTTTCTTCATCTGCACGGTTAGAACGATCCATATCCCGGAAAGAAGGCAACTTTGCCTCGGGTACCCTCATATATTGATACTCATGAATAAAAGTATGAAAATGTCTCTTAATACGTGGAAGTTGTACCCCTGGAGCGAAGCAATAACATGAAGACTTCCCTCTAGTTCTCATCCTCGTCGGTTGCTTGACAGGTTTTGCAAGTACTCCAATGCTTGTGATGGTGATGCGTGGATGCACTTGTGAATCTTCTTCTACATCCCCTTCAGCTCCACTATCAATCTCCTCCTTCGGCTTCCGGTCTTGGAGATCATCTTCCTTTGGTCCCTTCCCTTTTTTGTTATTGGTGGAGACCATGGTGCTTCTAAAACTGAAAATAGATCCTCGCAGAAACAAATTGAAACAGAAACACGCCGAGAAAATGATATACGGACCTCGGGAGGTCCGGGAGATTATATAGAAAACTATGCCCAACGAAAGGAAAGTCTAGGTCGAAAACGAGTCGGGGAGGGGCTCCGGGGCGCCTACACCATAGGGTTGCGCGGCCAAGGGTGGGCTCGTGCCCCTGGTGGTGTGGTGCCTCCGGGCACCATCTCCAACTCCTCTCCGGCTCGGTATTTTTCATATTTTCCAAAAACCGGTAAATTATAACTTGGAAGGTATTCCGCGAACTTTTTCTTATCAGAACTGTTACCTATTCCAAAACAGACTCTGCAGATTCTGGAATCTTCCCTCCAATGAACTTCTCCGGAGTCATTACTTGAATAACATAACCATCTTCATCATAGGAATCCCCAGAAATATAATGTTTGAGTCTTTTCCCATTTACCACATGTGTAGTGTTATCTTTGAGGGAAGCAATTTTGATTAAACCCGAACGATACACTTCTTAAATAATATAAGGTCCTTCGCATCTGGAGAGTAATTTTCCTGCAAAAAATATGAGACGAGACCGAATACAATAGAACTTTCTCAACAACATGAAACTCTCTTTTAAGGATTCTTTTATCATGTCATTGTTTAACTTTCTATTTAAAGAGTTTGGTATTTTCATAAGCTTCACATTTCCATTCATCTAAATGATTCAAATCAAGCTTCTTTTCTTACCAGCAAGTTTAAAATATTTATTTAATTATTTCACTTCCCAATAAGCTTTGTGCTCTAATTCTAAAGGAAAATGACAAGCTTTTCCATAAACCATTTTATAGGGAGACATACCCATAGGATTTTTATAAGAAGTTCTATATGCCCATAAAGCATCATTCTTATTTGACCAGTTCTTCCTAGATTTATTAACCTTCTTTTGCAAGATAGATTAAATTTCTTTATTTGATAATTCTACTTGGCCACTGGTTTGAGGATGATAAGCTGAGGCAATCTATGATTAACATCATATTTAGTAACGGTTTTTCTAAAACCACCATGAATAAAATGAGAACCTCCATCGGTCATAAGATATCTAGGCACACCAAACCTAGGGAAAATAACATCTTTAAGCATTTTTAAAGAGGTCTCACCATCAGCACTTTCAGGCGGTATAGCTTCTACCCACTTAGTAACATAATCAACAACAAAAATTATATGTGTATATCAATTTGAAGGAGGAAAAGGACCCATAAAGTCAAATCCCCAACAATTAAAAGGTTCAATAACAAGAGAATAACTCATAGGCATTTCATTGCGTCTAGAAATATTTCCTACTCTTTGACATTCATCACAAGATAAAATAAATTTACGTGCATCTTTAAAGAGAGTAGGCCAATAGAAACCTGATTGTAGAACCTTCTGTGCGGTTCAATCTCCAACGTGATGTCCTCCATAATAACTACTATGGCACTTCTTCAATATTTCACGTTGTTCATGATCTAGAACACATCTTCTCATAATACCATCTACTCCTTTTTTATATAAATGTGGGTAATCCCAAAAATAATGCCTCAAATCATAGAACAATTTTCTTCTTTGTTGAGCTATAAATATTGGAGGCAAATACTTGGAAACAATAAAGTTGCATAATCAGCATACCATGAACTATCTAGGGGTTTTATATTTATTGCAGCCACCTGTTCATTCGGGAAACTATCATTAACAGGAATAGGGTCAAAAGTAATGTTTTCCAATCTAGATAAGTTATCAGCAACAGGGTTTTCAGCACCCTTCCTATCCACAATATGCAAATCAAACTCTTCTAAAAGCAACACCATCTAATAAGCCTAGGCTTAGCATCTTTCTTTTCCATAAGGTATCTAATAACAACATGATCAGTATGAATAGTAACCTTTGAGTCAACAATATAAGGTCTAAACTCATCACATGCAAAAACCACAGCTAAGAACTGTTTTTCAGTAGTAGCATAATTCTTTTGAGCAACATCAAGAGTCTTACTAGCATAATGAATAACATTCAACTTCTTATCTACGCGCTGTCCAAGAACAACACCTACAGCAAAATCACTAGCATCACACATAATTTAAAAAGGTAAATTCCAATCAGGCGGTTGCACAATAGGAGCAGTAGTTAAAGCCTTCTTTAAAGTTTCAAAAGCTTCCTTACAATCATCATAAAAAACAAATGGTATATCTTTTTGAAGAAGATTAGTAAGAGGCTTTGATATTTTAGAGAAATCTTTAATAAACCTCCTATAAAAACCAGCGTGACCAAGAACACTACGAATACCTTTAACATCCCTAGGACAGGGCATTTTCTCTATGGCTTCCACTTTAGCTCTGTCAACTTCAATACCTCTTTCAGAAATTTTATGTCCAAGAACAATCCATAAAGTGTCATTTCTCCTAATTAAGAACAAGATTAGTTTCCTCACATCTTTGCAAAACTTTATCGAGGTTGTGCAAACAATTATCAAAAGAAGTTCAATAGACGGAGAAATAGTCCATGAATACTTCCACAATTTCTTCACAAAAACCATGAAAAATAGCAGACATGCATCTTTAAAAAGTTGCAGGAGCATTACACAAACCAAAAGGCATACGTATATAAGCATAAGTACCATAATGACAAGTGAAGGTTATTTTCTCTTGATCTTGCTTCCTGACAGCAACTTGAGAAAACCCAGAATAACCATCAAGAAATCAAAAATGAGTTTTCTTAGACAACCTCTCAAGCATTTAATCAATAAAGGGTAAAGCATAATGATCTTTCTTAGTAAATTTATTAACCTTTCTAAAATGAATACACATTCTATAACCAACTACTACTATTTGTGGAATAAGCTCATTGTTTTCATTGGGTACAACAGTCATTCCTCCCTTCTTAGGGACACAATGCACATGGCTCACCCATCTACTATCAGCAATAGAAAAAATAATACCATCATCAAGAAGTTTTAAATACTTCATTTCTTACCACTTCCTTCATCTTAGGAATTAAATGGCGTTGATGTTCAACTACTAGCTTTGCATCAGGTTCAATATTAATAGCATGCTGACATGTAGTAGGAGAAATTCCCTTCAAATCATCAAGAGTATAACCAATAGATCCATGGTGTTTCTTCAGAATTCCCAATAATCTTTCCTCTTCTTCACCTGAAAGTTTAGCACTAATAATAACATGATATATTTTCGTATCATCAATATAAGCCTATTTAAGATCAGAAAAGGTTTTAAATCAAAGACAGGATCCTCCTTGGGTGGTAATGTGGTACCCAAGTCTTCCACATGTAAATTATGTTTCAGTATCACCGGTTGACAAAGAAGAATATCGTCAATCTCATTTCTCTCTTCCATAAAGACCTCACTCTCATGGTCCTCCATATATTGCTGCAAAGCATTGTTAGGAGCAAGTGCAATAGAAGCAAGTTGTTAAACTTTTAAAATTCTCATCAGGTAATTTAGATTCATAACGTGCTCTAGCAAATTTGGAAAAATTGAACTCATAAGATTTTCAATCAAATTTAGTCAAAATCTTCTCTCTTTTACAATCTATAATAGCACCACAAGTGTTGAAGAAAGGTCTACCAAAATAATAGGACAAGTCTTACTAGCAGCCTTACCAAGTACTAGAAAATCAGTAGGATATTTGGTTTTACCACACAAAACTTCGACATCTCTAACAATACCAATCAGAAAAACAGTTTCTCTATTAGCAAGCTGAATAACCACATCAATATCTTCCATCTCACAAGAACCAATTACATGCATAATTTCTTTATAAAGCTCATAAGGTATGGCACTAGAACTAGCACCAATATCACATAAACCATAATAGCAATGATCACCAATCTTAAAAGAAAGCAAAGGAACACTAGTTTTCTTAGGTCTATGATGATGGGAAACAATATTAGAAGCATCCTCATAGAAGACAATGTGTTCATCCTCCACATTTCCACAAACAAGATCTTTCACTATAGGTACTGGAGGTTCAACAGTTATTTGTTCACCAGGTTCAATAGATTTATTATTACTCTTATTAACCACACTAGCCACCATAGAGTGTTCTTTCACTTTAGTAGGGAAAGGCATTTTTTCCATGTAAGGCAATTCCACCGCCGTAATAGTAGTTATCCATAACACGTCCAACAATTTTCATAGGAATTTTATAAGGATATAATTCAGCAAACGACGGGTTACCTACTACCGTAGCAGTGATAGTAGTGGTACCTCTAAACATAGAATCAAAAGTATTATCCATAATAAAATAAAACAGCAGACAGTAATAAAAACAACACTCACAATAAAAAGTTCTCTTACCAATTCCACTTACCAATAGCGTCATTCCTCGGAAATGGCGCCAGAAAATAGTCTTGATGACCCACAAGTATAGGGGTTGTATCGTATTAATTTCTATAAATAAGAGTGTCGAACCCAACGAGGAGCAGAAGGTGTTGACAAGCATGTTGGATAGATGATTCACTGTAAACACTAGCAAACGGGTTTTCGGTTGTTTTGGATATAGCAGATAAATAATGTGCGAGTAAATAAAGTGCAGTAAATAATATTGCAGCGAGTGGCCCAATTCTTTTGAGAGCAAAGGACAAGACGGTTGTCTTACTTATGACTACCAAACGCTCTCGAGGACACATGGGAATTTCGTCAAGTGCTTTCGCTTCATTACGATTGATTAATATCCATTGGTTCGTGAAGTGTTGCGTGGGTGAACCTATGCTAATGCACCGCCCAACTAGGACTAATACATACTTGTGATTATACCCCTCATAAGCATCCGCAAATACAAGAAAGTAATTAAGATAAATCTAACCACAACCTTAAAAACTCCGGGATTCTACGCTCCCTTGTGCATTGGTTTCCTAACGGGGGTTTAGGTTTCTGTCACTCCGGCAACCCCACAATTAGTAGCCAAATAGAGAATGCATCCTCCTAGGCCCATGAAGCTAAAGTATCATGTAGTCGACGTTCACAAGACACCACTAAAAGAATAGCACCACAACTTAAATACCGAACCACGAGATATTACTTCAATATAACTTCACTACTAACATCATGACTTCTCCCATGTCCTCAAGAACTAAACAAAATACTCACAAGACATCATATGTATCATAATCAGAGGTGATATAAAGGATAATAACAATCTGGTCATAAAGTGATAACACCGATAAATCTCACAAGCATCAACTACTAACAAGTAATCCACACCGGGAGAGAGATCTAATGTAAAACAACGATAGAGGCCCCTAATTGTTACAGCGGGATGACGATGGATGATGAGGGTGATGGTGGTGATGATGATGTCGATGATGATCTTGATGATGCCCGGAGCGATGACGGTGACGATGGCGATGATTTCCCCGCTTTGGAGAGGAATTTCCCCGGCAGATTTCTCCTTGCCAGAGAGCTTTTCTCTCTCGGGTGTTTTCCGCCCCGAGGCGGTGGCGGAATAATTATTCGATGATGGTCTGGGGCTTAGGGTTCCCTAGGGGTCAAGTACGCGAAAGGGGTCGACCAGAGGTGGGCCAGGGTGGCCACACCACCTGGCGACGGCCAAGGGGGGGCGCCACCCCATGGTGTGGGCCCCTGGTGGGCCCCCTCTTGCTCTCCTCTTGGCTGGCTCCCTCATCTGGATTTCTAAGATATCTATGGTGTTCCCACTCTTCTTATGATCTTCTAAAATATGGTATCTCGACGCTGCTTTTCCCATCAAATTTTTTATCCTGATGTTTATTCTCCAAAAATTATGAAACATGCAAAATAAGATAAAATAACATAAGTGAAGCATCATAACATGAAATATATCGATGAATGACAGAAAATAACAATATAAAACAGTGATGCAAAATGGACGTATGACCTAGCATATACAGACATGGCCTTGGAACACACACAATACTACGATTCTACTTGGCGAGCCTAGCATGTACATCCATGGCCTCGAAACATGTAACCGAAAGGTAAACATGAGTCATATGGATGATATGATGAACAAGTCGATGTTCGCCTTTGCAACTACATAATCTCACGTGATGATCGGTTTTGGTGTAGTGAATTTGGTTTGTGTAATCACTAAAACAACTAGATGGATGCTTTTTTGAGTGAGAGTTCACGTAGTAATTTTGAATTAACTTGAACTTATTTTATCATGAACAACCAATCAAAGTGAATTTGCATAAATTGTAGTATTCATTGGCATCCACAAACTACCTTACACTTAGATTGTTAATTGAGATATAACTCTTATGATCTGGTAAAACCATTTAAGATTGGTATAATATTAGTGAAATTTAAAATTGAGTCATATTGTAGATTTTCAGTATAACCTACCTAGTGTAACAGCCCAATTTTTGGAAGACAGGAAAAACTTGTTTTCAATAACCCAAAAACAGGGCTAACAAAAACTTTTTAATATGTTTGACTCATGCTTGTGTTTTCATTTCTATTTGGTTGTTGTATGTGTTTGTGTTTGAGTTTGTTAACAACTAACATTAAAACCAATGATCATAACTTTCTTAAAACACAACCCTTGTGATCAAGTCATGACAAGAAAGCTTATCATCTTCATAATTCACACTCTTTTGGCAAAAACCTCTTTTAAAATGTTTTGATTTTAGAAGAAACCAAAGGGCCTAGTTTTGAGAAAACAAAAGATAATTTCCAAAACTATATGGAAAGTATTTTGGAGCTAATCATCTCCAACCTGTTTTCAACCAAGATGTTTTTGCAAGTATTTCAAAAACTCCTTCTCACTTCCTTCTTTTGCAAAAACAATAAGAGGGGATTATGTTACCCCTGTGTTTAACCTCAAATATATTCTTTTGGAAATAACAACTTCTGAGATGAACCTCTTTACAAAATCCTCTTTTCATGGTATGTCTTGATCACTACCTAAAATTTAACACATGAGAAAACATCCTGGAAATTAAATTGAAGAACTCAGTTGTTTGAGTGATCTTGTGTGTCTTATTATTTTATCTGCTTGTTGGGTGATATTATCTTGTGTTTGCTTTATTCATTTCTGTTTCTTGATGAATGTGTCTTGTTCTAAGTAAATAAAACCTATTAATAACAACATTAGACATCAATGTCATATTTCATCATATGTCCATCTCATACTCTGTTTTCTTAAAAAACCACAACCTTGGAGACATGCCTTTATGTCAAATGTTGTTCTATTCATCAATATACCCTCATGTATATCCATGGGGTTATCTTGGATATTGAAACCCTTTGGTATCATCTATCAAAGTCCTATTGAAGGCATCCCCAAAAATAATGATCATATCACCTTTATCATGAAGCACTTTTTCCATGTTACTCCAAAGCACTCCTTATTGTTTTCAGGCCCTATGAACCTACCCTTGTCATATCCATGACCTATACATCACCTCCATATGGTCCATTTATTTTCCAATGGCCATTTAATTATTCCTCTCTCATGGTTTTTAACCTACTAAATAAACTCCTGTTTTCACCCTTTTTCCACTTGGTGTCTCAAATATTTTTAAACGAGTTGTTTATTAAAAATCACTTTTGATACCTATATTATGTACTCTCTCATCTCAACTCAAAAATATTTGTTTTACAAGCATTTTAATATTTAGTATTTTCCATTTTCCAAAAGGCCAGAAATGGACTTTAAAATATTTTGTGAAGAAAAGTATTTCCTAAAATCTTTGAAAATTACCCAACATTCCTATGGTCACGTGGGACTTATTTATACAACAACATTTGGAGGTTGTGTTGAAAATATTGGATAAAACATTTAAAAACTGTTTCTTCCATTTTTGAATTCCCAAAATTTTGTGAAAGAAATGTTTTTAGAACAGCTTGAGACCACCATCCCTAGACTCCATTTTTTGATCCTCTATCCAATGGACATGATTTATCACATAGGTTCTATTCAAAATTCTGGTGAAAACAAGCAAAAACAATTCCTGTTATTCCTGGACACTGTTGAGTTCAAGCATCCCCTGGTCAATCATTGCACTCTCTCCACCTATCTCTTTCTCCGTGAGGTGTAAAACTTCTCCATACCCAAAACCCCCTCCCTTCTCCTCCACACCTCCTCCAACAGCAAAGAGCCAATGTAGATCACAGGTGGATGTCGAGCTCTGCCTCACTCGACACACATTGCTCCCTCCAATTGTCTATAAGCTTCACGGGGTCACCACAAGATCACCCGTGCACTCCATTTCCCTCCCCTCACCCTCCTTCATCCCTTCCTCGCTGACAAACACCTTCATGTGCAGAGCAAGCACCGCCGATTTCTGGTGCCCCTGTGCACGTCCTGCCTCTTTCTTTTGCCAGGAGAACTATCTCACCGTGCCCTACCGTCCTGGCCACCAATCTCCCGAAGAACACCTCCTTGGCTAGCTCGTTCGAGCCGCCATGAGCGCCGCACGAGCGTGCTCGTCGTCTTTCGCGTTGCAGCCACCCGAGGCCGCGCATTTTCTTTCCACCTTGCCAACCCACCTCCCCTACTACTCACTCAAACATAGGCATCAAAACCCCTCTCTGTAGCCCACTAAATCGCTAGCATCATGCATGGACTCGCCGCGGATGAGCACCCCGTCGAGCCGCGGAGTCGGGCTATCTCCGGTCGTGCCACTCCTCTCCCCACCCTCCTTGAGCTCCCTAGAGTATCGTGCTCCCTCTAATTTCTCATTTCCATCCTTGCAATGGAGCCGCCATCAGCGACAAGGGTCGCCAGCCGCCATGACCCGGCGCAGAGCATGCCTCGGTCGTTTCCTGCGGCTGCTGATGGGGGCACCGACTCGTCCTCGTCTCCTTGGAGATTTTGGGACTAGAGGCATTTCCAGGCGTCCACTTGAGCTCCCGACGGAGAACCAGTGGCCTCACCATGGTGGAAGGGCGGACGCCGCCATCTCCGTTGGTCACCGGCGGTTGGCCCGGCAGGATCTATTCCTGGACGTTGGATTTAGATCCAACGGCGACGGTCAAATCCACTCCCCCAGGCTTAATTTTTTTCCACGCGCGGGAGAAAAATATCCAGTGGGCCGGCCTTTCGCCGCGACGCTCCTTTCCGCTCGGCCTGTCTCTTCATCACGCGGCCCATCCTCCTCGCAGATCTGGCCCGTTTATATTTACTGCAGGTTGTATTCCTTTTTTTTCATGCAGCTCTGTTTTCTGATGTTTGCTTTAAATCGAAATGAAAATGTAAATAAGCAAAACATGACAAACTAAAAATCACAGAGGTATATCTACAAATTCTTAACCATCTCCAACTTTTAGATCTGAGTTTTGTGCTGTATTTTAGGAGAAATAAAATAAATGGCAGAGGCACTCATTAACACTATTTCTTTAATAACTTGAGTTTTAAGTATCCAAATCATGCAAACTCAACTGTTCTGAGTAGCCCTTGCAAATTTCCATCCGTGGAAGTTTACCGTGTGTTGACTTGAGTTTTCTATTGAAAATGACATGCATGTTAGTTTTAGGCCAGAGAGGAATTCTGTGAATTATTTAATTTTATTGGTGATAATTTTTGAAGTGAATCCAATTGTGTTGGTTTTATTATGACTAGGAGCACCTTATACTAGCTTTTCATGATTTTAGGAGTTACATAATAGGATTGGTGCAATATTTAGTGTTTAGCCATTTTCTGCATATTATTGCTATGCCTTTATTAAATTGTGTGTTATATTGTTTTTGTTATAAAAGTGATTCCTATCATGTGTAAGGTCTTAATAGATTATTGAGATGTGTTTTGAGTGTTTCACTAGCCTTATAGGGTTTGGGTGTGAAAAACCATGTTTGTTATAGTTTTATTCTCATATGGGTGTTTTTCCTAGTAATAATAGGTTAAATTGTTGTTATTCTTCATATTGGTATGAGGAATTGAATAAATGATTTAGGATTTTTTTTCATAGCATAGATACTGTTATTATACCATATTCTACTTGCTTGCATGCTTGAGTGAGCTCTAGATAATTTTGGGGTGCCATGCTAGTTTTAGGTGATTTATGCTATAGTAGTATTTGCATGCTTAATTTTTGATGCATTGAATTGATTGTTATTTTGGTATTACTAGCATGTATAGGTGTTGTTTTATATGTTTTTTCGATGTTATCTTACAGATCAATCATGTTAGAATAACTCTTTTTGATGATCCATTCTTGTTATGCATGTATGCTTGACTAAATAGCCCTTTTTCATGTCTAGTATTAATAGTTGTTTTGCTCCATGATTATTTTCATGCATTGAGTGATGCCATGATATGTTTGGTATTTTTTTTTCTATGTTATTAGGTTGCTTAGGTTCTGGTTATATTGTTTCTCCATGTTAGAAAAGCATGTGTTACTATGGGCTTGTAGTATTGCTTGTTAATATTTTCCTATGCATGTGTTTGTGTTCCTAGGTTGTTTTCTTGTTATTTTTCTCATCCTCATGAATGACCAGAGAGTCATTTGAACTTATTTGAGCATGATATGAGAGTGGAACACCCACTGAACTCATGCCATTTTGGTTGAGGATCCATAACATCAATTCTAGTGCTATTCGTGTGTATTGTCTGTGCCTGTTTTGCTTCATGGTGTGCACCCTAGTAATTTTGTTTGTGAGTGTACTTGTTTGATGAAATGCTTGCTGTATGTTTACTTTTTATCAAGTGATTGCCTTTGTTTGGTTCTGATTGGGTGTTTTCCTTTTTGAGTTTACGACGTTAGATAACGAAGACGGTATTATTTTCCCGGAGAGGTTTTTATTGCAACTCTTGTATATTTCAAGAGCAAGACCAAGACCAGTGCCAAGGCAAGCCATTCTAAATGCTTGCTTTTGTTTTACTTATCATTATATATCATGCATGTTTTACTTCTGAAGTTTTACTAAAGTTTGATTCAAAAACTATTCTTTTAGTGGACTATACCACTATCTATTTTTATGTATCTAATATGCTATATCCACTATATAATCTTGGTGTTACCAAGACCTTTAGGTATTTTAGTATCATCACTTCATTCACTTAAGTCCCCTAGTGGACATTTTAACTTGATGTTTTCGGAAAGCAAAAGCTTGGAAAAACCCCGAGGAAAGGTGGGACCTTGTCCGAGGGAGGTTTGTGAAGAAGGAAATGTTTTCGACTTGTTTTCCAAAAATGGCACATAACCTAGTCTTCGCCGGACAACCAAGCCGTACTGCCACATTACCTCATTATGGGAACGGGGTCTAGCTAATTGCTTGTCGGTGTTAGTCCGTGTCTACCTCAATGTGCTATAGGGGTTAGAGTCCCCCGAACCGAATTGTCGCGAGGAGGGAGAAATGGGACATTCAGAGTTTGGGGATTAAGTTCGCCACCGTTTGCAATAGTTGGGTCTCCTGCCATGGCGGTGTGTTGTCAGGGGAAACCGGATCGATACGGCTGACTCACTCGGTGCCGGGGAGAACAAACCCAATTGAAGAGGTAGTCATTTACTAGCACCGACATGGTGGATGGTTAGGACCAGTTATCCGATGTTTGCATGCTGTCTAGGACAGTCCGTGGTTGTTCACGGCGGATGTACTGGATCTTTTGGAATGTGTACACCTCTGCAGAGTAAAACTATTCAGAATAGCCGCGTCCTCGGATATGGACAGTTGAATGGCCATGTAGCTAGCATTGTGTCAATGTTTTCAAAAAACTGGAAAGCGTTTTGGAATTGTACCTGGGAGGTACGTTGAAAGGGAATGATTGTACCTTTGAGGTACCGGATAAATGATGATCTTGAAGATGTGATCTTCCAAGAAGTTTTGCAAAGAGAAAATTTTATTCTATTTAAAATGCTTTATCAAAACCTTGTGGACATGCTATATCTACAAGGGAAATAAAATATCTTTTGAAGTATCTTCTTCAACAAAAACAACTAAAACCTGTGCAACCATGATGTGTCTTAAATTCATCATGGCTAGTTGAACCTTAACTACAGCCTTCCTACCACCTATATATATGCATACTTGCATGTTTAGCTTTCATTTGGGGTGTCTTGTGGAGTACATTCAAACGTACTCACATTGGTTTCGTCCCTGGCTATTGTCTTAGCCAGACTTTGAGCAGAAACCCGGAGAACCTGAAGAAGAGGGTGTCTCCGACGGCTATGAGAACTAGGAACGTCTCCGAGTCAGTAGCCTGTAGGTAGTCAAGGCGTTGGGTTTACCACGAGTGTGTTTTGCAGTCTTCCGCTGTTTTTAGTGTGTGTTCCTGCCCTGCGTGGCAGTTGTTTTCAACCGAGTCAAGTGACCAGTTGTGTAAGCCGTGTATTCGTGTAGTGGATGTTGTAATCTGCAATGCCAACTCAAGTATGTTGTTCACGACTAACTGATCATGGGATCGTGAATGTATGCATACTAGAGGTCTCGGACTGCTAGTCTGGGGTCCCCACAGAGTTGGTATCAGAGCCATCCTAACTTTAGGAGACCTTAGTTTAGCATGGACGTCAGATAGGAAATAAAAATACTTTGGTAAAAAACTATAGAGTGATGCTACACATACGATGATTTCCATACGATTTTCATACGACACGGGCTCACGCTAGCATCACAAACGGATTGTTGCCCTTGGTGGTCCCAGCTATAGAGGAATTAACCAGTCATTTTAGCCCACGTTTGTGTCGTACATACATCGGACGGAAAAGATCGTATGCAAAGCACTTCCTAAAACTATATTACTGCCTAAAATGTTTTTATTTATGGAATCCTAAGCATGGGTTCCATCTTTCTCATATTTTCAAAAAAAATATTGCCTTGTTTATAAAACTGAAGTTTTGAAGAAAAATAGAGAAAATAGTAAACATACCTTTTTGTCCTTTGTTTTCATGGCTCAAAATGTTTTGTAAATAAATAAACATGAGTTTATAAAATTTTGGTTTTTCATTTAAAAGCCTATCAAAAAGTTTTCTTTTGTTACCTTTCTATAAAACAATTACATACTTGGCGATGTCCCGAGAAGACCTTAGTAGTAAGCAACCCGAAGGAAAAGAAGCTTCCTTCCGAAGACCACAACATCAAGATGAGATAAAGAGGAGACTTCAACAACCCTTTTTGTCGACCCAGCCCCATAGGATTCGATAGGTTTCGCTCAGTTATTTTACTTGAGCTACCTGTTCTTCAGCGGTAATAGACGTTTGCTGCTACTAAAGGTACCTTGTTTGTCCTTTGCATGTGTGCTAATTGTGTGTTTTACTCTTGCGTAATGTTTTTTTTACTTGTTCCCTTGTTGTGTGTGTTTTTGAATTGTTTTCGTGTGTGTCTCACAAGCACGCCTTTCGGCAAAGCAAAGTCATCACACTTTTACCTCTTGCCTTGTTCCCGTTTGTTTGCAAAAACTATTTTTGCCTTGTCGGCCTGAGTTACACTTTTCATATCCCTTCAAAAGTCTGACATAGCAAAAAAACCCTTTTAAAAAGAGTTTTTATCCCCCATCCCCTCATGAGAAGTGCAAGGTATGGAACGCTCTCTACTTGAACCCGAGAGCCCAAGATCTCCGAAATCTTCTTCAAGACGGATAGTGGACTTCACACACCATTTTTGTGCAACTACATCAAGAGACAACAAGAAGGGCGACAAGATCAGATTCAAGCCCGAGAAGACGCGAGATGTGTCTCGCAACACCAAATTTTTTTTTACTAGTCTAACACTGCTAACATAACTATCTAATTGTTAGACTAACATCTAACCGAAGGTTTGCAAAAGGCACTAGCTAGTTTTCCCGAGGGAAAGCTAACTATGTGATCCTATATCACCTATGAAGACGTCTGCAAAGCTCCATGAAGATCAAGGCACAATGAAGTCTTCCACGACCTGCCGTCGTCACCAAGCAAAAATGAGACGAAGATGAAGATAATCCCCGACAACCTACCAAGACAAATCAAAGGGGGAAGCATTCGCACTTCAACGCGGCCAACCACTCAAGAAGCAAAGAAGCATATAGGAGTTCCTAACAGCTCTCATAGCATTAATCGGAGAGAGTCAAGTCTACGGACCTGACACCCAGTGAGGCCATATGGTTGCCGTGGGTAACTATCTGCGATAACCTTAAAAGAAGACTAGGTCCAGACAACGACAGAAGATCTACGAAGCAGCAAAATTAAGACCCTTCATTAGCTTGTGTCGTTCCACCAACATCAACATCAAGGACATGAAGTGTCAAGTGAACATATCCATCTCCTCGACAAGCAATATTCTGATAACATCAACACCTCGAGTTCTCAGAAGACCACCTCGTCAAAGGATCATCTTTTACAAAAAAAAATGAAGAAGCCCGAGACTCTTGTTTTTAGTTACACTCTTAAGTACCCACTTACGAATCTCGGGGACGAGATTCATTTTAAGGGGGGAAGAGCTTTAACAACCCAATTTTTGGAAGACAGGAAAAACTTGTTTTCAATAACCCAAAAATCAGGGCCAACAAAAACTTTTTGATATGTTTGACTCATGCTTGTGTTTTCATTTCTATTTGGTTGTTGTATGTGTTTGTGTTTGAGTTTGTTAACAACTAACATTAAAACCAATGATCATAACTTTCTTAAAACACAACCCTTGTGATCAAGTCATGACAAGAAAGCTTATCATCTTCATACCTCACACTCTTTGGCAAAAACCTCTTTTAAAATGTTTTGATTTTAGAAGATACCCAAGGGCCTAGTTTTGAGAAAACAAAAGATAATTTCCAAAACTATATGAAAAGTATTTTGGAGCTAATCATCTCCAACCTGTTTTCAACCAAGATGTTTTTGCAAGTATTTCAAAAACTCCTTCTCACTTCCTTCTTTTGCAAAAACAATAAGAGGGGATTATGTTACCCCTGTGTTTAACCTCAAATATATTCTTTTGGAAATAACAACTTCTGAGATGACCCTCTTTACAAAATCCTCTTTTCATGGTATGTCTTGATCACTACCTAAAATTTAACACATGAGAAAACATCCTAGAAATTAAATTGAAGAACTCAGTTGTTTGAGTGATCTTGTGTGTCTTATTATTTTATCTGCTTGTTGGGTGATCTTATCTTGTGTTTGATTTATTCATTTCTGTTTCTTGATGAATGTGTGTTTTTCTAAGTAAATAAAACCTATTAATAACAACATTAAACATCAATGTCATATTTCATCATATGTCCATCTCATACTCTGTTTTCTTAAAAAACCCCAACCTTGGAGACATGCCTTTATGTCAAATGTTGTTCTATTCATCAATATACCCTCATGTATATCATGTTTAACATCTATGCCATCTATCCATGGTGTTATCTTGGATATTGAAACCCTTTGGTATCATCTATCAAAGTCCTATTGAAGGCATCCCCAAAAATAATGATCATATCACCTTTATCATGAAGCACTTTTTCTATGTTACTCCAAAGCACTCCTTATTATTTTCAGGCCCTATGAACCTACCCTTGTCATCTCCATGACCTATACATCACCTCCATATGGTCCATTTATTTTCCAATGGCCATTTAATTATTCCTCTCTCATGGTTTTTAACCTACTAAATAAACTCTTGTTTTCACCCTTTTTCCACTTGGTGTCTCAAATATTTTCAAACGAGTTGTTTATTAAAAATCACTTTTGAGACCTATATTATGTACTCTATCATCTCAACTCAAAAATATTTGTTTTACAAGCATTTTAATATTTATTATTTTCCATTTTCCAAAAGGCCAGAAATGGACTTTAAAATATTTTGTGAAGAAAAGTATTTTCTAAAATCTTAGAAAAATTACCCAACATTCCTATGGTCACGTGGGACTTATTTATACAACAACATTTGGAAGTTGTGTTGAAAATATTGGATAAAACATTTAAAAACTGTTTCTGCCATTTTTTAATTTCCAAAATTTTGTGAAAGAAATATTTTTAGAACAGCTTGAGACCACCATACCTAGACTCCATTTTTGATCCTCTATCCAATGGACATGATTTATCACATAGGTTGATTTCAAAATTCTGGTGAAAACAAGCAAAAACAATTCCTGTTATTCCTGGACACTGTTGAGTTCAAGCATCCCCTGGTCAATCATTGCACTCTCTCCACCTATCTCTTTCTCTGCGAGGTGCAAAAGTTCTCCCTCAACCCCCTGGACAACATCTCCATACCCAAAAACCCCTCCCTTCTCCTCCACACCTCCTCCAACAGCAAAGAGCCAATGCAGATCACAGGTGGACGTTGAGCTCTGGCTCACTCGACACGCATTGCTCCCTCCAATTGTCTATAAGATTCACGGGGTCACCACAAGATCACCCGTGCACTCCATTTCCCTCCCCTCACCCTCCTTCATCCCTTCCTCGCTGACAAACACCTTCATGTGCAGAGCAAGCACCGCCAATTTCCGGTGCCCCTATGCACCTCCTGCCTCTTTCTTTCGCCAAGAGAACTATCTCACCGTGCCCTATCGTCCTGGCCACCAATCTCCCGAAGAACACCTCCTTGGCTAGCTCGTTCGAGCCGCCATGAGCGCCGCACGAGCGTGCTCGCCGTCTTTCGCGTTGCAGCCACCCGAGGCCGCGCATTTTCTTTCCACCTTGCCAACCCACCTCCCCTACTACTCACTCGAACATAGGCATCAAAACCCCTCTCTGTAGCCCACTAAATCGTTGGCATCATGCATGGACTCGCCGCGGATGAGTACCCCATCGAGCCGCGGATTCGGGCTATGTCCGGTCGTGCCACTCCTCTCCCTACCCTCCTTGAGCTCCCTAGAGTATCGTGCTCCCTCTAATTTCTCATTTCCATCCTTGCAATGGAGCCTCCATCGGCGACAAGGGTCGTCAGCCGCCATGACTCGGTGCAGAGCATGCCCCGGTCGTTTCCTGCGGCTGCTGATGGGGGCACTGACTCGGCCTCGTATCCTTGGATATTTTTGCACTACAGGCATTTACAGGCGTCCAATGGAGCTCCCGACGGCGAACCAGCAGCCTCACCACGGAGGAAGGGCGGACGCCGCCGTCTCCGTTGGTCACCGGCGGTTGGCCCGGCAGGATCTATTCCTGGACGTTGGTTTTAGATCCAACGGCGACGGTCAAATCCACTCCCCCGGGCTTATTTTTTTCCACGCGCGGGAGAAAAACATCCAGTGGGCCGGCCCGTCGCCGCGACGCTCCTTTCCGCTCGGCCTGTCTCTTCCTCACACGGCCCATCCTCCTCGCAGATCTGGCCCGTTTATATTTACTGCAGGTTGTATTCCTTTTTTTCATGTAGCTCTGTTTTCTGATGTTTGCTTTAAATCGAAATGAAAATATAAATAAGCAAAAATTGACAAACTAAAAATCACAGAGGTATATCTACAAATGCTTAACCATCTCCAACTTTTAGATCTGGGTTTTGTGCTGTATTTTAGGAGAAATAAAATAAATGGCAGAGGCACTCATTAACACTATTTCTTTAATAACTTGAGTTTTAAGTATCCAAATCATGCAAACTCAACTGTTCTGAGTAGCCCTTGCAAATTTCCATCTGTGGAAGTTTACCATGTGTTGACTTGAGTTTCCTATTGAAAATGACATGCATGTTAGTTTTAGGCCAGAGAGGACTTCTGTGAATTATTTAATTTTATTGGTGATAATTTTTGAAGTGAATCCAATTGTGTTGGTTTGCTTATGACTAGGGGCACCTTATACTAGCTTTTCATGATTTTAGGAGTTACAGAATAGGATTGGTGCAATATTTAGTGTTTAGCCATTTTCTGCATATTATTGCTATGCCTTTATTAAATTGTGTGTTATATTGTTTTTGTTATAAAAGTGATTCCTAGCATGTGTAAGGTATTAATACATTATTGAGATGTGTTTTGAGTGTTTCACTAGCCTGATAAGGTTTGGGTGTGAAAAACCATGTTTGTTATAGTTTTATTCTCATATGGGTGTTTTTCCTAGTAATAATAGGTTAAATTGTTGTTATTCTTCTTATTGGTACGAGGAATTGAATAAATGATTTAGGATTGTTTTACATAGCATAGATACTGTTATTATACCATATTCTACTTGCTTGCATGCTTGAGTGAGCTCTAGATAATTTTGGGGTGCCATGCGAGTTTTAGGTGATTTATGCTATAGTAGTATTTGCATGCTTAATTTTTGATGCATTGAATTGGTTGTTATTTTGGTATTACTAGCATGTATAGGTGTTGTTTTCTCTGTTTTTTCGATGCTATCTTACAGATACATCATGTTAGAATAACTCCTTTTGATGATCCATTCTTGTTATGCATGTATGCTTGCCTAAATAGCCCTTTTTCATGTCTAGTATTAGTAGTTGTTTTGCTCCATGATTATTTTCATGCATTGAGTGATGCCATGATATGTTTGGTATTGTTTTTTTCTCTGTTATTAGGTTGCTTAGGTACTGGTTATATTGTTTCTCCATGTTATAAAAGCATGTGTTACTATGGGCTTGTAGTATTGCTTGTTAATATTTTCCTATGCATGTGTATGTGTTCCTAGGTTGTTTTCTTATTATTTTGCTCATCCTCATGAATGACCAGAGAGTCATTTGACCTTATTTGAGCATGATATAAGAGTGGCACACCCACTGAACTCATGCCATTTTGGTTGAGGATCCATAACATCAATTCTAGTGCTATTCGTGTGTATTGTCTGTGCCTGTTTTGCTTCATGGTGTGCACCCTAGTAAATTTATTTGTGAGTGTACTTGTTTGATGAAATGCTTGATGTATGTTTACTTTTTATCAAGTGCTTGCCTTTGTTTGGTTCCGATTGGGTGTTTTCCTTTTTGAGTTTACGACGTTAGATAACGAAGACGGTATTATTTTCCCGGAGAGGTTATTATTGCAACTCTTGTTTATTTCAAGAGAAAGACCAAGACCAGTGCCAAGGCAAGCCATTCTAAATGCTTGCTGTTGTTTTACTTATCATTATCTATCATGCATGTTTTACTTCTAATTTTTTACAAAAGTTTGATTCAAAAACTATTCTTTTAGTGGACTATACCACTATCTATTTTTATGTATCTAATATAATATATCCACTATATAATCTTGGTGTTACCAAGACCTTTAGGTATTTTAGTATCATCACTTCATTCACTTAAGTCCCCTAGTAGACATTTTAACTTGATGTTTTCAGAAAGCAAAATCTTGGAAAAACCCCGAGGAAAGGTGGGACCTTGTCCGAGGGAGGTTTGTGAAGAAGGAAATGTTTTCGACTTGTTTTCCAAAAATGGCACATAACCTAGTCTTTGCCGGACAACCAAGCCGTACTGCCACATTACCTCAATATGGGAACGGGGTCTAGCTAATTTCTTATCGGTGTTAGTCCGTGTCTACCTCAATGTGCTATAGGGGTTAGAGTCCCCCGAACCGAATTGTCGCCAGGAGGGAGAAATGGGACATTCAGAGTGTGGGGATTAAGTTCGCCACCGGTTGCAACAGTTGGGTCTCCTGCCATGGCAGTGTGTTGTCAGGGGAAACCGGATCGATACGGCTGACTCACTCGGTGTCGGGGGGAACAAACCCAGTTGAAGAGGTAGTCATTTACTAGCACCGACATAGTGGATGGTTAGGACCAGTTATCCAATGTTTGCATGCTGTCTAGGAAAGTCCGTGGTTGTTCACGGCGGATGAACTGGATCTTGTGGAATGTGTACACCTCTGCAGAGTAAAACTATTCAGAATAGCCGCGTCCTCGGATATGGACAGTTGAATGGCCATGTACCTACTGGAAAGTGTTTTGGAATTGTACCTGGGAGGTACGTTGAAAGGGAATGATTGTACCTTTGAGGTACCGGATAAATGATGATCTTGAAGATGTGATCTTCCAAGAAGTTTTGCAAAGAGAAACTTTTATTCTATTTAAAATGCTTTATCAAAACCTTGTGGTCATGCTATATCTACAAGGGAAATAAAATATCTTTTGAAGTATCTTCTTCAACAAAAACAACTAAAACCTGTGCAACCATGATGTGTCTTAAATTCATCATGGCTAGTTGAACCTTAACTACAGCCTTCCTACCACCTATATATATGCATACTTGCATGTTTAGCTTTCATTTGGGGTGTCTTGCGGAGTACATTCAAACGTACTCACATTGGTTTCGTCCCTGGCTATTGTCTTAGCCAGACATTGAGCAGAAACCCGGAGAACCTAAAGAAGAGGGTGTCTCTGACGGCTATGTGAACTAGGAACGTCTCCGAGTCAGTAGCCTGTAGGTAGTCAAGGCGTGACTTGGGTTTACCACGAGTGTGTTTTGCAGTCTTCCGTTGTTTTTAGTGTGTGTTCCTGTCCTGCGTGGCAGTTGTTTTCAACTGAGTCAAGTGACCAGTTGTGTAAGCCGTGTATTCGTGTAGTGGATGTTGGAATCTGCAATGCCAACTCGAGTATGTTGTTCACGACTAACTGATCATGGGATCGTGAATGTGTGCATACTGGAGGTCTCGGACTGCTAGTCTGGGGTCCCCACACCTAGCTTCATATTATTAATGGTTAATTAATCTAGAGAGAAAATAATTCCTACTTAGAATCCAGTGTCATGCTTGCTTCCATAATACTTGATCTTCAAAATAATGTTTTGTTGATCGAGGAAATTTAGGAACTTAAAAGAATTGTTTTCAGAAACAATCAAGTGAAAGATATATTGATTTATAGAAACTTATTTGTGGCAACATGACTGAGTATAATTTAGCGAGACAATTTGTGCTTATATTATTTGAATATATGCAATGATTGAAGACGCTAGGCGTTTGAATCTTCCAAGAAGTTAGGCGCTAAAAATTATTCTCTAAATTCCTTCCTTCGAGTTATAGTAGCTTAATCACAAAATTGTTATGATGGGATGGATTAAAAGTATGGGTAAAATCATTTACCTTGCTTGGAGATTGCTAAGAGTGGAATCTGGAAGAATGTTATTAATATGGTGATATTAGTAGAGCAATTAAACTCAAAGTATGACTCAATGGGTTATAGTATATGACTAACACGTAAAGGAAAATTTGCAAGTACAACTAGCATTATTTGATGTTGAATGATTATTTTGTAAAATAAAGGGAATATTTAAAATAGAATTACAAAAGGTATATGGCAGAAAAGAATATAATTGGAAAGGTCAAGCTCAAAAGTATATGCTTGATATACAAGTTTTAGATATATTACTAGTTAAAAAAGTATTTTTTGGGTATTTTGATACCAGATTGGTTGGTATGAGTTGTCATACAAAGCAACACAATGGAAGAAATACATGGGCCTAAAAGGAACTAGTAGTAGATGTGGAATCGATTATGACAAGAACGGAAATAAAGTGTTGTTATGTTCATTGTCGTATCGAACCAAGCATTCAAGATTTATTTTAAGAACTTAATAAGTTGTTATTTTGTTTCGGTCTTTTGTGAGAACAAATGAGATTGTTGAAACTATGACCATATTCCATAATTTATGGATGAGTTAATATAAATCGTGTTTGTAAAGTAACCATCTAAAAGACTAAATGCTAAACTTTGCAAGCCATAAAATAATTTCACTTAAAATGTGACACCGCCATTTTAGTTCATATCAGAAAGAAAAACATGAAGGAACTCCATGTAGCGTCCTCACATTTAACAATGTAAGAACTACTGCGTTAAGTGCTAGTCTCTGGATCAATGCTAGCACCACAGAACAAAATGTAAAGTATCATTGTAGAAGTATCAAAAATATTACAAAAAATCCAGAATAGCCAAGTATAGCATTATTACAAAGTGCATAGTCTTGCAAGACTAGCGAAACTCGGAGTTCTAAACAACAGAAATAAAAGTAGCAATGAGCCTCCATCTTCAATCATGCGCCACAGGCATTACATGTTGGGTGTAGACTCGAGTCCAAACACTTGATCAAACTTCATCCTCAGAACCTCCTACACGTTGGAATATGCAGCCCTGAAGGAGATTCAGTACGAACAATGTACTGGAAAATGACACTATGGTGGATATAAAATGACAAGTCTAAACTACATGCATATCTGGCTTGGTGGAGTTTAGGCTATTTGCAAAAAAGCAAGTTTTTCCCTAACACTTTTGAAAAAGAGTTTTATTTTCAAGGATTGGCACCATGGGACACACCCATGAGAACCACAACTAATATTTCCTTAGCCAAATTTTTACTTGTTAAAAACGATGTTGAGATTCTTTTGTCCATCCTTGTCCAGCTGCTCGAAGTCGTCCATTACCGGGGACACGGCTATGATCATAGTTTCTAACTCTGCAGAGGTTGTGCACTTTCACCCTTTGTCTTCAGTTAGCCCAAACATCCTATACACCTGGAGTGCATCATGGAAAGGAAATAATTGAGACGAGAGCTTTCAGAAGCAAGAATCCAACCCAACCAGCAAGACCTGTTCCACCTATAATTATGCTACATCTTCATGTCAAGCATGAGCTGAACTCTCACAACTTAGTTGATCAAGACAGAGCCCATATGTCAAAGGGCTGCACGGAAAGCTACTAAACTTATAGGAGTTGGTAATCTCTTTGTTTCCTGGGTGGCAATCCACAAGTGAACACCCCTCGGGGCGACACTCAACTCTCATCAACCATACAACCAAATCCACCCGGTTGGTTCATTGAAATTTATACTTAGAATTTTTCCACAACATTGAGTAAAACAAATTTGTAGCAAGGCTAAGCATCTACTAAGTACTAAGTATCCAAAATAATAGGTCTAAAGGGTGGCTACACACTAATTGGGATTTTGCATAGCATATAATAACTTAGTAGAAATTCCCTATCATGCATACTACTCAAAACACTAGTAATGCATAGTAAAATACGGGAGATTTGATGGTGTGTCACTTTCCTTGGCAATAGGATGAACAATAACAGCAACAAGAGTAGACTTGCTCCTCTTCACAATCTAGTACAAGAAAAACAAGCCACACATAAACATACAAAACAAACATAACATAGAAATCAAAATAACAATACAAAAACATGTATGCATGCTATGCAATCCATTAATGCACAAAATTCACAATTAGCAAGAATCACTAATAATGATGTTCTATGATGTTAATAAAATGGTTATGATGCATGAAAAACAAATCTATTATCAAATTATAATTATTAGTATTGCTAGGGTTTTATTATAGGAAAATATCAACATTAAAAGAGTTTCCGTTACAAAGTTGCACAAATAATTTTTCCAACAATTCTACTGGATATAGGACATCAAAACAAAACCATAGAAATTGATTTCACCTAAAAAGGATCTATAGATTAAAAGTTATGCCCAAAATAGTGATTATTAGAGATCTACAAATAACATGTGAGTGCACGTTTCGAATTTGAAATTTAAATATCCTAGATTAATCTACATAGTGTGCTGATTTCAAAAAGTCCAAAATCATCTAAATCGGAGTTACATAACGAATGTTATGGATTTTACAAGTTTTGCAATTTTTATGGAATTTTAAATCGATTTAAAACACGCTAACTAGCTCGCTGAATGAGCGCTGACTGGGAGGCCACCTGGCGTGTGGTGATTGGAGCGGAGCAGGCGCGGCAGCTGACGAGGCAGTGACGAGGCGGACAACGTGGCGCGATCTAATTGGCTGATACCGATTCAGGGTTGGATCTATTGTGGACCGTCGGATGTCGATCGAGCGGACGCATGTGAGGGGTTGACTTACCGTGGCAGTTCTTCGCCGGAGATGAACACGACGGCGACGGTGGCGTGCGGGCGTGGATGGTGGCGAAGGCTCCGGGGTTCTCCGGCGGATCTGAGCACACCGGAGGATGCGGCACGCCACGGGGGTTCTCCTTGTCTCCTCGGTTCCTGTCCTCGTGCTCCCGAGCGTTGGCGTCGAGTGGTTCCCAAGCTCCATCAATGGATGCGGCGGCAGAGAAGATTTCGATCTCGCCGAGATCGTTACGGCACAAGCGCTTCCTAGGGTTTCGAGATGCGGGGCGCGGACGTCAAGGGCTTCTAACTTTTAAGGGGCAGATTCATGCTGAAGGGGGCAGTAATGCGGTGGCGACGTGGAGTTCGGTCGCGGTACGGCAGCAGAGTCCATCTCGGTCACGGCGGCGGTGACGTATGCGTGATGTCGGTCGTGCGTCATGGGCTGGCCCACCTGTCGGCGTGAGAAGAGCAGAGGGAGCGGGATGGTGCGATTTTCTGCTGGGCCTGGTGGGCTCAGCCTGTTCAATGTGTTGCGCGCGTGTGCAATAGAGAGGGGGTGAGGGGGAGTGGGCTTGGGCCAAGAGAAAACGAGAGAGGGGGCTAGGTTGGCTGCAGCGTTGGGTTTTCTCTTTTTTCTTCTTATTTTCTGTTTTTAAATCAAATGATTCAAAAACATTTAAAAAAAACAACCAAAACAAAACAGAAAAATGCAAAAAAATATGTTTTAGAAAGCTTATGAAAAATAGAACACTTTGGTACTAAAAATTTCCCAAAATAAAATACTTACTTTTTGAAAAAGTATTTAAATTCAAAATGTGGTTTAATTGGTAATATCACCTAAAATTTTGTCTTTGGCAAATTAAAAACCAATTATTATGCAAACAAAATGCAAGTATGCTATGATGATCATGAATTCATGAGGGTTTTAAAATTTTCAAAATCCTGGGATGTTACACTCCATGTTAATAGACTTCCAGAGTCATTTTGTTTTGAATAAATTGACGCTTGTGAGACCTCTTACAAAAGATGACGAAAATTCCATTCATAGGCCAAAGTGGAATGGACAACTAATTTAGTGGAGATTATACATATTGATGTATATAGTTCATTATGTGTAGTTGTGTGTGGTGGATTAATTTTTCCTTCATAAAATTTTGTCGACGATTTGAGTAGATATATGAGTATATCTATTTAAAGAGAATGGAGTTTGAAGTTTTTCAATTGGTTCAAACTATTGTTAATAGGAAGTAAAAATCATCGTAACAAGATAATCAACTATTTAAAGTTTGAGTTACAAGTTTAGCAAAACATCTCAGGAGTTACAGAATTGTTCTACAATTTATACTTCTCGAATACCCCACATAAGTATGGAGTGTTCGAGAGACATAATCAAACCTTATTGGACATGGTAAGATAAATAAAATGCCATTATATTTTTGTAGTTTATACATTAGAGACTACCATTTTTTACACTGAAAAGAGATCCATCATGATCCGTTGAAATTGACACCATATAAGTTATGGCTTGGGTAGTGACCCGAATTGTCTTTTTCTTAAGTTTTAGTATGCATAGCATGTGTAAAATGTTTACAACCAAAATGGGATAAATATATTTTTATAAGGTTATCCCAAAGAAACCATTGGGTATTTCTCCTATCACCAAACCAGAGACAAATGTTGTTTGTGAGAAAGGGTTGATTTCTCGAGAAAGTAGTTCTTGCGAAACAAGTGAGTGGGAGGACAGTAGAAACTCGACGAAGTTAGAGAATCTTTGTTATCATGTCAGCGTTAGCGCAAAAATGGAAGTTGTTCTGGGGTTTCCTATTTTGACTAAGTAGAAGACATTACATGTGTTGTAGATACTTCGAATGAGTTTGCGAACTAAACCACGAAAGTCCTAAAGCTTTGTACTTAGACCAACATATGGTGTGAGAGTGAAGTGTTGTTTTGACAACAAAGGACCCGGAACTTATAAAGGAAGCAAATGATGGGCCCTGACTTTGTAAAATTGGCTATGATTCATTGTATTCGCGATAGTATCGCTACATGAATATCAAGTATGTGACTTGGTAGTCCTTTCGATTGGCATGATGCCTAACGATAGCAAACGGGTCTATATAGCAACAAAGAAATGGATATTAACATCCTTTGAAAGTTGTGCTTGTCAAAAAACATGTTTTTGACGAAGTTTAAAGAGTTGACTAATACAAGATTTTGATCTTCCGTAGTGATGTTTTAGTCTTTACAGATAGTTCTAGCAAAAGTTACATATTATGATATGGCGGGTAAATAACAAAACCAACTATTGTAACATCCCAAGTATAAAAACTTCCATTTAGAATGTTTGTTTCTTGTTTTATTAAAGTTTTGCATCATGTCATCATACTCATTGCTTTGTTGCATTTGTTTTGCATCTGTTTTCAATTGTTTTCTATTTCAAATTCAAACCAATATTCAAACCTTTGTTTCATACTTGCTATGTTACAATCTTTTTTTCAAATAAAAAGTTCAACTCAAATCCTCAATTGTTTCCATTAATCCATGAGGTTCAACTATTAAAAATGGTGGCTTTTAATCAATCACTTAATTCAAATGTTATTCAAATTCAAATTACATTTTACTAACAGCACCCAATATGAACTTATGAAAATTACCACAACAATTCTAATCATTTGTTCCATTTTAAACTAAATGTTCACTCTATTTAAATCCTTGTTTTCAATAATGTCACTTAATCCAAAATTCATTCAAAATTGAACCAATTTACAAACAGCAAGTTTTTGAACTTTTTAGAAATCAAAACTTGGCAAGTGGTTGCTGTTGACCTAATCAACTCACACAAATTTTCTCAAAAATTTTACTAACTCAAAACCCTAGTTTTCTTCCTATTTTCATTTCAGCAGAAAAAAAAATAACAGAACTAATAAATAAATAAAAAGAAAACGATCACAGAGGGGGGGAGCAGCCCAGCCCAGCTCCCTGGCCCGATACCCCTTCGCTCACCCCCCCTCTCTTTCTTCCCCGCGTACGACCGAGCATCGAGCGGCGCCACGTCGACGCCGTCGCGAGCAGACGGCCACCGCGCGCCGCCTAGCCCTATAAAACCCATCCCCTAGGCCCCGAGCTAGCCCTAGACCACCTACCTACCCTATCCCCCTCGCGCCGCCGCCGTTTCCTCCCTCTCTGCCGGCGATCCCCCTCTCTGAACCTCACCCCGACGAGCTCCACCTCTGAACCCATGGCAGTCACCGCCGTTGCCGCGCTCCTCCGTCCTGGCTAACTTCTGGAACGGATCCGCCACTTCTCCCTCTCCATCACCGACTCCTCCGTTGAGCACGAGGTGGCCTATAACGCCGCCGCCGTCCTTAGCTCGTCGCCGGCCGCCCTCCATCGACCCTCTACTTCCTCTCCATCCGACGGTGAGCACCACCCCAATTCCCCACCTCCTTCTTCCTCACCGCGTCTCGATGCACCTGCACACGGCCACGCAGCACCACACCACCCCTCTGCAGCGCGAGCACGGCCGCAGTCGTCGCCGGTGAGCGACCATCGCGCCCTCTGTCAAAGTTCAGAAAACTTTCGTCAGTTTCAGATAGCGAACATGAACTGAATGTTAACCTGTTCACGCGTGCTATACTGACAAAACTGAACGCACACCGCACTGGTTGCAGCACTTGCGCGCGCGCAGCGGGGCGCAGGTTCGAGCCCTGGCGCTCGCAATAAAATCCAACCTTTTTCTCGCTGGGCTGCTGACAGGCGTGGCCCACCTGTAAGTGACCACTCCTGCCACGTGAGCGCCACGCAGCCAGGGGCCCTCTGTCAGTGGCAGTGGCTAGCCACTGCAGAGTAACTTTTGTTTTCCAGTTTTTCTTTTTTCAAATTAAACCCTTTTCCATTACAGATTGGTCCTCAAATTTAAAATGTGAATAACTTTTAAATTATAACTCCAAACAATATAAATAAAATATGTTTGTTGAACCAAATTTAATTATCTATCCATTCAAACCAATTGTATTCTGTTTTGGATAATTCAATTGCATTCAAATTTCAAATTCAAACAATTCATTTGAAATTTGATTAATTGCATAACTAATTCATACTTAATCCAAATAACACCAATAAAATATGTTTTCCATGCTATTTTGAACCATCTTTTCAAATATAAATTTTGTTTCATGTTTTGAATAATTAAAATTGCTTAAATAATTTAAACCTTGTTTAAATCATTTAAATTTGCTAAATTCATAACTTGCTCAAATTAAATTATTCTTGAACATGTAAAATATGTTTTCAAACCAGAAGAAACATAATCTTTTCAAATATGGACTTGGTTTAATGTTTTGAACAAATAAAATTCAACTAATATTCATACTTGTTTTAAACTCCATAAAATCTTGTTTAAACTTGTTAATTCATAATTAAATCATGGTAATTCCTTTTTCAATAATTGAAACATGTAATCCACCTAAAATTTTGTGTACTTTCCAAATATGAATTTTGCTACTTGTTTGGAACAATTTAAGTTGGTGAAAACAACAAATGCTTGTGTGCCACCTTTAAAGAACCAAACTTCCAAAACTTAATAAACAAATTTCCCAACTTGGTAAACCTTGTTCCAAATTGTTTCTATTGTTGTTATATTGTTGTTTTCATCATGCATGCATCATGGTAATCAACTTTCACATGGTAATTAATTGTAGATCATTTGTTTCCACCTTAATTCATGGACCTTTTCCATATGCAATCCAATTGCATATGGGTCCATTTAAACATGTTACCTTGTCAACTAGTTTATTTCTATGCACCTATTAAATGGTCATGCATCATCCCATGATTGTGCACTATGCCATGTTATTGATTGTTTGTTCTCTGCGTTGTTTGTTTGCTTCTTCTCGAATAGACGACGACGTTGAGACAGACGATACTTACAGCACCCCTTCTGAGGATCTAGCTCAGTACCAGGCTGCTGAGCTTGCAGGCAAGTATTCACTCACATGAACCACTGTGTTCCTTTCAACCTTGGTTACCGATACTTTCCGTTGTCTATTATTCTAGCCCTATGTATCATTGCTTGTTCTCCGAACCTATTACATGAATCCTTTAACCCTGATATTGCCTCACCTCCACTCCTATAACCCCGTTGTTTGAGCCCGTGTCTTACTAGCATGCTTAGGGTTGTTTTTGCTCGAGTCTGCTGTCAGTTACTTTCTGTTACTATATTTCTATTATGTTCTGGGGCTCGACGTTTAAACAATCAACCTGTTAATGCTATGGGTAATAATAATTTGCTGATAAGGCACCGGCAGGAGGCCCGGCGTGGTTTTGAGGCCTCCTAGTGTCGACCCTAATTAGGAAAATGGTCTTGTCTACTGATCCATGATGAGCGCACTATCCGCATGTGGGAAGCGTGTATGGGCGCCCCCCTCAATTTGATTCGATTCGCATCTCGTCCAAATCTCCACACTTAGTTCGGGCTTTCCATTTGATGCACGCATATGCAGGTATGAACCCGAGGCCAGGGTGGAACTTTTGTAGTCGGCATTTAGGGCGGCGTGGTCTTAGAGTGCTATGAGGGCCCCCTTTTCTTCGTGGGGCTCGATTAGCCGCGCACGCACAACACGTGGTGCTTTGGGCTTGATGCGAAGAAGAGTTGAGTTGTGTAGAGTGCCTCGCTTGGTGGGTTTGATTCCCGTCTGGCGGGATATTCTTACGTGTACGGCCAAATTGGTGCACCCCTGCAGGGATAAATCTTCTCGAGAAGCCGTGTTTTCCGCGGTTATGGTTGACTTGGTGAAAGTACTGGCTAACAAGCACTCAGAACAACTTACACCTAACTAATGATAACTTGACTAGTAATAGTCTTATTGCCACAATAACTTGATCCATCATTAATCCAACTGTGTGAGTTATCCTAGGATTGCTTCTTTGGATAAGGGGCGAGTTCCGGGATGGGTTTGTTTGGAGTTAGTTATAGTTGGTTACGATACGCTATCTTATCTTCCTTCTGTTAGCCGGAAGTGGTAGTAACTCTGTAGTTAGATAGAGAAGCCAGTTGCAACATCTTTTATATCCCCTTTCTTCCGTTGAACCCAAGGCATCCGTGCTTGGTGTTGACGGGTTACACCTTGGTGAACTGTGAGTCTTGCTTGCCAGTACGTTGTTGTACTGACCCCTTTGGGGCTGTGGTTTCCGCAGACTACGCTTACGAGGATCCCCGTGATGGCTACTACGTGGAGTTTGACGAGGCTGCTGACGAGTAGATAGCGGACCCGGGCAGGATCCGAGACTTCGTGGATGGGCTCCGTTTTCCTTTCATTCCCGGTTTCTTAAGCCTATTTGGATTTGTCTGTACTCGGACCTTTTGAATGCTTCCGCTGTGTTGTAATGATGTTATGTTGGGACAGGTGTCCTCTGGATGATTGTATTTGCTATTCTCTGCTCTAGTGAGAGCCATTTGCAACTTATTTCAATCTTTAGTGTCTTAGAGATATGTTGTGCTATCATTCTGTTACAAGCCGTTGACGTACCATGTGTGTATGGTATGAAGTACGTCAATGGTAGTATCTTGATTTCTATGGGATAGTTTACATCGACGGTGTATAGTAGAATTTGGTTGTCACACATAAGTGTTGGCCTACTCGTAAGAGGACGCGGGTGCCGGTAAGCCCCGTAATCCAATCATCTACTATCCAGTTCGGCCTGGTGAGTATCCTCTAGAAGTCAGGGTGCGACAAATGGTATCAGAGCCTGTCTGCCTGTAGGATCCCTTTTACTGGTGACAGTTTGAGTCTAGAAACTATTTTGTAGCTATATAGGGAAAAATGAAACGTGAGAGTAGGAATTCTGTTCTTTTTCTTCTTTTCCCCACCCAACCTCCCTTTTTTCTGGTAAGGAAGTGCAACGTTGTTTTTCTCTTCTCATCTAAACTTTCAAGTTAGGATTTCACGTATCCTGGTTTCTCTAGGATAGCTATATCTACTAGACCATAGGAATGGAGGCGTGTAAGCCCCGGATGCAGATCCTCTATTCCTTAAGCAGTAGATATTGATCCTTTAGAAGCCCGGATGGGTTCTTCCGTAGTACCTCAGGAGTTTTTGGTCTCGTGTTTCCCGTTATTGCTTCGATATCCTGTTCTTCTCAACATCATTATCGTCCGTTGAAACCTTGTTGTTGCTTTCCACTTCAGTTCTTCTACCGGTGTCTAATCAAAACTTCCCCGATCATCTGCAGATGGATCTCAGGTTCTACCCGCAGGTGGTTCGGATGACTCGTTGCGAGAGCACTGCCGATTATCCGGAGATGCTGAGAGACATGGTCACTTATCTGGGGTTCCGTTGGGCACCGGAGTACCAGGTCTACGAGCAGCAGCGAGAGTTTGAGCAGACCTACTACCAGGCTATCGTCTACATTCTGTCAGATGATGGCATGAGCGTTGTCCACCGCTACGAGGCAGTAGGTTCCACAGTGGATATGGCTGTGCAGCAAGCAGCTTATGTGAGTCTCACCGTCCTTCGTGCTGACTACTGGGGTTTTGACGATTCCATCTATCGCCACATCCCCCGTGGTTACATCACTTCAGAGGGAGCTCACTTCACTCTCTACGACAACTTGGATGTCTACGAGCATGATAACACCAGGCTGCACACCACCGCTCAGTTTGTGAGGCACAGTGACGCAGTTGCCAGCACTCTATCTCAGGAGTTGGCTTCAGTCAGGGAGCAGCTCTACCTTGCTTTGACTCGTCTGGCGACTTACACCACAGACTTTGTTGGAGACGAGCGCTTTGCACGTTTCGAGCAGCCAGTTGGTCGTCCTCTACCAGATGCTGGAGGTTACGAGCCGATCAGAGGTCCACTCCTCAACCTTGGTGCTGGTTACACTAGGATTCCTCGCTTTGGAGCACAGGGAGTTGATGCTACGTACTTCACCACACCTAGAGTTGGGCTCAGACCACGACAGATCTACGTGGATCGTCGATCTACCTACTTTCGTGGGCGTCCTCCTCACCGTACCTCTCATCGTACTACTCACCGCCGTCCTGCGTGATGAGCATGGGAGTACCGATGTATCCATTCTTAGCTATGTTTAGTTATCCTTTGGCATTCGAACCATTTGTGGTGTGTTGGATATTCTGATGTATTTGAACATGTGATGATGTACCTGTTGGTTATCTATTCATGCGTCGGAATAATCTCTCTTTCGGTTACCAAGTCTATCCTTTTCTATTGTTGTGCTAAAATGCATTTCCATTCAGGATGCCGCCAACAAGGAACACCCCGCCTGAACCACCGCCAATCGCGGAGCTGTTGACTCAGATGACTCAAGTCATGACGCAGATGGCCCAGTTCCAGACTACTCAGCACAACAACCAGACCGCTCCACGAGTCAGTATCAAGGAGTTTCTCAGTCTGGGGCCGAGAGCTTTCGTGGCAACACGCGAGCCTCTGGATGCTGATGACTGGATCCGTGAGATAGCCAGGGCTCTGGACATTGCTCACGTTGCTGAGGAAGACAAGGTCAAGTATGCTTCCTATCTGCTGAAGGGTCAGGCAGCTACTTGGTGGGAGAACTACCAGACCATGAGAGCTGGCTATCCAATCACCTGGGGTTGTTTCAAGGAAGCCTTCCTGAAGCACCACATTCCAGATGGTCTCATGGAAAGGATGCGTGAAGAGTTTTGCTCTCTTAAGCAAGGAAAGCTGGACGTCATCGGCTATCAGGATGAGTTCAATCGTCTCGCTCGATACGCTGGAGACGAGGTGTCCACTGAGGCCAAGAAGATGGCAAGGTTCCGCAGAGGGTTTAACCCGGAGCTCAAGTATGCCCTCACCAACGTCAAGACCAAAGACTTCGAGGAGCTCGTTAACACCGCGCTCAATGAGGAAAATGGGCGCAAGGCGTTTGAGGAGTCTCGCAAGCACTCGCGTGAGGGTGGTTCCTCCTCCAACATGACCACCCCTCCGCAGAAGCGCCGCATCTGGGTGCCAAATAGTGCTGTCACTCGGGCTCCATACGCCCAAACTTCTCCAGGCTTTGCTCCCCGCCCACCCAACCCATCTCAGATGCAGGGCCAGAGGTTTTCAATGGGGCAGCCAAGGCCAGATCCTCCTCGTGTCGTCACTTGCTTCAAGTGCAAGCAGACGGGGCACTACGCTGACAAGTGCACGCAGAGGCAGCTACCTCCACCACCACCTCGCCCCAACACCAACCAGGCAATGGTGCGTGCTCCCCCGGCTAAAGCCTTCAACTCCAACAACAGGCCTGTCGGGAGGACCGCGAGGGTGAATCATATCAAGGCCGACAAAGCTGAGGAAGCTGCTGACGTCGTTCTCGGTATATTCCCCGTAAACTCTAACCCAGCTAAAGTGTTGTTTGATACCGGAGCATCGCATTCTTTCGTGTCAAAGATCTTTGCGACAGCAGTTAAACTCCCCTTTGTTGGTTTGGGTTCCCCGTTAGTGGCAAACTCCCCTGGAGCAACCATGCAAACTTCCAAGATCAGTCACGAGAATCAGATCCTAATTGGAGGTCACATATTCCTTGCTTCTCTCATTCTGCTTGGCAATTCTGACATTGATGTCATTCTTGGCATGGATTGGTTGAAGGCCAATAAAGCTACGATTGACTGTGCTAAAAAGTCAATAACTCTGTTCCACCCTTCTGGCCAGATAGTCTATTCTCCAAATGAATCAAGTTCTGTTCAGCTGTACACCCTCGATGCTAAACCTCTACCTCTACTTGAAAATGTTCCGGTGGTTTGTGAATTCCCTGACGTCTTTCCAGAGGAGTTGCCAGGGATGCCTCTGGACAGAGCAGTTGAGTTCGTGATCGAGCTTGAACCAGGTACTGCTCCAATCTCTAAGCATCCATACAAGATAGCTCCTCCTGAACTGAAGTTGTTAAAGGAGCAAATCGATATGTACATGGAGAAAGGTTACATTCAACCTAGTTCCTCCGCTTGGGGTTGCCCAACTCTGTTTGTTGCGAAGAAGGATCAAACAAAGAGACTCGTTGTTGACTATCGTCCTCTTAACGAGAAAACCATCAAAAACAAGTATCCAATTCCTCGTATCGATGATCTTTTTAATCAACTTGCTGGAGCCTCAATATTCTCAAAGTTGGACTTGAGAATGGGTTACCATCAGATAAAGATCAGAAAGGAAGATATTCCAAAAACAGCCTTCATCACTCGCTACGGTCTATATGAATACACCGTCATGTCCTTTGGTCTCACCAATGCACCGGCGACATTCTCTAGACTCATGAATTCTGTCTTCCATGAATACCTCGACAAGTTCGTTGTGGTATATCTTGATGACATTCTTGTCTATTCAAAATCCGAGGAAGAGCATTGAGAACATCTTCGTCTCACTCTCATGAAACTTCGCGAGCATCGTCTAGATGCCAAATTCTCCAAATGTGAGTTCTGGATTCCAGAAGTTGCTTATCTTGGTCATATCATCTCTTCCAAGGGCATAGCCATTGACCCAGAAAAGGTTAAGGCAATTGTTGATTGGAAACCTCCTAAGACGGTGAAGCAAGTCAGAAGTTTTCTTGGCTTGGCTAGCTATTGCCGTCGTTTCGTCCAAAACTTCTCCAAGATTGCCAAACCGCTCACTGATCTCACAAAGAAGGACAAGAAGTTCGTTTGGTCTCCACAATGTGATGAAAGTTTCAATCTCATCAAGACTAAACTCACTTCTACACCAGTTCTGGTTGGCCCAGATCCTACCAAACCTTTCCAGATATTCTGTGATGCATCTCTCCAAGGTCTAGGTGCAGTTCTTATGCAAGAACGTTAAGTTGTGGCTTATGCTTCACGTCAGTTGAATGCACATGAGCAAAATTATCCCACTCATGACCTTGAACTAGCAGCAGTTGTGTTTGCCCTCAAGAAATGGAGGCAATACTTGTTGGGTAACCGCACTGAAATCTTCTTCGATCATAAGAGTCTGAAATACATCTTCACTCAACCAGATCTAAACCTTAGGCAAAGGAGATGGATTGAAAAGATTAAAGACTTTGATCTCACCATTTCTTACACTCCAGGCAAGGCTAATGTTATGGCCGATGCTCTCAGTCGCAAGTCGTATTGCAATAATCTCATGATCATGGAAAGCCAACCTCCTCTTCATGAAGAATTCCAGAAGCTGAACCTTGGTCTTGTTCCTCAAGGTTATCTTGCAAACTTGACAGCCAGTCCAACTCTCGAGGACAAAATTCGTTCTGAACAACTTCGTGATGCTGAAATCAAGAAGATGGTAGAACACATCAAAGAAGGCAAGGAGAAATTTAAGTCCTTTTCAATTGATGACAAAGGAACTGTGTTCTTCGAAGGACGCATTGCAGTTCCTCAAATTCAAAGTCTCAAAGATATCATTCTCAAGGAAGCTCATGAAACTCCTCTCTCCATACACCCTGGAAGTACAAAGATGTACCAGGATCTTAAAACACTATATTGGTGGCCTGGCATGAAATGTGAAATTGCTCAATACGTTTCTGAATGCGACGTTTGTCAACGTGTTAAGGCAGTTCATCAGAAAACAGCCGGTCTTCTCCAACCTCTGAAAATCCCTGAGTGGAAGTGGGACATGATTGAAATGGACTTCGTCACTGGTTTTCCAAAGTCCAAGAAGGGCAACGATGCAATCTTCGTTGTCATTGATCGTCTCACTAAAGTAGCTCACTTCTTTACTGTCAAAGAAACAATCTCAGCTAGCCAGTTAGCAGAGCTCTACACAGCAAAGATTGTTCCTCTTCATGGTGTTCCATTGGAAATAAGCTCAGACCGTGGAAGTATCTTCACTTCTCATTTCTGGAAAAGCTTTCAAGAAGCATTGGGTACCAAACTTATGTTCAGCACAGCTTATCACCCTCAGTCTCAAGGGCAAGTCGAAAGAGTCAATCAGATTCTCGAGGATATGCTCAGAGCATGTGCTATCTCTTTTGGCATGAAATGGGAGGAATGCCTTCCATATGCTGAATTCTCCTACAACAACAGCTTCCAGGCAAGCCTAGGCATGGCACCATTTGAAGCACTCTATGGCCGCAGATGCAGGAGTCCAATCAATTGGTCTGGAGCTGGTGAACGTTCACTCTTAGGCCCTGACATTGTTAAGGAAGCCGAAGAGAAAGTTCGCATCATTCGTGACAATCTCAAGATTGCTCAGTCTCGTCAGAAAAGCTACTATGACAGCAAGCACAGGGATATGATCTATGCACCTGGTGACAAAGCATATCTCCGTGTAACTCCCCTCAGAGGCACTCATCGTTTTGGTGTGAAAGGAAAGCTTGCACCAAGATACATTGGTCCTTTCAACATTCTCTCAAGGCGTGCGGAAAATGCCTATCGTCTTGAACTTCCAGAAAAACTATCCAAGGTGCACGATGTGTTTCACGTGTCACAGCTCAAGAAGTGTTTCAAAGATCCAGATTGTGCAGTTGATCATGATTCCATTGAACTGCAAGATGATCTCTCTTATGAGGAGCACCCTATTCGAATTCTCGATGAGACCGAACGTAAGACTCGCAACAAGAGCACCAAGTTCTTGAAAGTGCAGTGGTCCCATCATTCCGATAAAGAGGCAACGTGGGAGACCGAAGAGGATCTTCGCAAGAAGTATCCGGACCTTTACTCTTCTCAGTAAGGAATCTCGGGGCGCGATTCCTTCAAGGGGGGGCGTTTTGTAACATCCCAAGTATGAAAACTTCCATTTAGAATGTTTGTTTCTTGTTTTATTAAAGTTTTGCATCATGTCATCATACTCATTGCTTTGTTGCATTTGTTTTGCATCTGTTTTCAATTGTTTTCTATTTCAAATTCAAACCAATATTCAAACCTTTGTTTCATACTTGCTATGTTACAATCTTTTTTTCAAATAAAAAGTTCAACTCAAATCCTCAATTGATTCCATTAATCCATGAGGTTCAACTATTAAAAATGGTGGCTTTTAATCAATCACTTAATTCAAATGTTATTCAAATTCAAATTACATTTTACTAACAGCACCCAATATGAACTTATGAAAATTACCACAACAATTCTAATCATTTGTTCCATTTTAAACTAAATGTTCACTCTATTTAAATCCTTGTTTTCAATAATGTCACTTAATCCAAAATTCATTCAAAATTGAACCAATTTACAAACAACAAGTTTTTGAACTTTTTGGAAATCAAAACTTGGCAAGTGGTTGTTGTTGACCTAATCAACTCACACAAATTTTCTCAAAAATTTTACTAACTCAAAACCCTAGTTTTCTTCCTATTTTCATTTCAGCAGAAAAAAAAAATAACAGAACAAATAAATAAATAAAAAAGAAAACGATCACAGAGGGGGGGAGCAGCCCAGCCCAGCTCCCTGGCCTGATACCCCTTCGCTCACTCCCCTCTCTTTCTTCCCCGCGTACGGCCGAGCATCGAGCGGCGCCACGTCGACACCGTCGCGAGCAGACGGCCACCGCGCGCCGCCTAGCCCTATAAAACCCATCCCCTAGGCCCCGAGCTAGCCCTAGACCACCTACCTACCCTATCCCCCTCGCGCCGCCGCCGTTTCCTCTCTCTCTGCCGGCGATCCCCCTCTCTGAACCTCACCCCGAAGAGCTCCACCTTTGAACCCATGGCAGTCACCGCCGTTGCCGCGCTCCTCCGTCCTGGCTAACTTCTGGAACGGATCCGCGACTTCTCCCTCTCCATCACCGACTCCTCCGTTGAGCACGAGGTGGCATGTAACGCCGCCGCTGTCCTTAGCTCGTCGCCGGCCGCCCTCCATCGACCCTCTGCTTCCTCTCCATCCGACGGTGAGCACCACCCCAATTCCCCACCTCCTTCTTCCTCACTGCGTCTCGATGCACCTGCACACGGCCACGCAGCACCACACCACCCCTCTGCAGCGCGAGCACGGCCGCAGTCGCCGCCGGTGAGCGACCACCGCGCCCTCTGTCAAAGTTCAGAAAACTTTCGTCAGTTTCAGATAGCGAACATGAACTGAATGTTAACCTGTTCACGCGTGCTATACTGACAAAACTGAATGCACACCGCACTGGTTGCAGCACTTACGCGCGCGTAGCGGGGCGCAGGTTCGAGCCCTGGCGCTCGCAATAAAATCCAACCTTTTTCTCGTTGGGCTGCTGACAGGCGTGGCCCACCTGTAAGTGACCACTCCTGCCACGTGAGCGCCACGCAGCCAGGGGCCCTCTGTCAGTGGCAGTGGCTAGCCACTGCAGAGTAACTTTTGTTTTCCAGTTTTTCTTTTTTCAAATTAAACCCTTTTCCATTACAGATTGGTCCTCAAATTTAAAATGTGAATAACTTTTAAATTATAACTCCAAACAATATAAATAAAATATGTTTGTTGAACCAAATTTAATTATCTATCCATTCAAACCAATTGTATTCTGTTTTGGATAATTCAATTGCATTCAAATTTCAAATTCAAACAATTCATTTGAAATTTGATTAATTGCATAACTAATTCATACTTAATCCAAATAACACCAATAAAATATGTTTTCCATGCTATTTTGAACCATCTTTTCAAATATAAATTTTGTTTCATGTTTTGAATAATTAAAATTGCTTAAATAATTTAAACCTTGTTTAAATCATTTAAATTTGCTAAATTCATAACTTGCTCAAATTAAATTATTCTTGAACATGTAAAATATGTTTTCAAACCAGAAAAACATAATATTTTCAAATATGGACTTGGTTTAATGTTTTGAACAAATAAAATTCAACTAATATTCATACTTGTTTTAAACTCCATAAAATCTTGTTTAAACTTGTTAATTCATAATTAAATCATGGTAATTCCTTTTTCAATAATTGAAACATGTAATCCACCTAAAATTTTGTGTACTTTCCAAATATGAATTTTGTTACTTGTTTGGAACAATTTAAGTTGGTGAAAACAACAAATGCTTGTGTGCCACCTTTAAAGAACCAAACTTCCAAAACTTAATAAACAAATTTCCCAACTTGGTAAACCTTGTTCCAAATTGTTTCTATTGTTGTTATATTGTTGTTTTCATCATGCATGCATCATGGTAATCAACTTTCACATGGTAATTAATTGTAGATCATTTGTTTCCACCTTAATTCATGGACCTTTTCCATATGCAATCCAATTGCATATGGGTCCATTTAAACATGTTACCTTGTCAACTAGTTTATTTCTATGCACCTATTAAATGGTCATGCATCATCCCATGATTGTGCACTATGCCATGTTATTGATTGTTTGTTCTCTGCGTTGTTTGTTTGCTTCTTCTCGAATAGACGACGACGTTGAGATAGAAGATACTTACAGCACCCCTTCTGAGGATCTAGCTCAGTACCAGGCTGTTGAGCTTGCAGGCAAGTATTCACTCACATGAACCACTGTGTTCCTTTCAACCATGGTTACCGATACTTTCCGTTGTCTATTATGCTAGCCCTATGTATCGTTGCTTGTTCTCCGAACCTATTACATGAATCCTTTAACCCTGATATTGCCTCACCTCCACTCCTATAACCCCGTTGTTTGAGCCCGTGTCTTACTAGCATGCTTAGGGTTGTTTTTGCTCGAGTCTGCTGTCAGTTACTTTCTGTTACTATATTTCTATTATGTTCTGGGGCTCGACGTTTAAACAATCAACCTGTTAATGCTATGGGTAATAATAATTTGCTGATAAGGCACCGGCAGGAGGCCCGGCGTGCTTTTGAGGCCTGCTAGTGTCGACCCTAATTAGGAAAAGGGTCTTGTCTACTGATCCATGATGAGCGCACTATCCGCATGTGGGAAGCGTGTATGGGCGCCCCCCTCAATTTGATTCGATTCGCATCTCGTCCAAATCGCCACACTTAGTTCGGGCTTTCCATTTGATGCACGCATATGCAGGTACGAACCCGAGGCCAGGGTGGAACTTTTGTAGTCGGCATTTAGGGCGGCGTGGTCTTAGAGTGCTATGAGGGTCCCCTTTTCTTCGTGGGGCTCGATTAGCCGCGCACGCACAACACGTGGTGCTTTGGGCTTGATGCGAAGAAGAGTTGAGTTGTGTAGAGTGCCTCGCTTGGTGGGTTTGATTCCCGTCTGGCGGGATATTCTTACGTGTACGGCCAAATTGGTGCACCCCTGCAGGGATAAATCTTCTCGAGAAGCCGTGTTTTCCGCGGTTATGGTTGACTTGGTGAAAGTACTGGCTAACAAGCACTCAGAACAACTTACACCTAACTAATGATAACTTGACTAGTAATAGTCTTATTGCCACAATAACTTGATCCATCATTAATCCAACTGTGTGAGTTATCCTAGGATTGCTTCTTTGGATAAGGGGCGAGATCCAGGATGGGTTTGTTTGGAGTTAGTTATAGTTGGTTACGATACGCTATCTTATCTTCCTTCTGTTAGCCGGAAGTGGTAGTAACTCTGTAGTTGGTTAGAGCAGCCAGTTGCAACATCTTTTATATCCCCTTTCTTCCGTTGAACCCAAGGCATCTGTGCTTGGTGTTGACGGGTTACACCTTGGTGAACTGTGAGTCTTGCTTGCCAGTACGTTGTTGTACTGACCCCTTTGGGGCTGTGGTTTCCGCAGACTACGCTTACGAGGATCCCCGTGATGGCTACTACGTGGAGTTTGACGAGGCTGCTGACGAGTAGATAGCGGACCCGGGCAGGATCCGAGACTTCGTGGATGGGCTCCGTTTTCCTTTCATTCCCGACTTCTTAAGCCTATTTGGATTTGTCTGTACTCAGACCTTTTGAATGCTTCCGCTGTGTTGTAATGATGTTATGTTGGGACAGGTGTCCTCTGGATGATTGTATTTGCTATTCTCTGCTCTAGTGAGAGCCATTTGCAACTTATTTCAATCTTTAGTGTCTTAGAGATATGTTGTGCTATCATTCTGTTACAAGCCGTTGACGTACCATGTGTGTATGGTATGAAGTACGTCAATGGTAGTATCTTGATTTCTATGGGATAGTTTACATCGACGGTGGATAGTAGAGTTTGGTTGTCACACATAAGTGTTGGCCTACTCGTAAGAGGACGCGGGTGCCGGTAAGCCCCGTAATCCAATCATCTACTATCCAGTTCGGCCCAGTGAGTATCCTCTAGAAGTCAGGGTGCGACAACTATCCTCTTCAGGAAGTTTGATTGAGGTTGTGTACTTGACATAGTCTGAGAGTTTTGTAAAATTCAAAAGGTTGCCGAACAGGTATGCATCAATGGTTGAAGTGAGCATAACGAAGTTGGAATCTTTACTTTAATGAAGTTATCAAAACGGTTTGATTCCATCATTAACGGTAAAGATGCTTGTAGATTTACAAGAAATTAAGTGGGAGCGCTAAGAATATTTTCAGATGCTTTATGTAGATGACATATGGTTGATTAGAAAAATATGTATTTTAAATTATCACGGTTAAGATTTTCATATTGAGGAAACCCTTAGGAGATATTGGGCATCGATATCTATAAGATATTGATTGAAGCGGCTGATATTGTTGAGCCAAATTACATACAAGAAGTATTGAAGTAAGTTAATATCGAAAGGTTCTTGCCACATGGAAAAGAATTGATCAATATTCAAGTGTTTTGACACATGATGAGCAAAATTGAAATTAAGATTTCTAAGTCATGTGTTCCATGCTATATACACAACCATATGAGTCGATGCTATAGAATGTTATAGCAGGATAATTCATGTGATGATTAGACAACAGTGCGAGAGATCCTTATGCAATTTTTAGAAATGCTAAGGATATGTTTTCCTATGTAGTAATGACAAACTATTTGTTGTAATATGTTACACTAATAGTCTTGTCATCTATTCAAATAAACCTATCTCAATTAAAATATGTGTTGAAGGGTAGCACAATAGGCTGGAAGAAAGTTCCATGCTGGATTTGAATGAGTTTCAAACTTAAACTATTGTGACAGGTACTACAACAAAGGCTAAGTATATCATTGTGTTGACAACAAATAATAGGAGTAACATTAGTTTAAGCTGAGGAATTAAGGTCTCACCGGTTGACCAAATATATACAAAGCCATCTCATTAGAGAATGAGTGATGTGTGTAGACACAAAGACATGCAAATACAATAGGACCTGAACATGTCAAATCTTTTTTATGAAGTTTACCACATGTGAAGCATGCTAATAACACTGGAACGCCATATGTGTTAAGTACTTACAGACTAGATTATTAACTCTAGTGCAAGTGAGAGACTGAAGGGAATATGCCCGAGAGGCAATAATAAAGTGGTTATAATCTTATTCCTTGCTTATGATAAATGTTTATTTCTCATGCAAGAATTGTATTAACCGGAAACGTTGATACATGTGTTTCTAATAAACAAACAAGAGTTCCTAGTAATGCCTCTCGTTTGACTAGCTCGTTGATTAACTGATGATCAAGGTTTCTGATCATGAACATTGGATGTTGTTAATAACGGGATCATATCATTGGTAGAATGATGTGATGAACATAGACCCAAAGTGAATATAGCAACGCGATCAAGTCATTAAGTTTACATTGTTATATGAAACATACGAAGTAACTCTAATCCTTAGACAATGAGATCATGTCAATCACTAACACGGGAAGAGTGCTTTGATTTCATCAAACGTCACACCGTAACAGGTGACTACAAAGGTGCAGTTGAGAATTTGGAAAGTATTAGTTGAGACGCATGGATCAAGAGTGGGATTTGTCCATCCAAATGACAGACAGATATACTCTAGGCCCTCTCGGTGATATCACATCATCACCGCTTGCAAGCACGTGACTAGGTCACAAGGATGTCATATCACGGAACGAGTAAAAGAGTAATTTTCGGTAACGAGATTGAACTAGATATGGTTGATACCAATGATCGGATCTCGCACAAGTAAAATATCGCGAGACAAAGGGAATTTGTTACGTCGTTTATGGTTCATACGATCACTAGATTCATCATTGAATGTGTAGGAGGCATATACATTATTCACGAACCATTGGGTGACACACTTAAGGTTTGATGACGTGATTGAGTGGATACGGAATATCGGAGAAAAGTTTGGACAACACCAAAATTGTTTCGGGAAATATTGAAATAGTCACCGGAATTTTTTCGCGGAATATTGAAATAGTTCAAGGTGGTATATATTAATGTTTGATTAACAAATAGTTCAAGGGGTAAGTGTTAATGTTTGTTAATAGGATTAAAGTATAATAAAATAAAGAAATGAAATTGTTTTATTTATTTATTAAAGACAACCCTTGGAATTTTGAGTGGGAATTTATGAGAGAATGAGTGGGTTGAGTGGGGACTCCACCCACATGATGAGGGGAGAGGTGGAGGCACCAAAATTTCGTGGCTGCCTCCCCCTCCTATATAAAGAGGGCTTGGACCTCCCTCTCCCCACACACTTGGTGTCATCTTCCCCTCCCTCCACCCGCTGCTCCACCTCATGTTCATGCGCTTGGTGAAGCAATGAACAAAGTTTTCTACACCACACCACGCCATCGTGTTGTTGGAGTTCCGAGGGATCCTATACTTCTTCTGCCACGCTGGATTGAGGGAACGGAGGTCATCATCAAGATGTACGTGTGACCGAGTGCGGAAGCGCTACCGGATTGTTGCGCTCTTCTTCGCGATCTTGAGATCGATGTGAGTTCGACTACATCACCAACGAGATTCGATCTCGTAACGCTTTGTGTCTTCGAGGGTATGGTATCCTTAAGACTTTCTCTATGCCCGTTGCTTACATCTCCTAGATTAGATCTTGTCCCTTTAGGTGTCTCTCGCCTAGGATTTTTTTTGTTTCCTGTGCAACGAACCCTTCACTCTACCACGATCATCTCTGCCATGATCACGCATGTCATCTCTGCCATGGTCACATCGCCATTCACCTCTAGCATCACAGCGTGAGTAGCGTCCATTATCACGTGGCCCTCCTCCATCACAGAGATCATCTCTGTCATCATATCCACGCCTGGCAAATACACCGAGGAAGTAAAGAAGCCAGGAGGATCACTAGATGGGTCATTGCGCATATCATAGGAAGAAATCAAGCTAAACAAATCATCAACCGTTGTGTGTGGATTGGTGTCAACTGTTGTCACAAGGGAATTATATGAACCGTCAAGGCATGAAGAAGATAGTCAATGATCTCAGCTTCCTCAAGTGGTTTTCCTGCCGCGGACGGTTCATAGGCTAGCCCTTTGATCTTGGTGAAGTATTATGCAACTGTCATGGTTCCCTTGCGCATGTCATTGTGGGCAGCCCATAGGTGTTGGATCTTGGACCGTGATGCCGAGGAGAATATCATGTTGATCGTAGCCCAGGATGCAGCAGTTGTATCCATCCCAAGTACAAGAGAAAGAATATCAGGGGAGATATAGTTCAACAAGAACCTCAGAACATGTTGATCCCGCGCCATCCAGGCCAGGTAGTCTGGGTTGTCGGTGATCGTCTTCTTCTTTTCGCTGACTTCAACCTCTAGAGCCGGGGACGACTCATGATCTGTTCCATCTAGGAGTCCTATGACATTTGATCCCTGAAAAACCGGAAGCACGAGAGCCTTCCAAATTGGAAGTTTCCCATGGTCAGTTGTTGGGTCAGAGGCGCTCCCTGGGCGGCGGCCAGAGTGGTGCTCGACATTGAAGAACTCATGGCAGCGGATAAGGAAGCTAGGGTTTTAGGTTATTAGGTATTTGGTTTTGCGGGTTGTGTGGCGGCGGCCGAGAAGCAGCGGCGACAAGGTTCATGGGTTCATGGGTATTGGGTTTTCTAGTTGTGTGGCGGCGGCGGCGGCGGCAAGGTTTTTGGGTGTTGGGTATTTGATTTTGTGTGTAATGACGGGGACTGAGAATGGCGGCGGCGGCGGCAAGGTTTTTGGGTATTTGGTTTTGCGTGTAACGGCGGCGGCTGAAAAGGGCGGCAGCGGCGACAATGTCTAGAAAGATTGGCTCTGATACCATATGGATGTTAGGGCAAAACGGTGACTACGTTGGTAGTCCCGGGTACGTGTTATATGGAGGTGGAAAACACCTATGTGTGGCGTACAAAGAGATCACGTAGGAGTCAGAGTACTACTCCGTACTCTGTATGATATGGAAAATATGAAAAAATTATTATTTATTTTGACGCGGCGCAAAACTAGCAAATACAAAGACTAAGCTCTTTAGTAAGCTGAAGCAATCGTTGATTAGTCAGGCACAACTATGTCTTTTGTTTTCATAAGTTGAAGAAGACAAATATGACTATTAAAGAAAAGGCATTTTCTCAAAAAGAAATTATTAAGATTCAGTTCTCACTGGCATATGTTTCAGCTATCTTTTATAGGTGCCGATACATGCCCGGAGAGACTACATTTTGGCGTTATTTGATTTTTATTTTATTTTATGGGAAAGTGAAAACTTAAAACATAACCACCTCTTAGCTAGAATGGGGTATTTTGCAATACGCTTGTATCTAAGTTATCGGGTTTTTCATGTCATGCTGCTTTTATGTTTTGTCTTCTTTATAATTAAGACTTGTCGAACCGGGACTTTGCAAAATTTGGATGTATGCATATTCGGATGGAGAGGTTTGGGAGAATGTTCTTTGATTATATAAAAAAAGTTATTATTATTTACCAAAATAAGTATGATCCAAATTGTATCTTATTTTAAAGATAGTTTTCTTAATCTTGTAGACCGAAATGGACCAGTCATTTGGACCCTAATAGATTTATGACTCGGCCTATTAAGAAAAAAACTTAACCTTTTCAGATGCACACGCTTCCTCGAAAAAATTGTAAACATCCAAGCCACTGGCAAAAGTATTATTTATTTTGACGCAGATGGCAAGACTAGCAAATACAAAGACTAAGCTTTTTAGTGGCCTCAAGCAGTCGTTGATTAGTCAGGCGCAACCGTGTCTTTTGTTTTCATAAGTTGAAGAAGACAAACATGACCATTTAATAAAAGGCATTTTCTCAAAAAAAAAATGTTAAAATTCTTCGCTATATATGACTTTTTAGGTATCCGTCGTAGCCGCCTCTTTGACTTGTGAATTCCCTTCACTTGAAACCCTTCTAGTTGTGGCTTTTCTTTTTGTGGAAATGAATCTCTTCGGATTCACTTCTTCGAGGATCAGATGCTTGGAAATAGGTTATATATAACCTATGTCTCAGTTGACTGAGATTTTCTTAAGTCTCAGTTAATTCAGAAAAGTGCAACCGTAGTTCAAAAAAAAGTGCAACTCGCGCGGTTGCACTTTTCTGCTCCGAAAAGTGCAACTGTACTTTTTTTTTAACTGCGGTTGCACTTCTTTCAAACGTGACTGAGATTTAAGAAAAACTCAGTCGACTGAGATTTAGCAAAACCGATATATAAGTAGGACTGGGTTTCTTTAATCAGAATTCACTCTTAAAAAAAAGTTCACATAGATGAAAGTGGACTTGCACTTTTTTATCAAGTAATGCTTTCCAGAAATCGTCTTAAGTACTCTACAAGAATATTTAAGACGAATTAAGATTGGCGAAATTTGTAGAAAGATGGAATTTGTAACGCTAAATAATTTTAATAATTTTTTTGAGGAAATGATACAGTATATGATATCTCTCACAATCTAGGCTGATAGAGACAGATCTAGCTTCAAGCAAGCTTTGTCTATGACCGAGGCCCGCCGGGTCGTGAATCGTGATCGCTACGAATTTCATTTGTTTATATATTCAAATGCTCCAATTCTAACCATCTCATCTCTGGTTTAATCAAATCGTCGGCAATTAATTAAGGCAGCACACATATATAGGTTGCCTGAGCTTGAGTAGGGAACTAGGAAGAGCCAGATCAAACCGACCGATCAAGCACATGGCGGCAAGCGACGACGGCAGCGCGCTCCCGGTGGTGGACCTTGCTCCGTTCTTCGTCGAAGGCGACCTCACCGCCCGCGCCGTCGTCACCGAGGCGGTGCGCGAGGCGTGTCTGTCGTCCGGGTTCTTCCGCGTCGTGAACCACGGCGTGCCGCGCGAGCTCATGGCGCGCGCGCTCGAACTACAGGCATCGTTCTTCGCGCTCCCGGATGAGGTGAAGGCCAAGGTGCGGCCGGCAGAGGGGTCCTCCAGCGGGCCGCTCCCGGCAGGGTACGCGCGGCAGCCCCTGCACTCCGTCGACAAGAACGAGTTCCTGCTTGTCCTCCAACCCAGGCTCTGGCCCAACCTGTACCCCGCCGAACCAGCCGGATTCAGGTCAGGTTTTGAAGTTTGTTGCCGGAGTTTCGGCTGATTTGGTTGCCGCCGATCGAGCTCCACTTCCATCTTTATTATTTCTGATGATGACTTGGCCGACCGTACGTCCCCAAACGCATGTCCGGCACGAGGGGCTATCCCAGCGGGGTCCCCGAAGGTTTTATTTAAGATTTATAGAACATTTACAAGTTTTGAATAAAAAGACTCTATTTTCATTAACACTCGATGTATTACAACAAACTTTAAACTACTACTTCCGTCTCAAAATAATTGTCGGTGAAATGGATTAAAATAGATGTATGCAGCACTAAAATGCATCTAGATACATTCATCTCAATGACAATTATTTTGAGATGAAGGAAATATAATTTAAATTACAACTAAAATTTAAACTAAACCTAATCTAAGCGTTGGGAGCAGCCGGCTCTCCCTAGGTTCAGCCTCGTCGTCATTCGTTGTCTGGCCGACGATGTGAGAGGGGCCAGCCTCGCTGTTATAACGGCGGTAGGCCGGTGAAGAACACTCGGGGATTAGGATCATCGTCGTTTGCCGCCCACACGAGATAGCCCCTCTCCGCCGCTGTTGTGCGCGCATGCACCCGTCTCTTCTAACGGCCCACACTCTGCATCACGTGGCGATATATCGCTGCCTCTTCCTCCGTCTCCCGGCTCCTGTCCTCCAGCTCGCGGGATTCATGGGCCTAGTGGTGGACCTCCTCAAACCGTCGACAGTGCTAGTGGGCCTGACACTCGGCGGCCAGCCTCCTCCCATGTCGTGCTCTCACGGGAGATCTCCATGACACGTTGCTCGAGAGTAGCGTTTGTAGCCTCGAGGGTGATGGCACGAAGCGCTCGGTCAATGTCCTCCGGATGAGCGGTTGTGTATGGGTCGAGGATGGCGGTCTACTCTGGATTCGGCGGCAATTTCCTTCTCCTTGTCGTCGTCTGAACGCGGAGTTGGATCCGTCGACGGAGAAGGTGCACGTGGTGGCCCATGAGGTGGCTAGGCGACGAGACATTGTTTCTTGCAATGAGACCGGGAGGGATAAGCACGAGCAGCACGGTAGCCCATGTTATAGCCGGGGAAATTAATGGGCGAAAACGGAGGGAAATCGTGTCAATGGCTGGAAGCATCACTCGGATGAGCAAGCAATACGTCGAATTAAATGTTGGCGACGTGTCTCCACCTCTCTAGCATGGCAGCGCCGCCTGGTAAGACGAGAATGATCCGCGCCAATAAAACCGACGTGAACTGACCGGTAAGCGGATGACAAGCCATGCCCTCCTATCTGAGGTTGCATGGAAGATGCGCACAAACCTTGTCCGGTGCCCCTGAGCAGCCTCCAAACAATTTGGGTGGTCACGGGGTGCCGGACAGTTTTTCGTGCAGCTCGGCCAATGTGGGGTGACGCTGGGGAAGTTTTTTTCCTATCCGGTAACCATTGGGTCTTTGGTGGGAGGGGAGCTTTAATTAAAATATAAAGTTTCAAATTTATTTATTTTTATTTAAAATTCAAAATATTGAGACATCGTAAATAGAGAAAATGAACATCAAAGCACGTGGTAGTTCTCGCACATAGTTCAATTAAAAAAACATGTAAACTACTGGTTTCCATGATGTGTCCACATGTGCTTTGACCAGATCACTAATTAAAGAAGTTTGTGATCCATTTTCAAAAAATCTGCTAGTGGAGATGGTTGGTGATCTGCCGACTCAAGATCATGTGGTTTGGTTGATCATAGTCATCTCCACAATTATCTTGTGTATTAGTAAAGAATTTCTTCTTGTGTGAGATGGCCACTCGAAAGAAAAGAAAACGAAAACTTGTTGCTTGAGATCGTGTCACGTACGTAGACGTAACATTTCCAAGACCGTTTGTTTGTAGAACTGAAAAGAAAACTCGTCTGGCATGCACAGGGAGACGATAGAGGAGTGCTACGCCGAGCTCAGCAGCCTGGGGCTCCTCATCCAGGAGATCCTGAACGAGTGCATGGGCCTGCCGCCAGGCTTCCTCGGGGGGTACAACGACGACCGCGCGTTCGACTTCATCTCGGTGCGGCATGGCTTCCCGGCGACAGAGGAGGACAACATCGGCACCCGCGATCACCAGGACGTCGGCTGCATCACCTTCGTCTTGCAGGATGGCGTCGGCGGCCTGGAGGTGCTCGCGCCCGACGGTGGCAGCTGGGCCCCGGTAGAGCCCGTCGAGGGTAGCATCGTCGTCAACCTAGGCGACGTCATGCAGGTGCTCAGCAACGACAAGTTCAGGAGCGTCATGCACAGGGCGGTGAGGAAGCCGGCGGTGCACCGTTACTCGCTCGTCTTCTTCTTCAACCTCCACGGCGACAAGTGGGTCGAGCCACTGCCGGAGTTTGCGGGCGACGTCGGCGAGGCGCCGCGGTACAAGGGGTTCAGGTACGGCGAGTACTTGCAGCTGCGGGGGAAAAAGACCCGATCGCTGTCCAATCCTGAGAACATCATCGACATCACCCATTACGCGATCTAGCTTGTGAAAGTTTTACTTCCATGTGCAACCGTGTATTTTCGGTTCTTAATTTCCAAGTTGTTTGTGCTGTAAAGTATAAGAATCCATAAATGGTTGATATGATCAAACAAACACGCGTACTATAGTTGATACTAGAAGGATGCCCACCCTTGCAGTGTGGTATCCCTTTATTAACTATACTGTGTAAACAAAAGGATATAAGAAGTGCTATATATATTGTTTTGTCTAAAGGAATATGCTAAATTCAATTTTCATATTTAAGATACTAAATTTAATAGACATAAAATAAGTGTATTGTAAATTATTAGTGAACAATTGGATGGTTGAATGAATGGATGTTGTGTAGAGATTGAATGTAGAGATTAATAAATATCACCGGAGATGACATGGACAATTGATTTGGTAAGAAAATTGATGTGAATAGTTTGCATGTTGAAATAGACAATGATTAATTTATGTTAGTAGAGTTTTGTTGTATACGGTAAGAGATATAGATATGCCGATCTATTGTTGGTCAGAAGCTAATTGCATGGAACCACGATATGTTCTTTTTGCCAAAATTCTACAGATGGAAAGATATTCTTAGATGGGATATTCAAAAATCTATGACTTCTACGTCTAGCTCAATGTATAAGGTGCAAATAATCTATTGGTTTCAGGTTACAAAGTACGCACATTTGGAAAACTCGTACACCTTTAAATGTCATGGTTTTTCTTATGGTATCTCTTTAGAGGCGTTGTCCTAGCTAATCATAATTTACATAACCCTGTTGGAATGGTAGTAATATTTATCTATTTTACAGTAAATAAGAGGCCACTCAACATTTTTTCTCTCTTGATTGTCATTAGAGTCATCTTGATTGATTACTCTTGGTCCTCAAATTTAAAACCCCTACTATCTTTTATGTCCCATGTGTGTGGGAACCGGCTCCATGGGAACCTATGAACAGTAGGATTACTTTTTTATGTTGGTGTTAGCTTGTTTTTTTTCGAAATGAGAAAGCCCTTGTCTCTGCATCAAAATGATGCATACGGTTTTATTACTTTATTTAAGTTCGAAGTGCAAACATTTTATAACAGATCAAGAATCGCTCAAGGTTGAGACATGTATCAATCATATAAAAAAAGGTAGAACCATGCAACGCCTTTGCATTAACATGTTAGCCTATAATTAAGTTGCCACCCGAACCGGCTGAACAACTCCCATGTCACCGTTTCCAAACGTGCGCACCCAGAATCCATGTCCTAGCGGCGCTTCACCGGCTGGAGATAAGACCACATACGAATCCAGTGGATGGCCAAAGGTACCACCTACAAGAAAGAAGGGGCTTTCGACTTGTTAAAAATAATCCAACTCTAATTTGATCCATTTCTTTTTTTGCCACTCCATGCAACCAATTCCCAGACATATTAGTGTTATTAGTTGGAGGAGCTATATGAAATATCATATAAACAACACGCCAAATTACTTTAGCAAGCGGGCAGTCAATAAAAAGGTGTTGAATCGTTTCATTTTCGTCATAGAAACAACACTTAGTGCTACCATGCAAAAGAAAAATTGACAAATTAACCTTGGAGAGCAACTCTTTACGGTAGATAAACCCCATAAAATTGGAAATATTTAGAGGCACCTTTACCTTTTAAATATATTTCCGAAGAAATGCAGTGATACCATTAAGAAGATCAAGATACATGGACTTAACCGTATACGCACCGGAATTCGTTAGACTCTATACAAAACTATCATGTTCAATGGACAACGAAATATCCATTAAACGTGCAACAAGATTCAACCAGAGATCATATTTGTTACCCGTTAAGACTCTCCTAAAAGCTATATTAGGATGAGTTTCCCCTAAAACAGATTGTACCGACACGTCTTGTCGCTGGACAATATTATAAAGGGAAATATATTGTTAGGATAAAGGTGAACCTTCGAACCATGTATCTTCCCAAAACCTTGTGTTATGCCCATCACCAACATAAAAAGATCCTCTAGAAAAGAAATCCTCCTTAACTCTCATGAGGTCTTTCCAAAATGGTGAATCTGAAGGTTTCGCTTGAACTTGAGAGACAGATTTGGAGTAATGATATTTATTTTTTAATAATTCTTGCCAAACATCTTCCTCATTCAGAACTTTGAACAACCATTTACATAAAAGATTCTTGTTTTTTAACTCTAGAACCTCCACCCCAAGACCCCCTTCATCTTTAGGTCTATAGATAACATTCCACTTTGTCAACCGATATTTCTTTTTATGACCATCACTTTGCCAAAAAAAAAACGAGATCTAAAGTAGTCCAGTCTTTTGCATACCCCTTTGGGTATCTCTAGAAAGGATAACATAAACATTGGTAGGCTAGTCAGGACATAATTAATTAGCGCAAGGCGATCCCCATATGACGAAAGTTTGCCCATCCAGCAGGCTAACTTTTTCTCAAATCTGTCCTCAACGGGCTTTCACTCACCATTTGTGATCTTACAAAAATGGATTGGAACCCCTAAGTATCTGAAAGGGAGAGACCCAATCTCACAACCAAACAGTAATCTGTATTGGCACTCCTCCTCTTTGGCTTTACCAAAACAGAAAATTTCACTCTTGTGGAAGTTAATTTTGAGACCCGAGAGTTGCTCAAATATGCAAAGAATAAGCTTCATGTTTAGTGCTTTTTCAAGGTTGTGTTCCATGAAAATGATCGTATCGTCTGCATATTGCAGAATGGACACCCCACCTTCAACAAGATGGGGTATAAGGCCCTCTACTTGACCATCCTATTTAGCTCCTGCTATTAGGATGGTTAGAAAATCTGCAACGATATTAAATAGGATGGGTGAAAGCGGGTCAGCTTGCTGCAACCATTTTTGGGTTTAAAAATATTGACTTATATCATTATTCACCTTAACCCCCACACAACCTTCGCGAATAAATTGATCGATCCAGTCAATCCATTTAAAAAGAAAAACCTTCATACGAAGAGATTGCTTTAGGAATGACCAATTAACCATATCATAGGCCTTTTCAAAATCGTGTCGGTCACTTCAGCTTTTCCATAATAACGTTGTTTTTTATAATAAAATATTCCGAGTCCTTCACGCTGCCCTAACTTTTCATAATGGCGCTAGGCTGGGAGAATGTATTTATTTTGTCCTTTCTCTTATTGATAAGACTTCTCAAATATATATTTTGCAAAAATCGGAGAGGCCGTCAGGCCGGGAGAATACATTGTGGCATCATATTAAAAAAAAGTTAGTAATAGTTTTTACCAAGATAAGTATGCACGATGCAAATTCTATCTTTTTAACACATTTTATTTTTATTTTATCTTGTAGACCGTTAATTATGACTTGGTCTATCGAGAACTTAATTTAAGTATTCATTAAATCCAAACACTTACTTACTAAAAACAATTGTATACATTCAGAACCCGGTCGTACGAAAGTATTCTTCGGTTTGTCGTATATCCAAGACTAACAATCTTGCCCTATGTTTTCGGAGGTGGCATTTTGCTTTCCGGATGCAAATACACACGGTATTTAAAACATATCTTAAACAAAATATGAAATGTAAGAAGTTACAAAAAAGTGCTCACGCATATGTGTCGACATTTAATATATTCACCGGAAGATGGCGTTTTATATGCCCTATGTAAAAGGAAAATCCTTAGCTTAATCCGGAGGATGTGCGCGCATTCTCCACTTCTCCGGGCGCCGCATGGACAGAAGGATGGGTCCACCAGTTTGCCTTTATCCTTCTGCAACACCCCCCCCCCCCCCCCACCACCACCACCACACACACACACACACATACACATCAGGCATCCTCATCCCAACAACTAGCACCCACTAGCCATCCCAATGTCTTGTTGCATGTCCAGCGGCTATAATAGCACAACTTTTTCTCCGGGGAAGTCGTTTTTTTTTTGCTACAATAGCACAATTTATTTTGTTATAGTTGTTATTTGGTTTTGCTATGTAGTACAAATTGTTTGCTAAAAATATTTTCCGGCGAGAGTCTCCGGCAATTCTCCGACGAACTCAACTTTATTGCTTCAATAGAAGACTTTTTTTTGCTATAATTGTTTTTGGATTTTGCTATCGTAGTACAAATTTTTTGCTAAAATATCTCCGGCGAGATCTCTGGCGAAGTCAAAAAATTTGCTACAATAGCACAATTGTTTTTGCTGTAATTATTCTTCATTTTTCTATAGTTGTACAAAATGTTTGCTACGACGTTTTCGACGAGCCCAGTCTTTTTCGCTTATGTTCTTGTCCACGGATTTTTTTGCTACACTGCAGCAAAAACGGGAGTTGTGCAACAAAAAAGAGTTTAGGGGCTTTTTTTGGGACACGTGTCAGGCTGGGTGACCAGAAGGATTAGATTTTGGTCCCTCGGGGACACTCAGCAAGTGCCTATGTAAAAGAACAAATTTGGTGCTAAAATAAGCATTTTTACAAGATTTTTTTCTGTCCTTTTACACAAGGCACAGAAAATGCCTTTTGTTGATGAAGCGACTCTGCGTACACGTAGCATGTGAACATGTACCTAGAATCGATCTTTCGAATTTGGTTTGTAAATGCCGGCTGCATGTGCATGTTCCAAAATGAATTTCCGTATGTTTTCCTAAGTTGAACAAGACAAAAGCTACGACGCACTATCAACCATAGTTTTCTTCCAGCTTTGTCGATGACCAAAGGCCGGCCGGTTCGTGATCTAAAGCATCTGCTTGCAGTATATTCAAACGCTCCAATCCTATAACCTCAAGTGGTCGGCAATTAATTAACGCAGCACACGTACGATACATCACCGCACTTGAGTATAGGAAAGTACTCCAGGAAGAGCCAGATCAGACCGAACGATCGAGCGCATGGCGGCAAGTGACGACGGCAGCGCGATCCCCGTGGTGGACCTGGCGGCGTTCTTCGTCGACGACGAGGGCGGTGGCGTCTCCCGCGGCCGCGCCACCGAGGTTGTGCGCGAGGCGTGCCTGACGTCCGGGTTCTTCCGCGTGGTGAACCACGGCGTGCCGCGCGAGCTCATGGCGCGCGCCCTGGAGCTTCAGGCGCAGTTCTTCGCGCTCCCGGACGAGGAGAAGATCAAGGTGCGGCCGGCCGACGGGACCATGGCCAGCGCGCGCTTGCCGGCAGGGTACGCGCGGCAGCCCCCGCACTCCGTCGACAAGAACGAGTTCCTGCTCGTCCTCCATCCCAGGCTCTGGCCCAACCTGTACCCCGCCGAGGCAGCCGGATTCAGGTCAGCGCTTGCAGTTCTTGTTAAGAGTTTCGGCTGATTCTGTTGCCGCCGATCGAGCTCCGCTTCCGCGCCATCTTGATTACTATTTTCGACTTGGCCGACCGACCCCAAAGTCCCAGACCAAACTATAATTAAAGGGAGCTGGAAGGTGGGCGATAGCTACGATCTTGTCCGATGGTCGTCAGTTCGTCACATGCATGCATGCATATGCGGTGTGTGGAATGAGAGTGCCGCTGCCGCCGGCCAAAGTCCCCGGCCGGGGCATTTGACGTTGGCGATGGAGCAACTTGGGTGCGGGGAATCGATCAGCGTGGCGTCTCCGATTCCGGCTTCCGACCCGGCCAGGCTCCAAGGGTGGCTAGCCTCAGGGCGATACCGTTTTCCCGTGGCGGATCGGATCTGGAACGGCTTGTGTTTTGACTTGCAAGAGGTGAAATACGTCCAACGGGGCATCTGGAGTAGTATTTTCTTTTCTATACTATTCTGCATCACCATTTATATTTTTCCATGAATACTTAACGCATACAATTGAACAATAATTTGAATACAGAATTTCAAATTTAGATGTTCTCGCACATAGTACAAATAATATACTTGCGGTCTTATTAGCAGCACTACCATATACTCCCTTCGTCTTAAATTAAGTGTCACTAGGCATAATTTAGTGTTAGATACATCCACTTTTATCAAACTTTGTGGCACTTAATTTGAGACGGGGAAGTACAAGCATTCGGATGTATGGCAGTGGTGCACTTTTGAATAGGTGAGAATCCAAGTTGTCCACAACGATCCTTCTTTATCTTGAAATAGTCATCATAGTTCCTTAGGCTGGTGCCAGTGCACCGCCTCCCTCTCGCCTCGCCACATCAGCTTTACTCTCACTCTCACCCCCACTCTCACCTTACTCTCGCCCCACGGTGCCAGTGCACGGGCTATAGTGCTACTCTCACTTCTCTCTCCTCCACTCTCGCCTCCACTCTCGCCTCCCTCTCGCCCCCACTAGCACCGCTATCGCCTCCCTCTCGCCCCGCTATCGCCTCTCGCCTCACCCTCTCGCCCGGCCAGTGCGGGCGGTAGCCGGGCGGTAGCGGCGCTACCGCCGGGCGAGCCAGCCACCGCCCGCCTATTCCCTCTCGCCCCCTTACCGCCCCACTCTCGCCCGCTGGGGGGCGATAAGGCCCACTATCGCCCCCCCCCAAACGCCCGCGTTGGCACCAGCCTTACACTCTTCGCAATTTCTGTGAACACATACTTGACCACTAGAAAAAAGACAGCAAAACAGGTTGCAAATACTATTAATCATCATTTGTATTGAATTATTTTTACTCGAAACAAAATTTTGTCCCGCTTTATAAATAAAACAAACCGTCCAAGGAGTCAGCAACATATCCGGTACAACACACCCACAAACAACAAAGTCCGCTGGGGCAACAACACAAATACGCCCAAACAAGAAAAAGAAGAAGGACAAGCAGCAAGGGTCGGGGGAGGGGGCGGGGAGTGGTGAGACCCAACAAAGGGCTTGTGGTCCTCAACGACTCGCCGGAGAGGAGGTACGGCGCGGTCACAAGAAGTCTGTCGATCGTGTCGTCAAGCTACGCCTTATCTCGGGTGTCACTGTTGCAAAAGGGGCCGAAAATACGAAGAATCAAGAAAGAATCACGTCTCAGAAAAATCTTGTCGAACACACTTATTAATTAATCATGGCCAATCGAGATAAAATAAAGCGAAAAGTTGTTGATTGAGATCGTGTCACATCCATGTATACGGTACACCTAACATTCTCATGACCATGTAAAACTGAAAAGAATACGTTTTCATGCAGGGAGGCGCTAGAGGAGTGCCACGCCGAGTTCACCAGCTTGGGGCTCCTCGTCCAGGAGATCCTGAGCGAGAGTATGGGCCTGCCACGAGGCTTCCTCGGGGAGTACAACAACGACCGCACCTTCGACTTCATTTCGGTGCGGCACAGCTTCCCGGCGACGGAGGACGACAATGTCGGCACTCGCGATCACCAGGACGTCGGCTGCATCACTTTCGTCCTGCAGGACGGCGTCGGCGGCCTGGAGGTCCTTGCGCCCGACGGCGGAAGCTGGGCCCCCGTGGATCCCGTGGAGGGCAGCATCGTCGTCAACGTGGGCGACGTCGTGCAGGTGCTGAGCAACGACAGGTTCAGGAGCGCGACACACCGGGTGGTGAGGAAGCCGGGGACGCACCGGTACTCGCTTATCTTCTTCTTCAACCTCCACGGCGATAAGTGGGTGGAGCCTTTGCCGGAGTTCGCCCGCGACATCGGCGATGCGCCGCGGTATAGGGGGTTCAAGTACGGCGAGTACTTGCAGCTGCGGGGGAAGAAGACCCGCTCGCCATCTAGGCCAGAGAATGTTGTGGACATCACCCATTACGCGGTCTAGCTCAGCTTGTACAAGCTTGAAGTGCATTCAAAATCATTCGTGTTGTAAACTCCAAAATGGTCGAGTTGTTGAATTATGGAACAGTTTACTGTTAAATAGGCTGAACCAAGAAATCTTTCACAAATCCATTATCGTCCAGCCCGGTTAGGATACCTGGCTTTCACCCAGGCGACCCGGGTTCAAATCCCGGTAATGGAGATTCTTTTTTCCATTTTTTTTCTGTTGCGTGTTACTGTCTCGATTTTTCCCTATTACACTAGGGTCCAACTGAATTTACTTGCAGCATTTTTTTTATTGGTATTCTTCTGAATTTCAACAGGGTTTTGAACGGCTCGTTAAACTGCATTCTTTTCCCTTTTCTAGTTCTTGACTGGGAGCAATTTCTGAAGTAACAAAGCTAAGCAAAGTTGGATTGTTCCGAAATTATCAGTCTACCGATTCATTGTTCCGGTGTGTAGCAGCATATGGCAGAAAAACTCCAACAGAATTGATTCATGAATCATGATGACTTGGCATTGGCCCGCAGCATATGTTCAGTAGTCCTTGTAATACAAGCTTATTGACGGAGGCCACAACAATGACCACAGTTCAACGGAATCCGCAGACAAAACCTTGCTAAGAAGGCCTTTTACCACTTTACAATGAGCAATGAGATCTCCTTCCGATAACCAGCTAAATTTTCATTCCGAGATGCAAAACTCCCGCGCACCACTGAAACTATAGAGAACTAGTAGTAGTACAATGCAAACTCACTGCTAAACCAGTAACCGCAATGACAGACAACTGAGCTCTGTGACGGGCCAAGCCGCCAAAGGAATAGATGAATAAGGCAAAGTGCCACTGTGTTCATGTGCAACAACGATATGAAAGGAAAAAAATATCGGACCAGAGAAGGGTAAATGACCCCCGTCGAGGCTTTAAACCTAGGGCCATGCAGGCAAAAGCTTTGGAACCGGTGTTTGATTTGCTGTTTGTGATAGCTGGCCGCCATGCAAAAACGGTTAGCCCCACTTGACGATAGCTGAACCCCAGGTAAGTCCGGCCCCGAATCCAGATGCTGCAATGATATCACCTGCCTTCACCTTCCCTTCGCGAACAGCCTCGTCCAACGCTAATGGAATGGACGCCGCACTGGTGTTGCCGTAGTTAGCTAGGTTGGAAAGAACTTTCTCTGGTGGGATGGACAACCGAGTGGCAGCAGCATCGATGATCCGCTGGTTAGCCTGCAACATGGGTGAGTCAATTAAATCAATGCTTAGGGTCAAAAAAAAAATCATCATCGATAAGGATACTCACTTGGTGCAGCAATAGCCAATCGATACTAGAGGCAGGTAGGTCAGCCTTTTCTAGTGCCTTTTCAATCGACTGTGGCACACACCGTACAGCAAAGCGAAAACTTCTTTTCCGTTCATTTCAATGCACGAGAAAGTCCCCTTCTTTGGCGGGAAGGCAGGGACATCGTTGGTCTTGGAGCAAGCTCGACTTAGCATTCGAACCCGAGCAATGTAGGTGCCTGCATAAAGTAACAGCTAAGATAAGATAGTGACTTACAAGGAACATGACACAAAACGTATTAGAAAGAAATCATACTTTTGCCCGTGCCCGTCGCTTTGAAGACAAAAACCTAGCAAGCCATCTTCATCAGGACTGCATGTCTGCAACATTGAAGATTAGAAAGTAGACAAAAGAAACAGCAGAAAGATTTTGCAAATTAGAATGCCAAACCACCCAACACTTCATGCCTGTTAATACAACAAACTGCATTGTCTTACCCAACAGACTGCAGAAAGACTACAACCCTTTAAACCATGGATCTTAGTTAACTTATTACTGGGTAAGGGAAAGCAGACCAGCATTGCAGCAAGAAATAAGAGATACCTGAACCAAAAGAGCACCAGCAGCATCGCCAAAGAGGATGCATGTACCTCTGTCCGTCCAGTCTACATATTGTGAAAGAGCATCTGCACCAATTACTAGGATATTCTGAAAAGCTTCGTCGCCTACAATAGTAGCATATATCAATCCAACATAATAGCTATATTGATCCAACAAGGCACTGAACAACAACCTCCTGTCATCAATATTTAATAATGGAATTACCTTTGATATAACGAGTAGCTGTAATCAAACCAACAATGAACCCACTACAGGCAGCAGTGAGATCAAAGCCAGTTGCATTTGTGCACCCCAGCTCTGCCAGCACCTGTCACATTTTTATCCAGTTATACGAATTTGAGCATGGTAAAATGCAAAAGGCACTAGCACAGTGTAGAATTTATGACCAAAACAGATAGAACAAAACATTAACAGTACTGAACATTAAAACAAAACTTAAATAAGAATGAAAACAAATGCAAAGATTGTTACATAGTGAATATATTATTTAACTCCCTCCATGTCCATGAACTATAGGATATTCCAGAAAGCATGCCAGTTTTTGTTTTGATGTGTTGGAACTTAGAAGTGTCAAGATAGCCATCATGAATTTGGCATTGCCAGATTTATTATGAAATACACTTTCATCTTATCGATTCGTTGTCACGTATAACAACATGCTTTGAACAGCAGTTCCTCAGATAAATTTTACACCAATATAGTACCCTTTCCATCCAACTACTATATATTCTCAAACATGAGTTGGCTCGCACTAAAAGCAGGAGTGTACACAACAGCTCAAATACTCCCTCCGTCTCATATTAATTGTCTCAATTAGACAAAACTGGATGTATCTAGACATATTTTAGTGCTAGATACATCCACTTTTGTCCAAGTTTGAGACAATTAATATGAGACAGAGGGAGTATATCACTGTTTTAAATAACAGCAATCATTTCCATTTAAGTATGACAACTAGTGTATCGTCGAGAAAAGGCCGGGGTTGCATAGCCATACCCGACCAGCACCTCCAAAGAGATCATCTGGAGTAGATGTGCAGAGCACAACCATGTTAACATCTTCAGGTCTTACTTGAGCCATCTCAAGAGCCCTTCGTGCTGCCTGTACTGAAAGGCCTCCCAGTGTTTCATCTCCTAACACATTTAAAAATTACAAATTACCCCCTGAAACATAGAGAAATGATTGTCTGCGAAATGGAAACACTGTCGCTCCCAACGTTTTGACAGCAAGATCTGGTTACCTACCTAATACATACTTAGAAACAATGGAATTAACCACGCCTATACAGTTACATATATGAATCGACTTGGAAACAACATGTGAGAAGTGCTGCATTTATTTATATAAATTAGAGTGCAGCAAAATACTATTAGGTAACGTAAGATACAGATTTACCAGCAAGTCAATTTATTTTTCTGAATAGATTATTTATTATCTTTATGCTTCTGTCCATGTCACAAGATGTCAATATTCATTTGGCTTAAATGGAAAAGACTGTTGTATGCCAATCTAGTACGACTTTACGATTATTAATATAATCGACATGTATATATAACCTAAAACTACTTGAAGCAGATTGTGAGATGCACATATCATCCAGAAGCGATTACCTAAGCAAGAGAAAATGAAAATAAATACTCCGGATAATCACTACGCATCTTGCCACAGGGAGCATAATAATTTACCGTAATCAAAACTATCTTAGTGAGAGAGAAGGGAGAGAAAAGTGAATCAGAAGGTACCCGAAAGAACCCGCCTGCTCCGAATCCCGGTCCGCGTTGCGATCCATTCATCTGAGGTTTCAACTACCTTTGAAAGGTCATCATTTGAAATGGTAAGCGATGGAACTGCCGATCCGCATCCAACGAGCTTCGTGCCCATACCAAACACCCTGCACATACAATTTTTCAGTAAACGTCTACTGCGACAGTTACTGTAAATCATCTTCAAAACAAATAATCAGTGAGTCGACCACCGACCCCAGCAGGACAGTTGGATCAACAAGCAATAACACAGTGTCATTGCCTACACCACACAGTGAGGTACAAAAAATAGCATCATCTGCCAGTGCATTTATGAGCAAAGCAGGACGGATCCCCATCCATGGTCATAGAAACCAACCAGGACCTAGCAACTGCATAACTCTATGCATGAGGGCGGCCTATTCTGGTGTCACGCAGTAACACTAGCGAGCTGAAGCAACCTGGCTTCCCATCATCCCGATGTTAACATGGCCGTACAAACCCCCCGTAGTGGTACCAAAAGGGTAAGTCTCGGAGCGAGCTTTTGCAGCTAGAGCCGCCAACCATCCGAAGAATCCTAATAAATGCCAAACTGGCACGGGCAAAGGTAGATGTGCAAATCTCCCTAGCAGTAGTAACAGAAGCCTTGGGCGAGTAACCAAATCACATGATCTAAACATAAACCCAAGCGAAATCATGGACAGCGTAACTGAAAAATCACACCGCCCGGTGACAGAATCGCCTGAAAATCAGGCAATGAGGACCGGGGAGGAAGATCCTCGGTAAACGAACAGCGCGAACGCCCCGGCTATGATGCGAGGACAGCCTGAACGATCCCCAACTTTCGCAGCACAGCACGAGCAATCGCATCTCGCCGCGTGCGTCGCCATTGCAGGTAGCAAGGCGCGTGAGTGGGGGGTTACCTGGGAGGGCGGGGCTTGGGGGCCGCTGGGGTGGTGTCGTCGGCGGCGGAGGCGCAGCACCGGAGCTTGGCCGCGGCAGCCGCCGCCACCTGCGGCTGGGATCGGAGGAAGCCGACGCGTTGCCCGGCGCGCGCCCGCGTGGCGGGGAGGGCGGCCGCGGCCCGCGGCGGCGCGATGCCGGAGGCGGCGACCATGGCGCGGGCGGCCGGAGATCTCACTGCTGCTGCGGCGGCGGCGGTGGACCCGCGGAGGGAGAGTGGCAGTGACGGGGTAATCAGTTGCGGACAGAGGGAGGCGGCGGCGGCGGGGGAGAGCGTGGCATACGATGCGAGGGCGGGCGGTGGGGATATAGAGGCGGCGGCGGTGGGAACGGTGGGCGGTGGTGATGGTTGCGAGGGGGGTGGGGCCGCGGGGGGGATGGAGGGAGCTTCGAAAGCTCCGCCCGGAGGAGGGCGAGGTTTTTTTTAAGGGGATGGCGATGTGCGCTGTGGGTGACTGACACAATCTATGCGGGCTGGGTTGGGGGTGGAGCGCCCCCAAGCCCTTTTTGTTCTCCGCGTGCGCTCATCGGGGTTATCGGGCTGGACGTTTGCGGGAGAGAGCGTGTCCGGCTGTGTCAGTACCGAGCGATCGAATCCTCGGTACAGTGAACGCCTCTGGCGCGACTGCGACTCGCCCGCCACCACGTCCCCGATTGCCCATGTCCTTCCTCCTCACGGCTCTCTCCAAGTCTACGCCCTCGCCCTCGCCCGTCTTAACAGTAACAGAGACTATAGGGTGATCGCCGACGATCCTCAGGTGGCGTTTTTCTTCACTGTGCGAGGAGAGAAGGAGAAAGCGTGTCTGGGCTCACGACGCATTTATCTTATGATTGGCCTCGTGTTCCACTTTTTTTTTGAAATGAAACTCACTATATATAACCAAGCATGCAAGCCGCCTCATTAAAAACCTTCTAGCCCCCGTAGGTACCCTGGTAAGGAAAAGAGTGCGTCTGAAACATGCAACCCCACATTGTTCCACTTGGTTCATCGGATTGTTTCATTCAGAGGAGTTTGGGACAGAGAAAATCCTTCTTGGTTGCCTCTTCATCGCATTTGTCCGTCCCTTCCATCATTTTCTCCTAGCACACGACACGGCCCCCTTCTCCCTTGAGATAATAGGCTTTCGTCCCGCTTTATAAATAAAGCCACACGGCCAGATTGATACAAGGTGATGAGGAGAACCTCTTACAGAGCAGATCAAGGATAAACAAAAAAAAAACTAAGGAAACCGGACTTGCCACCGAAGGCACCAGCGCGAGGTCGAGACAACCCGGGACTCCACGGCGACGCCCCCAAGAGGGTGACGACGCAAAGCGCCGCCGCCGCCGTGACCGAGACGGTCAAGGGTTTTCACCCGGAGCCCTAGCGCGGTGAGGGTAACCACAACGGCGCCCCAAGAGGGTTACGGCACCCGCAAGTGTCGCCTCCGTTGGTGCCAAAGCACAGAGCTTTCGCTCGGAAGAACCCTCTCACCACACCTGGAAGCGCAACCCACCTAACGACTCCGAGTCAGACCTCCAAAATCGCGATCTGGGGAGCCACCATTGCCGAAGCGCTGTCGGCACCAGAATCTCCCGCCGCCAACTCCCCGCCACCCGTGTGGACCGAGAAGAGGACCATCACCACTGTCACGTCACTCGCCGCCGAGTCTCCCGTGCAGACCACCTTCCGAGGCTGCCGCCTCGGCATCCAAGATCCCGCCCAAACGGGGTAACGGAAAACCTGATGGAGGTTCCTCCGGGGCAGACGGAGATGAGCAAAGCCAGTCAATAGCCCTAGGATAGCAGGGATACGACTAGCAAGACGCACCCGCCGGTCGCACCCGCAGCCCCGAGTAAACGGAGCTGCTAGGCAGTCACCGGATCTAGGCCCGTCAAGCCCGGATCCAACACCCCAACCATGCCATGGCCAGGGGAGGGGCACCCAGACGCGTCGGGAGCCACTGAAACCACATCCGCGGCAGGGTCAATCCAGCCCGGATCAGGCCCAAACGGGCCCAGATCTGGGCCGAGATCACCGCCGCGGCGGGCCAGCTCCGCCATCCACCTTCCCGGGCTAAGCAGCCCCGCTCCTCTCCGTCACAGGCACAGGAGGAGGCTCCGGCGCCACCACCACCTGCAAACCGCGGATCTGAACTAGGAGCCACCGTCACCGCCGCCGGACAGCCGCACACGCCGACCCGCAGCACGGAGTCGCCGCCCTCGGCGCCGGCCGACACGGCCATGGCGCCCTACCGCCGCCGGACGAGACCCCGCCACCTAGCCGCACCGCCGCCCGAGGGAAGCCGCCCCACGAAGCCACCTCGAGCGCGGGTAGCGACGCGCCGACAGCGGCAGGGAGGGGAGGAGCGGGAGGAGGGCTCGAGTGGGGGGGCGAGGTCGCACGCCCCGGTCGCCGCGGGGGCGACGCGGAGCGAGAGGAGAAGGGGTCCTAGTTTTTCCCCCTTCTCCCTTTCCCTCCCTCTCATAAATAGCGGACGAGTTGACCATGCCACTGGCCTCTGACTCTCGTCCCTATCGAAGCATTCGACTAGTCACAATGGAGAGTATCATACACTAGTATCATGCATATGATACTAGTCTATGTTACTACTCCCACAATGGGTAGTAACATATTTATAGTATCATATACTAGTATATTTATTAGGTTATAGACACATCTTGTCTTGAAATTCGTTATATTACGGTATCTACCTATGATACCACTAGCACCTCTCTCCTCATTAAATGAGTGTCACATCATATTTTTTGCCTACGTGGCACTTATGTTACCACCTATATTACTTCCATTGTGAGCAGTCTTAGGGCTCCTTTGATTCAAAGAAACTAGAAGGGTACCCCACGTGTTGCTGCGGGGATCGCTTTAAAATCTGCGCTATATTGTAAACAAATTTATAAAAGATGTGATACATTATGTTTTTTAAGATAATATACAAATTCCAGTTGATCATAGTATATATTTTATATTATTAATATGAATAATTTGATGGTTTAATAAATAGATAATATGTAGTTTGCATGTAGTGATTAATAAATATAAGTGGAGATGACATAGAAAATTGATTGGCTAAAAAAATAGATGATGTGGATAGCTTGCATGTTGAGATAGAAAAAACATTAATGCATGTTAGTGGAATTTTGCTTTATAACAAGTATAGATAGATAAATAGATAGCATAGGATATTTGTAGGATTGGATCCTATAGGAAATTTTCCTATGAGGGTTGTTTGATTCGTAGGATCATATTCTATAGAAAATTTTCCCATAGAAAACTTGTAGGGCTCCTTTGAGTCAAAGGAAGTTCATAGGATTTTTGAATGATTTTATTCTATAGGATTTTTTTTCCTATGTAGGTCGTTTGATTTATAGGATTGGTTCCTATAGGAATTTTTCCCATAGGAATCATTGTACTACATCCTATAGAAATTCTAACATTCACTCCAACCTCTTTTTACAATTCCTTTACTTTTCCTTTGTCATCAAATACAATTGCTCTTTCCGTAGGATTCTACTAGACATGACATTCCAATCATATGGGTTTTCTAATCCTACACTTTTCATATCATATGAATCAAAGGGGCCCGTAGTATAAATCCTATAGGAAAATAACATGAGCTCCAACCTCATGGAAAAATTCCTCCACCACAAACAAAGAAATTGCTCTTCCCATAGGATTTAATTGGACATGTCATCCCAATCCTACGACTTTCCTATTCCTACACTTTTCATATCCTATGAATCAAAGGAGCCCTAGACAAGGCGATCCGGTGTAGCACATGGAGGGAGGACGGATTTCGCGCAGGGGGCGAGTGATGGACGCGGGTGGCGATGACGAAGAGGCGGTAGAGAAAGTCGGAGATTGTTAGAGGCAGTTGATGGTACCGAAGAGCCGTGTTATTTCGGTTTTCACCAACATTGTCGTCCCCCTACAGCGGCCATGACGGATTCTTCTTTCCATGATGATTAGTGTGTGTGTGCCGTGCCCTAAGTTATTGTTTCGGTTTTGCTAAGTCTCGGTCGACTGAGATTTTGTTAAGTCTCAGTCACTTTTGAGAAAAGTGCAACCGTAGTTCAAAAAAAGTGCAATTGCATTTTTCTGGACAGAAAAGTGCAACGAGTTCAGAAAAGTGCAATTGCATTTTTCTTTAAACTATAGTTGCACTTTTCTGAATTGACTGAGACTTAGGAAAAAATTAGTCGACCGAGACATAGGCATTTTCTTATTATTTCGTCATATATCGTGGTTACATAATGTTTTCTAGTACGTTGGTGATGTTCACACTCGTCGTTATGTCGTGATTTATACTCTGAAATCAATGATAAAATTACCTAACTTTTCAATTGACACCTCTCTCTCTCTCTTTTTTGCTGTATACTCCTTCCATCCTGAAATAAGTGTACGTTTTCCTTTTATGGAAGTCAAATATTTTAAAATTTGGTAAACTTTTTAGAAAAACGTAACAACATTTATGATACTAAGTTGGTATCACTAGATCCGTTTTGAAGTATAGTTTCATAACATACGGATTTTATATCACGTAGGTTGATACAATTGTATATAAAATTGGTCAACACTTAAAAAGTTTGACCAAGACTAATCCTAAAAATACACTTATTTATGGATGGAGAAAGTATCCTTTATTAGGACCTTAATTATTGATGGATCCAACACATGACTTCACGTCCATACATGCAAAATTCCAAATTGACCTCCTTTAGCTGCTCACCGTCCGTCAATATTAAATAATAAGTTATCAGGCACTAGAAAACAATACCATGTACTCAGCAAGTCCATAGTAGTACGTAGCTGCCTGCCAAACATTGACGAACATAAACTCGTCATAAAATAACCTTACCCGAACAAATGGGTTAATTGGTAATGATGTTCACACCTATCCTACACGGCATTTTAAACACACTCACACGTCGAATTGACTATGAATGCAAACCTTCGAGTCTTCCGTCATGCGGCCTCTGGTTGGCGACACTGAGTATTATAACTAGTGAAGGGCCCAAAACTTTACCAAAGAATATGCTCCACTAAAATTCTAAATTCTGACATTCATTTCCATAAAAAAATTCAATTCTTCAATTATCCTCTCTCGCTCTTAAATATGCTCTTTCACCAGAGTTTTATCATCCGGAGAAGGATTTAAGGTAGTGCTTTTTTCGGCTTTTCACTTTTACGTCTTTTCCCCTCAACTCTCCCGATTTCCTTGACGACCTCTTTTTGAGTCTTTGTTGCATCAAACTTTGGTTGTGTCGGTCGCTCGATTGCGTGTCGTTTCGTTCCGGTATGACGTGGTCATTGGACACTTTAGAATTAGAGTTAAATGCGTCAGCGGTCCTCCAAATATATGAGGTGTGTATGCATGTCGTAATTTTTTTAATTTGCATAGCAATGGTGCCAATTCTTAATAAGGTATTTACGGAGGGTTGACCGGTCGTTGGCCGTAACGTAAGATTTCTTTTACAAAAGTGTGGTCCTCCCTCGCACTAGATGTATCTTGTGTCCCTGTGACGTTCCCTCCTTCTCCTAGGGAAATCGGGTTGTTTACATTGAGGTTCGTCCTGACCTGGCCCGAAAGTTTTTTTTTTTTACTTTGGGTCTTGCTCGGGTTTAGATTTTCAAAATTTCAAGCGGGCCAAGGTTGGGCCTAGATTTTGCTCGTCGGGCTTTTCTTAGACCCGGCTTTGCCTAGAGAATGCGCAGATCTACTTTGAGGGGTGAGCGGTGTGACAGTTATTCAAGTACTATATGAGATAGTAACCTATCAAAATTTATAGATATTTTTGAATATGTGGTAGAAAAACATATCCAAAATCAAATGTCATTGAGGTCATACAATCTTGGTTATCCAAGAGATATTAGTAGGCTTGGCACGTCTTTGGCGGTCGCCTTCCCCAAGGAAGGATCAAAAAGCGCCATGATCAGCTCCTCCGAGACAACAGTTGACACACGTTGCAGGATGCACGTCTACTTCATCATCATAATAAGGGAAAATGGCTTTAAACCGTATATTCGTTTCAGTAGCGGTATTCTTCCTCAAGGAAGTTTCTTGCACAATGGCTTGAAATTTCGGGCTAGGTATTTGGTTCGACAATTGGACTCGTGGTCGTGGGTATGGACTACAAGTTGATATACCATCTTTTGTTGGACTAAACTGAAAAATAGCAAGATGCCACTTTTAGTATTAGGCATAGATTTTCACGTTATAAAAAGGTATATATTTTCACTATGGGTAGACGTATTATTACCATATATTGTGTTATACTCTAAGAGATCTAGGCGTAGGGCTATTCCAGGCATGTGGTTGCTCCGAGACGTATACCCATAGTCAGATAGAATCGAAACAAGCCCGAGGCGATTCGCCGGTAAACAATCGCCCTAGCACCATCTGGCTCCATCCCTTCCTCCTGTTTACTTGCAAGATAAGGACGACGGGTCTCTTCTCTTGCCGGCGCCGCCCCCTCTCTTCCACCGCGCCCCTCCATCCACCCAGCGTGCCCTCGGACCGGCGCCTCCTCCCCACCCACCACCACCACCATACGTTGGAGTGGGCAAGAGTTGAACCAGGGGATAAATAAAGCAATCCCCGGCACTGCCGCGGTCGTCCTCGAGGTCGTCGCCGCCTACTGTGACCCCGCGGAGGGCTGAAACGTCCAAAACATATCTCTAGTTTTTTATGGTTTCATGCTACTTTTATGCTTTTGATAGTTGTTTTTATATTAAATTTATGATTTATTTGGACTAAGCTACTAATAGTTGCAAAAGTGCACAATGTTCTTATTTTACACTTTGGTGTGTAGGAATTATCAAAAATACAAGAGGAAACCTTGTTGGAATTGAATTGGGACTTTCCTGAAATCTGTCTGAAAACTCTTTTTAAATATTGCCACGTAGGGTCGAATACGGCATCAAACGGAAATTTTCCCGAAGAAAAAATTGTGGGAAATTTTGCGAGAAGCGTTCTAGACTTAAAATTCGCCTGATTCCGAGTCCGGAAGGCCGAGATACGCCCGATTTACTGCATCCCTACATGGGATGACGGGATTCCAGGAATATATATAAAGGGCGGAAACCAACTCGTGGAGAACTCCTCCACCCACGAATTGCAGCCACCAAAAGCAACGTTTTTGCCTCCCCCATGGATCCCATCTCCATGGGGGAGGGCTCCCAAGAAGCCATGAAGGAAGGGGGCTAAGGGGCGGTTCTCCCCATGATGTCAGCGGCGCAGGGAAGTAGTCCCCACGCCACCGCCGGCGCAGGCACTGCCCTGCGCTCCTCGTTGTCCCCTTCACCGTCCACCATATCCGTCGTCAATTCCTCCTTGTATACAGTGGTTAATCCTCCCACACACCTCTGTACCGCTCTATGTAAACATGGTGTTTGATGCTATCAGTTATAATTCTATGATCTATGTCATGTTTGTGTAGTTTCTTTGTTCCTAGATTGAATGGTTGAATGTCTTTGGTTCATTAGAGTTGTATGTTGATGTCCCTTGGTGTCCATTATATTTGTGTGCAGATGGATCAAACATCATAGGGTTTGTATTATTTGCAAGAGAAAAGGGGTAGTTCTGTCGGAGTGACAGAAACCTAAGGACTCGATCCAGGATGTTGCATGTATGGGAGTAAGAGGATCTTGATTTAAGGCTATGGTTAGGGAAACCTTGATGATTTGTTAGTGTTTATGGAAGCTCATTAACAATCCAATCATATAGTATGTGTAATCAAGTTGAGAGCACATACATTTAGCCTCTCCCACATGGAAAACTGCATCGAAGACAATGAATCAAGTATCTTCACTGGTTAATCTTGTCCAAATCCATCACACTTTCCACCACTTTTCCACACTCATGATACTGTTAGTTTATAGTCATTTAGTATAATTTATTTATGCATCAACTAACTTTACTTTCATGTATTTATTATCCCGCAAAACTATCTTGTTTACCCGTATTGTTACTCTGGTTTTATTTTCTAGATATTGCAAACGTTTAGTGTGCGAAGAGTTGTATCAGTGGTTGGTAGAACTTGAGAGAATACTTATCATACCTTTAGCTACTCGTTGTGTTCGACACTCTTACTTATCGAAAAGACTACACATGATCCCCTAAACGTATGAGATATCAAGACCTTTTCTGGCGTCGTTTCCGGGGAGCAATAGCATGAGTGAATATTCTTGTGTGCACTTGTTTGGTTTGTCTCTAAGTAGTTTTTACTTTCAGTTGTGAGTTGTTTTCTATCTTAGTTTGAATAGTTAATGTGAATTATAAAAAATAGTTGTACTTGTTATCTAAAAACATTTTCAAAAAGAGAGTCATTGGAAAAATGTGCAACGGTTAAGCGTGAGTCGACCTTGAACACTTGTGTTCATGCCTATGAAACCAAACAAATTTTCCATGTAAGCTTCTCAGCAAACTTGTATATATTGTAAATATTATGTATATACCTCTGTACATAAAAAATAAAGTGTGAATATTAGTCTCTAGTTACTTGAAAGTGCAAAAGTTTAGTTTACTGTGCAGAAACAGATTTGTTGTGTTTCACCGTATAACCTGTTTAAAATCACTAGAACATTATTTTGATCTGAAATTTTGTGTGCATAAACCTGGCCTAGTACCTAACTTTCATTAGTTCTGACTTTTCTAATTAGAGTTACATAGCTATTTTAAAAAAATTGATTTTCACTGACTGGTCAGTTTTTGGCAGATTTATATGCTTCACTATAAAAAAATCGTGATAAATCTTAGAATAGTATTTGTCTCTGAAAATTTTTGTGCGTAAATGATGACCCACAAGTATAGGAGATTGCAATAGTCTTAGAGAGAAGTAAAACCCAAATTTATTGATTCGACATAAAGCGAGGCAAAGAATATTTATGAGTGTCAGATATATACCGATTAGGGGTATATCCGGTATTGGCCTAAAGAGCCAGATTACCAAGGTGGCCTGTTGGTAATGGATCACAGTCCATTGGGCGGCCCAGTAAGCTGATGCGGAGGAAGACGGATTCTAGAAGAACCCGGACCACGGCTCAAAATGGTGCGGCTTGGAGAAAAAGACGAATTCCTTACTTTCCAAGTTAGATACTTTCTGTCGTCTTCTAGGTTTCCTTTCTGTAAGCACTAACCCGGCTATCTATATAAAGCCGGACGGGAGAGACGAAACAGAGGATAATTAGCTAGAAGTCAACTCGCCGAGAAGTTGATCCTCTCCGAGTTAGCGGATCCATACTCACATTGTACTTTGTATATTTCAGGCTTCAACCCTGATTTAGTGAGATTACAGGAGTAGGAACGCCGCCTAGTTGATTCGTACCGAACATGTGTAAAACCTGGTGTTCTCGATCGTCGTACTACCACGTCTCCCACGTCTCTACCCGTAGGCTCATGGCACCCCCGTCTATGATCCTTACTACGATGTCTCGACAGTTGGCACCCATCGTGGGGCCAGCGGTGTCAGGAGTTACTTTTCGATCGGGGTACTCGGCGGAATCGGCAATTCAATAACCGTCGGAAGCTTGGATTTCGATAGCGACGTCGGGCGCTTCCTCGACAATGGATCATACATGCCAGCACGGAATCACCTGGTAAGTGTCTGCGTTTTACCGATTGGATCTGCAAATATTTTTATCGGATTAACAACAGGGGCTATGGGATTCTGTGGTGGAAGCAAATTTATCCCACCCGCCCTATACCCTATTGAGGAAAACTACGATACTGGATTCTGCTCAAATCGCCAACACTGTACTGAAATTGCGCCTCTTCGGAGACTCCTGCAATCATATCACACTTTATCGGCATGGTGCAATCTGAGGTCGCGGATAACACGGAAGAAACTAATCCCGTGGAAGAAGCAGAAAACAATATTCCCACAGAACAAGTGGAAGATACGACACCTGAAACGACGAACTCGGAAGCCGACTCCGTGTTAGCTGCTATAGAAGCAAGGTTGGAGTCGGAACCCGGATCTAAGGACATAAATTCCGAAGACGAAGATGAAGACGCTTTCGAGAGAAAGGTCAAATCTATGCAGGGGAGCTTCCATGAAGTACTTATGGCAAAACCGACGGAAAACTCGGATGCCGAAGAAGATAAAGATCCCAAAACACCTCCACCAGATGAGGAAAGAGAGGATGGCGAAACTAGTCCAACTTACCCCGATGTCAAGTAATTGACAGAAGAAGAACCTGGAAAAAAAAGCCTCCTTCTTCCAAAAAGAAAAAGAAGACGGCCAATAAACTCCAGTGCAAAATCCAGAAGAAAAAGTTGGCAGATATTGCTAATCAAAACCTGGAAGTAGGAGGAGGAAGCAGAGTCACACCTGTGGATGGCACCCACCGGGTTCGGGGCCGGGTCGGCGCCCCCCATACCCGCCCCATTTAACTTGTCGGGTCTCATTTCTTACCATACCCACGACCCTATCGGGTTCGGGGCCCCAACGGGTACCCATTTAAGGAGCGACGGCGACACATGTGGGGAATAAAACAATGGAATATTGGAATGATGTTAGTGGGAATACACACGTGTGTACGTGTGTTATCTTCGGGAGTCCAAATTCCAACGCTCCCATGTGATGTGTGAGGTTTGTGGTCCATAGCTCGTGGACGTGTGGTTAGGCATATGATCATTAGGTATATGATTAGGACTTAGAGCGGGTCTGCGGGTATGCGGGTACGGGTTTGCCACCCCCATACCCGCCCCATTAGAACTGGCGGGTCGAAAATTTTACCAAACCCTCCCCATTTAAGGCGGGTACCCGTCGGGTTTGCGGGTTTCGGGGCCCCATTGCCATCCGTAGTCACACCTGTGGAAAGAAATCCCCGTTCCCCAAATGTCGGAACAGGACGAGATCGATCTGATCAAAACCCCGGTTGGACCTCACGAACCACCAGAAGTGTTGGAAGCCAGAAGGAAAGCCCTTATGCGGTAGCAGGAACACCTATTCCGATCTCAAGAAAATCTCCTCAGAGCGCAAGCTACCATAAAAGAAAAGCAGGAGGAAATTGAAAAATTCTTAAGACGGAATATGTCCCGGATAAAACCCACGAGATTACCCCGAATTGCAAGGCCCGATGCGCTGCCAGAAAAAGAACGGTTGCAAAACCCTTCTTGGCAAAGACAGGTTAACAGCGTAAACGCTATGGGCGAACGCATCTACAAAACCACAGCTGAAAACGCGGAAGCCACGTTCGCCATCCTTAATGATGATCCGTACTCCAACGACAAAAAACTTCAGGGAGTGTATGATTTCCTAGAAAAAACATTACAACAGCAACATCGAGGACAGGCAAAATCACGGAAGTTGCACGACGACTCGGCCCTATGCAAAACTGCCACATGCGCCGCTGGAGCACCTAGACCTGGCGAACCTGGAGATTCAGGAGATTCTAAGGAAAAGAAGGGAGATCCTAAGAAGGACAAGAAAATCCCGGACAATAGGGATGAATCGTCCAGAACGGTATCCCATCTGCCGAAAGGTGGAAATAATCCCCGTGATCACAAGGAACGGGAAGAACAAAACCGGAAAGACGGAAAAATAATGCCGCCTCCGAGACGCCCGGCTGAAAAAGCCGGAAGATATGATAATCCTCACAGGCGTGAGAGATCCTGTACTCCTCCTAGGAACAAAGAAAGGCTAAGGAGTAGAACTCCACCTTATTCCAAAGGACAGGACAACAGACAAAATAGGGATAATCCCGGAAGAGCGCATTCGCGCAACAATGAGCCAGAAAGGAGCAGATCCCCTTCTGTTCATTCAGGCGGCAGATATTCCGCACACGTCGATAAGGCGGAAAGAGACGATCTATACTTTGGACCTAAGTGCTTCACTGACAGGATCCGAAGAATTAGTCTACATTCTGGTTTCACCAAAGTTGGTCCAACTTATCAAAAGTATATCGGAAGTACAAACCCGGATATATGGCTTTCAGATTACTATATTGTCGTCCAGATTAACAAAGGGACAGATTTGGAGGTTGTGAAGTTTCTTCCCCTTATGTTATTAGACGGAGCCAGAGATTGGATCAACGGGTTACCATCAAGAACTGTCGACAGCTAGGAAGATATGGCAAAAGTATTCGCTCAGCACTTTCGGGGCACGTACAAACGTCCTAAGAGTATAAACCAGCTGAACCGTTGTGTCCAATATGAAGACGAGTCGTATGTCGACTTTATCTCAAGATGGACATCAATGAAGAACAGTTGCTCTGAAGTAAGTGATGTACAAGAAATGCATGCTTTCATCAATGGCCTGAAACCCGGCCTCGTACGGTTTATGGTTGGTTCGAAAGAGCACAAAGATCTCGAATATATGCTTACCACTGCCAACAAACACGCAGCGGCTGGAAATGATATCAGAGCAAGAGGTGGAAATAGTGATGCTTTGGCTCAGGCCAAAAAGACACCACGCTCTGAAAAGAAGTCTACTCCAGAGGCACAAGCAAAACCCAAAGAAGTAAACACAACCTTTGGAAAGGATAATGGCAGCAAATGGAAAGAAAGAAGCACAGAACCAATCTCCTACTCTAAGGAAGAGAGGGAAAACATAAATTCGGAAAACTGTGTCTACCATTCGCAATTTGGGAAGCCTACCCATACAAATGCGCAGTGCCGCCTCAACAAACATATGAAGGGCACTGCAGGGTCCGGGAATAAGGGAAACAATTCCAAGAGGAAGTTCAACAAGCAAAAGCCAGAAGCTGAGAAAGAAGAAAGTGAATTGGACACTAATGATAAAATCCAGGAACAACAGCGAAAAGGCGAGCCAAAATTCCCGAGAGTTGAAGGAGAATGTAACCTAACTTTCCTGGCAACTCCCTCAACAAAGCATGCAAAAAGGACACTTCGATAAATCACCGCTGTTGTTCCACCAAAACCAAAGTACTTGAAGTATTCAAATACGCCAATTACCTGGGATCAGTCAGATCATCCAGGAAACATCCCAGAACCCGGCACACATGCTTTGGTCGTAAGCCCTATTGTTCAAAACACTAGGCTCAAAAGAGTGCTGATGGATGGAGGATCTAGTATCAATATCATGTACCTGAGTACATTGAAGCAGTTACACATTTCCAAGACCCAGCTCAATCCCTAGGAGAAATTTACGTAGATGTAACCTTTGGAAAAAGAGAACATTTCCGCCAAGAAAAGATCTCATTTGAGGTGGTGCCATTCGAAAGTGTTTATCACGCAATACTCGAACGTCCGGCTTTCGCCAAATTCATGGCAAGATCATGTTATATCTATAACAAGCTGAAAATGCCAGGGCCAAAAGCAGGAGTAATTACCATAACTGGAGATTACAAATTGGCGAACGAGCTGGAGAAAGGAAATGCCCTCTGCGCCGAACAGGTGATTCGGAAGGAGGAATTGAAAGAGCAGCTAAGGAAGTTTCGCCGATGGAACCGTCGTCAGGAAAAGAAAGTCGGAATCCGGCAGATAGCTTCAAGGCCTCGGAAAATACAAGACAAGTTATCCTAGATCCCAAAGATCTGACAAAAGTAATCGTAGTGGGAACTGGGATAACTAACAAATAGGAAGACACGCTCATCAAGTTCCTTCGTGAGAGCTGGGACATTTTTGCCTGGTGTCCTGCTGATATGCCAGGTGTACCCAGGGAACTTGTTGAGCACCAACTCAAAGTAATTCCAGGTACAAAACCCCGTCAAACAAGGTCTCCGTCGTTTCGATGGAAGAAGACAGAAGGCTATAGGCACGGAAATTATCCGGCTTTTAGCAGCTGATTTTATCCGGGAAGTTATACATACTGATTGGTCTGCGAACCCAGTATTAGTCTCGAAGAAAGAGAGTATTGTTCTTAGGATGTGTATAGATTACACCGACTTGAACAAATTGTGTCTAAAAGATAGGTTCGCGTTACCGCGAATCGATCAAATAATAGATGCCACGGCAGACTCTGAGCTTTTATGCTTTTTGGATGCTTATTCCGGATAGCATCAAATACGTATGAAGGAGGAGGATCAAATAAAAACTTACTTCATAACCCCGTATGGAATATACTATTACATAACCATGCCTTTGGGCTTGAAAAACGCCCGTGCAACTTACCAGCGTTGCATGCAAAGATGCTTGCATAGTCAAATTAGCAAAAATGTCCATGTTTATGTGGATGACACTGCCATAGTTTCTAAGGAAAAGGATACACTCCTTGAAGATCTAAGAGAAACTTTCGAAAATTTGCGCACTTATAAAATGAAGTTGAATCCATTAAAGTGTGTATTCGGGGTTCCCTCAGGAAAGCTTATGGGTTTTATCGTTTCTCGTAGAGGAATAGAAGTAAACTCGGAAAAGATCAGGGCAATCTTGAATATAAAAAGGCCTACATGCTTAAAATATGTACAAAGATTGACGGGTTCTGCAGCCGCAGTTAGCAGGTTTATAAGTCGGCTAGGTGACAAAGCTCTGCCATTATACAAATTGTTGAAGAAATCCGACAAATTTGAATGGACAGAAGAGGCGGACAAAGTATTAACCCAGCTAAAAGAAACCTTGATGAAAGCTCCGATTTTGGCATCCCCAAAACACTAAGAACCCATGTTACTGTATCTTACAGCAACAAAGAGGGTTATTAGCGCGGTGATAATTGTGGAAAGGCGGAAATATGAGCAAAGCGTACCAGATCTACATCTAGTGTACTTCGTTAGCGAAGTGTTCTCCGAGTCAAAGCAAAGGTACCCACATTACCAAAAACTGGCATATGGCGTATTTTTTGCATCTTGAAAACTCCGTCATTATTTCCAAGGACATTTCATAACAGTGGTAAGCAAAACACCACTAGGAGATATCATTAACAATGCGGACGCAACAGGCCGAGTCGCCAAATGGGGCAATGAGCTAGCTGCGTTCGACATTAAGTACCAACCCCGGACGGCAATTAAATCTCAGGTATTGGCAGATTTTGTTGCTGATTGGACAGAAGCAATAGAAAACACACCAATGCCGGAGTCGGAATATTGGATCCTGCATTTTGAGGATCCAAAATGAAGGAAGACGCTGGAGTTGGTGTAGTGCTCAAATCTCCAAAATGTGACATAATGGAATATGTATTACAAATACATTTCAACGCCAGCAACAACGTGGCAGAATACGAAGCTTTGCTCCATGGCTTCCATATTGCAAAGGAGATAGGCGTCAAGCGCATACTTTGTTATGGTGACTCGGACTTGGTACAGCATCAGCTAAACCAAACATGGGATGCCAAAAGCCCCATCATGGCCGAATATCGGAGAACTATGGACGAATTTTCCATTTGCTTCCTAGGATTTGAAATACTTCATATCAAAAGGGAAGAAAACTGGAACGCGGATGCATTAGCCCACATGGGATCGGAAAGAGTGAGAACCCTACCACCCGGTGTATTTGTCCAACATTTGCATGAACCATCAATCAAAGGTGGATATGTGGATTATCCTCTCGTTTCCGAGTCAATTGAAGTCCTGCTTGTTAACCCGGATTGGAAAATTCCATATTTAAACTGCTTAGTCGATCAGAAGTTCCCGGATGGAGCAGACGAAGTCTTGCAAAGGCAGATACAATGCCGATGCAAAGGATACACGATAATTAATGGTTGCTTGTATAAACGCAGCAGTGTCGGAATTTTTCAGCGATGTATTTCACAAGAATAAGGAGGAGAAATTTTGGAAGAAATCCATGCATGAGATTGCGTACATCATGCTCAATCAAAAAGCATAGTCAAAAAAGCATTCCGTGCGGGGTTTTTCTGGCTAACAACCAAGACATATGCAGAGCACATAGTAAACACATGTGTCGGATGCTAGTATTAAGCCAAGCAGGCGAATATGCCATCTCAAGCACTCAAAACTATCCCTATAACATGGTCATTCGCGGCCTGGGGGCTAGATATGATGGGACCATTCAAAACTGCAAGAGGCGGACTTACACATCTACTGGTTGCAGTAGATAAATACACCAAGTGGGTGGAGGCGAAACCCATCAAAAAACTTGACGGTGTGACTGCCAGAAATTTCATCATTGACATAGTCATGAGATACGAAGTTCCACACAGCATAATCACATATAACGGGACAAATTTCTCTATTGGAGAGTTGGCAAAATATTGCCGACAAACGGGAATTCGCCTAGATCTAGCATCTTTGGCACACCCACAATCCAATGGACATGTGGAACGAATGAATAGTTCTATCCTACAGGGAATACACCCAAGAATCGAATCTCCTCTACATAGAGCAGCTGGAGCATGGGTAGAAGAATTGCCTTTCGTGCTTTGGAGTCCGAACGACGCCAAATAGATCAACTGGACAAACTCCGTTTTTCCTGGTTTATGGCGCAGAAGCAGTGCTTCCTACGGACATGCTCCATGATATCCCAACAGTGCTAGCATACGAAAGACTCGGATGCCGAAAAAGCACGACAGGACGATGTCTATCTCTTAGAAGAAGAACGAGAACTTGTGCTACAAAGATCCGCCATTTATCACCAAGGACTACGACGTTATCATAGTGAGAAAATCAGACACCGTTCTTTCAAAGAAGGTGACTTAGTGCTAAGATTAGTGCAGGAAAGGAAACACAAATTATCCCTAGTTTGGGAGTGACCATTTTTCATTAGCAAGACTATGAAAAATGTATCTTACTATCTTGTAGACATTCGGGATACAGAAGATGATCCTAAAAGACCAAATCGCAAAAGAAAGAGAAAGATAGATGTAGAACTGGGAGAAACAAAAAGACCCTGGAGCATCCAGCAATTACGTCCCTTTTACACTTAGTTCAAATTATATGTAAACATCTTTGAGATCATGAAATAAAGTTGTCGGAATCCATGCATTTTTATCTGCCTTATTGTTATTGTTCAAAGCATAAGTGTTGTCTTATCTATTTCCCAAGTATCTTCCAAATTGCTTCAATGTTAACCCGAATTTTGCCCGTGTGCTCGGAGTTATAAATCTAAATGCTTTTCTGGCATAAGACGGCTTACGGAAAACCAGATTGTGCCCGTGTGCCTGAGTTTCATACTTTTTTGAAGTTCCTTACTTTTTCCGAAGTATTATCTGATAGTTTGTATGTTGGATCACTGGAATTAGTAAGTAAAAATTCCGAAGTAAAATCCATGTTTCCGAGTTTCGACTGATAGGTTTGCACCCAATCACTTGGCATGAAGATTAAGTACTATTGAGCCATTTCAACACTAAGGACTGTCAAAACGTATAAGCCAGAGAATTTAGAAGGAAAAGGAACTAAAACCCAGAAAACTTGCAAAGACTAGAAAAATTACTGCAAAAGGGAATACTTGTTTATACAAAGATAGATATCATTACAATGGATGTTACATTGAAAGAATGTAATGCTTCTATTTTGTTCCTGCTAATAACTCAGGAATCAAGCGGCTTCTTCAGAATCCGAGTCCTCCTCTTCGCTGTTGGGGTCCTCGGGAGTTGTCGGAATCTCTTCCTCCGGGTAGAAGGTGGAGATCGACACCATTTGTGCTATCTTTGTAGCATGACCCTTGACAGAATCGAAGATGCCACCTCTCTGCACTTCCGTGTATCCTTGAGGGACACCGGTCGCCACACGTCAGGACTTCGCGGTGGTGTAATGCATACGCATTAGCCCAAGGGCCATGCGCGGACCACCGCGAGCTGTGGAGCGGAACCAGGATTCCTTCTGGTTCGCCACCTCCTCGATTGCTTCTGCTAACTTCCGAGATTTCTCCTGCTTTGTCGGGAATGTACTTTTTCACAAGTAACATCCCCGCAGTATTCAGCGCGGCGAAGATTCTCCCCAAAGCCCGAATTCTGTTAATCCGGGTAAGCAAGGGGTTCCCCTCTATTTAGATCAACGAGGAAAAGTTAGACAAAGCAGAGAAGGGAAAAGGAAACATACTGTAAAAAGTATAAGGAGAAATATCCGGTAAAAGAGCTAAATCTTATCGAGAATCTTGTCCATTTCAATGCCTTCTTCAAGGCGTTGATTTAGGGCGTTCTCCAGGTCCAGGATGGTGGCCTTGTCCTTCTCGGCCTGGGAAGAAGCCTTGGACTCGGCAATTCCAACAGCCAGCTGGCTGGCCTCCAGGTCTTTCTGGAGCTTTACATTGATTTTGTAAAGCTCCAAGTTTTCCTTCCGGAGGTTCTCGGCATTTCCAGCATCTTCAGCTATCTGTTTGGCTTTCGCCAAAGAAGCTGAAAAGCAAGAAAAATGAAAAATTTAAGACTCGTAAAATGACTTAGAATTTTTTTCATAAAACAACAGCGCGAATAGATGAAATATTTACCTGCTGATTCCTTCAGCTCTCACTGAACAGATGCCAACTCCGAGTCTTTATCTTCAAGAATTCCAAGGAGAGTTTTTACCTCCTTGTTCTTGATGGTAAATTTATTAAAAACTTCCATGTTAATCGTCTCGATAGTTTGCTGAAACATGGACAAGAGAAGTATCGTTTAAGTCAAAAAACAAGCAAGAATAAGGAGAAAGCATTCAGTAAAAAAGAATACAATTGACTAAATGCTTGGGGGCTAGAGATATTTACCTGGCTCGTTTTCTGAAGGCCTGTGAGATTCTCGAAAAACTTCTTTGCATACTCTGCAAAGAGGATTCCGACAGGGCAAAGGAGGTCTTGTATGACCTGCCTAGGCGAGAACACGTAATTATTCCTAACTATAAGCCCGCCTTGTGGCCAGGGACGGATTAATGGAGCTCGAGCAAAATGTTTCTTTTCCCACGGATGAATATATCCGTGTTCGTCGAAACAGTTTTCTTCTTTTACCTTAAACTCGGGATTGAAGTTGGGAATTGGCTCCTCTTGTGGAACGTTTGAAGGGCCCCCTTCCTTTGGCACCGCCCTTTCCCTCACGTCCGACTCGGGCGCAACGGGCTGGCTGGATTGCAAGGGATATTCTCCCTCCCTTGCAGCCGAGTTTTCCTCCCCCGCAGCTGTCGGAGTATCTGGCGCAGCTGCGGGAGACGGCTTTGCTCCTCTTTGAGCAACAGCCTTGTGCTTCTTCTGGCCCTTTACCTTAAGAGTGGTAGGGGCAAGGCTGAAAGAAAAAGAGAAGAAAAAATCCGATAAATGAGTTTCCGAGAAATGAAAAACATGCGATAAAAAACATAGAAATAAAAAGCCCAGGATTTTTACATGGAAGTTGCGACGGCAACGCCGTCAAGGTTGATCACCTCCTGAGTGGCGGAGGGCTTCTTGCGCTTCCGTCTGCTTGACTGAAAGTTGGCGCCAAGCGCGTCCAACTCGGCATCGCTCACGAGCTCGGCATCAGGAAAGTCGAGAAACTGTTGAAAAGAAATAAAGTTCGAGTAAGGGAAAATCCGAGAAAGAAAGAAACTCAGGAAAGTTCCAAAAGAGTTAAAACTATACCTTTGGAGCTGGGTTTCTAGCGTGGTACATCTGTCGGCTTTCCTGATACTAGTCACGAGTGGAAACCAGCTGATTGAGTCGCTTCTTGAGGTCTCTTTTCGACAAAGCCTTGTTTGTCGCCCTCATGGTGTCCTCCGTGCCCGAGTACTCGCACATGAGTCGTTTGCCGTGATAGGCCAAGGGCTAGATTCGCCTTTCGATCCAACACAATACAGTATCTGTGCCGGTTAAGGGGGGCTTGGCGGAAAGAAGCTTGGCGATTCGTCGCTTGATCCTCATCAGATCTGTAGGCAGAGTCGGAACCGCGTTCACTGTCCAATTGTCTTGGGGAGTGGCCGCGGAATTGACAAAAGGTTGAATGCCCGTCTCCTTTCCAGGAAACGGGACGTCCGAGTGATAGAAGAAGGAACTCGTCCAAAATTTGACGGGTTCCGAGGTTTTGATTTTTGGGAACCAATCTTCCCTAAACCTACATAAGGTGAAGGAGATGGTTCCACAGGTGAGGGGTTGCGTTTCACCCCAAAACAATACTCCCAGAAATCTAACATAGGCTCTATTCCTAGATACCCCTCAAAGAGGGCTTGAAACCCGGCTAAGTATAAGATGGAGTTGGGAGGAAGGTTGTGAGGCTGGATTTTGTAATGGTCAAGAATTTGAAGAAAGAAGGCGGACGATGGAAAACCCATACCTCTGTTTATGTGAGAGGCAAGGAGAACCCGTTCGTCGGATTTTGGGGATATGGCTCGGAGTCTTCCTCGTCATACCACCATTTTCCTTCCAGCACGAACCCTTTTTTCTTCATTGCCGGAAGGAGGGTTGGAACCACGTTGCAGTGGTTCCAATTCCCGGAGTTTTCCTCCGTTTCTTCTTCAACTCCGGCGGCGCCGGAAGCGGCGACCTCCTCGCCGCCGAGAGTGGTGTTTCCCTCCGTGGGCTCGGTGACGAGAGGCGGAGTAGGAGCAGTTGACAACGGCGGCACATTCCCGGCCGTGGGAGGCAGATCCCCGTGATCCGGATCTCTAGCGGCTCCCTCCGGCATGCTCTCCGCTGCGCGAACCGGCGAGTCGAGGAGGGGGTCCATGTTGTTGATTATGGACTCGATGTCCACGGCGGCGTCCGCTACGTCTGAGGCACGGGGTGTGTCGAATCTGTTGTTCGGCAAATCCTTCAGGTGAACCTATCGGGTTTCTAATAGGAGAACCCATGAGCGCTGGTGGCGATCGTCGGCTAGACAGGGGGCACAATTTACCCAGGTTCGGGGCCCTCGTAGAGGTAAAACCCTTACTCCTGCCTCTGTCGATCTGTATTATTGAATAGATCGGTTACAAAGATGATAGCTCAAGTCGAGAGTACAATCTCGAGCCTAAGGCTTTGGTGGTGCGGTATTGCTTGGTCTTCCTCCGGTGGTTCTCCTGGCCTTATATAGGTGGCCAGGTCTCAAACCCTACCCGGGGAGGACTCGAACTCTAACCCTACGTCGGTTACATGTTTCCTAACTTAGCCCGCAAGGTAGCGCGGGTGGGATTCATGTAGGCCTTCTGGAACACTCTTAAGGGCTTCCCTTCGTGGGCCTTGACGTTGGGCCTGAGACGGGGTGTCCTTATCCGTAGGATCTAAGATCCATCCCTTCGTCAGTAGTAGACGATCAGATTGTTCATCTTTCCTTCGGATAACCAGTATGGTCGTTTCCTATTTAGAGGGTGTGTACCCTGCGTGATGAGCTTTTTACACCCGAGTATCGAGTAATGAAAGTGCCTGTTTTTATGGATGTTTATTGCAGAAGGATATGGCGCAGTAGCTTGGCTCTCCCGAAAGATCAGGGCCAATTAATTGCAACTAGGGCAAAAACAGTTCTGGCCTACACAGATTCGAGACCTCCGACTCGAACCTGATAAGGTGATCGTTGCGACTGGGCCGTAGTGGTCTTACCGAGTCGAACTGAACCTATAGGGGTACCCGGTGCGTCCGCTAGGATTTTTCTTCGTGTTGTTGACACGGAATTATACCGGAGGACGCAACTTGAGTGCGATTCCAGGCCCTCAAGAGAGATCTTTTGGGTCTTACCTTCATATTCGAAAGAATATGGCATCCGGATGTACCTAGTCGGCTGAAAAATCCAGGTTTATGATGTGCAAACATCGTGTGAATGAGCGGCAGGATCTGCCTACTCGTGTAGTTTTGAATTTTGTGATTCCTAGGAAGCGAGCCCAGCTCACTTGGTTAGGGAAGTGGATATACAACCCAACCACCCAGGTTCAAGTCCTCACGGATGCAGACTTGGGTTCCTATTATTTCAAAAATAAAAACCCGCCGTGGGGGCCTCCCCTGCTGCCTTCCTTTCAAATTTTTTTTTTTTGTGATTCCTTGTTTATACGAAAGAGTTTTCGTGTTTGAGGTATTTTTTCCTGTGAAAGAGTTTTCACATCATAATTTGTCCATACGAAGTTATTTTCATGTTTGGACTTTTATTCGAAGGATTTTTGTTCATGCGAAGTTATTTTCGCGCTTGGACTTTCCATTCGAAAGATTCTTCAGCTTGATGATGCACGCTATGACGTCATGGCGCACTTTTATCCTCCCGATGGGACGTGACGGAGTGAGAGCAGAAGGGCTGGCCCACTTTGTCAGCTTTTTGACCGGAAACGAGACGTCGTTCCCGGTTTTTACGCGAACTGCGCAGTAAATGCCCACGATCCTCCGTTAGGATCGTGGCACGAAACAACATCCGCCGCCCTCTCGTTTCGCCTTCGCACGCGGCGGCCGCGATGGACGCCACGTAGCGCACCGAGTGGCCAAGATTGAGCGGTCCTGTGCATAAATACAGGACTTGGTGGAACGGTGAAAAACTTCCCAGCCTTCGTCTTCTCTGCTCATCTTCCTCCTCGCGCTCCACCTTCCCTCGCTCTCCAAGCTCGTGCAAGCAGCAATGGCGGGCGGCAAGAAACACACTGTCGCCTCTTCATCGAGGGCCTCGGGGGACGCTCCTCCGCCACCCGCGCCGCGTTCAGGTGATTGGCGTTCGGCCAAAACCACGGCCAAGAGCATCAAGGGAATGCAGCAAGATGGACTGCTGCCCCCAGACGCGGAGAAACGGGTACGCCTCGGCAAGAAAGAGGAGGTACCCAATCCCCGCGCGAATGAACGCGTGATCTTCCCGGATCACGTGTCGCGTGGTCTTTCTCTTCCTCTCCATCCTTTCCTCATGGCTCTGCTGTATGTCTACGGCATACAGCTCCATGATCTTCCTCCAAACGCAATGCAGCACATCGCGTGCTTCATTGTTCTTTGCGAATGCTTTCTGGGCATTCGCCCCCACTGGGGTCTCTGGAAGGCCCTTTTCAAGGTGCGCGTCTTCCGCGAGAGATCGCGAGCGGAGACGGAGCTTGGAGAACCGTTGCGCACCGGCGGCTTCGGGATCCAGGCGAAGTCCGAGAACGGCTACTTCACCATGCACTTCATCGACTCCGCCCAGGGATGGAAAAAGAAATGGTTCTATGTAACCGACAACAGCGCGGGTGGAGTCAACGAATTCCATCCGTTCGCTGTTTTGAAGAGATGGAAGTCTTGGGCGCACAAGCTTTCGGCTGAAGAAAACCGAGTCGTCGCTCCCCTACTCGCCAAGGTGGCTGCTCTTCGTGATCAAGCCGCAGGAACTGCGCCGAACGGTTTGCACTTGGCGAGTGTTTTCCTCAAGCGCAGGGTTCAGCCCCTGCAAGATAGGCCATCCGCGATGTGGGAGTACCAGGGCGCTGGGGATCCTAGTCGCGTGAGCCGTGAAGAACTCTCGAGTGCTGAATTCGAGAAGAAGATCGCGGCTATCACCAGTTTGAAGGAAGGTGATACCTTCCCCGACTGCCCGGTAGGCGCTTTTGAGGCATCGAAGCCGCCGCCAGCTGAAGTAAGTTTTGAATCTCCCAGTCTTGATTTCTTTTCCTTATTCTGAGATTTTTTCGACTGAATTTTCTCTCGTTTTCCTTCTGTCTTTTCCAATAGAGCTTAGCCGTGACTACCTGCTACCCGCCGATATCCGGGGAGGATGCCTCGGACTTGCTGGCAAGCAACTTGGAAGGCCCAGCTGACACCAGTGTTGCTGACGCCTCCTCGAGCTCCGAAAGTGATTCCTCGGATAGCGTGGAGGATTCGGGTGACGGTCTCCTCCAGCGAAAACGCCGTCGGGTAGAGGGTGACGAGGCTACTTCCAAGGACAATTCCTTGGAGGAATCGCCCGGGAAGGGGACCCTCATTGTAACTCCGCTGCACTCGCTCGCCCCTTCCCCCTCATTCCCAGCAATCCAAACCGCCTGGAATGCGGATATACTGGACGAGGAGGAGGATGATGACGAGTAAGTCTTTCTTCTCACTTTTAGTCGAACATTTCCTTTCGCATCTTGTTGATTCATTGCCTTCATTGTAGCCTGCAAGCTATCAGCCCTCGCAGGTACGCCTCTTCCCTTCCTCCCGAGAGGAGGAACAAAGTGGGAGCTGCGGGTGAGACTCCTACCCCCGACACCGTTCAAAATTCACCGAGTGTAGCCCCCAACGCGGCGACTACGGAATACAGAATTCCTAGTTTTCCCGCTGGGGCTTCGGCTCCAAAGGAGGTGTCGGGCAGCTCGGCGGATCCCCTCTCCCTCGCTCAAGGCCAGGTAAACTCCGCTACCTGCTTCTTAATGCTTTATCGTCCTTGGAATTGTTATCGGGTGCACGTCAGTGCTCCCGATGGGAGTAGCCCCCGAGGCTGTAGTCGATCGTATGTGATCGGCTACAGGCTCAGAGATAGTCTTTTCCTTCTTCTTCTTTTTATCGGGTGCACGGCAGTGCCCCCGATGGGAGTAGCCCCCGAGGCTATACTCGAATGTTTACAATCGAGTATAGGCTCAAATTTCACTTTTCTGAAACTTTTATCTTCATGTTCCTTGCAGTCGCTTATTGACTCCCTTGCGGCGATTGGTCGCCGTGTCGTTCTCGCTGAATCGGAATGCGGGATCCTTCGAGCGGACCGTGATCGACTCGCCACAGAGAATGAGCTTCTTCGAAGTAAGTTTACCATCTTTTCCTGTTTTCGTTTTCCCATCAATTCTTCGGTTCTGATAAATGTTGCTGTGCAGCTCAACTTGAGTTTTTGAAGACCGAGAAGGACAGTGCCTCCACTCGGGTAACAGCTCAAGAGGCTGAGTTGGCGACTGTTTGACAGGATCTCGAGTCCTCCCGCATGTCGTCGGCTGACCTTGAAGGAAAGCTTGCATCTGCCCAGGAGGCTCTAAAGAAGTTGGAGGAAGCCGGTACCAAGGCGGATACCGACCTTGTCGACTTCCTTCGTCCCCTAGCCGAGCGCTTTGCGGGTAAGCTACCTTTGTCTTATGATTTGTCTTCTGCTGTCTTTAGTCCTTTGGATCTTAACATTTTTCTTTGCAGGTCTTCTGGGTGTCCCGCTAGAGCTTCCTGGAGTCCATCGGGTGGATGCCCTGACGGATTCTTGCGCCCAGCTCAGGAGGCACGCCGAAGGGGTCTGCACTTTGATTGGCGATGCCATTCGGGTGCTGACACAACTGCACAGCCGCCTTCTCGTCAACGCCGTGTCTCCACCCGCGCTGAGCGATCTGCTGAAGATTTTCTTGGAGAGCAATCTCCTTGAAGCTTACGCGGTTTCTCAGTGAGAATCTGGGGCGAAGACCGCCATCCAGTTCGCGCTGGCGCACGGAGTCACTGTCTTGGAGGAGGCCTACTTGGAGCTTCCCGTCGATCCTGCTACGGGCAAAAAGGTAGGGCTTCGTCGTTTTGGCGATGCAGCCGGAGTCCTTGCTTGGAAGTTATCCGAGTTATTTGCCTGTGCTAGGGGAGGGACCACCTCCGCGAGCGGTAGCACAACTGTAGCTCCTTAGTTTATTTCGTTTTTACTTCGCTGTTTCGATTGTAATGAACCTTGGGATGTACTCCCGTATTTTCAATATTTTAATCGAGATGTTCTGCTGAAATGCTTCCCGCGATTGTGAGTTTACTCCCGATGGGAGTAGCCCCCGAGCACCTGTTGAATAGGTGGTTAATATATCTCGAATAGGGCATCTTATTCCTTTAATCTTCTTTGTATTTTTCAGGTATCCGGGGTGTCTGCGGAGTCTTTAGGTGGACTTGTTGCTCCAGCAAACCCTCTTGCTGCTGCTGTTGGGACCTTGGCTGGTCTCCGTGATCGTGTAGCTGATGGTGAACGCAATCTAAAAGCGTTGCGTGGGATAGCCGATGTGGCTAAGTGAAAGTAAAGTATAGGCACCTAGAGGGGGGGTGAATAGGTGCTACGGCAAATTTTAATTTTTTTCAAATTTAGGCTTGACAAGAAAGGTAAATTCTCTAGATAGTGCAACTAGTGATGAATTTACCTATATGACAAGACAAGCAATCAATGCAACAAGTACAAGTAAGTAAAGAGAGGGAGGAACGAGGTAACCGATGGAAGCACACGGAGACACGATGTATTTCCGAGTTCCTCCTTTTTAGGGGAGTACGCCTCGTTGGAGGGGTGTGAGCTCGCCACAAAGGCCTACTCAACGCCACTAAGGCTTCACCCTATTCTCCGATGAACTTCGCCACAAAGGCCTAGTTCACCTTCCACTATAGAACCCCTTTGAGGCGGGGATCAAATCCTTTACAAACACCTTGGGGCACACACCCACAACTTAATTGGGGGCTCCCAACACTTCTTGAATCACCAACAAGAAACAAGATGCCTAGGTTCTCCACAAGAGGAAACCCTAGGCAAGATCCCTCTAGCTAGAGAGGGGGAAATGAAGAACGGGTCGGTGAAGATGTAGATCGGGGCCTTCTCCTTCAATCCTCCAAAGATCTTCAAGATTGGGTGGAGGGATTGGGAGTTATGAGGGATTTGGTGAGTTCTTAAATGCTCATCAATGCTAAGGGGAAGAACTAGATCTTGAGGAAGAAGAGGAGGGGTATTTATAGTCCCTCCTCACAACTAGTCGTTGTGCAGGAAAAAAGGTACCGGAATATCCGGTCCAAGTTTGGACCGGAATATCCGGTCAGTTTGCTCCACGCAGATCTGCAGTGCAGGACCGGATTATCCGGTTGATCTGAAATAATCCGGTGCAAATAATCCGGTAGATGCCAGCACGCAAAACTTCTAGTCCTTAGCCATTTTTCCACTTCTTCAACTGCAACCGGAATATCCGGTATAGATATGAAATATCCGGTACGAATAATCCGGTTGACTCCAGTAGCTCCAAGCATCCAGTCCTTAGCCATTTTTCGCAGCAACCGGAATATCCGGTCCAGGATGAATAATCCGGACCAAATAATCCGGTTAACTCCAGTAGCTCAAAACTTCCAGTCCTTAGCAGTTTTTCGCAGCAACCGGAATATCCGGTCCAGGATGAATAATCCGTACCAAATAATCCGGTTAACTCCAGTAGCTCAAAACTTCCAGTCCTTAGCAGTTTTTCGCAGCAACCGGAATATCCGGTCCAGGATGAATAATCCGGACCAAATAATCCGGTTAACTCCAGTATGCGAAACTCTCAGTCCTTAGCCATTTTTGTGCTCCTTTCTCAGCAACCGGAATATCCGGTCCAGGATGAATAATCCGGTCCGAATAATCCGGTTGAGTTCTGTCCCAAAAACCTCAGGCCAAACTTCACCGACTTTTCGGTGCTTGATGCCGATGTTAAGTATAACACCTGCACACTAAACACCTCGATAAATAATGTACTTAGTATTGTTAACTAACACACAAAACACTGGGAAAACGAAATGCACTTTCACTAAGTCCAAACAGAAGCTGGCGACTGAACGCGAGCAGTTTGTAATGGATGAATTGGCGTCTGTTGCCAATGATTTTCTCTGTAAGTAGCTCACCCCCCAAGTCTTTCTTATCTTGTGCTCTTTCTTGATCATGTATCTTTGCTTTTCAGTTGTTCGGCCAGATGACAGGAATGAGAAACAGTGGGTGGAGAACCACATCTTTCAAGAAGCTGGCAGCTCGAGGCCTCATGAGAATAATTTTTGGTCCGATCGTAGTCGAGGTTTTGTGCTTGCCACTTTGAAGTTTCGAGTCATCCAGGCGAAGATACTCGCGAGTTCCTTTCACGAGGTTTTGATTGCAATGAACGCCGCTTTCTATCCGCTGCAAAGGGGTCCTGAAGATTTGAGCCATCTTCTCAAGGTGTTCGGTCGAGAAGGAGAGATTCGCGACTGTGTTCGCAATCAGATGACTTGCGGCTCGGTGGTGGCTCTCTCTTTCGTCCGGTTGTGGCATCCTGAGGTGAATTTCAACTCCATAGCCAAACTTCCAGATGGTCCAGTCGTCGATGTGTCTTCTCATTACAGGGCCATTCGACCAGCAGCAGAGGAAATCATTTGATTGACCTCGGATGAGGTTGATCGAATTTTGGCGGCTAAGAATGCTCATCGCCATGTGTAAATTTAGGATGTATGTATCCTGTTGTGCTGTATAGTTTGTAAAAACTGTTGTAAGTTGTTTTAACCTTGTGTATATAAATTTTCCTGTAATGCTGAGTTAGGCGTAGCCCCCGTATGTTTTGTGGGGTGTATACCCGTTACTTTTTAGCATGTAAGGATGAAGAATCTCCGAGTATCTATGGTTGAGAAACCATGTATTTTATTGCAATGACTGAGAAATCATGTGTTGTTCTATCGAGCTACAAGATGGCTAGTATAGCCTTATTATTGCGAGTAAAATAAATCTAAGGATAGAATTTGCGGAGTTGTGCGACATTCCAAGGATTGGAATAGACGCCTCCAGTCGCCGGGTTCTTCAGTCGATAGGCGCCACCTGGGATAACTTCATGTACGATGAAGGGTCCTTCCCATGGTGGCTCGAGCTTGTGTCCTTCCTTCTGCTTGAGCCGTAGCACCAGATCTCCTACGGCGAAGGCCCTGTGGCGTATGCGGCGACTATGATAGTTGCGCAATGACTGTTGGTATACTACGGATCTTGCGGGTGCGATATCATGTATTTCGTCGAGTGCGTCCATGTCATTCGCGAGTGCCCTGTTGGAGGTTTCTTCGCTGTAGGCAACAACCCTTGGGGCGCTGAACCTAACGTCCTCGGGAAGGACTGCTTCGGCCCCGTAGACCATGAAAAATGGTGTGTAGTTTGTGGATCGGTTTGGAGTTGTGCGGAGGCTCCATAGCACGGAGGGGAGCTCTTCTGCCCAATGTCCTGCTGCTGGGTGTAGACGATCGAGTAGACGCTTCTTGATGCCAGCCGAAACTAATCCGATGGATCTTTCGACTTGGCCGTTGGTTTGCGGATGGGCAACTAAGGCAAACTTGAAGTTGATGCCCTTTTCTTCACAAAACTGATGTGTTTCTTTTGCCGTGAAGTTAGTACCATTGTCTGTAATGATGTCGTTTGGTACTCCAAACCTGCATACGATGGAGTCGAGGAATTTGACGGCGCATTGGGCGCTAGCCGATGTGACCGGCATGGCTTCAATCCATTTGGTAAATTTGTCAACTTTGACCAGCAAGTGTGTGTATCCACCTGGTGTGGACTTGCGTAGTGGTCCTACCATGTCTAGCCCCCATTGTGCAAAGGGCCAGGCGATGGGTATCATATGTAATTCCGTAGCAGGTGTGTGTGGCTTTGGTGCGAATCGCTGGCAAGCGTTGCACCTGTCGACCAGCTCCTTTGCATCTCTGGCGGTTGTAAGCCAGTAAAATCCTGCTCGGAAGGTTTTCCCCATGATTGCTTTCCAGCTAGCATGATGTCCACAATCCCCTTGATGGATATCTTGCAATAATTCTTTGTCGTCCTCGGGTGCTATGCATCGTTGCAATATGCTTGAGATGCTTTGCTTGTATAGCTCTCCATTGATTACCCGAAAGGATTTGCTTCGCCTGATTATCTGTCGAGCTTCTCGTGGATCTGCTGGGAGCTGCTTCGCGGACAAGTAGTCGAGGTGTTTCTGCGTCCAGACTGGCTCGACCAGAAAAACTTGTCGCGAAATGTGATGAATGAACTCGATAATGGCAACTTGCGGGCTGACCTCTGTCTCCGATGCTGCGGGTACATCTGCAGTTTTCTTGATTTTTACTGATCGTCTAGTCATCCGTTCAAAATATATCCCTGGCGGTATGGGTGTATTTGTGGAACCCATGTTTGCCAGCCTGTCTGCTTCTTCGTTGCTAGATCTTGCGATATGCTTCAACTTGCATCCCTTGAAACTTCCTTCGAGTAGGTTGTACATGTCACGATAAGCGACCATGTTCTCAGCGATGGCGTCACATTCCTTCATTGTCTGTTGCACGATGAGGTTGGAGTCGCCGTAGATCATCAGTCGGGTGGCTCCACACGCAACTGCCATCTTCATCCCATGCAACAAAGCTTCATATTCTGCGTCGTTGTTTGATGCTGGATCATCAGGTGGAAAATCCAATCGGAGGACGTACTGCAGTTTATCCCCTCTAGGTGATATTAGCACGATTCCAGCTCCTGCTCCTTCGTTTCTCTTCGACCCATCGAAGTACATGATCCAATTACTCGTGTATTCTGGCGGGCCGGGCGTTTGTAGCTCTGTCCACTCGCTCAGGAACTCCACGAGTACCTGGGATTTCACTGAATTGCGCCCTATATAGATGATGTCCCAAGCGCCCAGCTCGATGCTCCATTTTGCTATCCGTCCAGATGCCATTGGGTTGTTCATTATTGTGCCGAGTGACGCATCGTTAACCACTGTTATGGTGTGCTCCTGGAAGTAGTGCTTGAGCTTTCGAGCCGTGAGAACAACTCCATAGGCGAGTTTCTGATAGTGAGGGTATCGTTGCTTGCATGGCGAGAGCACTTCACTGATGTAGTAGATTGGTCGTTGGACCCCGTTGGCCTTGCCTTCCTCAGGCCGTTTGACTACAATTGCTGTGCTGATGACCTGGTTTGTCGCGGCTAGGTATAGGTATAATGGCTCCCTCTCTTGCGGTGTCGCAAGGATGCGCTTGCTTTGCAATGATCGTTTCAGGTCTGCGAATGCCTGCTTAGCTTCTGGTGTCCACTCGAACTTATCTGTCTTCTTCAGCAGCTTGTAGAAGGGTAATGCTTGCTCGCCCAATCGCGCGATAAACCTGCTCAAGGCGGCTAGTCGCCCGGCGAGCTGCTGGACTCCGCGTAGATTGGTTGGCTCCTTCATTGTCAAGATTGCTTGTATTTTCTCCGGGTTGGCTTCGATGCCTCTGGCGGATACCAGGTACCCAAGTAGTTTTCCTGATGGGACGCCGAAGACGCATTTTGTCGGATTGAGCTTGATCCTGTATGCGTTGAGGGCGTCAAATGTTTCTCTAATGTCCTCGAGGAGTGTATCCTCAACTCGAGTCTTGATGACGATGTCGTCAATGTACACTTGTACGTTCTTGCCAATGAGCTTGGCAAGGCATTTTTGCATGCAGCGCTGATACGTTGCACCTGCGCTTTTGAGCCCGAAAGGCATTGTCGTGTAGCAGTACACGCCGTGTGGCGTGATGAATGTTGTCTTTTCCTCGTCTTCCTACTTCATCCGGATCTGATTATATCCCGAGTAGGCGTCCAGGAAAGAGAGGCGTTGACAACCCGCAGTAGAATCCACGATCTGGTCGATTCGCGGGAGGGGAAAATTATCCTTGGGACAGTGCTTATGTAATGACGTGTAGTCAATGCATACTCGGAGGATGTCGGTGTTCTTCTTTGGAACCAGCACCGGGCTTGCTAACCAGGTGGATATCTTGATCTCTCTGATGAATTTTGCTGCCAGCAATCTGTTTACTTCTTCTCCAAGCGCTTTCTGCTTGGGTTCTGAAAACCGTCGAGTGGTCTGCTTGATGGGTTTTGCGTCTTTGAAGACTTCGAGTGAGTGCTCGGCAAACTCCCTGGGTATGCCTGGCATATCTGAAGGCTGCCAAGCGAAAATTTCCCAGTACTCACGGAGGAGTTCGACGAGCGCGCTTTCCTATGCTAGCGAGAGGGTAGTTGAGACCATCGCTGTCTTCGCAGAATCCGTCGGGTGCACCTGATGCTTTCGGGTGTCGCTGTTTGTGCTGAACTCTAATTCTGGCGCGTTTTTCTTTGTGAGGGGCATCACGGAGTGGTCCGTGGTCTTTGCCAGCTCCTGCAGTTCTTCTTACATCCCGAAGGATTTTGCGATTTCGTTGAACTCGATGTCGCATTTGTTGGACTTCTGGAAATCTCCGTCGATGGTGATTACACCATATTCTCCGGGTAGCTTAAGCTTTAGGTACGCGTAGTGCGGTACTGCCATGAATCTGGCGAACGCTGTTCGACCAAGAATGGCGTGGTACTGTGAGGGCCAGTCGACCACTTCGAAGTTGAGAAATTCTCTTATGTAGTTTCGTCGATTGCCCAACACAACCTCTAGGTTAATTGTTCCGAGTGGACAGATCGCCTTTCCCGGAACTATCCCGTGGAAGGATGTTTCTGATTCCGCAAGGCCATCCAGGTTCCTGTTCATCCGGCGAAGCGTATCCGCGTAGATAATGTTGATGCCACTGCCACCATCCATAAATACGCGGGCCAGTTCGTAGTTACCAATCTGAGCTTGGATTACGAGGGCGGCGTGTCCTGGTCGATAGACTCGTGGTGGGTGATCTTCTATTGAAAATGTGATCGGTTGGTCCGCCATCTTCAGGTATTCGGGCCTTGTTGGTGGGGTCTGCACAGCCATGCATAACTGCCTTGTGTTTGTCTTCTGAGCTCTGCGGGATGGGCAGACTTTCTGGATCATTCCTAATAGTCTTGCCGGGTTCGGGTAAGCGTTGGCTCCGGTGTTTTGCGCAGGTGGCGCAGGTAATGCGGCTAACGCCATGTTCGGATTTGCTGGCGGAGGCAGGGGTTGTGGCGGCTGGAATCCTTGGTGTCCTGCTCCCGGAAGTGGCGGGTAATTTTGATTGGCTGCTGATCTATTTTTCTTCGAGAAGGCCTCACTGATTTCGATAAACTTTCGGCAGTCCTTGAGAAGGTGTGTTGCCTTAGTTTTGCCCGTGCGCTTATCTGTAAATAGATGTAGCGAGCAGTACGCATCGAGGTCCTCCTCGAGAGTTTTGTCCTCAGCCTTTGGTCTCCACTCGCGATTTCCACGGCGTCCAGTATCGCGACTCCGCGCGAATTCCGCTGCTACCATCTCTTCACGATCCTCGTGATCGTAGTATTTCCTCCTTTTCCTTCGGCCATGGCGATCTTCTTCGGGCGCAGGTGATGACGCTCTCTCGTTGCGCACTGCATCTTCTCCATTAGCCCATTTGTCGGCTATGATCATCAACTCCCCGATAGTTTTGGGCGCTACTCGGCCCAATTCTTCTCTGAAAGCAGTTCGTCGGGCGCCCTTTGCAAAGGCTTCAACCGCTACTTCTTCCGAGATGTTTCCTGCGGTGTTCTTGAGCGTTGTCCATCGCTGAATATACTCGCGGGTGGACTCTCCGCTCTTCTGTTTGCAGGCTCGTAGTTCTTCAATGGTCGCTGGTCTTTTGTAGGTGGACTGGAAGTTTTTGCAGAAATCGTGGTGTAGGTCATCCCATGATGCGTAACAAGATCTTGGCCTTGCTTCCAGCCAGCTGCGCGCCGCGCCGACCAAGTGCAGGTTGAGATACTGCATAGCCGTGTTTTTATTCCCACGTTGGCATTTTACTGCCGTGAGGTAATCGTTTAGCCACGTCGAAGGCTCGAGTGAACCGTCGTATTTTGTGACTTCTGTGCTGAGCTTGAATCTCTTGGGTAGGGGTGCCTCGCGGATGCTGCGAGCGAAACATAGCGCGCCGCAGGCTTCGTCATCCGAGAAACTGGATGAGAAGCGCGCGCGGTTCCTCGCAGCTCTTGCCTTGTCCACCTTGTTTTACGCGATGTCTGACCACGCGTTATATCCTGGCTGGTCGTGATCAGCTTCTTTCCTTGGCTCTTTGCTGCGATTCCGCGAGCGGCTGCTATGACGCCGCGAGCTTTTATTTCTCGGGTTACCTTCACTGCTGCTTCGACTATCGCCGCGTCTCCGAGCTTCTTTTCCTCGACCACGGCGACGTGATTTGTCTCTTCTAGGAGAAGCGCTCCTACGCTTGCGCGATGCCTCTTTTTCTTTTTCCTTTTCTAGCTGTTCGGCGGCCTTCTGGCGGTCATAGGAGGCGAGCCTCGCGGCTGCCAAACCTAATCCCTTGCGCACCTGCTTGTACTGTTCTGCTCGAGGGTCGCTTTTCGTCGGTTGGTTCATCTGCATGTAAGTTGCTGCGGCTAGGACTGCGGCAGCGGGAGTTTGCGGGTAGATGTTCCCATCTTCATCGACCCGCATCAGAGAAGGTGCGATCGATCTGCTGGCTCCGCCTAAGGACTCAACGTCCCTGGATGTTGACGCGTATCCCCTCCTCGCGGGTCGGGTTCCGACCGAGGGTGTTAGGGACAGCTCAGCTCGTCGTTGACTCGATTCATCCGCCGCTCTTTTTCGACGGGCCAGATCTATCCGAGCTTCTTTGATGGTTGCGGCCGCTCTCACTAGATGGTAGTGGTAGGCGATCATGTCCTCGTGTGGCGCTTCAGCTGCGGGTGGTTTGCTGGTTCGCATAGCTTCCTTGGCTCGATCCCAGGCCTCCCGCGAAACGCCAATCTTAGCGCGTTCTGCCGCACTGTGTTCTGGTTCCGGGGGTAATTCCGATCCTGCCATGCAGACTTAAGCCAGTCGAGGCTCGTGCGTCCTAGGCGTGGTACGGAAAGCTTTCCGGACTCGGGAAGGTTCCTCTGTCGAGAGGGTGTGGTAGTCGTTGGTGTTGAAACGGACGGACTCGCCGCTTTTCTCCAGGTAGGGGCGCGAGTCGACAGCTTCTGACTCAGATCTTGATTCCTCGGGAAAGTGGAGGATTCCATCCCTGTTGGTTACGAACTTCAGGCTTCCGAACGTCAAGGTGACGCTTCTTTCCAAATCGCTGAATACCGGGCGTGATTCTGGCGAGTGAGGGGTGACCACGACAGATCCGATCCGGATGGGATTGGTTGGAGCCGTAGTCGAGGGTTTCCAACGTGAGTTGGTTGTCGATGAAGCCGAAGATGGCGGAGATCCAGCGCCCGCCGTTCCCACAGACGGCGCCAATTGTCGAATCTGTTGTTCGGCAAATCCCTCAGGTGAACCTATCGGGTTTCGAATAGGAGAACCCATGAGCGCTGGTGGCGATCGTCGGCTAGACAGGGGGCACAATTTACCCAGGTTCGGGGCCCTCGTAGAGGTAAAACCCTTACTCCTGCCTCTGTCGATCTGTATTATTGAATAGATCAGTTACAAAGATGATCGCTCAAGTCGAGAGTACAATCTCGAGCCTAAGGCTTTGGTGGTGCGGTATTGCTTGGTCTTCCTCCGGTGGTTCTCCTGGCCTTATATAGGTGGCCAGGTCTCAAACCCTACCCGGGGAGGACTCGAACTCTAACCCTACGTCGGATACATGTTTCCTAACTTAGCCCCCAAGGTAGTGCGGGTGGGCTTCATGTAGGCCTTCTGGAACACTCTTAAGGGCTTCCCTTCGTGGGCCTTGACGTTGGGCCTGAGACGGGGTGTCCTTATCCGTAGGATCTAAGATCCATCCCTTCGTCAGGGTGAGTCTCCGGAGGCCATTTTAGGGCGGCGCAACCGTGAGGTAGATCCTCCGATGATGGTCGTCGGGGAAGGCTCGGGGCTCGTTTTCTCTCTCTGCTCGTACTTGCGCTCGGGCTCGGGTGCTGGTTGCAGTGGTGCTGGGGGCTCGAGGAAGACGATGAAACAGAAGAAGATCCGGAGGCCCTGAGGCAGGCTATTTATAACCTGATGCGCGAAGATTAGCTCCAACAGCTAGTTCGACCGTTGGATGATCGACGCGTATTACGCCCGAGATTTCCAAGAAATAAAGGGACGGCGATAAGTGTTATCTCCTCGTTTCGCGTGAGAATCTGTCAAAAGATACCTTGCAGGGTTTTTGACTGACCCCAAACGTCCGTGATGTCAGTACGATTTCATCGGTGACGTCACGAAGTTCCTTCTCCGCGAAGGATAGTGGAAGAAAAGTCAGACTCTAATAAAATCCGAGTTTTGAGTTAAGAGATTTTGGGAAAAATAAGAATCAAGACCAAACGCCAACATTTCTCGGAAAAGAGTGACGAAAGGTGGCAAAACGAAGTCTCAATTCTTCCTGGGGGCTACTGTCGGATATATACCGATTAGGGGTATATCCGGCATTGGCCTAAAGAGACGGATTACCAGGGTGGCCTGTTGTTAATGAATCACAGTCCATTGGGCAACCCAGTAAGCTGATGCGCAGGAAGCCGGTTTCTAGAAGAACCCGGACCACGGCCCAAAGTGGTGCGGCTTGGAGAAGAAGACGGATTCCTTACTTTCCAAGTTATATACTTTCCGTAGTATTCTAGGTTTCCTTTCTGTAATCCCTAACCCGGCTATCTATATAAAGCCGGACGGGAGAGACGAAATAGAGGACAATTCGCTAGAAGCCAACTCGCCGAGAAGTTGATCCTCGACGAGTTAGCGGATCCATACTCACATTGTACTTTGTATACTTCAGGCTTCAGCCCTGATTTAGTGAGATTCCAGGAGTAGGAACGCCGCCTAGTTGCGTCGTACCGAACCTGGGTAAAACCTGGTGTTCTCGATCGTCGTACTACCACGTCCCCCCCGTCTCTACCCGTAGGCTCATGGCACCCCCGTCTATGATCCTTACTACGATGTCTCGACAATAAGCTTTAACAACTGAGTTGTCAATTCAGCTGCACGTGAAATTAGACTTACTCGCAATAATTTATCAATGGGTAACATTTTCATAGCAGCAATATTAGTAAAATAATAACATGAGTAAAATAGTAACAACAGTAGCAATCGTGAAAACAGCAAGATGAAAGTGTCGTAGCCATAGGGAATGGATGAACGGGCATTGCATGGATAAGATAGTTCATATAATAATCAAAGCATGGGCATTGCAGATAATAATAATAAAACATCCAAGTTCTAGGTAAACCATAGGCATGTGTTCCAATATAGTCATACATGTTCGTAATGAGAAACTTGCACAACATCCTTTGTCCTACCAGCCCGTTTTCAGCGGGGCCTCAAGGGAAACTACTGGTAATTAAGGTTCTCTTTTTAATAAAGCACCGGAGCAAAGCATTAACACTCCATGAACACACGTGATCCTCACATCACAGCCATCCCCTCCGGTTGTTCCAATTTCTGTCACTTTGGGGCCTCGGGTTCCGAACAACAATATGTGTAAACAACTTGCAGATATTCACGCCGGGCGTTCGGGTTTTTCTGAAATATCTGGTCGGGAAATTCGAGAAAAAGTATTTCGGGATGGAGAAAATGACCCCCGAATGTTCATGCCAAAAACTGATTCCATAAAATTCGGGTTCCCGATAGTCTGGGTTCGGGTTCGGGTAATCCCGTTTGTGCCTAAGTTCAGAAAGAGATAGAAAAATTACAACAACATTTCCAAGTTTGGGCAAAAAATTTGGCAGCGTTTCTTCACTTCTTGGTACAGTCAGGTTACATCAACATGAAGTCAGCACATAGCAAAATTTGCAAGCCATTTCGGTAGAAAACAATAAAAACATCCATAATATTTGACGGCACAACTACACAAGCCACAGTCGAGCACCACCGGTAGCACTCATTGCGCCGGGGAAAGAGAAAGAACATGCAGATGGAGCTCGCCGACGGCGACTCGCTGCCTGGCCGGAGAAATGCAGCTCGTCGTTGTTGCTAACGGGAAGGAGATGGTGCGGTGAAGTCGTGAGGTGGTGAGACAGCGAGGGCAGCTGTGCGAGGGGCGGTGGCGTGAGGCTGGCGATGGAGGCCGACAGATCTGAAGCGTGCATCTGGCTGTGTGGCCTTGTGGTGGTGGTTGTCGTCCTAGCTGGTCATGACCTTGTGGTGGCCGGTGGGTGAGGGCGTGAGGTGGTGAGGGCGGGCCACGACGACCGGCTGGGGCGTTGGGCGATGGGCAGCAACCGGGACTGGGTGGGCCAGTGAGGTAGGGTGAGGTGAGGGCGGGCCACGGCTGCCGGCGCCCGGCGGAACTGTGGGTACGGGGTGGCGGCTATGGACGCTTTCCCCTGGTGCGCGCGTGGGAGGTGCGTGGGAGTGGGATGAAGGAAGTGGGGACTGGTGGGGAGAGAATTAGGGATTTAGGGTTTGTGACTGTTTGCTGGGCTTGGGCCTCTTCGCTAATTTGTTGGGCTTCTCATTTTTTCGGGAAATTCGGGCTGATCGGGACAGAGAAGTACAATTCTGAATTACCCATACTTTTTTCGGGTTTCCAAAACAGCTACCCGAGAAGCTCCTCGGGATTTTCGGGTTCGGGCAATTCGGGTTCCAGAACGGGTTATTCGGGAATCGGGTTCGGGAATCGGGAAATGTGCCCGGCGTGAGCAGATATGATCAAGAAACATAATTATACTGATGAAACAATAACATGTTCAGATCTGAGCTCATAGAACTCGGGCCCAAGTGACAAGCATTAATCATAACAAGTTGCAACAACGGTGCAAAAGACTAACAACGGAAACTAGGCACTATGCCCTAACAATCTGACATTATTACAGGAACGATATCATCCAATCCCTTCCATCCCTCTCAGCCTACAACGGGGATTACTCACACATGGACGGGGGAATCATGGATGGTTGATGGAGATGTGGTGGCGGTGACGATGGCGATGATTGATACGTCCATTTTGCATCACTATTTTCTAAACTACTTATAAAGGAGCAAACTTCGTAGATACATTAAATCTGAACCGTCAAACTAACCGGATCAAACGGACCATGCTGCTCCAATGTTGAGGTACTCGAGACATGTTAAAATTACGGAAATTGCCACCGCTAAGTGGATTTAGCGAAACGGTACGAGCGAGCTTTTCCATTGTTCTTGTCCAAGGCATCCTCGCCGCCGTCCAAGGTGGATTATGCCCCGGCGGTTAGTTCTCCCGCGCCAAAGATGGTGTCGGAAGCATCGTCGGCCCCTAATCAGGCAGCTGTAGCATCATCGCCTCCCAAGGCCGATCGCCGGTCCCCGCCGGCGAAGCTGGCGTGCAAGCAGGCTTCCCCGACCAAGGAGACGCCGAAGTGGCAGATGGTGGTCCGGAACCTGAAGCGCTGGGAGGAGCCGCCTGCTCAGCTCCGGCCCCTTCACCTGCCCCAGCCCATGTTCAGTGTCGGCCGGCGGTCAGGCGGTTGCGGTCTCCTTCTTCCGCTACTTCAGCACCTACCACGATCCGGGCGCAAGCCCTTCCTGCCTACCGGCGCGTGTCGTCTCCCTTCGCAAGATACTCCAGCGTGAGTCATGCACCAGGCGCAAGACCCGCCAACGGACATGCGTCCAGAGAAGAACAAGAGGTGGTAACCCTCTCGGACTGTGGATGGATTGTTGGTGTTCGGATGGATCCAGTGTTAAGTTTATCGTCTGGATTTGGTGATGTTCCGATCAAACCCCTCGGTATTTTTTTAGAGAGAAGGTTTAATTAACGAATTCTCCGGTGGTAGGATTTGGTGGTGGTTGCTTTAGCTTCACACGTTGCTGCTCGCTGTTTGGTTCACCTGGATGTCGTTATGTGTAGGATTAATTGTTCAGGGTTGGTTTAGTTGGTGGCTGGCTGGGTTAAGTGATCTGGTAGGTACTGAGCGTGCTTGTGATATTCATTAGTACTTTAGTAAATTTCTAATGCAAATCCTTAAGACTGTTAAAATGCATGTCTTTTGTTTATGCGCATTTTCACAGTCAATATTCTGTACAGTACAGCTAGCTACCGCTGTAAACTATCCACTTCTTTTTGCAATTTCACGAGCAGTTTATATCAGTGTAATTTCGATATAGCTTTAGACTTGGTTATGCCTGAAGCAGTTATAACATTTGAGATAAGGTTACAACATGTGGTATTTTATATGGAAAACAAAACTGCCGGTCCAGATGAACAGGAACGCATCGTGTTGGGTCGATTTAAGAACACAGTTGAATGACCGACACTTCTTTCACATTTATGTTTTCCAGGTATGCATATGGTTTTCAGCTATGGTTTTCTAATTTTAGTGTACGCCTCTAGAAAATTCTCTTTGGCATGCTGCTTTTCCATGTGACAAGTTGTTATATCTAGCTTTGTATACACATGTTTGTATGGCCTACTTGACAGAGATATGAAAGATGAAAGAGATACTTGCTTTCGTGAAAATAATACGTGTATTTTGCGACTCATGCGGACTCGAAAAAATTCCCATACGCCAAACCCGAAAAAATCCCCCACCTGCGCTTCGGCACAACATCCCACCCGGAAACTCTGCCACACCACACCACACCACGGTCGTCGCCGGAGCCGGAGCCACGGCCGTCGCCGGAGAACCCCTCCATGGCGTATCCGATGTAGCATCCCTCCTTGGGCTGCGCATCCCTCGTCGCCTCTTTCTCCGCCTAACCTCGTGCACGCCGGCGATGCTCCACCATTAGCAATGGCCGTCGACGAAGAACACCGACAAGACGCCATCGCTGCATAGGCGCTTGTAGCAACATCGATAGCCCCTGGTAGCCTATCTGTCCACCAGCGGTAGCAACGGCATTTGCCCATATGAGCAACCTCGTTCGCCCACGAGAGCGTTGCCATACACCGATGGGAGGCATCCCCGTAAAGCCGTGGAAGCATCGCCATATGCCTATGGGAGCGCCGCCCGACGCTGCTGGGAGCATATGACGATGCCAATGGGAGCACCGCCGGGTGCGCGGTCGGAGCACCGCTAGCGCATGTGGGAGCATTGCCCGACGCTGCTCGGAGAACGGGCTTGCGCCTATAGGAGCATCGAACGTTTCCTATGGGAGCATCGCCTCACGCCGCTGGGAGCATCGCCTTATGTCGCTGGGAGAACCACCCGATGTCTATGGGAGCATCACCCGACGTCTATGGGAGCACGACCTGATGCTGCTGGGAGCACCGCCCGACGCCTATGGGAGCATCTCCCGGTGTCGCTGGGAGAACCACCTGAGACTGCTGAGAGCATCGCCGGCCGCCGCAGTTGGGAGCACCGCCCGGCGGCTATGGGAGCATGACCTGACGTCCGTGAGAGCACCTCCAACGCCCCGATGTTATTTAACCTTTTTTTTGTGGACTCATCGTGGACAATGTATGTTAATTTTGCACTTTAAAATTCTACAAAATTTGTTTGATAATGGAGACGTGCATGGCACGTGCACGTCAACTAGTATATAATAATTTGCTGTTATTCATTGATATATTTCATACTGGAGCATGATACTTATGTTATTTCACCTATTTTGCATGTTTTCCAATAATTGGAGAGTTGCACCCCAGAGTCAGAATTATGCTGGAAAACGGAGCGTCAGGATACTATATTCGTGAAGATCAGAGCACCCTGGAAATCATCGGAAAGTTCCTATTTCACCCAAAGATGGAGGAAGCCAAAAGGGGAGCTGGAGGAGGGCCACCAAGGGCCCTCACCATGCCCAGGCGCGGGCCCACCTCTGACCGCGCCTGGGGTGGTGAGGAGGCCCTAGCCCACCTCTGGCTTGCCCCTTCGACGTACTTCATCCCCCGGGAACCCTAAGACACAGAGAATCATCGAGGAGTCTTTCCGCCGCCTCTGCAGGACGGAAAACAACAGAGAGAGAAAAGTTCTCCGACAGGGAGAAATCTGCCGGGGAAATTCCTTACTGGAGGGGGTAAATCATCGCCATCGTCACCGTCATCGAGCTGGACTTCATCGGGATCATCATCTTCGTCGTCATCATCATCATCTCCACCATCATCACCCTCAGCTCCACTCCGTTCCGCTGTAACATCTAGGGTTGCATCTTGTCTATTTCATAGGGGAAACTTTCCCGGTGTTGATTACTACTTGTAGTTGATGCTATTGAGTGAAACCATTGGATTAGGTTTATGTCCAGATTGTTAATCACCATTATATCACCTATTATCATGATCCATATGATGTATTGTGAGTAGTTCGTGTTGTTCTTGAGGACATGGGAGAAGTCAAGTTGTTAGTAGTGAAGTAATGTTGAGTAATATTTAATGGTTTGATATTTAAGTCGTGGTGTTATTCTTCTAGTGGTGTCATGTGAACGTCGACTACATGATACTTCACCATTTATGGGCCTAGGGGAATGCATCATGTATTTGGCTACTAATTGTGGGGTTGCCGGAGTGACAGAAACCTAAACACCCGTTAGGAAACCATTGCACGAGGGAGCGTAGGATCCCGGAGTTTACAGTTGTGGTTAGATTTATTTCTTAATTATTTTCTTGTAGTTTCGGATGCTTGCAAGGGGTATAATTACAAGTATGTATTAGTCTTGGATGAGACGGTACATTAGCATAGATTCACCCACACAACACTTATCAAAACACTAAAGATTATTCAGCGGCATGAAACAAAAGCACTTGATAGAAACCTCCCGTGTGTCCTCGAGAACGTTTTTTAATCATAAGTAAACCCACCGGCTTGTCCTTTGCTGAAGAAAGGATTGGCCCACTTGCTGCAACTATTATTACTGCATTTTATTTACTCGCACTTTATTTATCTGCAATATCAAAAACCCCTACAAATTTATCTTTGAGTATTTAAAGTTATTCCTTCATCGAAACTGCTTGTCAACACCTTCTGCTCCTCGTTGGGTTCGACACTCTTATTTATCGAAATTACTATGATAGACCCCCTATACTTGTGGGTCATCAAGACTATTTTCTGGCGCCGTTGCCGGGGAGCTAAGCGCTATTGGGAAGTGGAATTGATAAAGGAAGCTTCTGTTGTAAGTGTTGTTTTTATTACTGTCTACTGCTTTATTACACTATGTTGGATCTCCTTTTGATTCCTTATTTGCGGGCACTGCTGCCACTGCTAGGGTAGTAAGTGACCCACCGCCTAATGATTTGGATCCTTATAAAATACCTATAAAGATTGTTAAACATTTTATGAATAATTGCTATTCAGGTGATGGAACTGTCCATCCTGGTGATCATTTGCTATTTTTACATGAATTATGCGAGTTCTTCAAGTGTGCAGGTATTAAAATGGGCCAAGTGAAGAGGAAATTATTCTCTATATCATTGACAGGCCGAGCCGCTGAATGGTTCAAACTGCTGAAAAATAGCCAGACTATTGGATGGGAGGAAATTGTGCCTCTCTCTTATTCTAAATTCCATCCTCCCAGTGAAATTCACAGAGATTGGAATTATATATATAATTTTTGGCATCGTGATGGATAGAGTATTGCCCAAGCATGGGGGAGATTGAAGTTACTAATGCTCAAATGCCCCATTCATGAGCTCCCCAGTAATATTGTTATTAATAATTTCTATGCAAGGCTTTCTCTTCATGATAAAGATTTATTGAATGCTTCTTGTTCTGGATCATTTACACGTATGAAGGATGTAACTAAATGGGATCTTCTTGACCATATTCAAGAAAACACTGAAGGATGGGAGAATGAAAAAGGTAGAAAGTCAGGTATAAATTATGATTATGAATGCATTAAAACTTTTATGTCATCCGATGATTTTCATAATGTTAGTATTGTTTATGGTCTTGATTCTCAAGTTGTTCCAACTTATATAAGGCTCTTGCTTCTTATATTGATATTCCCAAAAAGAAATGGGATAAGTACCATGCACCTTATAAAGATATTGTTAATTGTGTTCCTGCTAGAGATATAGAAGTTCATACCGTTGATTCTATTGTGCTTGAACCTTATATTGAGAAAATGCCTTTCCCTACTAAGGTAAAAGAACATTCTATGTTAGCTAGTGTTGTTAATAAAAGTGCAAGGAAACCTGTAGAAAACGAGGAACAAATAACTGTAGAACCTACAGTAGCAATAGTAAAGGACCTTGTTTCTGAAAATTTAGAAGAGGGACACATTATATTTTGTGAAGATGCTTCTAATATTGTCTCTCATCCTAGTAAATCTAGGAAACCTAGTATTCCTGTGCTATCTGTTAGGATAGGTGATCATTGCTATTATGGTTTGTGTGATATTGGTGCTAGTAATAGTGTTATTCCTTATGAGCTTTATAAAGAAATCATGCATGAAAAATGTTCTTGTGAACTTGAAGACATTGATGTGATTATTCAACTTGCTAATAGGGAAACTATTTCTCCGATTGGTATTGTTAGAGATGTGGAGGTCTTATGTGGTAAAACTAAATATCCTGCTGATTTTCTAGTACTAGGCACTTCTGCTAATGATACTTGTCCTATTATATTTGGTAGACCTTTCTTAAACACTTGTGGTGCTGTTATAGATTGTAAAAAAGAGAAAATCCTTACAAAGTTTGATGGAGCGTCTTATGAATTTAATTTCTCCAAATTTTCTAAAGCACCTTATGAAGCTGAATTACCTAATGAGAATTATAGATTTGAAAAATTGGCTGCTATTGCTCTTGCTCCTAACAATCCTTTGCAGCAATACATGGAAGACCACGAAAGTGATGTCTTTATGGAAGAAAGAAATGAAATTGACAAGATTTTCCTACATCAGCCAGCGATGCTGAACAATAATTTACGAATGGAAGACTTGGGGTACCACATTACCACCCAAGGAGGATCCTGTTTTTGATTTAAAGCCTTTGCCTGGCAATCTTAAATATGCTCATATTGATGATAAGAAATTATATCCTGTTATTATTAGTTGTAAACTTTCTGGTAAAGAAGAGGAGCGATTATTGGGAATATTGAGGAAACACAGAGGTGCTATTGGTTATACTCTTGATGATTTGAATGGGATTTCTCCTACTATATGTCAGCATGCTATTAATATTGAACCTGATGCAAAACCAGTTGTTGAACATCAATGTCGTTTAAATCCTAAGATGAAGGATATGGTAAGAAATGAGATATTGAAACTCCTTGACGCTATCCTATTGCTGATAGTAGATGGGTTAGTCTTGTGCATTGTGTCCCTAAGAAAGGAGGTATGACTGTTGTGCCAAATGAAAATAATGAATGTATTCCTCAAAGAGTAGTGGTTGGTTATAGGATGTGTATTGATTTTAGGAAAGTTAATAAGGTTACTAAGAAAGATCATTATCCTTTGCCTTTTATTGATCAAATGTTAGATAGGTTGTCTAAGAAAACTCATTTCTGCTTTCTTGATGGTTATTCTGGGTTCTCTCAAATTGCTGTTAGGAAGCCTGATCAAGAGAAAACAACTTTCACTTGTCCTTATGGAACCTACGCTTATAGACGTATGCCTTTTGGTTTATGTAACACTCCTACTAATTTTCAAAGATGCATGTATGCTATCTTTCATGATTTTTGTGAAGAAATTGTGGAAGTCTTTATGGATGATTTCTCCGTCTATGGAACTTCTTTTGATAATTGTTTGCAGAATCTTGATAAAGTTTTGAAGAGATGCGAGGAAACTAATCTTGTTCTTAATTGGGAGAAATGCCACTTTATGGTAAATGAAGGAATTGTACTTGGACATAAAATTTCTGACAGAGGTATTGAAGTTGATAGAGCTAAAGTTGAATCTATTGAGAAAATTCCCTGTCCCAGGGATGTCAAAGGTATTCGTAGTATTCTTGGTCATGTTGGTTTCTATATAAGGTTTATTAAAGATTTATCTAAAATATAAAAGCCTCTTACTAATCTTCTTCAAAAAGATGTACCTTTTGTATTTGATGAAGATTGTAAAGAAGCTATTGAAATTTTAAAGAAGGCTTTAATATCTGCCCCGATTGTTCAGCCCCCTTATTGGAATGTACCGTTTGAAATTATGTGTGATGCTCATGCTAGTGATTACGCTCTAGGTGCTGTTCTTGGACAGCGGGTAGATAAGAAGTTAAATCTTATTCATTATGCTAGTAAAACTCTTGATTCTGCTCAAAAGAATTATGCTACCACTGAGAAAGAGTTCCTAGGTGTAGTTTTTGCTTGTGATAAATTTAGGCGGTATATTGTTGATTCTAAAGTTACTGTTCATACTGATCATGCTGCTATTAAGTACCTTATGGAAAAGAAAGATGCTAAGCCTAGGCTTATTAGATGGGTGCTTCTCTTACAAGAGTTTGATTTACATATTGTGGATAGGAAGGGTGCTGAAAATCCTGTTGCTTATAGTTTGCCTAGATTAGAAAATATCTCTGATGATCCTATTCCTATTAATGATGTTTTTCCTAATGAATAGTTGGCTGCAATAAAAGTGAGCTCTCAAGAGAGTCCATGGTATGCTGATTATGCTAACTTTATTTTTTCCAAGTATTTGCCTCCTACCTTTACAGCTCAACAAACAAGAAAATTCTTCTATGAATTGACGCATTATTTTTTGGGATGACCCACACTTATATAAAGAATGTGTTGATGGTATTATGCGAAGATGTGTTCCTGAAAATGAACGACGAGAGATATTGAGAAAATGTCATAGTAGTGCTTATGGAGGACATCACGCTGGAGATAGAACTGCACATAAGGTTCTACAATCAGGTTTTTATTGGCCTACTCTCTTTAAAGACGATAGAAATGTTATTTTATCTTGTGATCAATGTCAAAGGGTTGAAAATATTTCTAGACGTAATGAAATGCCTATGAATTATTCTCCTGTTATCGGACCGTTTGATTATTGGGGTTTTGACTTTATGGGTCCTTTCCCTCCTTCACAAGGCTACACTCATATTCTTGTTGATGTTGATTATGTTACTAAATGGGTAGAAGCTATACCTACTAAAAGTGCTGATGGTGAAACCTCATTAAAAATGCTTAAATAAATTATTTTCCCTAGGTTTGGTGTGCCTAGATATCTTATGACTGATGGGGGGTCTCATTTTATTCATGGTGGTTTTAGAAAGACTCTTGCTAAATATGATGTTAATCATAGAATTGCCTCACCCTATCATCCTCAAACTAGTGGTCAAGTAGAATTATCAAATAGAGAAATCAAATCTATCTTGCAAAAGACTGTTAACAAATCTAGAAAATATTGGGCTAGTAAATTAAATGATGCTCTGTGGGCTTATAGAACTGCTTATAAAAATCCCATGGCCATGTCTCCTTATAAAATGGCTTATGGAAAAGCTTGTCCCTTGCCTTTAGAATTAGAACACAAAGCTTATTGGGCAATGAGAGACCTTAATAGAGATTTTAAACTTGCTGGTGAGAAAAGGTTGTTTGACTTAAGTTCTTTAGATGAATGGAGAAGTGAAGCATATGAAAATGCTAAGCTCTTTAAAGATAAAATTAAAAGGTGGAACGATAAGACAATTATTAAAAGAGAGTTTCATGTTGGTGAGAAAGTGTTATTGTATAGGTCTCGTCTCAGATTTTTTGCAGGAAAATTACTCTCAAGATGGGAAGGAACTTTTGTTATCGAAGAGGTATATCGTTCGGGGGCAATTAAAATTGTTTCCCTTGAACACAACACTTCACGAGTGGTGAATGGCCAAAAACTCAAGCATTATATTTGTGGAGATCCTTATAATGAAAATGTTGATTGTATTCGAGCCATGATCCCGGAGGAATTTATTAAGAAGCATATTTTAGAAATTGCAGATCAGTTTTCGAATAGGTATCAGTTTTTGTAAGAAAACGTTCGTGAAACATCTTCCAACTTTTATTTTTACTGTTTTTGGAAAATATGAAAAATTATGAGACGAAAACGAGGAGGAGACGGAGCCCGGAGGCTGCTCACCATGCCCAGGCGCGGGCCCACCCCCGGTCGCGCCTGGCTATGGTGAGGACGCCTTGGAGTCCGTCTCCGACCCGTTTGTACCCAGTACTTTCCTTTCGTTATGAAACTTTTTGTTATATAACCCCCCAGACCCCCCGAGGTACGTATATTGTTTTCTCGTCGTGTTTTTGTTTCGAGCTGTTTTCTGTCACGAAGTGCTCTCAGTTTTAGAAGCACCATGGTCTCCGACAACAACGACAAGGGAAAGGAGCTTAAGGAAGATGACTGATTCCCTTTTGATGGTGTGTTGGAAACCCCAAGAGGAGGGTGTGATGAGCAAGCGGCAAGAATTTCCCCCAGTTAAGAGCCAAGGTTATCAATCCAGTAGGAGGAAGAGGATCTCAGGAAGGTTGATGCCACTAACGGTGGTGCTGGCGCTTCACCGGTGTCAGCAACAATGTGGAACCTACACACAACACAACCAAAATACTTTGTCCCAATAGTATAGTGAGGTTGTCAATCTCACCGGTCTTGCTAAAAACAAAGATTAGACGTATAGTGTGGAAAATGATGTATGCTTGCAGTAAGTAAAGAAAGCAGGAAATAGTTGTGGTTTGTTTAACAGTGTGGAAAATAGACCGGGGTTCATAGGTTCACTAGTGGTGTCTCTCCAATAAAAGATAGCATGATGGGTGAACAAATTACAGCTGGGCAATTGACAAATAGAGGTTGCACCGTAGTGCACATATATGACATGATGACTACTATGATATTTAGTGCGGGCATTACAACAATATACATAGACCGAAATCCATCTGCATTTATGACTAATAATCCACCCTCAGGTTATCATCCGAACCCCCTTAGGTATTAAGTTGCAAGCAACAGATAACTGCATTAAACAAAGTGTGTAATGTAAGCAATGATTATGCACGCGGGCACTCTCACCGTTGTTTTCTCCCTAATGGCAAAAGCACATCCTCCCCCTTCACGTTTCTGTCACTCGAGCAAGGCAGTGAGGAGGCATGAACCCACTATCAAGCATAAATACTCCCTCTTGGATTCACTAGAAACTACTTGGCCAGAGCAACCACTAGCAACGGAAATCATGCAAGATCACAAATAGCATAAGCAAATAAATACTATAATCAACTTGGCATAAGTTCAATATTCATCAGATCCCAGCAAACACATCATATAGAATTACATAAGATCAATCTCGATCATGATAGGCAGCTCACGAGATCTAAACATGGAGGCATATGAGGAGAAGACAACCATCTAGCTACAGCTACGAACCCGTAGTACAAGGATGAACTACTCATGCATCACTCCGGAGGAAGGCATGGTGATGTAGAAGCCTCCGGTGATGATCTCCTCTCCGGCAGGGTGCCGGAAACAGCTTCAGAACCCCCCTGATCTAGGGTTGACGGTGACGGCGGCTGCTGAACTTTTCGGGGATTTTTTATCAGGTGTTTAGGGTTTTCCATCCGGGGGGGTTAAATATGCGAAAGGGCAAAGGCGGTGGAGCTCCAGGGGCACCACACCCATAGCTGGCGCGGCCAAGGGGCGGGCCGTGCCACCCTATGTTGTGGCCCCCCCGGTGCCCGTCTTCGACTCTTCTTTGGTGTTTAGGATGCTTCCGGGGAAATAGGCACTTCGGGCTTTGTGGGGTCCAATTCCGAGAATGTTTCTAGAACAAGTTTTCTAGAAACCAAAAACAGTTGAAAACAGGGAACTGGCACTTGGCATCTTGTTAATAGGTTAGTCCCGTAAAACGTATAAAAATGCTATAAATAAGGGAGAAAACAAGTAGCAATTGACATAATATGATCATGGAGCATCAGAAATTATAGATACGTTGGAGACGTATCAAGCATCCCCAATCTTAGTTCCTACTCGTCCTCGAGTAGGTAAACGATAAAACAATAATTTCTGAGGTGACATGCTACTAACATAAACTTGATAAATCTAATGTAAAAGCATATGCACGCTGAGATCATAGAACTTCAAACACAAACATGATAAATGGAACTTTAATAATAAAGCATAGCAATTACTTTGCATCACGAAGAGTATCTCAAATAAAGGATCATGAATAATAATGCAAAGAAAGGTAGACGTTTGTTTCAGGTATAGAGAAAGCATCGCAAAGTGATATTTTGCTAGTCCTTAAGAGTGGGGCAAAACATAAATGTTAGGACACCTTCAAAGTTCATGAGGAAGAATAGAACGAATAATATCACATTATAAAGTAATTATTGATGTTTATGGGACAAATGCACATAGAACTCAGAATGGCAAAAATGCTCTCTCAACTGTGCATAAAGTTAGAAGATGGAGACTCAACATAAAAGTAAAAGAAAGGCCCTTCGCAGAGGGAAGGAGGGACCACTCATGTGCTAGAGATTTTATTTTATTAAACAGAGGTATTAAAAGTTTGACACTCCTCCCATCCATCTTTCACAAACCATGGCTAACCGAATCCTCGGGTGCCTGCCAACAATCACATACCGTGGAGGAGTGTCTATATTTTAGGAGATGTATGTTAATGTCAACGAATGGTAAACATAAAATACAGTACGTCACAAGCCAACTGGATTCACAAGAGCGGCTCCCATGGTGAAGGACGCAACTGGTGTAGAAGGTCATCCCTCTTTCTCTTTTGTTTATACAATGATGCTTTGACTGATAAATTAGGGGCAAAAATAGTGAAGAGAATTTTTTTGTATTAATTTGGGGCTGGGAACCCCGCTGCCAGCTCTTCTATCATTTGGATAAGAGGATGAAGCCACTAGTCCAGGGTGTGAAATCCAATCAACAAGTGAAATAAAGATTCTCTATTGACGTCCTCATGAGCAAAAACAGGAACATAAAGCATGAGAATTTTAAAGGTTTTAAAGGTAAGACATGAGCAATTTACTTGGAGTGGCAGTTAAATACCACATGTAGGTAGGTATGGTGTACACAATGGGAAAAACTTTGGTTTAAGGGAGTTTGGATGCACGAGTAGAGCTCATACTCAGTACAGGTGAAGGATAGCAAAAGACTGGGAGCGACAAATCAAGAGAGCATAAGAGCCATAATCATGCATAGCGACATAAGCATCATTAATTAAAACATAAGAAGTATCAAAAGTTCAAAAACTAAGTGTTCATGGAGGCTATTCGTGACTGGTTTGTAGTCATAAACATGGTGTGAGCATGCGCCAACTCAACTAAATAAAACATTTGAAAGAGAATACCATATATTGATGCTTTACTATGACAAGAACAACTCATGAATATTTGAAGACATATTAAACACTCTCAGCTATTTGAGGCTATTCACGCTACTCAATAACCACAAGGCTTTAAAACTAAAATAGCATTGATCATGGCATGAAAAAGTTCTAGCCACAGTCTATACAAGCTTCTACTAGTATTGTTATAAATTCTACTTCAAGCAACAGTTTTCTTCTCCCAACAAGCACCATACAAAACATGCTTTAACAAAAATACTCTTTATGATACAACAAGAAAACATGAGAGTACTCACATAACACTACTAAAACTAACATCTCTAATAAGAGATGCATGCAATACATGACCTAAATATATACATCAGCTAGACAGAGATTAAGAATACAAATTATTCTCATGAAAAAACGGAGCGTGTCCCTCTCCAATAAAAGAATGCTGGGGTCCAACCAAGCTTATTGGAAAAGAAAAAAACTAAAAGCAAAAACAAAAACAAACTAAAAAAATACGCTCCAAGTAAAGCACATAAGATGCGACCGAATAAAAATATAGTTTCACTAGAAGTGACCTGATAATTTATTGATGAAGAAGGGGATGTCTTGGCATCCCCAAGCTTAGACGCTTGAGTCTTCTAGGAATTTTCTGGGATGTACCACCGGGGCATCCCCAAGCTTAGGATTTTCACTCTTCTTGATGACATCTTCTCATCCTCTTCTCTTGACCCTTGAAAACTTCCTTCACACCAAAATTCTCACAATCTCCATTAGCAACGTTAGTGCAATTGAAATAATAAATTCACATGGTTCAGTTTCAAAACAAGTCTAACACTCAAAAACACATTAGTTACTGTCTCAACTTATTTTAAAACTCTTTTTCTCAAAAGAACACCAAAAGAAAGAGATTAAGATGCAAATGCAATAAATGGTAGAAATCTGTCAAAACATAACAACTGGTAAAGATCGATTTTTTCAAAAATCTTGTATTGCTCAAATCAAAAGTGGTCAACTAAGAAAAGTTGTGTATATAACTCAGGATTACGCACAAAAAAACTCAGGTCATTTTGAATTTTCTGTGATTTTTTATGGAATTAAAAGTGGACAGCAGAAATCTGTTTCCTGCGCAGAAATCCGAAATATAGCCTCAACTTTCCACTAGAGGCTTTACTTGGCTCAACAAAAACACAAAAGAAAAGATACAGGGGGGTTGCTAAGGAAATATACAACACCCAGGTGCAAAGCACACCAAAGAAAACGAAATAAAACGGGTTGAAAACAGCGAAATAAAACGGTTTGTCTCCCGGTAACGCTTTTCTTTAACGCCTTTCAGCTAGGCATAAAAAGGGCAACTCAAGTATTTTTAGGTAAGGCATTCAAATCAAGATCTGGCAATTCTTTAATAGTGCATTGTATTTTATCTAAGTGAGTTTCAGAGGCTCCTATCTTAGTACTTTTAGGCTTACTATCTTCATCAAATAAATTCTCAGGAACAATCCAATCAAAATTCTTTTCTTGGGCTTCGTGCAGTGCCACTAATTTAAAGGGGATTGGTATTTTATCCTCGTTTTCATTATTAGATTCAGTTTTTTCTAGAGCACCAACAATGTCTACACATGAGCCAAGCATATTAAAACGATCAAAGACTTTTCTATCTTCTATAGCAACATCTCCAAATTCTTTAAACATGGTTTCTAAGATGAAGTTTCTTTTCTCAACATCTTCAATGTTATTAAAGTTGAGGAACATATGTTGTATTATGGGATGGAGGTTAACAAACCTAGCTTCTAGCATGTGAACTAAATAAGTTGCAGCAGTCTCGTAATTGGGAGCAGGTTCTACTATCGATTTTTCCTCAAAGTTATCATGCTTACTAACATGATCAAAGAATTCTTTAATAGTGTCCTTTCCAAGTATAGAACCACTTCCTACCGGCAAATCTTTCAAGGTAAGCTTAGGGAACAAAATGATGAGAAATAAAAACATAGAGACAAGAATAACAACTAGAATGAGAACTATTTTTGTGTGTGTTTTTGATATAGAAAAGAAAAATAAGACAAAAATAAAAACATTACAATAAACAAAATAAAGAGGTTGAGAGTGAGAGACTCCCCTTGCCAGAAGACTTCTTCCTCCCCAGCAACGGCGCCAGAAATTTCCTTGATGCCCTTTTGATAGCGTTTTGGAAACCCCAAGAGGAGGGTGTGATGAGCAAGCGGCAAGAATTTCCCTCGGTTAAGAACCAAGGTTAACAATCCATTAGGTGGAAGAGGATCTCAGGAAGGTTGATGCCACTGATGGTGGTGCTGGCGCTTCACCGGTGTCAGCAACTGAAAGTGCAATATGGTCAACTAGAGGGGGGGTGAATAGGTGACCTACAAATTTTACTTCTTTTTCACTTTTAATGGGGGCTTTAGGAAAGTAAATGCTTGATTACCTAAATGTGAAACTAAGTGAATACCCTAGGTGTTACGGAACAAGTAGCAGCGGAAATAAAGGAACGGTACAAGATAACAACAAGTGAAAAACACGGAGACAAGGATATGTTTCCCGTAGTTCCTTCTTAAAAGAAGTACGTCTACGTTGGAGAGGTGGGGAGCCACCTAGGCACTCCTCAATAGCACGGATGTGCACACCTTGTTCTCCTTGAGCTTCTCCGGTGAGGGAGATTCTCGTTTCCACTATGAGGTCGACTTGAAGGCGTTGACCAAACCTTTACAAGGGGTTGAGGCTACTCCACAAGTGATATGGAGGCTCTCAACAATCGAAGCTTCTTGCTACAAGGTGGAAGCTACAAGCACTAGGGTTTCCCTTGGATGACAAAGCAACCAAGAGATTACAAGATCCCAAGAGTTGTGGTGTGGGTACACACGTTTTGGCTTGGTAGAAAGGTAGATCTAGTCCTCCTCCATGAGATCCTTGAAGGGCATCGAGTTTGGTTGGAGGAGGAGGGAGATCGGGGCGTTTTGAGCTCTATAACAATGGAGGAGAGAGAGGAATGGACGAGCTACCTATCTAGAGGAAGAAGACAACTATTTATAGGCTCCTCCAATTTCTGACCGTTGCAGTCCTCCAGGGCCGGAATATTCCGGTGCTAGCACCGGAAATTTCCGGTCAGCTTGGGCCGGATTTTTGAAAAGTCCGGGGGGCGGATATTTGAAATATCCTGGGGGCGGAAATTTCCGCCCCAATACTCCGCCCCCCTCTCTGCGCGGGCACCAGCTCGTTGCCGAAATCTGCTAAGGACCAGGGGCCAGATATTTGCACCGGAAATTTCCGGGGCAAATTTCCGCCCCACCTTCTGTGCGCGGGCACTTGGGAGAACTCCATTTTTCGCTAAGTCCCAGAGGGCCAGATTTTTGCACCGGAAATTGTCGGGGCAAATTTCCGCCCTGGCTTCTGTCCGCGGGCAGTGAAAACACTTAGTCATTTTTCGAGATGCCAGAAGAGGGCCGGAATATTCCGGTGCAGGGGCCGGATATTCCGCCCCAAAGGCACCGGAAATTCCGGTGTGTATCCTGAAAAATCCGGTGGCATAGAAACCAGAGTGTAGGCCTTCTCTTTGATCTTCCGTCAAGAATATAACAATAAGCATCTGAGATAATAGCTGCACAGACTAAAACAACACTGTTAGATAGATGATACCCGTGTTATCATCATCACCAAAATCATTAGAGGGATCATGAGCTTTCAGCAACAACGTGGAACCTACACACAACACAACCAAAATACTTTGTCCCAACAGTACAGTGAGGTTGTTAATCTCACCAGTCTTGCTAAAAACAAAGATAAGACGTATAGTGTGGAAAATGATGTATGCTTGCAGTAAGTAAAGAAAACAGGAAATAGTTTTGGTTTGTTTAACGGTGTGGAAAATGCACCGGGGTTCATAGGTTCACTAGTGGTGTCTCTGTCACATCCCAATTTTGGAATACCTGTTAACACAATTGTTTTGCTAATTGATTGATAATTAAACTTTGATTGTGACAATTAAACTTTGGTTGTATTTGTTTGAGAGCAACTAAACAAACAAATTATATAATCTTACACGGCTAAGAAATTGAAAACAAAATATTCAACATATTGTTCCAATGACCTTGGCAATATTTTCTAAAGTAAATATTGATCAAAGAGTTTTCCAAAACTATCTTATGAATCCAATACTTGTTGAATATTATTCCAAGACCCAAATTAAGAAAGATGAAACACTTAATAAATTTCCATAGATGATTATCAGAAAAAGAGGCATTCTTAAATGCTTCACCAAAATATTATCAAATGTTTTTCCAACCTTGCAAGATTAAAAACAAAGGTATTGGAGAGCATTTACTTGCTATCTCTAGTCACATAAATATTTTGGCAAAGCATTGCTAAAGAAAAGCCAAGTGCTTTATTAAATAGAAATTCCAATATTTCCATAAACAGAAAACTCAAACAAGTTACTTCTGGAAACTTCCATCAAATGATCTGAAATTCATACCATTGCTTCCTTATATCAAATAAGGAACACACACAAGAGGAGACCAAAAATTGAATCCATTAAAGTCCTGAAAACATGGTTTTTCTCCACAGCAACATTTGGGATTTTGAACAAGTTTGTTCTACAAACTTTTTCCAAATGCCATGAAATAAATACCACATTCTCTATATCATAAATAAGGATGAAAACCAAAAGGGCACAAGTTTTTGAATAATTTAAGTTGCCAAAAACCCCTGTTTTCTTGACAGCACCTTTTTGAAATTTGAACAAGTTTGTTCTATGAAGTAACTCAAAATGACTTGAATTTTCTACCACATAAGGAACACATCAAATAAGGAATGTGTGCCAAAAATAATCATTTTTGGAAGCTCCTAAGTAGGTTAATAAATTCAATGTCCATTTATGTCAGAATTCAAATTTGAACAACTTTGAATTATGAAGTTTATCTAATTGAGCCAATTTTCACATATGTTGAACATCTCAACTAATAAGAATTTTGGGCAAAAGGGTTTCAATTTTTGACTTGGTTTTCCTAGTGAAAACATCTTTTTTCAGTGAAGACAGGGACCTGTTTGTAAAATCGCAGGGACCTAAATAAAATCCCAGTCATCTCCTACCTCTAGCTCTCTGTAGCAAACAGCAGCCCTAGAAATTGCTTCGATGAGAAGGAATCCTTGGGGATAAAGAGGGCCCCCATGTGCTTGTGTTCCCCATTGCCCTCTATCTCCTCCCCCCACGAGCTCCTCTCTCTCCCTGTAGCAAATGCCTCAAAAACCGAAACCCTAGGTGTGAGGTCGCCGGCGATTAGGCCAAAGGAGAGCTCGCCGCCGGAAGCCGAGTGGCCCATTGCCTCCACCTCGTCGAGTAGATCCTCTCCGCCAAAAGAATCGAGCCGGAAGGGCCCGAGGTGGCCGCGCCGTCCAGTTCCTCGCTGCGGGTCCGGCGGACTCCGGCGAGGCATCGCCGCGCCCACGAGCCTCCTCCGCCCTCTCCGATTGGTGATGTGCGTTCAAGGTGAGGATGCGCACCTCCCGTGCGTTCTTCCCCTCTCCCTAAACCCCTAGAACGTGGCCGCGTCGTGGTCGCCGTCCGGCCACCGCGCGTTGTCATCGCCGGCCGCCGTTCGTTCGTTCCCTGGAAACGAGCCTCCGCTCGGTTGGTAGCCCGCGTCGTTAGCAACGTATTGATGCAGTTTAATCGCGAAACCGGTGAACGTACCCGTCGATTAGAGCTCGCCGGAGACATCCCGCCGGCGAGTGACGCAATTCTCACGTCACGCTCGCGTCATCCCCTTGACCGCGCGCTCTGCGAGTCAAACTGGCCCGTGGGCCTGGCGCTTGCCCGCGTGGCTGCCGCGTGGCGGCTGGCCCGCGAGTCAGCGACCAGGGGCTAGCTTTCCCCGCGATGCAAATCGTTCTGGCCGGCCCGTTTGTTGGATCTGGCCCAATAATGCTTCTTTTCCAATTTTATTGTTACAGAAAACTAGCATGGTTGCTTTTGGCTCTAAAAGGCAACCAAACAAATGAATTTGACCAAACTAAAATTCACAGTGGTACCTCAACTAATTCTAAACCACCTCCAACTTGCAGATCTACTTTTGGATGAACAATTTTGAAATTAAAAATGATTTGGCAACAGGTACCAGAAACACCAAAATGAGCACCATTTTTATTTTACAACTCAGAATGAAGTGAGGCCAATTGCATTGGAAAGCCCTTGAAATTTCCTAACAGTAGCATTTAACCTCGTTTCCAAATTCATTGTATTTTTGAAATGGCATGCAATTTGGTAAAACACCAGAGAGCACTTTGGTGATTTTTATAAAATAATTAAAAATGATTTTTGATGCAAACTAAATTGGATGGTCTTGTACATGTTTAGGACTATCCAAACCAAGAAGGGTTTAATTTTTAGAGCATCCTAGAATTTTTGGTGGACAGATCTTTGTTTCACCTGTTTCTGCCATTTTGGCATTTTAAGTAATTAAATTGAGTTATTATATTTTTGTGTTTCCATATTGTTTTCTAGCATGTATAAGATGTGTGAACTTGTTTTCTAAGTGTTGCTTTGCTATTTTAGCATGTTAGAATGTGTGGACTTGAGTTGGGAAGAAATATGATTTATGGGAATAGAATATGTTTTACCTCTAGTTATTACTTGCATAGTATTTTTGAGTGTTAAATATATGTGCAAACACTTGGTTTGTTGATTGAATCCAGTACCATGTTGGTACTTATATTGTGTTGTTATCACCTCTGCTATCTTGCATTTGAATTGGTAGAAAAGCATGAGTAGCTTAGTCATCACTATGAGAATGTTATGGAAAAATTCCCTCATGTGTGGAATTTTTGACATAAACATTTGTGGTTGTGTAGCCACATATTTTTGTGTGGTATTCATAGGACCAGTAGCATTTTTATTATATTTTTATGAGTACTTGAACCTTAAAGTTTTCACTTGTGTGAAAACAATAGCATGAGTAGCATTACCTTGCTTATTTTAGCATCCTATTGTTTTCTAGTAGTATTGTTATTGCACTAGGTGCTAGTTTAGTCTTTTGTTAATTTTTAGCAAGTGTGACCAGAGGCTTTGTGACCTCTTAATGCTTTGATATGCTAGTGTAACACCCACTGGTTTCATTGCATTTTTGGTGGAAACATTATTTCCCCCACACTAGACGTGTTTCTTTTATATAGTTTCATAACTAATGAGTGCCTAGTATTTTTGCTTTGGAAATTTTTGTGCTAAACAAAAATGGGTATGCTTCTGTTTGTAAGTGGTTGTAATCATGTGTGGCTTGCTAGGAAAAATACATCTTTGGAGTGTTGATTGATTCCTCTAAGTAATGCCCTTTCTATTACCACTAGTATGTAGGAGTTGCCCTGCAAATTGATACCTTGTTATATCAAATGGGATATTTTTGTTATAGCAAGTATAGATATTTTTCACTCCTGTTTTTATGACATGGACCCTCTGGTTGTATTTCAATTACTTGATTGAAATTCATCCATTGATTCTTCATGTGTGAGTAGTACTAGTTTCCTTAGCAGTTTCTGTATTGAATTATTTTCCTGCCAACTTGTGTTTGGTAGATATTTGTGTATCCTTGCATGAGGACATGTTTTCATTCCCATTATGATAACATGGTTCCTTGTTTGCATTTTAGTACTTTATTTATTATGCTTGCTTGCATAGCAAATTTTTAGTAGAAACATGTCTATAAGGATTCCTCCTTTTTAGCCATTGTTTCTATTGTTCTCACTATGAGAAATTGTGTGTTTTGTGATGAGTCTATTGTTTTGTTACATTTGTGTAGGCTCACTGATTTGTAAAAGTAACTTTTACAAATCATGTGGTTCATTTATTCTTGATGTCAATTTAGACTCAGTAGAATGGCTACCCTTTTATTTTTGTGGTTGGGTTGATAGACCCATTACCATGCTTATTATTGAGCATGTTTTATACACTTTTAGTAGTCTCACCCTTGTGAAACTAAGTGTATTTTGGGCTTATTAATATATTGGTATGAGAGTGGCACACCCACTGAATCCATGATATTAAGGTTGTGAGATATGTTCCTCCAACCTTAAGTTGTCTTATTAAATGGCATTTTTGCCAAGTAGTTTTGTTTGATTGTTTGCTCCATTAATAATTGTGTGATTGGTTATTATTAGTTTCCTTGCTGTATGTATGGTTATGCATTGTTGCTTGCCTTGATTGGTTCTGAATGTGTGTCCTTTATTCTCTTTACGACGTTAGAAAACGAAGAGGAAGGAAGTGTCGTGAAGCTCTGTTTCAAGTTCCAGTCACTCCAAAACCAGGGACACAAGGAGATACCAGGCAAGCCATCCTGATGCTTGCTGATACAATACTTATCATTATCTATCATGCATGTTTTACCTCTGAAGTTTTACAAAAACTTGATTATCAAAACTATTTTTGATGTGGAATTTACTACTATACTATATTATAGGTTACTATCATGCCAGTAGTTAAACTTGGTAATACCAAGCCCATAAGCCACCCTATGGTATTTATACCATCAAATATACTAGCCCCTAAGTGGACACCCTAAAATTGTGATTCTACAAAACAAAGGCTTTACGGAAAAACCCGGAGAAAAGGCGGATCCTTGTTCTCCGGAGGAATGTGGAAGTGGTCATTTTTGAGAAAGTGGTGTTTTCAAAAATGACACATAACCTAGTCTTCGCCGGACAACCTTTACCGTACTGCCACCCTACCCCAACATGGGCAAGGGGCTTAACTTGAAGTTTGTTCTTATTAGTGTGTGCTATCTCAATGTGCTATAGGGGATGCGATCCTCTGAACCGAATGTCGTGGAGACATATAAAGTGTGGGATTAATTTTCCCTCCGGATGCATCAGTTGAGGCATCCTGGCTTGGCGGGGATTAGCTCGGTGCCGGGGATGTGGTGAAACTCAACTGAGAGATAGACATATTCTAGCTTGAACATAGTGGATGGTTATGATCAGATACCTGATGTTTACATACTGTTGTTACAGTCCGTGATTGTTTCACGGGAGGTGTACTGGATCTGGTGGATGTGTACACCTCTGCAGAGTACAACTTTTTCGAAGAAGCCGCGTCCTCGGATATGGACAGTTGAATGGCCATGTAGCTAGCATTGTGTCAATGTTTTCAAAAAGGAGTTTTGAAAAGGAAATTTTGGAAAGGAAGTGTTGAACTTGTGAAGTTCGGAAAGGAATGGAAACTTATACCGTGGAGGTATCGTGGATGATGAAAAGCCAGATGATGTTATACAAAACAAAATGTTTTGCAAAGAAAACCTTTTCTACTCTAAGCAAGAATTCTGGAAACTGATTCCAAGAAGTTTTGCAAAGAGAAAATATTCCTTAACAAAGTTTTACAAAACCTCTTGTACATGTGATATCTACAAGAGAAATAAAACTATATTATTTTCTTCTGAAGTATCTTCTCCAACGAAGATACAGATTAAACTGACTGCAACTGTGGTGTCGTCATATATGAACACCATTGGTAGTGAACCCTATTTATAACCTACCTATTCCACCATATAAGCATATTTGCATGTTGGTAAGTGAAATGATGGATGTCTTGCTGAGTACATTCAAATGTACTCATTATGGTTTCGCCCCTGGTATCTACTTATCGGATTTGGAGAAGGAGCCTCCAAAGGATATCTATGAAGAGAAGTACGGAGTTGACGGCTTTGCGAACTAGGATCGTCTCCGGGTCAGCAGCCTGTAGGTTAAGGCGTGACTTGGGCTCAACTACGTTGTGTTTTAATTTGTCTTCCGCTGTGTTTGATGAGTTGCCTGCCCTTTGGGCAGTTGCGTTAAACTTGATCATGTGATCTTTTATGTAATACCTTTATGTATTCGTGTAATGGATGATGTATTTCTGTGTGCCAACTGTGTATGTTGTTCACGACTGATCTTTCTGGGATCGTGAATGTATGCATACGTAGGGTTTCAGACTGCCGGTCTGGGGTCCTTACAGAGTTGGTATCAGAGCCATCCTGACCTTAGGAGACCTTAGTTAGCATGGACGTCAGATAGGAAAGAAAAGTATTTTTGAGTAAAAACCTATTTATATCTACATTATTTTTATCTAAGGGAATTTTAGTATATTTTCCCCTCCTTTTGATCTTTTCAAAAGATTCTATATGCATATCAAGGGCGTCCTTGAACAGTGGTTCGAAGGGCGGGCCTTACAGAGTTAGTATCTCTCTCGGTTAAGAGTTTATTTCTTACTTGTTTACAACTGCTCCGCTCTGTTTTTGAAACATCTCTCGTATTTGAAGTTTTCTGTCCAGAAAATAGTAGGAGTTTCAAAAACAGATTGTTGCATAAAGTTTTATCAAAACTTTACTTCTATTATCTTGTTTCAATCCAAAAACTTTTATACTTGCCGATGTCCCGAGAAGACCAAAATAATTGCCTAGCTCTACAGTGATGATGGTCAGAAGTAGATATAGTTCTTCAGCCACTTCTAGGATTTTGGATCAGTCTAGTTTGGAGTAATTTAGCGATAACTCCATGAGTCGTCTCCCCTGACGTAGCTCCAATGGAGCCTTGTTTGTGTGTTTTGTCTTGTTTATGTGTGTCCATAGGACTTTGTGCTATTGTGTGGTGTAGAATTTGGTTCATCTAGGCTTCTATATGATTGTGGGGTGCTCAAAATTTGCAGATTTGTGCTTGCCCCGCTCTTGTTTTTGAATCGCCTCTTGTTAAAATTTTGCGAGCAAAAATGTTTGTATAGCATTCAAAACCAAGAATTTGTTGCTTAGACTTATACTTGTTTTCGCTTCATAATGCCACCCGTCGTGAACCACCACCATCTCCCCCACAATTAATGAAAGCACCTTTGGGCCTAATAATAGAGGACCCTCAAGCCACACGAGTTGATAGCATTGCTACCAGTGATGCACTCCAACGTTTAAAGCTCCAACACCGACAATCTCAAAGAAGAAAAGGCGTGAAGAAAACCAACCAATACTGACCAAAACCTCTATGTTTTGTCTGTTTGCAAAAGACTCGTTTTGCCCTGTTGGGTAAATGTTGCACCTCTTTATGTCCCTTTTAAAAGACCAAACTAGAGAGAACCCCTTTTAAAGTTATATACCTCCCTCCTCTAGGAAAAGGTGCAAGAGAAGTCTTCACATGCCATGATGCATAACCCCCTCAAAAGCCAATCAAAAGATCACAATTCAATATTCGACGTACGATGACGCTAGTCGTGTCTTGTCGGACAAACATGATTAATTAGAAAGCTAACAAGACTAACATGCTTTGCCTAATCTTAGGTTGACACCTAACCAAAGCATGCGAACTACTGACAACTCTTTCGAAACCAAGGAATTAAGTGACTTACGACACCTTTTAATATAGTTGGTAAAAAGGAGAAGTCACGAGAAAATAAGATGATGACCTATTCGTTTACTAGTCAATAGGGTATCATGTGTATCTACTTTGGAAACCAAATATTAGTAGACATTGTAGGTACTATGAAATTCGAGGTTTAGAAATAAAGTGAACGATGGAATGGTTATGATAGATCTAGAAAACAGCAGTTTTCCTGTTCTTGTTTCTTTGTGTGCTCTTGATTGAAATAAATTTGTGTTTTATTCAATCTTGCTTCCTAACTTATATGTAGTTGTTAGGACTTGTTATTATGTTGTTTTCTTACAAGAAATCTACCCTAGAAAGTGTGTGCATGATTGGAAACTCGAATAAGAATGAAATAGCATTTGTTACCTTCCAGTTTTATTATTGGGATTGTTGAGTGGGCAAATCCTTATAGATTTGTTGTACCTAGATTTTGTTATGGTTATGATAGATCCAGTACCATTTTGGTACTGTTATTTATATGTTGTTATCTTCATTAACTTGCATGGGATCTTATAGCAAAGAATGAGTAACATTTGCTATTTTTCCAGTTTTTATTATTTGGAATTATTGTGAGAGCTAAATCTGTGTATACTTTTTTAGTAGATTTTGTGCTATGTTTATTGGAGTCCAGTACCATTTAGGTACTGATATTTTGATGCTTGTACCTATGTTAGATTGCATGTCTCTTAATAGTAAAGCATATGTAAGCATTACTATCAGTATGCACTAGTATTGCTTCACTAAATTAAATAGCCTTATATTTTTATCTTGTATGCAAAGTTTTTCATGAGTAACCAGAGGCTTAGTACCTATTTTTTACTTGGTATTAGTAGGCCATAGCCCACTGGTCCCTTTGCATTTTGGCTTGAGGATGAAAATCCCCAACCATACACATGTGTGAAAATAGCATGTTTCACTATGTGATTGATTTCTATTTTCCACCATGGAAAATATAATTGTTTGTTCTCACCTATGCAAGTGAGAAGTTTATTTCTTATTAGTAAATAATAATATGTTTAGGTGTGATCCTTTTGTTAGCATAATATTCCTTAGGGGTATCATGTTAAGAAATGTCTCACTATCGTGTGCTGAAATTAAATTGTTCGCAAATAAAATAAATTCCTCTTGATTGGTAGATTGTTTGTGAATGATTTTAAATTGAGTGTATGGATTTTTAGAAGGTTTAGATAACTTTTCATTAATTGCATAGCTACTGGTTGTGTGAGTTATACCTTGCTCGTTTGCTAGTAATTGGTTAAAGAAAACAGAAATTGCTAGAAGAAATTTCTGCATGTTTAATACTTGTATCATGGGATTGTTTTGATGTTTGTGCTTACTAACATGAGTAAGTTTTGTGTACTGTTATTAGGTACACTTATATTCATGACTTGTTTGTTTAAGTTTAAACATCATAATAGCGTTGTTTGCTTCTCTAGAGTGAAACTAGTTTCACCACTAGAAAATGGTGATTTTTGCTCTAGTATTACCCTCTTTTTATTTTATGAGTATTTGTGTTGATATAGCATGTTTAGGAAGTTATTACTTCTGTTATCATGCCATGAATTATTTAGTTTCATGTTCTATGGTTATAGGATATGATTATCTCTTATAGCATGCTGGTGTAGATTTTTCATACTAGTGTGTTATTTGTGCAGTCCTGAATTTTTATGCCTATGTAATAGGAGTTTTTATCTTGTGTGAAGATGGCGTTTTATAGTATCTTTATGATTGTTTTCATTGGTTTTTAGCTACTGGTTGTTTGCCAATTGTTCATGATTGATGGGTTCCAAAACCTCTAATAAACAATAACCTAGTGAATAAATAGTCTATTCATCTGTGGTGTTGTTTGCTTGCTTGTTGGATTTTGTTTAAATGTTTTACCTTAGCATGAGTTAATACTTGTGTTATGATTGTGCTTAAGAGTATCTTATTAAACTAAAAACATCCAACTAAAATCATGAACATATTAAGTGATAGTTGCTTGTGGTGAGTAATAACCACTGCCATGGCTATTGTTCTGTCTGTTTGTTTTACCTTAGCAACCTAGCCTTTGCACCCACAAGCTATATGTTTAGCTTATTATATACCTTGTTATGAGAGTGGTACACCACTCCATATGTGTTATGTAAGATGTGGGATATAGCTAGGAACTCATGTAAAAATTTACGGTACATTTCCAGGTAGTTCTGCACTAAAAGGAACCAGTTGGCAGTAGTGATGTTATCAGAAAATTTTAAAATTTGGTGGTTGAGTAAAGTGATAGCTAGAGAAATTTTTAAAAGTAAATTCACTAATTTAGGGATGTACCCCACCTCCCAAGAAAAGTCAAAGGGGGGAAGCACCTACACTCCAACACTAACATTGTGTTTGTTGGCCCTCCCTTAGTCCTCGCTTGTGAATCTCGGGGACGAGATTCTTTTTAAGGGGGGAAGACCTGTCACATCCCAATTTTGGAATACCTGTTAACACAATTGTTTTGCTAATTGATTGATAATTAAACTTTGATTGTGACAATTAAACTTTGGTTGTATTTGTTTGAGAGCAACTAAACAAACAAATTATATAATCTTACATGGCTAAGAAATTGAAAACAAAATATTCAACATATTGTTCCAATGACCTTGGCAATATTTTCTAAAGTAAATATTGATCAAAGAGTTTTCCAAAACTATCTTATGAATCCAATACTTGTTGAATATTATTCCAAGACCCAAATTAAGAAAGATGAAACACTTAATAAATTTCCATAGATGATTATCAGAAAAAGAGGCATTCTTAAATGCTTCACCAAAATATTATCAAATGTTTTTCCAACCTTGCAAGATTAAAAACAAAGGTATTGGAGAGCATTTACTTGCTATCTCTAGTCACATAAATATTTTGGCAAAGCATTGCTAAAGAAAAGCCAAGTGCTTTATTAAATAGAAATTCCAATATTTCCATAAACAGAAAACTCAAACAAGTTACTTCTGGAAACTTCCATCAAATGATCTGAAATTCATACCATTGCTTCCTTATATCAAATAAGGAACACACACAAGAGGAGACCAAAAATTGAATCCATTAAAGTCCTGAAAACATGGTTTTTCTCCACAGCAACATTTGGGATTTTGAACAAGTTTGTTCTACAAACTTTTTCCAAATGCCATGAAATAAATACCACATGCTCTATATCATAAATAAGGATGAAAACCAAAAGGGAACAAGTTTTTGAATAATTTAAGTTGCCAAAAACCCCTGTTTTCTTGACAGCACCTTTTTGAAATTTGAACAAGTTTGTTCTATGAAGTAACTCAAAATGACTTGAATTTTCTACCACATAAGGAACACATCAAATAAGGAATGTGTGCCAAAAATAATCATTTTTGGAAGCTCCTAAGTAGGTTAATAAATTCAATGTCCATTTATGTCAGAATTCAAATTTGAACAACTTTGAATTATGAAGTTTATCTAATTGAGCCAATTTTCACATATGTTGAACATCTCAACTAATAAGAATTTTGGGCAAAAGGGTTTCAATTTTTGACTTGGTTTTCCTAGTGAAAACATCTTTTTTCAGTGAAGACAGGGACCTGTTTGTAAAATCGCAGGGACCTAAATAAAATCCCAGTCATCTCCTACCTCTAGCTCTCTGTAGCAAACAGCAGCCCTAGCAATTGCTTCGATGAGAAGGAATCCTTGGGGATAAAGAGGGCCCCCATGTGCTTGTGTTCCCCATTGCCCTCTATCTCCTCCCCCCACGAGCTCCTCTCTCTCCCTGTAGCAAATGCCTCAAAAACCGAAACCCTAGGTGTGAGGTCGCCGGCGATTAGGCCAAAGGAGAGCTCGCCGCCGGAAGCCGAGTGGCCCATTGCCTCCACCTCGTCGAGTAGATCCTCTCCGCCAAAAGAATCGAGCCGGAAGGGCCCGAGGTGGCCGCGCCGTCCAGTTCCTCGCTGCGGGTCCGGCGGACTCCGGCGAGGCATCGCCGCGCCCACGAGCCTCCTCCGCCCTCTCCGATTGGTGATGTGCGTTCAAGGTGAGGATGCGCACCTCCCGTGCATTCTTCCCCTCTCCCTAAACCCCTAGAACGTGGCCGCGTCGTGGTCGCCGTCCGGCCACCGCGCGTTGTCATCGCCGGCCGCCGTTCGTTCGTTCCCTGGAAACGAGCCTCCGCTCGGTTGGTAGCCCGCGTCGTTAGCAACGTATTGATGCAGTTTAATCGCGAAACCGGTGAACGTACCCGTCGATTAGAGCTCGCCGGAGACATCCCGCCGGCGAGTGACGCAATTCTCACGTCACGCTCGCGTCATCCCCTTGACCGCGCGCTCTGCGAGTCAAACTGGCCCGTGGGCCTGGCGCTTGCCCGCGTGGCTGCCGCGTGGCGGCTGGCCCGCGAGTCAGCGACCAGGGGCTAGCTTTCCCCGCGATGCAAATCGTTCTGGCCGGCCCGTTTGTTGGATCTGGCCCAATAATGCTTCTTTTCCAATTTTATTGTTACAGAAAACTAGCATGGTTGCTTTTGGCTCTAAAAGGCAACCAAACAAATGAATTTGACCAAACTAAAATTCACAGTGGTACCTCAACTAATTCTAAACCACCTCCAACTTGCAGATCTACTTTTGGATGAACAATTTTGAAATTAAAAATGATTTGGCAACAGGTACCAGAAACACCAAAATGAGCACCATTTTTATTTTACAACTCAGAATGAAGTGAGGCCAATTGCATTGGAAAGCCCTTGAAATTTCCTAACAGTAGCATTTAACCTCGTTTCCAAATTCATTGTATTTTTGAAATGGCATGCAATTTGGTAAAACACCAGAGAGCACTTTGGTGATTTTTATAAAATAATTAAAAATGATTTTTGATGCAAACTAAATTGGATGGTCTTGTACATGTTTAGGACTATCCAAACCAAGAAGGGTTTAATTTTTAGAGCATCCTAGAATTTTTGGTGGACAGATCTTTGTTTCACCTGTTTCTGCCATTTTGGCATTTTAAGTAATTAAATTGAGTTATTATATTTTTGTGTTTCCATATTGTTTTCTAGCATGTATAAGATGTGTGAACTTGTTTTCTAAGTGTTGCTTTGCTATTTTAGCATGTTAGAATGTGTGGACTTGAGTTGGGAAGAAATATGATTTATGGGAATAGAATATGTTTTACCTCTAGTTATTACTTGCATAGTATTTTTGAGTGTTAAATATATGTGCAAACACTTGGTTTGTTGATTGAATCCAGTACCATGTTGGTACTTATATTGTGTTGTTATCACCTCTGCTATCTTGCATTTGAATTGGTAGAAAAGCATGAGTAGCTTAGTCATCACTATGAGAATGTTATGGAAAAATTCCCTCATGTGTGGAATTTTTGACATAAACATTTGTGGTTGTGTAGCCACATATTTTTGTGTGGTATTCATAGGACCAGTAGCATTTTTATTATATTTTTATGAGTACTTGAACCTTAAAGTTTTCACTTGTGTGAAAACAATAGCATGAGTAGCATTACCTTGCTTATTTTAGCATCCTATTGTTTTCTAGTAGTATTGTTATTGCACTAGGTGCTAGTTTAGTCTTTTGTTAATTTTTAGCAAGTGTGACCAGAGGCTTTGTGACCTCTTAATGCTTTGATATGCTAGTGTAACACCCACTGGTTTCATTGCATTTTTGGTGGAAACATTATTTCCCCCACACTAGACGTGTTTCTTTTATATAGTTTCATAACTAATGAGTGCCTAGTATTTTTGCTTTGGAAATTTTTGTGCTAAACAAAAATGGGTATGCTTCTGTTTGTAAGTGGTTGTAATCATGTGTGGCTTGCTAGGAAAAATACATCTTTGGAGTGTTGATTGATTCCTCTAAGTAATGCCCTTTCTATTACCACTAGTATGTAGGAGTTGCCCTGCAAATTGATACCTTGTTATATCAAATGGGATATTTTTGTTATAGCAAGTATAGATATTTTTCACTCCTGTTTTTATGACATGGACCCTCTGGTTGTATTTCAATTACTTGATTGAAATTCATCCATTGATTCTTCATGTGTGAGTAGTACTAGTTTCCTTAGCAGTTTCTGTATTGAATTATTTTCCTGCCAACTTGTGTTTGGTAGATATTTGTGTATCCTTGCATGAGGACATGTTTTCATTCCCATTATGATAACATGGTTCCTTGTTTGCATTTTAGTACTTTATTTATTATGCTTGCTTGCATAGCAAATTTTTAGTAGAAACATGTCTATAAGGATTCCTCCTTTTTAGCCATTGTTTCTATTGTTCTCACTATGAGAAATTGTGTGTTTTGTGATGAGTCTATTGTTTTGTTACATTTGTGTAGGCTCACTGATTTGTAAAAGTAACTTTTACAAATCATGTGGTTCATTTATTCTTGATGTCAATTTAGACTCAGTAGAATGGCTACCCTTTTATTTTTGTGGTTGGGTTGATAGACCCATTACCATGCTTATTATTGAGCATGTTTTATACACTTTTAGTAGTCTCACCCTTGTGAAACTAAGTGTATTTTGGGCTTATTAATATCTTGGTATGAGAGTGGCACACCCACTGAATCCATGATATTAAGGTTGTGAGATATGTTCCTCCAACCTTAAGTTGTCTTATTAAATGGCATTTTTGCCAAGTAGTTTTGTTTGATTGTTTGCTCCATTAATAATTGTGTGATTGGTTATTATTAGTTTCCTTGCTGTATGTATGGTTATGCATTGTTGCTTGCCTTGATTGGTTCTGAATGTGTGTCCTTTATTCTCTTTACGACGTTAGAAAACGAAGAGGAAGGAAGTGTCGTGAAGCTCTGTTTCAAGTTCCAGTCACTCCAAAACCAGGGACACAAGGAGATACCAGGCAAGCCATCCTGATGCTTGCTGATACAATACTTATCATTATCTATCATGCATGTTTTACCTCTGAAGTTTTACAAAAACTTGATTATCAAAACTATTTTTGATGTGGAATTTACTACTATACTATATTATAGGTTACTATCATGCCAGTAGTTAAACTTGGTAATACCAAGCCCATAAGCCACCCTATGGTATTTATACCATCAAATATACTAGCCCCTAAGTGGACACCCTAAAATTGTGATTCTACAAAACAAAGGCTTTACGGAAAAACCCGGAGAAAAGGCGGATCCTTGTTCTCCGGAGGAATGTGGAAGTGGTCATTTTTGAGAAAGTGGTGTTTTCAAAAATGACACATAACCTAGTCTTCGCCGGACAACCTTTACCGTACTGCCACCCTACCCCAACATGGGCAAGGGGCTTAACTTGAAGTTTGTTCTTATTAGTGTGTGCTATCTCAATGTGCTATAGGGGATGCGATCCTCTGAACCGAATGTCGTGGAGACATATAAAGTGTGGGATTAATTTTCCCTCCGGATGCATCAGTTGAGGCATCCTGGCTTGGCGGGGATTAGCTCGGTGCCGGGGATGTGGTGAAACTCAACTGAGAGATAGACATATTCTAGCTTGAACATAGTGGATGGTTATGATCAGATACCTGATGTTTACATACTGTTGTTACAGTCCGTGATTGTTTCACGGGAGGTGTACTGGATCTGGTGGATGTGTACACCTCTGCAGAGTACAACTTTTTCGAAGAAGCCGCGTCCTCGGATATGGACAGTTGAATGGCCATGTAGCTAGCATTGTGTCAATGTTTTCAAAAAGGAGTTTTGAAAAGGAAATTTTGGAAAGGAAGTGTTGAACTTGTGAAGTTCGGAAAGGAATGGAAACTTATACCGTGGAGGTATCGTGGATGATGAAAAGCCAGATGATGTTATACAAAACAAAATGTTTTGCAAAGAAAACCTTTTCTACTCTAAGCAAGAATTCTGGAAACTGATTCCAAGAAGTTTTGCAAAGAGAAAATATTCCTTAACAAAGTTTTACAAAACCTCTTGTACATGTGATATCTACAAGAGAAATAAAACTATATTATTTTCTTCTGAAGTATCTTCTCCAACGAAGATACAGATTAAACTGACTGCAACTGTGGTGTCGTCATATATGAACACCATTGGTAGTGAACCCTATTTATAACCTACCTATTCCACCATATAAGCATATTTGCATGTTGGTAAGTGAAATGATGGATGTCTTGCTGAGTACATTCAAATGTACTCATTATGGTTTCGCCCCTGGTATCTACTTATCAGATTTGGAGAAGGAGCCTCCAAAGGATATCTATGAAGAGAAGTACGGAGTTGACGGCTTTGCGAACTAGGATCGTCTCCGGGTCAGCAGCCTGTAGGTTAAGGCGTGACTTGGGCTCAACTACGTTGTGTTTTAATTTGTCTTCCGCTGTGTTTGATGAGTTGCCTGCCCTTTGGGCAGTTGCGTTAAACTTGATCATGTGATCTTTTATGTAATACCTTTATGTATTCGTGTAATGGATGATGTATTTCTGTGTGCCAACTGTGTATGTTGTTCACGACTGATCTTTCTGGGATCGTGAATGTATGCATACGTAGGGTTTCAGACTGCCGGTCTGGGGTCCTTACAGTCTCTCCATAAAATATAGCATCCTGGGTGAACAAATTACATCTGGCCAATTGACAAATAGAGGTTGCACCGCATTGCACATATATGACATGATGGCTACTATGATATATAGTGCGGGCATTACAACAATATACATAGACCGAAATCCATCTGCATCTATGACTAATAATCCACCCTCAGGTTATCATCCGAACCCCCTTAGGTATTAAGTTGCAAGCAACAGATAACTGCATTAAACAAAGTGTGTAATGTAAGCAATGATTATGCACGCGGGCACTCTCACCGTTGTTTTCTCCCTAATGGCAACAACACATCCTCCCCCTTCACGTTTTTGTCACTCGAGCAAGGCGGCGAGGAGGCATGAACCCACTATCAAGCATAAATACCCCCTCTTGGGGTCACTAGCAACTACTTGGCCAGAGCAACCACTAGCAACGGAAAGCATGCAAGATCACAAATAGCATAAGCAAATAAAGACTATAATCAACTTGGCATAAGTTCAATATTCATCGGATCCCAGCAAACACAACATATAGAATTACATAAGATCAATCTCGATCATGATAGGCAGCTCACGAGATCTAAACATGGAGGCATATGAGGAGAAGACAACCATCTAGATACATCTACGAACCCGTAGTCCAAGGATGAACTACTCACGCATCACTCTGGAGGCAGGCATAGTGATGTAGAAGCCTCCAGCGATGATCTCCTCTCCGGCAGGGTGCCGGAAACAGCTTCGGAACCCCCCTGATCTAGGGTTGACGGTGACGGCGGTTGCGGAACTTTTCGGGGTTTTTGATCAGGTGTTTAGGGTTTTCCATTCAGGGGGATTAAATAGGCGAAAGGGCAAAGGCGATGGAGCTCCAGGGGCCCCACACCCGTAGCTGGCGCGGCCAGGGGCACGCCACCCTATGGTGTGGCCCCCCTGGTGCTCGTCTTCGACTCTTCTTCGGTGTTCTGGATGCTTCCGGGGAAAATAGGCACTTCGGGCTTTGTGGGGTCCAATTCCGAGAATGTTTCCAGAACAACTTTTCTGAAACCAAAAACAACAGAAAATAGGGAACTGGCACTTAGCATCTTGTTAATAGGTTAGTCCCGGAAAACGTATAAAAATGCTATAAATAGGGGAGAAAAAAAGTAGCAATTGACATAATATGATCATGGAGCATCAGAAAAATTATAGATACGTTGGAGACGTATCATTGACCCACAAGATCCTAAGCCGAAGGAGGAGATCAAGAGTGAAGCTAAACAAGAAGTGGAAGAAACTCCGAGTGCGTACCCTCACGCTACCGTCGCAAGCATTAGAGTGGTGGCTAATCCCTTGAAGCTCAAGAGAGGCGCGCGAATGAGCACCGGAGGGAAGGTTCCACGTCACTCCTTAGCTTCGAGGACACCTACTTCGGGCATCAAGAACCACTTCCACACATTAATCCATGATTATCAGTACAAAAAGTTGCCCCGTAGGGATTTGCCCTCTATGTGGGATATCAATCGTTCTAACCACGCAGGAAAGACAATGGATTGGGGAAGTAACTCCAAAAGTGGGGATACGAAGGCCGAAAGTCACTCCAAGAGCTGGGACTCGAAGGCCGACATGCTCATGAACCGTGTTGAGAACAATATGGAGATGATCCGTAATCTCACCTACCTGATTGAAGAATTCAAGGAACTGGTTGAAAAGCCCATTAAGGATTCGTCATCACTACCGAAGAAATAATTCGTCATTGGTTTTGGTATCCTCTCGGCTTGTTCCAAGCTTGGAGGGAGTGCCGCGGTATCACATCACTATCTTTCATCCTTTTACTTTTTCAGTAGAGTCATATCATGAGTAGAGAAGTTATCATATAGGATGGTTTGCAGTATGGAAGTATCGCTTCTTAGTTGGTTATCGTTGTATCCCTTGGTGTGAGTTGCCGGAATGAATTGTTAATGAGAAGTTTCATCATTTACTTTCTGCACACCTTATTTTAGATTTCTATTTCTGTCATATGGTTGAGCTTGATGTTAGTATTTGGTGTCACTCTAGAGATCATCAAGTTAATCTAGTTGGTTTTGGCAAACTTAGCTTGGGTCAGTAGAAATAATATTTTGAGATGCTAGTATAAGAAAGAGGAATTTTCCTATTAGATCATAAACTTAGTATTCACAAGTTAAGATCGTTTGTGCTTTCAATGAAGATTGCATGATTGGTTTTATCATATGTATATTTGTTTGTTTTTCCTCAACTCTTATGCTTGCTACCCAACCTTGCTAGCCTAAAGCCCTGTACCGAGTATGAGCTCTACTCGTGCATCCAACCTTGAACCGAAAAACCTGCCAATTGTGTCCACCATACCGTCCTATACGTGGTATTTCACTGCCAATCCAAGTAAATTCTTCGTGTTCTACCTTTAAAACCTTCAAAACTATTGAACCTGTTTTGTGCTCTTGTTTTAGCTCATGAGGAAGTAGTGTTAAATTTATTATGTCTTATGTCAAGCAAGGTTCTTCCTCCCTTTCACCCAGATGAGTTTGAAATATGTGCTCGTCTTAATATTGCCGAGAGCTGGTACCAAATATCATGAAAAAATAAATATAATGGATGAAAGGAACTTCCCCATGGATTGATGATTGATTGGTTGGCACCCGAGGATTCGGTTAGCCATGGTTTGTGCAAGCAAAGGTGGCGGGAAGTACCAATGATGTGGAAAAGAGAAAAAGTATCAATGGAAACCGCTCTCAAAAGACCAACAACCTTGCTTGATATAGGATATAATAAGTTTTTCATTGCCATTCGTTGACATAGACATACACCACTCTCAAACTTTATTTTCATTACCTCTGACTCGTTTAAAACAAAAAGCTCTAGCACATGAGTGATCCCTGCTTCCCTCTGCGAAGGGCATATCCTTTACTTTTATGTTGAGTCAGTAAACCCATTCCTTTCTATCTCCAGCAAGCATTTGAGTTGTTGTGATCTCACCATCTATATATTGATTTATTCAATCATGTTTTCTATCCTTCTTTGTTTATCACATGCTTTATTATCTGAATGAATATTACTTTGAAAGCTATGAATCACTTTAAAAGGATTGTTATAATTAAACATGTTAAGATAAGTATGATATCATTAAATGTTCTCTGACCAAGAATGAAGTTCGCCATCACCAATTTTGATTCTCTCTTTTGCATCTTTGTTTGTGACTCCCATTAATTGTTTCAAGTTAAGTTATATGAGAGGAAGTTTCTGTCTATAATGATTGGTGCATAGATAAATGTGATGCTTCTTGTCCGTATTTTATTTATCGACTCTTCACTCCATAAACCTGTGGTCATGTTTACTGTAACAGCCCAAGTATGAAAACTACCCCATAGAATGTTTGATTTCTTGTTATTAAAGTATTGCATCATGTCATCATATTGTTTCCATGTTGTTTGCTTTTGTTTCTAAATTGTTGCATTTGTTTTCCACTGTTTTCACAACTCAAATTCAAACCTCACTCAAACAATGTTTTCATACTTGTTCTGTTACAACTTTTGGAATAAAAATAACAAGTGAAAACAACCAAATTGTTCCATTTTATTCCATGTTGATCAACTAATAAAATGGTGCTTTTATTTCAATTAATTAATTCCAAATTGGTTTTCAAATTCAAAGCAAAATCATCAGCAACACCTCATTTGGAAATTATCAAATATCAAACCATTCCAATGTTTCTAATCCAACTAATAATAGGGTTCACCCTATTAAGTGGTTGTTTTTATATTAAATTAACAAAATCTTCCAATTTCAAATCAAATTCATTCAAACAGCACCCAAGTTGAGTTATAACCAATTTATAAACATTATCACTTCAATCAACTAATTTTAATCTTTTAATTCATAGGGGCTACCCTATCAAAATGCTTTTATTTCATAATGTTGACTTAATATGAAAATTCATTCAAAATTGGTTTAAATACCAAACAACAATTTATTTTCAAACCTTCTGTAAAACAAAAACTTGGCAGTGTTTTCTTTTAATCAAATTAGCTTAACCTAATTTTCCTACAATTTTACTAACCTAAAATATCTCCTTTTTCTTCCATTTGGTTTTCAGCAAAAAAAAAAATAAAAACAGAAAACAGGAAAATAGAAAAGAGAGAGGGAGAAAGCCAGCCCATCTTTTCACTCAAGCCCACCAACCACTTGGCCCAGTACCCTTTCCTCCCTCTTGTCGTCTCCCTCGCAGGTGATGTCACGTTCTGTACGATCGCTCCCCCTCCGTTTGATCATCCTCTCCCCCTCCCGATGCCATGCCGTACACCTCCTCACCCCCATAAAACTACTCCTAGCCCTAACCCTAGATACCTAACCCTAGCGCCTTCCTTCCCGTCGCCGCCATTCTCCTCTCTGCTAGCTCCCCCTTCCTCTGAATGTCTGAACCCTGCAACCACCGAACACCACTGTACCTCACCCGAGCTCCTCCAACTCCGGTGGTCGCCGGAGCTCCGGACCCCCTTCGGCCGCGCCAGCAGCGGGAATGGAGCCGCCGCTCTGCCCTCTACGCCCCTGTGCCCTCGGCCAGGCCCGGGATGTGCCGTGGACGCCGCCCCGTCGCCTCCCGTCGCCGGCGTTCGCCACTGCCTGCTCCCTGTCCGCCCGACTCCCTCCTCCATCGAACCCCAAGGTGAGGCCGCCCCCATCGCTTCTCTCCCCCCACTCGCCTCCTCCCTCCTCTCCCTAGGGCCGCACCCGCGAGCCCCTCCTCCACGGCGCCCCTTCCGGCGAGGGCAGCAGCCATCGCTGGCCATGGTTTCTGTCGAGCTCTGTACCTGTTCGTGTTCAGTTAGTTTCAGAAACCATCCCGCAACCACAGCACATAAACACACACTGCCCCACCTGTTACAAACACAAGCAATAGCCCATCTGGTTCAGAGCCCTTGAGCGCAGCAGGGAGGTGGGGGGTTCGAATCCCACCCCCCTGCAGAATAAAACCCCTTTTTATTTTTGCAATGCCTTGGTACAGGAACTTCCAGCAAATCACCATTAGGTCCCTGCTGTAATTTCTAGCTCCTTGTTTAATTTTTCTAAGTCCCTAACAGGTAATAAAAATGGCAGATTGCACCCTAAAGTTGTAAATTGCATAAGAAATTCATCCCAACTCCAATTTTAACTTTTTAAATATGTTTTCTGTCCCAAATTGAATGATCTATCCAAATATAAAATTTGTTTACTGTTTTGAATATTTTAAATTGGTGCAATATTTGAATTCTTGTTTAAATCACTTAATTTTGCAAAATTCATAACTTGGGCATAAAAATTCCAAATTCAACAAACTAAATATGTTTTCCAATCAACTTTTCATGTACTTTCCAAATATAAATTTTGTTTGCTGTTTTGAATAATTTAAATTGCTGAAAACAACTGTTTCTTGTTTATTGCATTTAAAATTGCCAAAATAATAACTTGCTCATTTTAAATCCAACTTCAACAAATGAAATATGTTTTCCATGCAAAATTAAACCACCTTTCCAAATATAAAAATTTGTTTCATGTTTTGAATAATTAAAATTGGTTAAATGATTTAAACCTTGTTTAAATCATTTAATATTGCTAAATTCATAACTTGATCAAATCAAATTCTTTTGGGACATATAAAATATGTTTTCCAACCATAAAAGTATAAACTTTTCAAATATGAATCTCACTTAATGTTTTAAACAAATAAAAATTCAAATAAGTTCATGTTTGAATTAAATCCATTTAATTCTTGCTTACACTTGTTTAATTCATAAATAAGTTATTCCAAATCCTTTTTCAACAAGTGAAACATGCAATCCACCTAAAATTGTGTGTTCTTATCAAATATAAACTTTGTTATCTATTTTGAACAATTAAACTTGGTGAAAACAACAAATGTTTGTGTGACACCTTTAAGTAACCCAAAATTCCCAAACTTAACAAATGAATTTCCAAACTTGTTAAACCTTATTTCTATTTGATTCTATTGTTGTTATTTTGTTGTTTTCTTCATCCATGCATCATGCTAATTCACCTACACAAGTTGGTTAGTTGTAAAACAATTAATTCAACCATAATTCATGGGCTTTTCCTATGCAATCCAATTGCATGTGGGTCCATTTAATCATGTTGTTATCTTGTCAACTAGTTTATTTCTATGCATCCATTAAATTGACATGCATCATCCCATTGTTTGTGCACTATGCCATGTTATTGATTGTTTATCTTTCTGCATTGTTTGTTTGCTTCTTCTCGGATAAACGACGACGTTGAGACCGACGATACTTACGACACCCCTTCTAAGGATTTAGCTCAGTACCAGGCTACTGGGTTTTGCAGGCAAGTTATCACTCACATGAACCATCGTGTTCCTTTCAACATTGGTTACCGATACTTTCCGTTGTTCTTTTCTGCTAGCCTTAGTAGTAGTTGTTTCTGTTGCGAACCCATCACATGAATCCTTTAACCCTGATACTGCCTCACCTCCAAACCTATAACCATTGCTTGTTGCCCGTGTCTTACTAGCATGCTTAGGTGGTTTTGCTCGAGTCTGTTATCCGTTACCTTCAGTTACTGTATTTCATTATGTTCTGGGGGCTCGATGTTTAATCAATCAATCATGCTACTGTTATTGTTAACTAATAATTTGATGATAAGGCACCGGCAGGAGGCCCTGTGTGGTTTTGAGGCCTGCTAGTGTCGACCCTAATAGGAAAAGGGTCTTGTCTACTGATCCATGATGAGCGCACTAACCGCATGTGGGAAGCGAGTATGGGCGCCCCCCTCAACTTGACCTGATTCGCATCTCGTCCAAATCGCCTCATTTAGTTCGTGTTTTCCATTTGCCGCATGCATGTTTTTGCGAGCCCAGGCCAGGGTGGAACTTTCGTAGTCGGCATATAGGGGGACACGTTCTTAGAGTGCTATGAGGGTCCATTTTCTTCTGGGCTCGATTAGCCGTGCGCCCAAGGTGCTTTGGGCTTGATGCGAAGAATGGTTGGTTGTGTAGAGTACCCCGCTTGGTGGGTTAGCTTCCCATCTGGCGGGTTATTCTTGCGTGTACGGCCAAATTGGTGCAACCCTGCAGGGATAATCTTCTCGAGAAGCCGTGTTTTCCGCGGTTATGGATTACTTGGTGAAAGTACTGGCTAACAAGTACTCAGGACAACTTAAACATAATGATCAAACATGTTACACCCAATGGTTAATAACTTGACTAGTAATAGGTTGATGACACAATAACTTGATTCACCTTTAATACAACTGTGTGAGTTATCCTCGGATTGCTTCTTTGGATAAGGGGCGAGATCCAGGATGGGTTTGTTTGAAGTTATCTTTCAGTTGGTTACAACCCTCGATCTTATCTCCTTTCTGTTAGCCGGAAGTGGTAGAATCTCTGTAGTTGGTTAGCGCAGCCAGTTGCAGCATCTTTTATATCCCCTTTCCTCCGTTGAACCCAAGGCATCTGTGCTTGGTGTTGACGGGTTACACTTTGGTGAATTGTGAGTCTTGCTTGCCAGTACGTTTGTGTACTGACCCCTTTGGGGCTGTGGTTTCCGCAGACCTACGTTTCCGAGGATCTACATGGTGGCTACTACGTGGAGTATGACGAGACTGCTGACGAGTAGATAGTGGACCCGGGCAGGATCCGAGACTTCGTGGATGGGCTCCGTCTGTTTGTTTCCGGCCTCTTAGGCCTATTTGGTTCTTGTCTGTACTCAGACATGTTGAATGCTTCCGCTGTATTGTAATGATGTATTGTTGGGGCATGTGCCCTCTGAATGATTGTATTTGCTATCTCTGCTCTAATGAGAGCCCTTTGCAAGTTATTTCCTTCTTTTGTGTCGTAGAGATCTGTTGTGATATCAGTTGTTCAACGCCGTTGACGTACCATGTGTGTATGGTTTGAAGTACGTCGACGGAAGTGCCTTTGATCTCTAGTGGATAGTTTACATCGACGATGGAATAGCAGGGCTTGTGTTGTCGCGCATAAGCGCAGGCCTACCAGGAAGCTGGGACGTGGGAGCAGTTATGCCCCATAATCCAAGCAGCTGCTATCCAGTTCGTACGGTGAGTATCCCCTAGAAGTCAGGGTGCGACAAATGGTATCAGAGCCTGTCTGCCTGTAGGATCCCTTTTTACTGGTCGCAGTTGAGTCTAGAAACTATTTTGTAGCTATATAGGAACAAAATGAAACGTGAGAGTAGGAATTCTGTTCTTTTTCTTCTTTTCCCCACCCTCCCTCCCTTTTCTGGTAAGGAAGTGCAACGTTGATTTTTCCCTTCTCATCTAAACTTTCAAGTTAGGATTTCACGTATCCTGGTTTCTCTAGGATGGTTATATCTACTAGACCATAGGAATGGAGGTGGTTGTGACATGATTTATCATGTTGCCTACTCATGATTGAGAACGGAGGCGTGTAAGCCCCGGAAGCAGATCCTCTATTCCTTAAGCAGTAGATATTGATCCTTTAGAAGCCCGGATGGGTTTTTCCATAGTACCTCAGGAATTTTGTTCTCGTTTTCCCCTATGTTGATATCCTGTTCTTCTCAACATCCTTTTCGTCCGTTGAAATCTTGTTGTTGTTTTCCACTTCAAATCTTCTACCGGCGTCTAATCAAAACTTCCTCGTAAAATCTTATCCAGTTAAAATGTTGTTTGATACCGGAGCATCACATACTTTGGTGTCAAAGATCTTTTCCACAACATACAACCTATTTCTGGTTCCACTAAGCAATCAAATCACCGTTCACTCTTCGGGATCTCAATGTTGACTTCCAAGATAAGTAAGAACAATCCAATTCTAATGGGAGGCCACATATTCCTCGTTTCTCTCATGTTGCTGATTCTGACATTGATCTCATTCTTGGTGTTGGATTGATGTCAATAACTCTGTTCCACCTTTATTACAGATAGTCTATTCTCCAAATGAATCAAATTCTGTTCAATTATACACCTTCCATACAAAACCTCTCCCTTTACTTCAAAATGTTCCGGTGGTTTCCAAATTCCCTGACGTCTACCCAAGAAGTTTCCGGACCTTCTCTTTTCTCAGTAGGAATCTCGGGGCGCGATTCCTTCGAGGGGGGGCGTTTTGTAACAGCCCAAGTATGAAAACTACCCCATAGAATGTTTGATTTCTTGTTATTAAAGTATTGCATCATGTCATCATATTGTTTCCATGTTGTTTGCTTTTGTTTCTAAATTGTTGCATTTGTTTTCCACTGTTTTCACAACTCAAATTCAAACCTCACTCAAACAATGTTTTCATACTTGTTCTGTTACAACTTTTGGAATAAAAATAACAAGTGAAAACAACCAAATTGTTCCATTTTATTCCATGTTGATCAACTAATAAAATGGTGCTTTTATTTCAATTAATTAATTCCAAATTGGTTTTCAAATTCAAAGCAAAATCATCAGCAACACCTCATTTGGAAATTATCAAATATCAAACCATTCCAATGTTTCTAATCCAACTAATAATAGGGTTCACCCTATTAAGTGGTTGTTTTTATATTAAATTAACAAAATCTTCCAATTTCAAATAATTCATTCAAACAGCACCCAAGTTGAGTTATAACCAATTTATAAACATTATCACTTCAATCAACTAATTTTAATCTTTTAATTCATAGGGGCTACCCTATCAAAATGCTTTTATTTCATAATGTTGACTTAATATGAAAATTCATTCAAAATTGGTTTAAATACCAAACAACAATTTATTTTCAAACCTTCTGTAAAACAAAAACTTGGCAGTGTTTTCTTTTAATCAAATTAGCTTAACCTAATTTTCCTACAATTTTACTAACCTAAAATATCTCCTTTTTCTTCCATTTGGTTTTCAGCAAAAAAAAATAATAAAAACAGAAAACAGGAAAATAGAAAAGAGAGAGGGAGAAAGCCAGCCCATCTTTTCACTCAAGCCCACCAACCACTTGGCCCAGTACCCTTTCCTCCCTCTTGTCGTCTCCCTCGCAGGTGATGTCACGTTCTGTACGATCGCTCCCCCTCCGTTTGATCATCCTCTCCCCCTCCAGATGCCATGCCGTACACCTCCTCACCCCCATAAAACTACTCCTAGCCCTAACCCTAGATACCTAACCCTAGCGCCTTCCTTCCCATCGCCGCCATTCTCCTCTCTGCTAGCTCCCCCTTCCTCTGAATGTCTGAACCCTGCAACCACCGAACACCACTGTACCTCACCCGAGCTCCTCCAACTCCGGTGGTCGCCGGAGCTCCGGACCCCCTTCGGCCGCGCCAGCAGCGGGAATGGAGCCGCCGCTCTGCCCTCTACGCCCCTGTGCCCTCGGCCAGGCCCGGGATGTGCCGTGGACGCCGCCCCGTCGCCTCCCGTCGCCGGCGTTCGCCACTGCCTGCTCCATGTCCGCCCGACTCCCTCCTCCATCGAACCCCAAGGTGAGGCCGCCCCCCATCGCTTCTCTCCCCCCACTCGCCTCCTCCCTCCTCTCCCTAGGGCCGCACCCGCGAGCCCCTCCTCCACGGCGCCCCTTCCAGCGAGGGCAGCAGCCATCGCTGGCCATGGTTTCTGTCGAGCTCTGTACCTGTTCGTGTTCAGTTAGTTTCAGAAACCATCCCGCAACCACAGCACATAAACACACACTGCCCCACCTGTTACAAACACAAGCAATAGCCCATCTGGTTCAGAGCCCTTGAGCGCAGCAGGGAGGTGGGGGGGTTCGAATCCCACCCCCCTGCAGAATAAAACCCCTTTTTATTTTTGCAATGCCTTGGTACAGGAACTTCCAGCAAATCACCATTAGGTCCCTGCTGTAATTTCTAGCTCCTTGTTTAATTTTTCTAAGTCCCTAACAGGTAATAAAAATGGCAGATTGCACCCTAAAGTTGTAAATTGCATAAGAAATTCATCCCAACTCCAATTTTAACTTTTTAAATATGTTTTCTGTCCCAAATTGAATGATCTATCCAAATATAAAATTTGTTTACTGTTTTGAATATTTTAAATTGGTGCAATATTTGAATTCTTGTTTAAATCACTTAATTTTGCAAAATTCATAACTTGGGCATAAAAATTCCAAATTCAACAAACTAAATATGTTTTCCAATCAACTTTTCATGTACTTTCCAAATATAAATTTTGTTTGCTGTTTTGAATAATTTAAATTGCTGAAAACAACTGTTTCTTGTTTATTGCATTTAAAATTGCCAAAATAATAACTTGCTCATTTTAAATCCAATTTCAACAAATGAAATATGTTTTCCATGCAAAATTAAACCACCTTTCCAAATATAAAATTTGTTTCATGTTTTGAATAATTAAAATTGGTTAAATGATTTAAACCTTGTTTAAATCATTTAATATTGCTAAATTCATAACTTGATCAAATCAAATTCTTTTGGGACATATAAAATATGTTTTCCAACCATAAAAGTATAAAATTTTCAAATATGAATCTCACTTAATGTTTTAAACAAATAAAAATTCAAATAAGTTCATGTTTGAATTAAATTCATTTAATTCTTGCTTACACTTGTTTAATTCATAAATAAGTTATTCCAAATCCTTTTTCAACAAGTGAAACATGCAATCCACCTAAAATTGTGTGTTCTTATCAAATATAAACTTTGTTATCTATTTTGAACAATTAAACTTGGTGAAAACAACAAATGCTTGTGTGACACCTTTAAGTAACCCAAAATTCCCAAACTTAACAAATGAATTTCCAAACTTGTTAAACCTTATTTCTATTTGATTCTATTGTTGTTATTTTGTTGTTTTCTTCATCCATGCATCATGTTAATTCACCTACACAAGTTGGTTAGTTGTAAAACAATTAATTCAACCATAATTCATGGGCTTTTCCTATGCAATCCAATTGCATGTGGGTCCATTTAATCATGTTGTTATCTTGTCAACTAGTTTATTTCTATGCATCCATTAAATTGACATGCATCATCCCATTGTTTGTGCACTATGCCATGTTATTGATTGTTTATCTTTCTGCATTGTTTGATTGCTTCTTCTCGGATAAACGACGACGTTGAGACCGACGATACTTACGACACCCCTTCTAAGGATTTAGCTCAGTACCAGGCTACTGGGTTTTGCAGGAAAGTTATCACTCACATGAACCACTGTGTTCCTTTCAACATTGGTTACCGATACTTTCCGTTGTTCTTTTCTGCTAGCCTTAGTAGTAGTTGTTTCTGTTGCGAACCCATCACATGAATCCTTTAACCCTGATACTGCCTCACCTCCAAACCTATAACCATTGCTTGTTGCCCGTGTCTTACTAGCATGCTTAGGTGGTTTTGCTCGAGTCTGTTATCCGTTACCTTCAGTTACTGTATTTCATTATGTTCTGGGGGCTCGATGTTTAATCAATCAATCAATCATGCTACTGTTATTGTTAACTAATAATTTGATGATAAGGCACCGGCAGGAGGCCCTGTGTGGTTTTGAGGCCTGCTAGTGTCGACCCTAATAGGAAAAGGGTCTTGTCTACTGATCCATGATGAGTGCACTAACCGCATGTGGGAAGCGAGTATGGGCGCCCCCCTCAACTTGACCTGATTCGCATCTCGTCCAAATCGCCTCATTTAGTTCGTGTTTTCCATTTGCCGCATGCATGTTTTTGCGAGCCCAGGCCAGGGTGGAACTTTCGTAGTCGGCATATAGGGGGACACGTTCTTAGAGTGCTATGAGGGTCCATTTTCTTCTGGGCTCGATTAGCCGTGCGCCCAAGGTGCTTTGGGCTTGATGCGAAGAATGGTTGGTTGTGTAGAGTACCCCGCTTGGTGGGTTAGCTTCCCATCTGGCGGGTTATTCTTGCGTGTACGGCCAAATTGGTGCAACCCTGCAGGGATAATCTTCTCGAGAAGCCGTGTTTTCCGCGGTTATGGATTACTTGGTGAAAGTACTGGCTAACAAGTACTCAGGACAACTTAAACATAATGATCAAACATGTTACACCCAATGGTTAATAACTTGACTAGTAATAGGTTGATGACACAATAACTTGATTCACCTTTAATACAACTGTGTGAGTTATCCTCGGATTGCTTCTTTGGATAAGGGGCGAGATCCAGGATGGGTTTGTTTGAAGTTATCTTTCAGTTGGTTACAACCCTCGATCTTATCTCCTTTCTGTTAGCCGGAAGTGGTAGAATCTCTGTAGTTGGTTAGCGCAGCCAGTTGCAGCATCTTTTATATCCCCTTTCCTCCGTTGAACCCAAGGCATCTGTGCTTGGTGTTGACGGGTTACACTTTGGTGAATTGTGAGTCTTGCTTGCCAGTACGTTTGTGTACTGACCCCTTTGGGGCTGTGGTTTCCGCAGACCTACGTTTCCGAGGATCTACATGGTGGCTACTACGTGGAGTATGACGAGACTGCTGACGAGTAGATAGCGGACCCGGGCAGGATCCGAGACTTCGTGGATGGGCTCCGTCTGTTTGTTTCCGGCCTCTTAGGCCTATTTGGTTCTTGTCTGTACTCAGACATGTTGAATGCTTCCGCTGTATTGTAATGATGTATTGTTGGGGCATGTGCCCTCTGAATGATTGTATTTGCTATCTCTGCTCTAATGAGAGCCCTTTGCAAGTTATTTCCTTCTTTTGTGTCGTAGAGATCTGTTGTGATATCAGTTGTTCAACGCCGTTGACGTACCATGTGTGTATGGTTTGAAGTACGTCGACGGAAGTGCCTTTGATCTCTAGTGGATAGTTTACATCGACGATGGAATAGCAGGGCTTGTGTTGTCGCGCATAAGCGCAGGCCTACCAGGAAGCTGGGACGTGGGAGCAGTTATGCCCCATAATCCAAGCAGCTGCTATCCAGTTCGTACGGTGAGTATCCCCTAGAAGTCAGGGTGCGACATTTACTGAGTTCAGTTTCGCTTCGGGACAAGCGAGGTCTAAGCTTGGGGGGAGTTGATAAGTCCATTTTGCATCACTATTTTATATCATAATTTTCTGTTATTCATTGATATATTTCATATTGGAGCATGATACTTATGTTATTTCACCTATTTTGCATGTTTTCCAATAATTGGAGAGTTGAACCCCAGAGTCGGAATTCTGCTGGAAAACGGAGCGTCGGGATACCATACACGCAAAGATCAGAGCACCCCGGAAATCATCAGAAAGTTCCCATTTCACCCGTAGACGGATGAAGCCAAAAGGGGAGATGGAGGAGGGCCACCAAGGCCCCTCACCATGCCCAGGCGCGGGCCCACCTCTGGCTACGCCTAGGGTGGTGAGGAGGCCCTGGCCCACCTCTGGCTTGCCCCTTCGACGTGCTTCATCCCCCGGGAACCGTAAGACACAGAGAATCATCGAGGAGTCTTTCCACCGCCTCTACGGGACGGAAAACAACAGAGAGAGAAAAGCTCTTCGTTAGGGAGAAATCTGCCGGGGAAATTCCTTCCCGGAGGGGGGAAATCATCGCCATCGTCACCGTCATCGAGCTGTACTTCATTGGGATCATCAGCATCATCATCATCATCATATCCACCATCATCACCCTCAGCTCCACTCCGTTCCTCTGTAACATCTAGGGTTGCATCTTGTCTATTTCATAGGGGAAACTTTCCAGGTGTTGATTACTACTTGTAGTTGATGCTATTGAGTGAAACCATTGGATTAGGTTTATGTCCAGATTTCTAATCACCATTATATCACCTATGATCATGATCCATATGATGTCTTGTGAGTAGTTCGTGTTGTTCTTGAGGACATGGGAGAAGTCAAGTTGTTAGTAGTGAAGTAATGTTGAGTAATATTTAATGGTTTGATATTTAAGTTGTGGGGTTATTCTTCTACTGGTGTCATGTGAACGTCGACTACATGATACTTCACCATTTATGGGCCTAGGGGAATGCATCGTGTATTTGGCTACTAACTGGGGGGTTGCCGGAGTGACAGAAACCTAAACCTCCGTTAGGAAACCATTGCACGAGGCAGCGTAGGATCCCAGAGTTTAAAGCTGTGGTTAGCTTTATTTCTTAATTACTTTCTTGTAGTTGCGGATGCTTGCAAGGGGTATAATCACAAGTATGTATTAGTATTGGATGGGATGGTACATTAGAATAGGTTCACCCACATAACACTTATCAAAACACTAAACATTATTCAACAACATGAAACAAAAGGACTTGACAAAAACCTCCCGTGTGTCCTCGAGAACGTTTGTTAATCATAAGTAAACCCACTGGCTTGTCCTTTGCTGAACAAAGGATTAGGCCACTTTCTGCAATTATTATTACTGCATTTTATTTACTCGCTCTTTATTCATCTGCAATATCAAAAACCCCTACAAATTTATCTTTCAGTATTTACAATTATTCTTTCATCGAAACTGCTTGTCAACACATTCTGCTCCTCGTTGGGTTCGACACTCTTATTTATCGAAAGTACTATGATACACCCCCATACTTGTGGGTCATCAATGATCTCCTTCGAATCCCTGTCCCGTCAGGGCGCCAGAACAGAAACTTCTGATCCCCGAATTGAGTTTCGAGGTGGCGGCGGCGCTCTGTGATGTTTCTATGGAATATGACGAACCCCCTGGTGTTTTAGGTTTACGGGGCATAAGTAGTCGAAAGGGGAGCCCGAGGGGGTGCCTGGGGCTCCCACGCCACCTGGTGGCGCGGCCTTGGGGGACGTCCAGGGGTGGTGTGGCCCCCTCCTTGCCCCCTCCGGGTCTCCTTCTGGCTCCGGGGGTCTTCGGGTGAAATAAGGTCATTGGGATCTTTTTTGGGCAATTTCCTAAAAGTTGATTTTTTCTGCACAGAAACAAGACACCAAGGAAATTCTGCTGAAAACAACGTTAGTTCGTGTTAGTTGTATCCAAAACTCACAAGTTTAGAGGCAAACAATAGCAAAAGTGTTTGGAAAAGGAGATACGTTTTGGACGTATCAGTAAACCTGAGCTTATTAGCTTACTTTCATTAGACTAAAGTTTTTTTTATTTGAGCTACGTAACTATATCATTGAGTGGCATCTTTACAGGTTGTTCAGTTTTCGTAGATTTTTTTTGTTTATTCAATATTGTACTTAGTGTTCTTAATTTCCTTAATTTTTCGACGGATAACAAAAATTTTATAAGAAATCTCGGTATATACAGTGGCTAAAGTTTAATAAATATCATGAAACTTGACAATACTTGAACATGAGTGGATTTTATTTAATGAGTACTAACCCTACTAATGAATTTTGTGAAGTTTTATGTGGATATAGCTTATAATATCTAATCAAATTGGTGATATGAGATGAACAAAAAGACGCAAGAGATCAAGCTTGGGGATGTGTAGGTGCATACCAAGAAAACATTCAAGAATATGCAATCATCTAATCTTGAGGATGCCCGAGTCATCCCTCTATTCATCAGTACAAACGAGGTTGTCTTGTTCATGATCTATATTCCCCTTTTCACATGATAGATATTGCCTTAACATGTATTGTAATTTGATTTTATTTATTTTAGGTCTATTTGCTGTTACTAGGAAGTTTAGTTCTTGTTTATCCTCTCTTATTCTAGTTTCTAAAAAATTAAAGTGCCAAGAATAGCCTCTAAAGAGAGGAAGACGATTTTGTTTGTTTATTGTCCAGAAACAGATTTCTGTTCTTCACTGTTTGAAATTCACAAAAATCATAGAATGTCATCTGTGGCTGCAATTTTTTACAGCAAGCATCGGGTTTTTTTTCCAACTTTCATTAGTTTTAAGTTTTCTGATTTGAGGTTCATAAGTATCCTTAAAAAAATCATCTTTTCCATCTATTCTGTTTTTTTGGCAGATTATGTCTTAGTTTTGCATTGCTTCTTTTGCGGGCAAAGTGGAGTTCTTTTGATCCCAGAGCATCACTTAGATCTTGGTGGCAGTATCTAATTCTTAAAAATAAGTTCATAATATGTTCTTAGGAACTGAAGGAAGATTTTATTTTTCGAGAACTAACCCCTCTAATGAAGTTTATGAGAAGTTTTGCGTGAAGGAAGTTTTTAAGTATTCAAGAGTGAGATGATGAGGAATATCAAAAAGGGATAAAAGCTCAAGCTTGTGGGGGCGGGGTCTCTATGGATCCTCCTCTGAAATATTCAAGAATTCACAAGCTTATAAGCTTGGGGATGCCCAAGGCATCCCCTTCTTCATCAACGATCATCAGTTTTACCCGTGGTACTATTTTTTTTCCTTTACGCATTATGTGTTATTCTTGGAGCATCAGTTTGTCTTTACTTTTTGTTTGTTATTGTTCTATCCTATGGTATTTTAGCTTTTCACAAAAATAGAAAGTACCAAGTTTTACGCATTTGGTTTTAGTTGATGCATATTTAAGGGCTTTTTCTGTTTCCAACATTTGATGCTCACTGTACGATTTTTCATATTTTACTGAAAAATTGAAAAGTCACGAAAATTTAACATATTATCTATTATCTAATCCTTTGCATGTACAAAAATTGGAAAAAAAATCTGACATGTTTAAGTGCACCGAATAAATAAGTTTTCCAGCTGCTGTTTTTCTGGACAGATTCTGACTTTTGTTGTAAGAGTGGCATCTTTGCATTTTCATTTGATTCTTTTTGGGTCTTACCTTTTATTTATAAGTTGGACACTTAAGCAACCTTTGTGTAGTTCAAAAACAAAATTTGATTTGGTTTCATAGCAGCACTTTGGGAATATTATCTATTGCACTAATGTCTAACCGCATAAAAGATTGGGAAAGTTTTTGTGTTGAAGTTTTTTCAGAGAGAACGAAGAAACACTAGATAGAGAAATATTGAAGAATGGACAAAGCCATAAGCTTTCGAATTTCTCTGCATCCCTCTTCACCAATAACCCCTCGGTTTGCAAACCTTTAAACTTTATTTTTCGAGAGACGTAGAAACTTGAACAAACTTGGAGCGTCTGTATCTTACTATTTATTTGTCTTAGCAGCAAACATCAGTTACATTAATAAGTTGATCGTCACATCTTTTACTTATCCCATGTTTGGAGAGGTAGTTCGAAGTTTACTTGGTTAATGTATAATTTCTTGAAACTTAAAAATAATGTGTGAATAATATTGTTTAGTAGTTTATGTTTTCTTATGGTTAGTCTCAACTAGCTAATAGTATATATTATGTTATTTTGATGTTACCATGCATTGTCATGTTCATGAGATGGTATGCCATTGTGGTATTCTCCTCTGAATGATTTACTTGAATCGACTTGGCACATGCTCACACATGTTTATGACTGAAAACAAAAGTCAATCAAAGCCTTGATGATTTATTTTGCCTCAGAGTTTTTGTATCACTTGTATGTCATTGCTAATTTTATTCTGTCGCAAGTATGATTATGACGGTTGTGCTCTGTTGGTTGTTGCTTCCAAGTCTATTGCTAGCCTCCACTTGTACTGAGCGGGAATGCCGCTCGTTGATCCAAACCCCTGAAAACCAAGTTATTCCAAAGAGTCCACTATAAATTTCTATGCATGGTATTTCAAACAATTCCAAGTAAATTTGCATGTGCTACCTTTAAAACCTTCAAAATACTTCTCATTTTGTGACACTGTTTTTAGCTCATGAGGACATAGTAGTTGGGTTTATTATCTTCCATACTAAATTAAGTACCCTGACTTGCATGCTTCATCTACTTGTCAATAATTTTGCAAAGAGCTGGTTAGACCATTATAAGATAAAAAGTAAAACAAATAAATAGGCACTCCTCCATGGTATGAGATTGTTGGCAGGCGCCCGAGGATTCGATTAGCCATATTTTGTGAAAGCAAAGGTTGGGAGGAGTGTCCTACTATATAAAAGTGCATGCTATAAATGCCTAATATCAATAACTTGGAACCGCTCTCAACTTGTTTAGCATGGAAGATAATAAGAACTCTATTGCAATTCGTTGACAGGAACAACCACCTCCAAAAACAATTTTTATTTCTGTTTTATAAATGAAAAGCTCTAGCACATGATAAATCCCTGCTTCCATCTGCCAAGGGCCAATCTTTTACTTCTATGTTGAGTCACCATTCTTTCTTTGAGCACCCTCTCGAGAGCATAACTGCCATTCTTAGTGAAATGTACTTGTCCCAGAATACGGTTAACCGTGACATAGCTTGATGCTTTTATCTCTGATATCTTTATATCTAGTCTTCATTTAAAACTCCAGAGGTGTCCGGGCATTTATGTTTTGCTATACAAATTCAGGCAAGCGATATACCACTCTACCATGCTTTATTATGGTCATTACAATCTTGTTGATGTTTATAAATTTCATACTATGAACTCTTAGTTCGTTGATATCTTTTCATTAGGTAACATGGTTGCTAAGTTTTACTATCCATACATCATGCAATTGTTAAAGACCCGATCATAGCATTTACAATAAAAAATTATTTTTTAATCATTTACCTACTCGAGGACGAGCATGAATTAAGCTTGAGGATGTTGATACGTCCAAAACGTATCTATAATTTTTGATGGTTTCATGCTACTTTTATGCTTTTGATAATTGTTTTTATATTAAGTTTATGATTTATTTGGACTAACCTACTAATAATTGCAAAAGTGCACAGTGTTCTTGTTTTACACTTTGATGTGTAGGAATTATCAAAAATACAAGAGGAAACCTTGTTGGAGTCGAATTGGGCCTTTCCTGAAATCTGTCTAAAAACTAGTTTTAAAGATTGCCACGTTACGAGTCGAAGACGGCGTACAACAAAAATCTCCCCGAAGACAAAATTGTGGGAAATTTTGTGATAAATGTTCTAGACTGAAAATTCTCCTGATTTCGAGTCCGCGCGGCCGAGATACGCCCAATTTACTGCAGCCCTAGATAGGATGACGGGATTTTGGGAGGATATATAAAGAGAGAAAACCTAACTCGTGGAGAACTCCTCCACCCACGAATTGAAGTCACCAAAAGCCACATTTTTCCTCCCTCGTGGATCCCATCTCCATGGGGGAGGGATCCCAAGAAGCCACGAAGGAAGGGGGCTAAGGGGCGATGCTCCCCCATGATGTCGGCGACGCAGGGAAGGAGTCCCTGCGCCACCGCCCTGCGCTCCTTGCTGTCTCCTTCGCCATCTTCACCACCATATCCATCGCCAATTCATCCTTGTATACAGTGGTTCATCCTCCCACACACCTCTGTACCGCTCTATGTAAATATGGTGTTTGATGTTATAAATTATAATCCTATGATCTATGTCATGTTTGTGTGGTTTCTTTGTTCCTAGATTGAATGGTTGTATGTCTTTGGTTCATTAGAGTTGTATGTTGATGTCCTTTGGTGTCCATTATATTTGTGTGCACATGGATCAAACATCATAGGTTTGTAGTATTTGCAAGAGAAAGGGGGTAGTTCTGCCGGAGTGACAGAAACCTAAGGACTCGATCCGAGATGTTGCATGTATGAGAGTAAGAGGACCTTGACTTAAGCCTATGGTTGGGGAAAACTTAATGGTTTTTTAGTGTTTATGGATGTTCATTAACAATCGAATCATATAGCATGTGTAATCAAGCTGAGAGCACATATATTTAGCCTCTCCCACGTGGAAAACTGCACCAAAGACAATGAACCAAGTATCTTCACTAGTTAATCTTGTACAAATCCATCACACTTTCCACCACTTGTCCATACTCATGGTACTGTTAGTTTATAGTCATCCAGTATACTTTATTGCTGCAACAATTAATTTTACTTTCCTGTATTTATTATCCTGCAAAACTATCTTGTTTACCCGTATTGTTACTCTAGTTTTATTTCCTAGATATTGCAAACATTTAGTGTGCAAAGAGCTGTATTAGTGGTTGATAGAACTTGAGAGAATACTTATCCTACCTTTACCTCCTTGTTAGGTTCGACACTCTTACTTATGGAAAAGGCTACACACGATCCCCTACACTTGTGGGATATCAAGGGCTCCGCGGTGAAGGTGGTGATGGTGCCCAAGAATAAAGTGGACGAGTTCTGGGTGGAGGTTGTGCTAGGATCCGGCGAGGTGGTGTCGTGGTTTGGTGTGAGTCTGGACTTTTGGGATGGTGGTGGAGCAATTTATTGGAGGCCAGAGCTGCTGGGATGATGCTAGCTCAATTGATTATCTTGATTCAAAGCTCCATCCACTATGGAATTTATTTAGAAAAATGTACGATCCAATCTATCCTCTCTGGGTCTCTTTAATCTCCTTTACATGTTCACCTCTAAGCTTTTGTTTCTGGAGCAACTCAATATCATAAATGATGTGAAGAAGACGAATTAATTTATGAAATCTCAATACCATAAATGATGTGAGAGCATCAAATCCAACCTATCAAAGAAGGATCCGCATGTCCACTTCAAGATCGACCCATATTGAAATACATGTGGTATTCCTCTTGGCACTATGCACCTTATTTGTTCCCAGTTTAAATCAGTATGTGATTACACTACTCATCTCTTTTATTGAAATGATGCACTGTACGTGTTTGACAAATTGTTAAAATTACGAAGTGTCAATTCTAATGGAGGGGTTTTTATAATAGTAAATATCATGTTTATTGTTCAATCAATTAGGACGAAATCATGGTATGCAGATTTTTAAAAGTTATTGTTGGTAAGTGACATTCAACTGCGCCTCTTCGACTTGCAAACTAGCAGTTATGCCCATGCTCCTAAGTTGGGTGTTCCTTAGAGAATCAGACTATTGGCTTTGATAATTAAAGGCACTCTTCTGAATGAGACAAAATTGAGGTTATCAATATCTACATGGCCAATTATTTTGGCTTTATGTTTTACCTCATGGATGCTTTATCTACAATCATTATTATAGCAGGGTTGATACGTCCATTTTGCATCACTATTTTATACTGTAATTTTCTATTATTCATTGATATATTTCATATTATGATGCATTACTTATGTTGTTTCATCTTATTTTGCATATTTTATAATTTTTGGAGAAAAAACACCAGGACTAGAAATCCGATGGAAAAAGCACCGTCGGGATACCCTATTTCAGAAGATCAGAAGAAGAAGGGGGCATCAGGGATGTCTTAGAAGTCCATAAGAGGGAGCTAGCCACAAGGAGACCAAGAGGGGGCCACAGGGGGGCCCACACCATGCCTAGGCGCGCCCCCTTGGCCGCGCCTGGGGGTGGTGTGGCCACCCTGGCCTACCTCTGGCCGCCTCCTTTCGCGTACTTGAACCCCCGGGAACCCTAAGCCCCAGAAAATCATCGAGGAAATATTCCACCGCCTCCTCGGGGCGGAAAACAACAGAGAGAGAAAAGCTCCCTGACAGGGAGAAATCTGCCCTTCCCGGGGTGGGGAAATCATCACCATCGTCACCGGCATCGCTCCGGGCATCATCAATATCGTCATCGTCATCATCATCATCACCATCACCCACACCATCCATCTCCATACCACTGTGACAATTAGGATTCTATATCGTTGTTCTTCATTAGGTTTTTCTCCCGGTGTGGATTACTTGTTAGTAGTTGATGCTTGTGAGATTTATCGATGTTTACACTTTATGACCAGATTGTTATTCATCATTATGTCACCTCTGATCATGATCCATATGATGTCTTGTGAGTAGTTCGTTTAGTTCTTGAGGACATGGGAGAATTCAAGATGTTAATAGTGGAATTATGTTGAAGTAATATCTAGTGGTTTGATATTTAAGTTGTGTTGTTATTCTTCTAGTGGTGTCATGTGAACGTCGACTACATGATACTTCACCTTTATGGTACTAGGAGGATGCATTGTGTAGTTGGCTACTAATTACGGGGTTGCCAGAGTAACAGAAAGCTAAACCCCCATTAGGAAACCAATGCATAAGGGAGTGTAAGATCCCAGAGTTTTAAGGCTGTGGTTAGATTTATCTTAATTACTTTCTTGTATTTACGGATGCTTGCAAGGGGTTTAATCACAAGTATGTATTAGTCCTAGTTGGGCGGTGCATTAGCATAGGTTCACCCACACAACACATATCGAAACAATAAATATTAATCAACTGTATGAAATGAAAGCGCTTGACGAAATCCCCATGTGTCCTCGAGAACGTTTGGTAATCATAATTCATAAGTAGAACAACCTTCTTGTCTTTTGCTCTCAAAAGGATTGGGCCACTCGCTGCAATTATATTTACTATATTTTATTTACTCGCACTTTATTTATCTTCTACATTAAAATCCTCCAAAAACCCGTTTGCTGGTGTTTACAATGAATCCTCTATCCAACCTGCTTGTCAACACCTTATGCTCCTCGTTGGGTTCGACACTCTTATTTATCGAAAGTACTACGATACACCCCCTATACTTGTGGGTCATCAAAGGTCATGCTAATATATTTTTTTGGAAAAGTAGTAGGAATGAATATTAGTACCGCAAGTTCCTATTGCATGAAAAATACAATGTACTCAGCTTCTGTCAACTAAGCTACATGAACAAAGATTATCTCCCATGTAGAGTTAATATCATCAAACAATGGATTTTATGCCACTCTATCTCTTTGGTTGACTAATAAGTACAAATGCAGCAAACTAATATTTTGGCTATGTAGGTCACATACAAGTATACATGAGAAACAAACGGATGATCCTAAGGGTTAATTCTATTTTTAATAGTAAGGACCATAATCGTCTATTTAAATCTCAACGGTTAAGAAAGATCTTACAATTCTACCTACCCATCCTAGATTCCCGTCACGCTATATTAGATTGTCCGCCTCTGCCACAATAAACAGAAAACACATACTTTCTAGATCATTGATACGTCCATTTTGCATCACTATTTTATATTGTTATTTTCTGTTATTCATCGATATATTTCATGTTATGATGCATTACTTATGTTATTTCATCTTATTTTGCATGTTTAATAATTATGGGAGAATAAACACCGGGACCAGAAATCTGATGGAAAAAGCACTGTCGAGATACCCTATTTCAGAAGATCAGAAGAAGAACGGGGGTATACGAGAAGTCTTAGAAGTCCCGAGGAGGAAGCCAGCTAGAAGGGCACCTGGAGGGGGGACACCAGGGGGCACACCACCAGGTGGAGCCCCCCTTTCCGCGCCTGGGGGTGGTCTGACTCCCTGGCCCACTTCTGGGCGCCCTTTCGCGTACTTGACCCCCAGGGAGCCCTAAGCCCGAGAGGATCATCAAAGAAATATTCTGTCGCCGCCTCGGGGCGGAAAACAACAGAGAGAGAAAAGCTCTCCGGCAGGGAGAAATCTGCCGGGGAAATTCCTCCACGGAGAGGGGGAATCATCACCGTCGTCACCGTCATCGCTCCGGGCATCATCAAGATCGTCATCGTCATCATCACCACCAGCAGCACCATCACCCTCACTGTCCACCTTCATCCTGCTGTAACAATTAGGGGTCTTTACCGTTGTTTTCCACTAGATATCTCTCCCGATGTGAATTACTTGTTAGTAGTTGATGCTTGTGAGATTTATCGGTGTTTACACTTTATGACCAGATTGTTATTATCCATTATATCACCTCTGATTATGATCCATATGATGTCTTGTGAGTAGTTCGTTTAGTTCTTGAGGACATGGGAGAAGTCATGATGTTAGTAGTGGACTTATGTTGAAGTAATATCTAGTGGTTTGATATTTAAGTTGTGGTGTTATTCTTCCAGTGGTGTCATGTGTACGTAGACTACATGACACTTCACCTTTATGAGCCTAGAAGGATGCATTATGTATTTGGCTAATAATTGTGGGGTTGCCGGAGTGACAGAAACCTAAACCCCGTTAGGAAACCAATGCACGAGGGAGTGTAGGATCCCGGAGTTTTAAGGTTGTGGTTAGATTTATCTTAATTACTTTCTTATATTTGCGGATGCTTACGAGGGGTATAATCACAAATATGTATTAGTCCTAGTTGGGCGGTGCATTAACATAGGTTCACCCACACAACACCTATCGAAACAATAAATATTAATCAACCGTATGAAATGGAAGCCCTTGACGAAATTCCCATGTGCCCTCGAGAACATTTGGTAATCTTAAGTAGAACAACCGGATTGTCCTTTGCTCTCAAAAGGATTGGGCCACTCGATACAATTATTATTACTGTTATTTATTTACTCGCACTTTATTTATTTCTTATATCCAAAACTACCAAAAACCTGTTTGCTAGTGTTTACAGTGAATTCTCTATCCAACCTTCTTTTCAACACATTTTGCTCCTCGTTGGGTTCGACACTCTTATTTATCGAAAGTAATACGATACACCCCCTATATTCGTGGGTCATCAATCATATGTCTATGTATTCGATCCAAATACAGAAAACATGTACTCGGACGAATCCTCTTATATTTCATACATAATCAATTGACCTAGCATATTTTCTCCAACTAATTTTGGACCACACTATTAAATATGGGATAACGTGCAAGATCAACAAATGAGAGAGGGGAACATTCTCAAGTAAGTTATAAATGTATTGGGAATACATATATATATAGTAGTGTTATAAGTTTTTTACCTTCCTGCTTGTATTTGAGAATTGTTTTACCATCTAAATACACCATGATTAAAATGTTTGATTTTTTTATTCCATGCAGAAACTTTCTTAGATTTAGTTATGTAGAATACTCCATCTGAGTTATGTTCTTTTCGGCTGATATAATTTCCCTTAAATTCAAGGCTTCATTGATGATGTAGTGCATGTAAGATTTTCATGGGCCAATGGAGTCTCTCACTGATCCCCCGAAACAGAGAAAAACATATCAAGACTGATCCTTTCTATATTTCAAAGATAATCAATTGCTAACATTTTCTCTCGAAGTAAGCTTGGGCCACGCTGTTAGATATGAGAGAGCGTACAAGATCGACATATCAGAAAGAGGAATATCCAGGTAAGTTGTGAATGTATTGGAGATATCAATACATGAATGTTATTGATTTTTCCTTAGGAATTTTGAAATTTCTATTTGGATTGAGTGAAATCTAGCTTTGCATGGTACTAACTCCACCCTTGGTCTGATCATATATTTTAAGGGATATCCTTCTCTGCTCTCCAACAACCAGTGCACAATTATCACATTTGTATATGTAGCTACGTTATGTGTTCGATGAAAAATAATTTTACTCTTGACCCGTACAATATTTTATCTTTGTTGCAGCTCTATTTATTCATGTTTTGTATCTAATTTTTTTAAGTGTTGTGTATCACATGACTCCACAGAAAATTTTCTCACTAACAACTTTTTTTTCCTAAAGTTAAATGCTCAACCTGTCAAATTGGCACCCCGATCTCTTCATTTCCATCGCAAACACAATTAATCTATATAACCATTTGTAGGAGCCGACCTCTATTTTCTTTGCTATTTGTGCTTCATGAAAGATATTAATCTAGAGACAGATTATTTACCAGTTTTGCGTAAGTTTTTTTAATTATTAAGTTTCCAATACTAGAGGTGTTACATAGTAAAGCCAATTTATTTGGATATACAATATAGAGACTCTACCCATGTTTATAATCTTCACTTCTTCGGCATGTCCCACTGGCGGAGCTTCTGAGGGGTCAACCTGGGTCGTGCCCCCCCCCCCCACAACAAAAAGACAATTTCTTGATTACCTACTACGTAGTAAGTTTTAAGTACATAGCCCATTAGATCAAAACCTCTTTATACGGTGATCATTGTTAGAGATTCAGCATGCTTCCTCCACCTACATTGTCCTGTTTAGACTGGTCTGTGACGACCACTAGCATCCTTCGTCTCAGCAGCTCCCTCCGTCCTCTCTTCTAGTTATTTTATTATTTCCTGAGAGTATTTACTTCCTGGTACTAGTAGCTCGTCCTACTACGACCCAATTTTTTTGTTAGTTTGGTTTTTGCAACTGAATTGGAGAGAGCTCTAATTTCGTCTCAAATTTTGTACTTTATAATTTTTATTTGTATATTCCTATACTTTTGCATGGGTTAGTGTGAATGGTTAAGGGGAAAATATTGAGCCATTTTATAAAATAAAGCGATGTGAATGGGATGACTAACTACATTTCTGATTTAGGGTAAATTTAACCTCTATATATATTGATGTCAACATGTATTTTGTAAGCCAATGTGAACAAGTTAAGTCCAAAATTTTCTAGATACTATAAATTATTTTTATTAGTGATGTAACAATTAGGCACTTCTATATTTTGCATGTAATATGGTAGTTTGTCCCCCCCTAGATTGTGTTCAAGCTCCGCCACTGGTCTGTCCTACCACTTAGAAATTTCACTGGGATAATATGGAATGAGCATGGTTAATACACCATGTGTTTGTCATCATACCAACATGTCAGCAACTCTTCTCATGACTGTTGAGCTGTTTGGTCATATGGCACTACTCTCTCCGGCTTTGACTAATAATGCCACCATCTTTGAAGATAACTGTTGCACAATTATGTTTTTATTGTTTGTAACAGCTGAATATTATTGTTCACAAAGTTGTACATTTTTTTTCGGAATCATTAATCATTGTATGTTGTTCTTTTCTTTAAACTTATTCATATATATATGGTATACTCACCGGGAAATGAACAAGGTACACGAGCGATACATGCATGGGTCAAATTACCAGTTAATTTTATTAAGAAGGTTATTATCCTATAATATACGTGGTAAGGTGTTAGTTTATATCTCATTAGTACTTCAATGTTCATAATCATTTTTTTCAAACTGCCTCTTTGATTGTCAACATAGGTACATTATTAAAATAATTACATGCAATATTATTTCATAATTGTTTTCTCAAAAGGCCTCTTTGATTGTCAACATACATACATTATTAAAATCATTACATGTGGGGTATTCTGTTCCACTGTTGTCTCATTTTCTATATGCCTCTTGGATGAGAATTTGTTAGTTTCTTTCGGGATATGATTTTAAAATAATATAATTAGCCGAGGTAGAATTACAACTCATAATTTAGTGTGGCATAGACTAATCAAAGGTTGATTTCCGCAGCAAATATTATTCTAATATGCGAGTGCATGTGGCAACAAGGCGAAGACAGTGGAAGGATGCCGTTGGGATTGGTGGCTCTGGTGAGTAGAGGAAGAGACACATAGATGCCTAATGTGATGCACAAACCTTTTTTTTACAAAGGGTGCCCCAAAAGGGGAAGTAGGATGAAACCAATTTACAACATAGTGATTACATATATCATCCTGAGACACAAGTTTGCCTAGGAAAATACATCTGAGATGAACTACTATAGAGGCACAATGATTATGCCGAAGAGCACAACATGAGCCTACCAGGGGGTCCGTCGAGAACTCAGACGCAACAAACCTGCCATTGTACTCTTCAAGGGCCTCTTGCATCCTAACCAACCGTAGAGCTAGCGACTCAACCAACAATCGCATTGGTAGGAGCTGTTGAGGTAGAAAACTGATCTGTAGATCTTGAGGGAGCATCACCGAGCTCAAACCAGGAGGTTTCTTGCCGTTGAATCTGAGAAACTGCAGCAGAGACGCTCTCATCCGTATCCGGCATGTCCCGAACAGCAGGGAAGCATAATCAACATGCCCAATAATAGACAATAGAAGCAATGCATAGCAACTAGGCATGTCGTACCCTGATTTCTAGGGGATACTCACCGTACGAACTGGATAGCAGATGCTTGGATTATGGGGCATAACTGCTCCCACGTCCCAGCTTCCTGGTAGGCCTGCGCTTATGCGCGACAACACAAGCCCTGCTATTCCATCGTCGATGTAAACTATCCACTAGAGATCAAAGGCACTTCCGTCGACGTACTTCAAACCATACACACATGGTACATCAACGGCGTTGAACAACTGATATCACAACAGATCTCTACGACACAAAAGATTGAAATAACTTGCAAATGGCTCTCATTAGAGCAGAGATAGCAAATACAATCATTCAGAGGGCACATGCCCCAACAATTCATCATTACATCATAGCGGAAGCATTCAACATGTCTGAGTACAGACAAGAACCAAATAGGCCTAAGAGGCCGGAAACAAACAGACGGAGCCCATCCACGAAGTCTCGGATCCTGCCCGGGTCCGCTATCTACTCGTCAGCAGTCTCGTCATACTCCACGTAGTAGCCACCATGTAGATCCTCGGAAACGTAGGTCTGCGGAAACCACAGCCCCAAAGGGGTCAGTACATAAGCGTACTGGCAAGCAAGACTCACAGTTCACCAAAGTGTAACCCGTCAACACCAAGCACAGATGCCTTGGGTTCAACGGAAGATAGGGGATATAAAAGATGCTGCAACTGGCTGCGCTAACCAACTACAGAGATTCTACCACTTCCGGCTAACAGAAAGGAGATAAGATCGAGGATTGTAACCAACTGAAAGATAACTTCAAACAAACCCTTCCTGGATCTCGCCCCTTATCCAAAGAAGCAATCCGAGGATAACTCACACAGTTGTTTTAAAGGTGAATCAAGTTATTGTGTCATCAACCTATTACTAGTCAAGTTATTAATCATTGGGTGTAGCATGTTTGATCATTATGTTTAAGTTGTCCTGAGTACTTGTTAGCCAGTACTTTCACCAAGTAATCCATAACCGCGGAAAACACGGCTTCTCGAGAAGATTATCCCTGCAGGGTTGCACCAATTTGGCCGTACACGCAAGAATAACCCGCCAGATGGAAATGCACTTCCACCAAGCGGGGTACTCTACACAACCAACCATTCTTCGCATCAAGCCCAAAGCACCTTGGGCGCACGGCTAATCGAGCCCAGAAGAAAATGGACCCTCATAGCACTCTAAGAACGTGTCCCCCTATATGCCGACTACGAAAGTTCCACCCTGGCCTGGGCTCGCAAAAACATGCATGCGGCAAATGGAAAACACGAACTAAATGAGGCGATTTGGACGAGATGCGAATCAGGTCAAGTTGAGGGGGGCGCCCATACTCGCTTCCCACATGCGGTTAGTGCGCTCATCATGGATCAGTAGACAAGACCCTTTTCCTATTAGGGTCGACACTAGCAGACCTCAAAACCACACAGGGCCTCCTGCCGGTGCCTTATCATCAAATTTATTATTAATAGTAACATTAGCATGATTGATTGATTAAACATCGAGCCCCCAGAACATGATAACAATATAGTAACTGAAAGTAACGGGTAACAGACTTGAGCAAAACAACCTAAGCATGCTAGTAAGACACTGGCTCAGACAATGGGTTGTGGGAAGGGAGATGAGGCAATATCAGGTTTTAAGGGATTCATGTGATAGGTTCGTAACAGAAACAACTACTACTAAGGCTAGCAAAAAAGAACAACGGAAAGTATCGGTAACCAATGTTGAAAGGAACACAGTGGTTCATGTGAGTGATAACTTGCCTGCAAACCCAGTAGCCTGGTACTGAGCTAACTCCTTAGAAGGGGTGTCGTAAGTATCGTCGGTCTCAACGTCGTCGTATATCCGAGAAGAAGCAAACAAACAATACAGAAAGATAAACAATCAATATATTGGCATAGGTGCACAAACATGGGATGATGCATGTCATGTTAATAGATGCATCAGAATAAACTACTTGACAAGATAACACAATTTAATTGGACCCATATGCAATTGGATTGCATATGGAAAAGATCCATTGAAATAAGTGGAAACAAATGGTTTACAATTAATTATTATGTGAGAGTTGTTAGCATGATGCATGCATGATGATAACAACAAAATAACAACAAATAACAATGATAGATGCAAGTGATAGAAGGATTAAACAAGTTTTGGAAATCATTTAGTAAGTTTTGGAAAGTTTGGTTACTAAACATGTCACACAAGTTTTTGTTGTTTTCACCACTTTTAATTGTTCAAAATAGATAACAAGGTTTATATTTGGGAAGAACACAAGATTTTGGGTGGATTACATGTTTCACTTGTTGAAAAAGGATTTCAAATAAATTAGTTATGAATTAAACAAGGTTAAGCAAGAATTAAATGAATTTAATTCAAACATGAACTTATTTGAATTTTTATTTGTTCAAAGCATTAAACCAAATTCATATTTGAAAAGTTTATACTTTTAGGGTTGGAAAACATATTTTATATGTTCCAAAAGAATTTGTTTTGATCAAGTTATGAATTTAACAATATTAAATGAATTAAATAAGGTTTAAATTATTTAGCCACTTTTAATTATTCAAAACATGAAACAAATTTTATATTTGAAAAGGTGGTTTAATTTTGCATGGAAAACATATTTCATTTGTGGAAATTGGATTTAAAATGAGCAAGTTATTATTTTGGCAATTTTAAATGCAATAAATAAGAAACAGTTGTTTTCAGCAATTTAAATTATTCAAAACAGCAAACAAAATTTATATTTGGAAAGTACATGAAAAATTGATTGGAAAACATATTTGGTTTGTGAAATTTGGAATTTTTATGAGCAAGTTAAGAATTTTTCAAATTTAAGTGAATTTGACAAGTTTTCAAATTTTGCACCAATTTAAAATATTCAAAACAGTAAACAAAATTTATATTTGGATAGAACATTTAATTTGGGACATAAAACATATTTAAAAAGTGAAAATTGGAGTTAAAATGAAATAGTTATGCAATTTACCAAATTGAGGTGCAATCTGCCATTTTTACTGCACTAGGGACTTAGAAAATATTTTCCAGGGGCTAGAAATAAGTGCCAGGGGCCTATTGGTGAATACCAGGGAGTTCTGTGACCAAAATATTGCAAAATAAAAAGGTGGGTTTTATTGTGTGGGAGGGGGATCGAACCCTGAACCTCACTGCTGCGCTCAAGGGACTGAACCAGATGGGCTGATGGCTTCTTTGTTGAAGGGAAGGGGTTCTAGGGGGGTAAGTGCTGTGATTTGCGGGAGATATCTGAATCTCAACTGAACCCGATCGGTTCCGTTCTGTACCACGACAGAACAACAGAAGGGCAGCGAGGCAGGGACCTGCTCGCCGTGGTTCATGGCCGCGGTGGACGTGGGGGCGAGGGCCAGGTGCGGGTGGGCATGTGCGTGTGGAAGGGAGAGGAGGAGGTGAGGGAGTAGGGCGGAGATGAGGCTCACCTCGAGGCAGAGGAGACGGGCGGAACAGGGAGATCGAGGCAGGGAAGGCCGGCCGGAAACCTCGACGGCGGCGCCGCCTCGGGCATCCACGACCGGCGACGTCTACAGCAACCTTGGAGCAGGAGGAGAGCCGGTTCCATTCCCGCCATGGGGAGCTCCCGACAACTACTCCTGCGACCACGCCAACCTCCTCAACATTCGGCCATGGTGGGGGGTTTCAGGTTCAGAGAAGAGAGGGTTCAGAGAGAAGGGAGCAGAGGGAGAGGAAGAGAGAATGGAGGCGGCTTGAGGGAGAAGAGAGGGAGCTAGGGTTTAGGGTTGGGAGAGGGGGAGGAGGAGATATAAGGAGGGGGAAGGCCTGGTACGGCAGCTCATCCAGGGGGGTGGAGGAGGATCAAGTGGTTCAGAGGTGATCGTACTGAAGGTGACATCAGCTGGAGGTGGAAGACAGCGACAGGAGGGGGGTACTGGGCCAACAGGAGGTGGGCTGGGCTTAGTCTTCTCCCCCCTCTAACAGATTTCTTTTTATTATTTCTGTTGTTTTATTTTTTATTTTGCTGAAAAACAAATGGGAGAAAAAGGATGGGGTTTTTAAGTTAATAAAATTTAGGAAAAATTTGGTTAGTTGAGTTTTTTCAAATAGCCACTCAAAACTATTTTTTTTTTTGTTTTCCAAAGTTTTTCAATTTTAATTGTTGTTTGTTAATAAAACAAAAATTGGTGAATTTTTAATATTGACTAAACATTAATGTAAACAACATGTTAATAGGGTGAACTTGTCATGTTAATTTCAAACAGCTAACCAATTTGGATTTCAAAAATGTTTAAGTTTTTGGTGCTGTTGGAAATAAACCAAAATTAGATTATTTTGAAGATTTGAAATGATTAATGAAATCAACCTTTTAATAAAGTGACCCAAAAGAATTAATTGGAAAACAAGGGATGAGAGAAAGTTTTGGTTATTATTTTTATAGTTTCAAATTGGTTTTGTTTGAAAATATTTGATTTGAATTGGAATATTTTGTTAATTAATATAGAAACAACAATTTAATAGGGTGAACCCTATTATTAGTTGGAATAGAATTATTGGAATGGTTTGATATTTTATAATTTCCAAATGAGGTGTTGTTGAATTTGAGTTTGAGTTTGAAAACAATTTGAGAATTATTTATTTGAAATAGAAGCACCATTATATTTGTTGATCAATGTGGAAATAAAATGAGAACAATTGGGTTGTTTTTATTTGTTATTTTTATTCCAAAAGTTGTAACAGAGCAAGTATGAAAACAAAGCAGTTGAAATTGTTTGATTTTTCATTGTGAAAACACAGAATAACAGATGCAAAACAAAAGGAACAAATGCAACAACATGATGACATGATGCAATACTTTAATAACAAGAAATCAAACATTCTAAATGGTAGGTTTTCATACTTGGGCTGTTACAAGGCATATCATTATAGAGAACATTGGATGAAGTAGCATCAGCAGATAGCTCATGGTAGCAAACCAAGGAAGCCATGTGCATTTTTCCAGAGTAGTGCTTACTGGGTTCAGAGCTAAAGACCATCTTGCAAGCCTGAACTTCCGAGAACATTATATTGATCTCCAGATGCACTGCTAGACGAGGCCAGCGAAACCTGATGTCTGCAACAAAGACATCCACTGCTCATCGTTGGCACCATGCCAACCAAGAGAGAAGAATGAGCATGTACGCTGCAGGTTGAACTTGACAATCCAGCAAAGATGGACTTATTGAAGAAGGCTGCGTGAGTACTTGGAGTCACCAAAATCATCCCCTCCCACCGGGGCTTGAAGGCAACCACAAATAAATCCTCAAGCAAGCAACAGGACTGGCCAAAAAGCCTCGATGCCAAACGAGCCACCTGCCCGCCAGATATTTCCTTCCCCTCGCCTCCACGTCCGACCGAAGGAGTAGCAGAGTAGCAAACAACAGCGACAGAGATCTCCAAGGATGGGGGACCCCCCATCGAGCTTATTGAAAGGAGGCTCAGAAAAAACCACCTCCTACCTTCGTCCCCGACCACCGGAGCAACACAAGTAGGAGCAGGAGCACTGTAGAATGGCCGGCGCAGCTCGGATGTGCCAACAATCCCGACCTCCACCGCATGAAGACAGTCGCCACAAAGGAACAAAATAGGAAAAAGAACCTAAAACTAGCCCTAATCCTCACACTACTGGGATGGCTATCTACAGGGGGACGCCGGGGCTTCCCTTCCGCCATCTCCGGCCGGCAACCTCGCCGGAAGAGGCTCGGGATCGACACGATTTCTCTCCGGTGACTCTCAAGGGATTGTAGCAAGCAAAAGAGAGAGAGAGAGAGAGAGAGAGATGAGAAAGGGGAAAGGGGGAAGTGGAACTGATGCATAAACTTTATGCTTCTCTTGACATGTTACTTCTACCTAATTTTGGTATAGTTATCTGTCAAATTCATTGCTGCTCAATGTTCTAAGTCTAGAGATGATGAAAGTTTGTTGTTATTATCATGGGTATTAATTTGTAGTCTTGAATTGATGTTGGAATGATGTTGGCTGGTTGTGCCGGTGCAGAGTTCCGGTACCCAACTTGAGTTTTTTCGCTTGATGTGCGTCTGCTCAAGGGAGTTGTTTTTTTGGTTTACCTAGATGGATGCCTCTGAGGGGTCACGAGGTCGTCATTGTTGCAAACGCATTGGTACTCTCTGCTATTGCACAACTTCTTCCCGATCTAGGTTCACTTGGTATATGCACCGTCGATTTCTAAAGAGGTTTTGCTTATTATGTCTTTGGTAGCAGAGTCGTCGGTTACGCCTTGGGTTTTGGACATGCCTTGTGCGTATCGATGAGCTCTTGAAGGAAAGCTTCTTGTGTTAATGGTTGTGGTGGAGCTATTTCCCCCTACGGTTGCTCAATGATTTTTGTTCTATGTTTTTATTTAGTTGAAAACTGTTTGCACACAGATATACAGAGGCGCAAACCATGAAAAAAGATAATGCAAAAGTAAAAAAAAACGGCAACCGATGAAAATTGCTCTCCAGAAGAAAGAAAAAAAAGGAAGATTTACGCCACGAGCACTTTCGCTGACCGAACAGCCCCAGTAAACCTTCGTGGAGTTGACAGGATCGGACGGCCACAGAGCGTTGACTTCCCACGTGTCTTCCATCCGACCATCACTAGTCTCCCCACCCAATCCCCAAATCCACACACACCTTCCCTTCCCACTCCATCCAAACCCCAAACCCCCACGCGCACCGGCGTTCGCCGGAGAACCTCGCCGCCATGCCGCCTCCTCTCCAGGCCCACCGCATGCTCATCTCCCACCGCCGTATCTCCCCCTCCCCTCGCCGCCGCTTCACCGCGGCCTCTTCCCTCTCCTCCGCCCCCGCCAAGACCCTGGTGGCCCCGGGCCCGGCTCCCTCCTCCATCCTCTCCATCCGCGAATCGCTCCTCTCCGGCGAGAGGACCGCGGCCGAAATCACCTCCGAGTACCTGTCCCGCCTGCGCCGCACCGAGCCGAGCGTCCGCAGCTTCATCCACGTCGCGGACGCCGCCGCCGAGCGGGAGGCGGAGAAGCTCGACCGGAGGATTGCCTCCGGCGGGAAGGATGCGGTGGGACCGCTCGCCGGGGTGCTGGTGGGAGTCAAGGACAACCTCTGCACCGTAGACATGCCTTCCACAGGCGGGTCGCGGATACTGGATGGGTTCCAGCCTGCCTACGACGCCACGGCAGTGCGGCGGCTGCGGGAAGCGGGCGCCATTGTGGTGGGGAAGACTAACCTTGACGAGTTCGGCATGGGGAGCACCACCGAGGGCTCCGCGTATCAGGTTTGGAGGCCCAGTGATCAGATTCTTACACTGTTTTGTCCAGATTTCCTTGATGTTTGCATCTGCATCATCTTTTAGGTTGACCAATGTGCTAGAATGGTACTCCCTCCGATCCTTAATTAGTGTCGTGAACTGTGAAGTAATTTGTACTCCGTAGGTATCCAGTACAGTACTGCTCCTCCTACGCATTTTGGTAGTAGTAATTGTGTATGCATGTTGGTCCCTAGAGGTCAATGAAATAAAACCCAGCTACTTAGTTTGAACTCCCAAGTGCAAATTAAACCTGCAAGTGTTTATCGATGCCAATGGAACTTCTTGCTGCTTTCAAACTTTGTGAACATAGCATGTAGTTTCCACTCCTGCGCTCTGCATCATTCTTGTGGTATAGTCATGGGGTGATATAACACTAACAGATAACGATGATGGTATGCAGGTGACAACAAACCCTTGGGACGATTCACGTGTTCCTGGGGGATCCTCAGGTGGTTCTGCTTCTGCCGTTTCTGCCAGACAATGTGTGGTGTCCTTAGGGAGTGATACTGGTGGAAGTGTCAGGCAACCAGCATCCTTCTGTGGTGTAGTAGGATTAAAGCCAACTTATGGCCGGGTATCTCGTTTTGGCCTGATGGCGTATGCTTCGTCGCTGGATGTTGTGGGATGCTTTGGATCGTCAGTATTTGACACCGCAACCATGTTGTCAGTAATTGCTGGCCATGACAAAATGGATTCAACCAGTAGCTCTCATGTAAGGAAACTGAAACTTCTTTTTAACATAATTTCCACCCTTTTTCTTTCAGCCCAGATCTGATACAGTTAGGGAACCACTTAAATTTTCCTAGCTTCAGTTCTGTAACTGAATAAGAAACATCCTGTAGCCACATACACAATGTATGGAACAAGAAAAATTATATGACCATATTTTGCATGAGAGACCTTATCGTGTTGACAACTGTCATTCTTTTTGGGACTGGGTCTCTTTTTGTCTATTTCGTTCTCATGAATCTAACTTTAGTGGGTCCTTTATTTGATGCACATATCATGTTGAACTGTTACTGTTGGCAACCACTGTAAATTCCCACTTAACATTCTGTTACAACTTTTTGGGCAAGAGGTGCACTATACCATTTGCCCATGTCAACCCTATATAGTGCTAATACAATTCACTATTATGTAATATAAGCACATGTCATGCGCAATATTTTCTTTCTGTGAGCATAAACTGCCTTGATTTCGTTCATTTTGGGATCTACATCTATGGTAGTTGATCTGGAGCCTGTAGATCTTGAAGCAAGATGGCAGAATAGCTTGGCTCATTGCCGCTGAATCTGATCTGTTGTGTCACTTTCTCAGGATGTTCCAGACTATAGATCAGACTTAACTTCTCTAAATTTACTGGAATCAAAACCGTTAAATAATGTGAAAATTGGGATTATTCAAGAAACTCTTGGAGAGGGTGTCGACACTGGAGTCATATCATCAATCAGGGCTGCTGCGTCGCACCTGGAACAGTTGGGATCTGTGGTCGAAGAGGTTTGTTGCTTCCATCTTGCCGGGAAAAAATTATAAGAGTACACAAAGATGAAGGATATTCTTTCTTGTTTTACAAGGGGTTTCTGAAAAGAACATACAACATACAGTGAACTATTCTTTTCAACTCATTTCAGGTCTCTCTGCCTTCATTTTCTCTTGGCTTACCAGCATATTACATACTGGCGTCTTCTGAAGCCTCATCTAATCTGTCACGCTATGATGGTATCAGGTGATCTTGCTGTACTCTAACCTCATGCTTTTCCAGTTATTTTCAAATTTATGGATATTTATGTTCTCGGAAAGTCATTTCAGGTATGGGAAGCAGGCTTCAGCTGATGAATTGAATGAGCTTTATGGAGATTCCCGGGCCAACGGTCTCGGTCACGAGGTACAGTACCTCCACTAGGCCACCCCCAGATCCCCCTCCCCATCACTCATTATCTGTCCTTACTGTCCGTAAATGCACATTTGTTATGTAAACTGTTTTCTGCTGAAGTAGGAAACGTAGCCAGCTCGGTTGTCTTCTCAAGATTCATGCGTGCATGATTAGGGGCAGTGCTGTTCCTGTGTACTGTAACACTCCTATCCATGTCACTACGTGCACAGTAACATGGAGTTTAAGGAAGGATCACAGCAGTTCAGGGGCTAAACACGTTTTCCATAAGTTTGCTATAATATTGGATATGCACTAGCCACTATATCTTTTGTTGTATACAACATATGGTGTGATGCCTGGAGTGTTATCTTCCACTACGTAAAAACAAAATGCAGCTAGATCATTGCTGGTGTGCATCTTAGTATGCGAGACCGGGAGAGTGATATCTTAAGATGGCCACTTGATCTAAAGTAGTGCACTGCTTCTAGCAATTTGCAAGTACAACCTGCACTATACCTGAAACGTAAACCAAAACTCAGATGAACTTAGGTTACGTCTTTTGTTCCCTCATCAAGCAGAGCCTTTAAATTTAGCGCACATGGATTCAGACACACATATGTGCCATGGTCGTATTGTGTTGTTAAGTGATTCATGCGAACCTATTCTGGGCTTGCCTGTTGGTAACAGCATGGTAGTAGGAATTCTGACTGTACTAGTATTAATACCATGATTTAAGTCTTTTTTTATACCACAATCACGGTTAGTGGTAAATTACCTGAGAAAGCGGTTCTGATAAATTATGTGGGCATGCAATTTTGATTGCTCTTTTCAGGTGAAAATGAGAATTTTGATGGGCACTTATGCCTTATCTGCTGGATACTATGATGCATACTACAAACGTGCGCAGCAGGTAACGGGTAGAAAAGTAGCATCCAATGCCAAAATTTACATTTTTATCATTTGACCTCTTAACCGACAAATTTACACTGTAGTAGGTGAGGACACTGGTAAAGAAAAGCTTCGAAGAAGCTTTGAGAAAATACGATGTTCTTATTTCACCTGCTGCTCCATCAGCAGCCTACAAGATAGGTATGCTATTGTCTGCTCATATGTATAATGTTTTCCTTTCCAAAAAAGAAGTATGTCACTATGCTGTCTTTCCTTTCACATTGATAATTCGTGTCCTTTTGGCAGGTGAAAAGACGAACGATCCATTAGCTATGTACGCCGGAGACATCATGACGGTATGAATTGTTGAATGCCCAATTTGTTGATGTGTAACTGTAGACTTATCTCTATGTTGGCTGTTGTTCCAAAGTAATAATTTATTGCCTACTGCGCCATCCATCTCGTAACTCTTTTGAAGCTAGTTTAATTTATCGGTAAAAATCTACCGTTGTGGGGGTAGAATTCTTTTCATGGTCATTTTGGGATGTTAAAGTTACCACGGTGCGGTGCCAATCTTTTGCAGGTGAACGTTAATTTGGCTGGGCTTCCTGCATTGGTTGTCCCTTGTGGATTTGTCGAAGGCGGATCCGCGGGTCTCCCGGTTGGACTTCAGATGATCGGATCCCCCTTCAGCGAGGTAATACATAATGCTATCGCTGATCTTGAATGCCACGGCATCGTTCCAGGATTACTGCAGTCTCCTTTCAGTTCTTCCTACCGATTTTCTTCTATATTATTAAGAGAATCCACAAATGGTGTATTTCCCACACTTTTGCAGAGGAATTTGCTGAGAGTAGGCCACATCTTCGAGCAGACGCTGCAGGACCTCAGTTTTGTTCCGCCACTGTCGGCAGACATCTAGGTACAGAGTTGAGATTTATTTGATGTTGATCCTGGGCCTCATTAGAGTGCTATTCCACAAGCAGTTCCTAGAGTTCTGCTGTTTTGAAGGACCTTCTATCAAAATTGCTGCAGTTTTGAGATATGTTTCACGTGTAAGATCGGTGGATGTTCCCGTGGTGTCATAGTTTTGATATATGTTTTCATGTGGTGGTTGATAGCTGGGACACCATGTGCGCATCTGCGAACAACAGCTGCACTGTGCGCATTCAAATATTGTATTGGTTCTCGTCAATGATAAGTTTTCTGTAAGTCGATTTTTCTGGCTTCATGTGCAGCACGTCGTGTATCTTCTCCGATGGATCACACCTTGTAAAATGATGATCGAGTGACTTCCTTTCCTTCTTCAATAATGAGAAATCAGCTCAAACATGTGCTTTTGTATAGGCCATTGTGTTTTGCTCATAGTCCCCTGATTCTTTTACTCTGCAAAAAAATATTAGATTTATCTTACTACCTTCGATCCGAATTAATTGGCGCAGGTTTACCTAAGGTGTAGGCAAAATTTTGCATGTCACTCCGACCATTAAATCGGACCAGAGGGATTATAGAAAAAAAAATACCAACATTCTCAATACCAAATCAATATGATTCAATCCATCATGGAATATTATTTTGATATTACATCGATTTGGTATTCATGATAAACTCGATCAATCTTTTTAACATTTGACTTAAAACAAACCAAATTTGCAGGGTAAAAGGGATCAGAGGGATTACGAGTATTTAGACTTAAATTAACGTGAAAAATTGCACCAAAATAGGCCCATGGGATTCTGGATTTACCTTAAGCATAAATTTAGTTTCTTTGGTGCCAGAAACAGGTAATGCTAATTGCCAACTATTTGCGCCACAAAAACTTTTGAGAAAATAAATACAAGCTGCTGGAGAGTACAACCAGAAAGAATACACAAGTCTGCATCAGCGCAGCTTCAGATGAGATCTTCCTCAACAAAATATGCAACTAAAACGAGCGTGCAGGGGAGGAAATAAAATACGGTACAAATGAATTTGCTAACACAGCTGCACATCGCCGCTCCGTGCTAAAGTTCATCAAGTAGTACAGATTATTGTTTTGGGTCTCGGATGGTCAGATTCAGGCTACTGCCTGAAACAAAAACCTCCGCCACCCTATAAACAGATGCGATTCTGGAGCGCTCCAGGCACCAGAACTTATTGTCTCCACCACTGCAAGGAGGAGAGGAAGCAATATACTGTTAAAAGAACTGGAAACAAAGCAGGGCAGAGAGAAAACAACATGCTGTTAAGAAGCGGAAACGAAATAGAATAATTTTCCATATGACAAGGCAAGCAACCAAGGATTTTCTTGCTTTTGATGGAGAACCAAACTGATGGTCCTCCCCCTACCAAGTATTGCCTAGCCCAGTAAGAAAGGTCTACGCAACGGAACCACACATCCCCTAGGTTGCCCTCAGCCTCAGGTGATCGTGATACATCTGGGCAACAGTATCATGGCATTGGCAACAAGGAGACTGCATCTATGCCTAAACAGAGTTCCAGCAGCTAGTTGTGTGGCTTCAACTTTATTAGTGGTTCAGGCTAGTATGGAAAATGACCTATATTTAAGTGAATTCAGACGGTTGGAAATTAAGACTCTGATTTGAGGTCCACAATGGTTTTATCAACGTTTGTTTTCCAAAGATATGACCCCGCTAATTACATAGAGTGAACTAGTGGTTCAGGCAAACCAACATAAGAAGTTAAATTTAGAGAGATAAATCTATATGATCTTTAAACAACAAGATTCAACTTAGTGTTACCCAGATACTCATGCATGGAAATGAATATGTCCTGAGGAGTTCCAAGCGCAGGATAATGCCAAGGGATCTCTACTCGAACTAGATTGATTAAATTCAACTTAAGAATGATTCAAGCACACTCCTAGATTAGCCACCTTGTTCTTAACTTTGTTCCCACCATCACTATACAAGAAAGGAGAAGACATGCTTTTCGATTGAATCGATGTCAGGCTGTCGTTCCTTATGCTACTTGGTTTGTGGCTAAACTGACCCAGGGGCTGATGACAATATAAAGGATTTGCTAAGTTGTTTATGATGTGTTATTCCATGATTTTCTGAGGAGTGTATCATAGGTGACTGACTAATCTCCCAGTGAACACAATACTGCTATCTAAAGAGTAAATACCATCTTACTTGGATAGCTAGCATTCAATTGTGCTACATTTTGCTAACTTAACACACAGAAACATGAAAAGGGAAACGTACATAGCTCACAGAATCGTATTGGCTAGCACTCCCTCTGTTACAGATTATAAGCCGTTTTGGCAAACTAATTGAAGAATGTAAAGATCCAGAATACCATAATGAAGCGTGCACTTGTGTGAATTTATGTGTTGTTTTTTATGTTTCATGGACAGCCATCCACCTAAGAACTATTGTCCACAAAACCACAGTTCTTTTTGTTATACGCCACAATCAAATGAACTAAAGCAGCCGTATTCGTGTAAGAAAGCATCACAGCTAACACATCTATCTATGAAAGGTTTCTAGAACTAGATCCAAAACATGTTCACAAGGCATCACTGCTCACCGATTGAATAATAAAGAGGAGTGATCAGAAGATGATGTCCTCGTCCTTGTCGCCGCCACCAGCCAGTATGCTGGTCGCGGCCCCCATGGAGATGCCCCTCTTGAGTGACAGATCCTCCGCAAGCTGCTCCTCCGCGAACAGCTTGGCCGCGTCCCTCTGCCGCTCGACCTCCCTCCTCTTGTAGCCCTGGATCTTCTTGAGCCTGAAGAAGTCCTCACGCTCGAGCTCGTCCAGCTCGCCCTTGATGTAGGTGATGGTGTTCTCGAGCCTGGGCTTGACGACGTTCTCCAGGGCGTTGACACGGCGGTTGGTGGTCTTGATGGCCTCGTCGAGGGTGAGGAAGGAGGTCTGGAGCGAGGCGAGCTCGACAAGCACCTCGATGGCCTTGACGTGCGCGGCGCGGCAGGCGGTGACCTGCTGCCCTCCGCGGGCGAGTCCCGTGAGGCTCGGGGAGGCGCTGGAGGGCCCACCAGAGGCGCCGCCGGCGGGGTCGACGAAGTGGGAGAACTTGGGGAGCTTGACCCCGGCCACGTTCTCCTGATGGGAGCGGACGCGGAGGGAGGCGGAGCGGACAGACTGGAGCACGACGTGGCGGACGCCGTCGCCGGCGACGTACTTGGCCTCGGCAAGGGAGAAGGAGGAGGTCCGCATGGCCTCGCCCATGGACTCCTTGGTGGCGACGATCTTCTTGAGGATGGCGCGGAACTGCACGGTGAGCGCGTCCGACTTCTTCTTGAGGAGCGCGTGGCCGCGGGTCGCGCCGATGAGCCGCGCCTTCACCACCCCGAGCATGGTGACCGTCGGCACCACATTCAGGCGAGCGGTCTGCCCCGACATCGCGCCGCCGATTCGCCGAGAAGTCGCGCGGTGGACGGAGATCTGAGGGGGAGACGGGGAGGAGGAGGAAGGGGATCGCGGAGGGGGCAGATGGGTAGAGGATTGTTAATTATGTTCCGAGTTGGATCGGAATAATGTTTTGTCTAATTCATCGATGAGTTGTCGACCCGTCTTCACAAATCTGGTTTTCTGGAAAAAGAAAATTCGAATTAAAAACCTGTGAGTTCGATTGGGTCACGTCTCCCTGCGGAAACTGACGAAACGAAACTTTTCAGATGGCTTAATCTACAGTAGTAATATTTAAAAATCTGACTTTTTATCCCCGGAGAAAACCAGAATTCTTCCTCGGCATATGGTTACACCTAAAGCTAGTGTTAAATACATTCCACCAAAAAACAGAGCAATAGATCACCACAATTTGGTCTCCTTCGATGGTTGGATCGACCATGCACGGCACAGATGGCCGTGGCAGGCGCGATGGAGGTAGTGCGTCTCTACTGGATGAGAAGGCACGACGGTGCCGCCCCACTAGGCACAAGCAAGCGCGGCCTCCATCGAGGGCGCATGTGGGCCGGGTTGCTCCCTCGAGACCACCCCTAGTTAGAGTAAACATATAAATTGGAGACCATTCAAGAACGTAAATAAAACAACACACGGTAACAAATATCATCATATAATAAACATGCAAAATTCGATCATAACATCACAGTGCATTGGATCCCGGGAAACACAACAACTAATAACAATTACATGGATGAATCTCGATCATGTCAGGCAGCCCGTGGGATCTTGGCATTGTAGAACATAGAGAATAGACAAACATCGAGCTAATGCTATGAACTCGTAGTCCAAGGATGGACTAATCACACATCGCCATGGAGACAGTCATGGTGGTGTAGATACCTCGATGATGATTTCCTCCCCCTCTGACAGGGTGCTAGAACAGGGCTCCAGAACACTCTTTTTAGAGTTTCACGACTGCAGCGGCTCTTTATCGCTTTTGTGTAAAATTTCTCTGTCCCCGATGGTTTTAGTTCGGGGGTATAATTAGGTGAAAGGGCGACGCGAGAGGGCAGAGGGAGGCCACAATCAGGCCCCAAGTGCGAACAAGGGTAGACCCACGCCTGGCACCCTCGTGGACCCATGCTGGCCCTCCTCTAGGTCATTTTTGGTGAACTCTTTCTCTGTGTATATTAGGACTCTTCATTTTTTTCTTAGATTTTCCGGTGACCTTTCATGTACAACTTTTCTAAAATGCAAAAACAGCAAAAACAAAGACACTCGGCATCTTTGAACGGATAGTATGGACACCTAGAGGGGGGTAAATAGGTGCTACGACCTATATTAATTATTTTCAAAGTAAGACTTAACACAAAGGTAAATTCTCTAGATATGCAACTATGGTGAATTTACCTATATGACAAGAACAACAATATGCAAGATACAAACACAAAGTAAAGAAGAGGGAAGGAGGTAACCGGTAACAGAAGCACTTATGAAATATGCCACATTTTCATTGCCTAATTCATGTGGAATTTCATACCTTGCATTGCAAATTTCATAGTAGTGTCTAGAACTATTTTGTGGTGTTAGTTTTGGACTTTACTCCATCCTGTCTTGAACTTCCTGAACATTGGAAAGGAAGGGTTCAATAGGTAGTGTATGTTGATGCGGGACTTCAGTGCTAAAACATGAGCTTAACTCTTATGTCTATCCTAGCACACATGGTTTGAGTACTTGATTTGTAACTAAATTATTTTGTACCAGTCGTGCATAATTTGATGCTTTGTACACCGAATGTGCATCTAGGCACATGAGTCATAGTCATTATAAAGAGGTCATACCTCAAGCTCATACTTCTATTAAGCACATGTGTCTTTGAAGCTTACACGCGGTAATGACAGTTGAATACACCAAGGTAATTGTTGTTCCTGTCCCCAAACCAGTTTGCCCTCCAATATAATAGGTGATTTATTGTTTCATCATGTTTATTTGTTTCTTGCATGTGTATTTTTATTCTTGTGACGGTTTGGTTGCAGTTGTGTACATCCTAACTATACAAAAGCCGGGTATAATGCTTAATGTTCTTAAGTAACACATCGTCCTTTATAAAAAAAAATGCTACTTTCATGTTTTGTACTCTTTTCTGTTAGAAGTATCTACTGTAAAGATACATATCCTGAAAGTATGTATAAAAAGTAGTATAATGTTTATACGATTAGTTTTTCGTCTTTCACTCTTGATGTTTCCAACCGTAAATAAACATGGGCTGAGAAGGTGCAAATAAGCGTTTCATACATCTACAATCTAGCACTATATGTTTCTCTGCATATGGTGCTCTATATTATAATTTATAAATTTTCTAGAATGGGGTTAGTTCTGCATTCGAGCTTAGTTATTACTATGGTTCTCATTTATACTATTTTTCTCATCTTGAACTTTAGATAAATATAACAATGGGGGAAAATATCATCTTGAACTATGTAATACCCGGGGGATTTTTTTCCCCAAATAGGATTTGATTGTTTTTCTGTTTGCATTGCATCATGCATTTTGCATTGCATTTTGCTTCAAAACATTTCTAGAAAATTCAAACAAATTTAAACTTTCAAACATGCTCAAATGGTCCCAATTGAAATGGCAAACAAATCATTTTGGGAGATGGGAATAATAAAAATGGGTTGGTTTTCAAATTGGTATTAAATGAAACCCTATTTGAAATTAGAATGACAAATTCAAATCTTTTGGCAAGTTGAAAATTTTGAAAATAAAGTTCACAAACTTTGACCTTGCTGTTTTGTAAGTCAATGAAAATTATTTCATAAAAGCTAAAACCCTAACACCTACTTCTATTACTCTCCTTTTCTTTCCTACAAAAAAAAACACGAGAAAGAAAAAAGAAAAAGAAAGAAAAACCAGCAAGGGGAGGCAGGCCAAAGCCCACCTACCACCCCAGCCCATCTCCTCTAGGCCCAGCCGCACCCCCCTGTTGACCTAGCCCAGCAACCAGCCCACCCACCAAGCGATCAGCCCACCTCTTCCCTTCTCCTTCCTCTGTCCGTACAGGTGACGGAAGCAGAGGGTGGGCAACCGATCCCCCACCTCCACCTGCTCCCCCACCTTAAAGCCATCCCCTTCCCTCTCCTAACCCTAACCCTAGCTCTCCCCTCTCTCTCTCCCTGCAGCCGCCGCCGCTCCCTTGTCTTCTCCTTCCTCTCTCTGTCCCTCCCTCTCTGAACTTTCTGTAGCACCACAAAGAGCAGAAGCTCGCCGTCAGAGGTCGCTGTCGCCTCGTCGCCTCGGACCTCCTCGAGCTGTACCGAGGCCGGGAATGGAACTCCCGCGCTGCCCTCGTCGTCCTCGCCGGAAATCGGGGCCGGAGCTGCCCTAGGTCGACCTCGGCGAGCTCCTCTTCTTCCGTCGACTACCACGCCGCCGTACGTCGCTGCTACCTCGACCCCGCGGTGAGCCCCTCCCCTTTCCCTCCTGTCCCTCCTCCCTCTCGCGCGAGCACGCATCACGCACGCACACACGGCACGGCACACACCTGCACCCATCGATGCCCACGGGACAGCACAGCCTCGGCATTGCTCCGCCACTGCCTCTGTCCCCGTTCACCTGAAGATTGCATCTTCAGTTTCGTCAGATTACATGCGTTACCTTTATCTCTTAAGGGTTCAGTTCTGTATGTGTTCCAACAAACAGCAGCAGCGCAGTGGCTAGGCCTTGTGTGCGCGCACCAGCAGGTCTCGGGATCGAATCCCAGCCGAGGCAGAAAGCCACCCCTTTTTTTCCTCCTTTTTCTTTTATTTCCCGAATCCAGAAAAACAGATCTGAATCTTTAATTGTAAAATCAATAAAAAATTGAATATTGATCCAATTTCAACGATTCAAATTGCTATGGATTCAGAATCTTGTGCTCTTTCTGTTAATGTCAAAGTTGCAACATGTTTTTGTAATAATTTTTGCACTAAATAATTAAATACAGAAAATGCAATAAAAATTTGAAACTTTGGAATTTCATAACTTGAGTTCTGTTCACCCAAATTGAGCAAACTTGGGCTCTAAAAATTTGTCTTAACAAACTCTACACATTGGTATTTTATTTGGTCACAATTGAATTAAATTTGAACATGTTTTCTTCTGTTTACTAAAAAGGGCAGAATAAAAATGCTTATGAAAAATTGCATAATAAATTCAATAATGATCCAAAAATTATGTTTAATAGCTCAAATTGTTCATTGAAACATTTTATACATGTTTTCAACCTTTTCAATATAATTTGTTTACTGTTTTCCCTAATTAAAAGTGGTGCAATAATTCAATGCTTTAATTAAACCTTTTAAATTGCAAAATTCATAACTTGGGCAATTCAAATCCAATTCCAACATGTGAAATATGTTTTCCATGCAAAATTGAATAAACTTTCCAAATATAAACTTTGTTTTCTATTTTGAATAAATTAAATTGCTGAAAACAACTATTTCTTAATGAATGCATTTAAAATTGTCAATTTAATAACTTGCTCATCTAAAATCCAAATTCAACAAATGAAATATGTTTTCCATCTAAAATTTTGTGTTCTTTCCAAATATGAATTTTGTTATCTATTTTGAACAATTAAAATGGGTGAAAACAATAAATGTTTGTGTAACTCAATTAAGAAGCCAAATTTCATAACTTAATAAATAAATTTCCAAACTTGGTAAACAACATATCAAATTGAAGCTATTGTTGTTTTCTTATTGTTTTCATCATCCATGCATCATTCTAATCAACTTTCACATGATGGTTATTTGTAGATCATTTAATTCAACATTAATTCATGAGCTTTTCCATATGCAATCCAAATTGCATATGGACCCATTTAAATATTTTTACCATGTCAACTGGTTTACTTTGATGCATCAATTAATTGTCATGCATATAAAATAGGATCATGCTGGATCTTTTGCCGTAGAAGTAATTGTTGCATCCGGTGTTTGTTCTAGTTTGTTGCTTCTTCGCGGATAGGACGTTGAGATTATGTGAGCAACGACAAGTTCTGCTACCTCTACTTGCTGGATTCCAGGCAAGTATACTCACTTGCTGCCTATGGCTGCCTTTCATCACTTGTTACCGATTCTTTCTGTTGTTCTTATGCTAGCCTTATGATTCGATGCTTGTGTCTCGATCCTATCATATGTTTACCTTGCAGCCATGATATAGCCTTCCCCCCACTTCCTATTAACTGTTGTTTGTTTACCTTGTTGGCCCTCGCGTCGTAGTTGCATGCTTAGTGTTGTTTGCGCTCTAGTCATGTTGTCCTTGTTCTATCACCTGTTTAGTTCGATAGTTGGGTTTCAATTCAATCAACAACATGTTAATGTTTTGGGTAATATTAATTTGATGATAAGGCACCGGCAGGAGGCCCGACGTGGTTTTGAGGCCTGCTAGTGTCGACCCTAATTAGGAAAAGGGTCTTGTCCTCCGATCCATGATGAGCGCACTAACCGCATGTGGGAAGCGAGTATGGGCGCCCCCCGCAACTTTGATTCGATTCGCATCTCGTCCAAATCGCCTCATTTAGTTCGGGTTTTCCATTTGCCGCATGCATATGCAGGTGCGAACCCTTGGCGCCAGGGTGGAACCTTTGTAGTCGGCATTTAGGGAGACACGTTCTTAGAGTGCTATGAGGGTCCCCTTTTCTTCGTGGGGCTTGATTAGCCGTGCGCTCAATTGCACGGGGTTCTTTGGGCTTGATGCGAAGAAGAGTTGGGTTGTGTTGAGTGCCTCGCTTGGTGGAAGTGCATTTCCATCTGGTGGGTCATTCTTACGTGTACGGCCAAATTGGTGCATCCCTGCAGGGTTAAATCTTCTCGAGAAGCCGTGTTGTCCGCGGTTATGGATGACTTGGTGAAAGTGCTGCCTAACAAGTACTCAGACAACTTACACTTAACGATGATAACTTGACTAGTAATATAGATTACCTCCACCATAAAAATGCATGTCACCCTAATCAACAGTGTGAGTTTCCTTGGGTTGCTTCCTTAGTAGGGGGTAACATTGGATGGGTATTGTTTGGTGAGTAGTTGTAGTTGGTTCGGACACGCTCTCTTATCCCTTTCTTTTAGCCGGATGTTGTAGCGAGTCTCTGTAGTTAGTTAGTGCAGCCCGCTGCCGCTTCTTTGCAATAATCCATTCCTTTCCGTTGTACCCAAAGTATTTGTATCTTGTGATGATTGGTTACGCTGGTATCTTGTGAGTATGGTTTATCCACTTGCCAGTACTTAACCGTACTGACCCACGAATCCTTTTCGTGGCTGCATATTCCACATTGCAGTCAACAGGTTTGAAGTCTGACGATGTTAGCTTGGGAATCCCTCCGGCTTGGCCTAGGCAGGGATTGGACGCCATCGGTTATCTTCAGGACTCTTAGTCCAATTTGTATCTTGTCCGTAGTCGGACACTATGTTGTTTCTTCCGCTGTTATTTGGATCTTTGTATTGTATCAGTTGTATCCTTGACTCGTTTGAGTCGTCTTGTATATATCTTTTCTGTTGTTGTCGCGGAATATTCGTGAACTGTTGTAATGCTATCACAAGTGGCAACCTGGAACCGGTTATTATGTGGATTTTGGCGGAAATGCTGAAATCTGCATAGTGCCCGATCTCGGGGCGTCACAAATGGTATCAGAGCATGGTTTCCGATTCCCGATATTGTTTCGATACGAATGGTTATCGAAGCAACGGGTCCGCAAAGCCTGTAGGATAACCTCGCTAACGGTCGTTGTTTCTAGAGTGTCAAAAACTATTTGTGCAAAACCTGTTTTGGAAATATCTCAATAGGATTCTTGTTTTCTCTTTATCTCTATTCTATTTCCCCTCCCATCTTATTTGTTTTGGATTCCCCCCTCTTGTCTATTTTCAAAGTTTTAGGATCCTACGTGGGTGGACGTTTTTTGATCCTTTAACCTAATAGGTTCGATCATCGGAAGATTCCTGGTGGAAGAACATCGTCGTCACCCCGAGCAAGAATCTCTTGTTAGTGGTGTCGAGGAGATCAACTGGAAGCATGAAGAATCGATAGTCGAACTTCTTTTCCCTCCCGGGTTAGTGGGTGGATTGCGAGGGCGCAATCCCTTGTTAGTGGTGTCGTCTGTAACACCCGGCGGATTTTTTTCCCCAAATAGGATTTGATTGTTTTTCTGTTTGCATTGCATCATGCATTTTGCATTGCATTTTGCTTCAAAACATTTCTGGAAAATTCAAACAAATTTAAACTTTCAAACATGCTCAAATAGTCCCAATTAAAATGGCAAACAAATCATTTTGGGAGATGGGAATAATAAAAATGGGTTGGTTTTCAAATTGGTATTAAATGAAACCCTATTTGAAATTAGAATGACAAATTCAAATCTTTTGGCAAGTTGAAAATTTTGAAAATAAAGTTCACAAACTTTGACCTTGCTGTTTTGTAAGTCAATGAAAATTATTTCATAAAAGCTAAAACCCTAACACCTAATTCTATTACTCTCCTTTTCTTTCCTACAAAAAAAACAGGAGAAAGAAAAAAGAAAAAGAAAGAAAAACCAGCAAGGGGAGGCAGGCCAAAGCCCACCTACCACCCCAGCCCATCTCCTCTAGGCCCAGCCGCACCCCCCTGTTGACCTAGCCCAGCAACCAGCCCACCCACCAAGCGATCAGCCCACCTCTTCCCTTCTCCTTCCTCTGGCTGTACAGGTGACGGAAGCAGAGGGTGGACAACCGATCCCCCACCTCCACCTGCTCCCCCACCTTAAAGCCATCCCCTTCCCTCTCCTAACCCTAACCCTAGCTCTCCCCTCTCTCTCTCCCTGCAGCCGCCGCCGCTCCCTTGTCTTCTCCTTCCTCTCTTTGTCCCTCCCTCTCTGAACTTTCTGTAGCACCACAAAGAGCAGAAGCTCGCCGTCAGAGGTCGCCGTCGCCTCGTCGCCTCGGACCTCCTCGAGCTGTACCGAGGCCGGGAATGGAACTCCCGCGCTGCCCTCGTCGTCCTCGCCGGAAATCGGGGCCGGAGCTGCCCTAGGTCGACCTCGGCGAGCTCCTCTTCTTCCGTCGACCACCACGCCGCCGTACGTCGCTGCTACCTCGACCCCGCGGTGAGCCCCTCCCCTTTCCCTCCTGTCCCTCCTCCCTCTCGCGCGAGCACGCATCACGCACGCACACACGGCACGGCACACACCTGCACCCATCGATGCCCACGGGACAGCACAGCCTCGGCATTGCTCTGCCACTGCCTCTGTCCCCGTTCACCTGAAGATTGCATCTTCAGTTTCGTCAGATTACATGTGTTACCTTTATCTCTTAAGGGTTCAGTTCTGTATGTGTTCCAACCAACAGCAGCAGCGCAGTGGATAGGCCTTGTGTGCGCGCACCAGCAGGTCTCGGGATCGAATCCCAGTCGAGGCAGAAAGCCACCCCTTTTTTTCCTCCTTTTTCTTTTATTTCCCGAATCCAGAAAAACAGATCTGAATCTTTAATTATAAAATCAATAACAAATTGAATATTGATCCAATTTCAACGATTCAAATTGCTATGGATTCAGAATCTTGTGCTCTTTCTGTTAATGTCAAAGTTGCAACATGTTTCTGTAATAATTTTTGCACTAAATAATTAAATACAGAAAATGCAATAAAAATTTGAAACTTTGGAATTTCATAACTTGAGTTCTGTTCACCCAAATTGAGCAAACTTGGGCTCTAAAAATTTGTCTTAACAAACTCTACACATTGGTATTTTATTTGGTCACAATTGAATTAAATTTGAACATGTTTTCTTCTGTTTACTAAAAAGGGCAGAATAAAAATGCTTATGAAAAATTGCATAATAAATTCAATAATGATCCAAAAATTATGTTTAATAGCTCAAATTGTTCATTGAAACATTTTATACATGTTTTCAACCTTTTCAATATAATTTGTTTACTGTTTTCCCTAATTAAAAGTGGTGCAATAATTCAATGCTTTAATTAAACCTTTTAAATTGCAAAATTCATAACTTGGGCAATTCAAATCCAATTCCAACATGTAAAATATGTTATCCATGCAAAATTGAATAAGCTTTCCAAATATAAACTTTGTTTTATATTTTGAATAAATTAAATTGCTGAAAACAACTATTTCTTAATTAATGCATTTAAAATTGTCAATTTAATAACTTTCTCATCTAAAATCCAAATTCAACAAATGAAATATGTTTTCCATCTAAAATTTTGTGTTCTTTCCAAATATGAATTTTGTTATCTATTTTGAACAATAAAAATGGGTGAAAACAATAAATGTTTGTGTAACTCAATTAAGAAGCCAAATTTCATAACTTAATAAATAAATTTCCAAACTTGGTAAACAACATATCAAATTGAAGCTATTGTTGTTTTCTTATTGTTTTCATCATCCATGCATCATTCTAATCAACTTTCACATGATGGTTATTTGTAGATCATTTGATTCAACATTAATTCATGGGCTTTTCCATATGCAATCCAAATTGCAAATGGACCCATTTAAATATGTTTACCATGTCAACTGGTTTACTTTGAAGCATCAATTAATTGTCATGCATATAAAATAGGATCATGCTAGATCTTTTGCCGTAGAAGTAATTGTTGCATCCGGTGTTTGTTCTAGTTCGTTGCTTCTTCGCGGATAGGACGTTGAGATGATGTGAGCAACGACAAGTTCTGCTACCTCTACTTGCTGGATTCCAGGAAAGTATACTCACTTGCTGCCTATGGCTGCCTTTCATCACTTGTTACCGATTCTTTCGGTTGTTCTTATGCTAGCCTTATGATTCGATGCTTGTGTCTCGATCCTATCATATGTTTACCTTGCAGCCATGATATAGCCTTCCCCCCACTTCCTATTAACTGTTGTTTGTTTACCTTGTTGGCCCTCGCGTCGTAGTTGCATGCTTAGTGTTGTTTGCGCTCTAGTCATGTTGTCCTTGTTCTATCACCTGTTTAGTTCGATAGTTGGGTTTCAATTCAATCAACAACATGTTAATGTTTTGGGTAATATTAATTTGATGATAAGGCACCGGCAGGAGGCCCGGCGTGGTTTTGAGGCCTGCTAGTGTCGACCCTAATTAGGAAAAAGGGTCTTGTCCTCCGATCCATGATGAGCGCACTAACCGCATGTGGGAAGCGAGTATGGGCGCCCCCCGCAACTTTGATTCGATTCGCATCTCGTCCAAATCGCCTCATTTAGTTCGGGTTTTCCATTTGCCGCATGCATATGCAGGTGCGAACCCTTGGCGCCAGGGTGGAACCTTTGTAGTCGGCATTTAGGGAGACACGTTCTTAGAGTGCTATGAGGGTCCCCTTTTCTTCGTGGGGCTTGATTAGCCGTGCGCTCAATTGCACGGGGTTCTTTGGGCTTGATGCGAAGAAGAGTTGGGTTGTGTTGAGTGCCTCGCTTGGTGGAAGTGCATTTCCATCTGGCGGGTCATTCTTACGTGTATGGCCAAATTGGTGCATCCCTGCAGGGTTAAATCTTCTCGAGAAGCCGTGTTGTCCGCGGTTATGGATGACTTGGTGAAAGTGCTGGCTAACAAGTACTCAGACAACTTACACTTAACGATGATAACTTGACTAGTAATATAGATTACCTCCACCATAAAAATGCATGTCACCCTAATCAACAGTGTGAGTTTCCTTGGGTTGCTTCCTTAGTAGGGGGTAACATTGGATGGGTATTGTTTGGTGAGTAGTTGTAGTTGGTTCGGACACGCTCTCTTATCCCTTTCTTTTAGCCGGATGTTGTAGCGAGTCTCTGTAGTTAGTTAGTGCAGCCCGCTGCCGCTTCTTTGCAATAATCCATTCCTTTCCGTTGTACCCAAAGTATTTGTATCTTGTGATGATTGGTTACGCTGGTATCTTGTGAGTATGGTTTATCCACTTGCCAGTACTTAACCGTACTGACCCACGAATCCTTTTAGTGGCTGCATATTCCACATTGCAGTCAACATGTTTGAAGTCTGACGACGTTAGCTTGGGAGTCCCTCCGGCTTGGCCTGGGCAGGGACTGGACGCCATCGGTTATCTTCAGGACTCTTAGTCCAATTTGTATCTTGTCCGTAGTCGGACGCTATGTTGTTTCTTCCGTTGTTATTTGGATCTTTGTATTGTATCAGTTGTATCCTTGACTCGTTTGAGTCGTCTTGTATATATCTTTTCTGTTGTTGTCGCGGAATATTCGTGAACTGTTGTAATGTTATCACAAGTGGCAACCTGGAATCGGTTATTATGTGGATTTTGGCGGAAATGCTGAAATCTGCATAGTGCCCGATCTCGGGGCGTCAAAAACTATTGTTATAGACAGCTCAAATCTGGAGTGTCTTTGGACGGAAAATTTCAGTAGTAGATATATTTTGTTTGCTTTAACATCTAGGTTGTAGAATAATCTCAAGATACAGTTCCTTAGTAAATTCCCAGTTAGGATTATAATCTAATAAGTTGCTTAATGAAATTCAATAATTTGAGGTGCTTAGTTTATCTCAAATTATATATATCATTATAGTTTGGATATGAAATCATTTTAGCTCAATAGCTTCATTCCAGAGTGGCAGGCTGAACGGACAACGATGTCGCCTAGAGGGGGGGGGGGGTGAATAGGCAATTAAAACTTTTCCGGTTAAGGCCTGCTAAATGCGGAAAAAAACTAAGTGTTTAAATTAATAAGCATACAAATATTTTAGGGTCAACTAGGTGCACCAACAAATTATGCTAAGCAAGACAAGTAACAAGGTGATAGCAAGATATATAATTCAATCTCGAAGGCTATCACAATGTAAATTGCATAAGTAAAAAAGCTAGGGTATAGATTTAATCAAGGCACACGGAGAAGATGATGTATTCCCGAGTTCCTCCCACAAGGGAAGTACGTTTCGTTGGAGGGGTGTGAGCTCGCCACAAGAGGCCTACTCAACGACACAGAGGCCTCACCCTATTCTCCGATGAACCCCACCACAAATACCTAGTTCACCTTCCACTATTGGCAACCTTCAAACCCGAGGCACGCATCCACAACTTAATTGGAGGCTCTCGGAGTCACCACAATCTTGGGGCATACATCCACAACTCAATTGGAGGCTCCCAAGAACACCACAAGTCGTCTAGGGTCCAAGACCCAAGAGTAACAAGCTCACAAACTTTCAACTTCCACGAATCCTCGTGGAGAGAGCAAACCGATGCAAATAGCAAGAGCACAAGGGCTCAAATCATTCACTCTCAAATTCCAACAAAGAAACAAGTGCTTATGGGGGGAATAAGAGAGGAAGAACAATGGAGGAGAAACACCAAGATCAAGATCTACTAAGTTTCCCTCACTAAGAAGGAAGATGGATTGGTGGAAATGTAGATCTAGATCTCCTCTAACTTCTCCCTCAAAGATATGCAAGAATCATAGGAGGGATTGGGAGAGGGGAAAGCTATCCAAGGTCAACAATGGTGGGGAGAGGGGAAAATTCGTACTTGGAAGACTTAGGGACCAATGGGGAAGAAGACCCCCTTAAATAGGTCCCTAAAAAACTAGCCATTTGAGGCTGAAAAAGGGAACGGATATTCCGGTTCAAACTTGAACCGGATATTCCGGTAGCTTGTTTTTCCTCATATCTGAAACCACGAATGAGTTGACCAAACCGGAATATCCGATTATGGCGAATAATCCAGTTTGAAATCTCCGGCTTGCTTCTGTCCCGAACAGACTCCAGAACCGGATATTCCGGTTGGACCAAAATAATCCGGTTGGATTCTGTCCCGGACAGGCTCAAGAACCGAATATTCCGATTGGTATGGAATAATATGGTTGGAAATATCTAGTAGGCTTTTGTTCCGAAAACCTCTAGTCCTTAGCCAAAATCGAGCTTCTCATCAGAACCGGATATTCCGGTTGGTATGGAATAATCCGGTTGGAAATACCCGGTTGACTTCCGAATCATTGAGGCTGAACTAGAAACCTCATAACTTTTGCAAATGAACTCCGAATGAGGTAAATCCAATTGCATTGGAAAGATACCTCAAAGCATGGAGAAGTTACCACACATGGAAGGTGTGGGAACATTATCAAAGACGAACGGAATATTTTCACCACCAAAAACGCAACAAGTTTTTCTTACGAAATCCGTTTTCGAGAAACCAAGGCTTCTCATGAAGATCAGGACAAGCACTAAAACCCAAAAGAGACAAAAGCCAAATAAGATCCAAGAAATATGATATGCCAAGTATGCAAAGGTTTGATATCTCCATAACGATTTGATCAAGTTACTCACTTGAGAGCCCCTCTTGATAGTACGACTATCTATCCTATAACCCGGTCTCCCAAAGCCACGAGACCGGTAAAATACAAAACCTATCAAGATTATACCATTTCCTTGAGCATTCCACTTGAGCTAGATGATGATGATCTTGACTCTCTCAAGTTGGATATTCTTTCTTGATTGCGCTTGCTAGCACAAGCTTCGCTTGATGAAGACTTGCAAGTTTCTCCCCCATACACCATTATGGGAGAGACTAGCTCCCCCATACACCATTATGGGAGAGACTCTTCTCGGCAAATCTTCACAAGGCCACAATATCGAAAAGGGTGCCAAGCATCAAGCATAGGATTTCTTCTGGATGCTTCACTTGAGCTTCCACGACAAGCTAGATGACGAACACCGCTTGATGACGACATAGACCATGGGCTATATGAAAACTTCCTTTTGGTTCATGCCCATGGAAAGATACCTAACCACACATAGATATGCCACACACACATATCAGGGGTTAGTTCACATAGCTATATTAACAATTGATTACCATACCATAAGATACACAATCCCACTTGGTACATCTTGTAGCTTTGTGTGTTGATCACTACCTTGATAAACCTTGTATCTTTTCTTCTCACTTCAAATGATCATGTTTTGAAGATAATCATGAAGGATCACCTAATCCTTTTCTTCAAGACACACTAGCAATAAGCTCAACTCAAACCATGACCATTCTTCATATAAATCCTTGAATATAACAATGACCATCAAGGAAGCTAATAGAGTTCAACACATAAACTCCATTATTTCCTATGAACAAGATTCTACAAGGATAACTCAATGCAAACATTAGTACATAAGGATTGTTATTAATTACCAAAACCACATATGGGGCACCATGCGCTTTAACAGGCTGATGTCATTAAACATGGTGCATCTAAGAGTTGTACTCCAAGAAATCAAAACAGATCCTAGGCTCCGTAGAGCTAGGTTTAAAAAGTGGCACTCATATTTTCATTCTGAAAACAAAATTACATGTATAGAGGTCCCTTTTTTTTAATTAATTTTGAACATGTATTTTATTTTTTATACTGGACTCCATGGAACTTGGGAGAAAAATTGCAGTTGTATGGTCCTTCTTATATTAGGCTTGCTAGCCACTTCTATAAGCCGAAGGTTTATTGTGATTTTAGCACCTTTTGTTATCTTGGTCTCATAAATTCAAACATCATAATTGTTTAGTCCATGACTCATAACAACACACAGAGATAATATTCTCCATAATGTTATACATGACAGGGTACATCAAAGTACAAAAGTAATTGATTATTCAATGTGACGCCTCTATACCCTCTGTTCCTACTAAATGTTATATATTTCTAATGTGATGTCTTATAGGTCTATAGTGTGATGTCTTATATAGTAGAAAAACATGCTTGCTTCTTCGTACTCTTCTTTTCAGTTACATCTCTAAGACAATATTGGTACGTTTCGACTTAGTTAAGGGATTTACTTCAATGCCAACGTGTTCAATTGAAGCGTCATAATTTTAGTGCTCACAAGTGAACAATGTAAGTAAATAGTATTGTATTAAAATGAGAAGCAACAGACATAATGTGGTGTCTCTATTGAACTCCGTGTTATATTAGTGAATTATTGTCGCAAGCGGTTGCCTGAATTGGCAAAAGAACCTGCATAAGACCACCGAAAGGTGATAGAAAAATTTGTCCAAGACAAAACGCCGAAGCACCAAAACACACGGGCTGCGCCATGCAAGAATGATAAACCGGCGGCACCGCGAAGCGCGCTACTCCGTCTAGTCCTTTACAATGCTTGAGGCACATACCCACAATCGAATTGGGGGCTCCTAAGAATCACCAACAATCAACAAGAGTAGCAATGGGGTCTAGGTTCTCCACAAGAAAACCCTAGACAAGATCCCCTCAAATGAATGAGGAGGAAATGAAGAACGGCTTGGTGAAGTAGTAGATCGGGGCCTTCTCCTTCAGTCCTCCAAAGATCAACAAGTTTGGGTGGAGGTATTGGGAGAAATTTAGGATTTGTAAGCTCAATAAATGCACATTAGTGTCTTGGACGACCTCAAGCTCTTGGGGAAGAAGGAGGCGTATTTATACCCCCTCCGTAAATGTGGTTGTTGGAGCAGGAAAATGGAGCCGAAAATTCCGGTTAATGTTTCTCTTCAGATCTGGATTTTGAAGGCAGTTGACTTAAACCGGAAATTCTGGTTTCTCCAAATAATCTGGTACGAATTTCCGGTTGACTCTAGTGCGATTCCAGTGCTGAAAATATTCTCCGGTTGGTCGAAAATTTCCGGTTGAAAATTTTGGTTGACTCCAGTCCTGAAATCTTCAAGTCCTTAGCCGATTTCGCGCAACTTCTTCCCAACCGGAATATCCAGACTCCAATGGCTATTTTCAGAGGAAAACTTCACAATCGGAATTTCTGGTTAGACCATAAATATTCGGTTGCCACCAGTGCCAAATGTGGCTGATCTAACTTCAACTTTTTACGGTGTTCTATGCAGATGAATAAATAAACACCTGCACCACTTACCACCTTGATAAATAATATCGTTAGTATAGTTAACTAACACACAAAACCTTAGGGATAAAGAAATGCACTTTCAATCTCCCCCATTTTTGTGTTATATGACAATACTAAGATTTTCAATAAAAACCGAAATACTACATCATGCTTGTGAAAGGGATGGAAATTGCTCCCCCTACAAGTATGCATACTTTTGTTTTTCCTTGACATGCAAATACAAATCTAAGAGAAGCGTGATTTCCAACAAAAATGAAAACATGATAAACGAGACAATATCCACTATATTGAGGTATAGATGAATACTAAACCTTGTGCAACGAGAGAATATGAAGATAATACCGGAGCGCAATATATGATAACCTCAACATAGATAGATAACCAATTAGATCCACAATAGCATAGTCTCACAATAACAAAAACATAGTTCAATACGAGAAAGCAAATAGTTTTGAAATGAAAACGAGAAACTAAATGGACACGAGATCTCAAAGAATGATAGATGCACATGCTTGTGCCCGAACCCTTGCAAATCCCCATAGGCCTAATAGACTACTTCTCCCCCTTTGGCACCGAGACACCAAAAAGAAGGAAGCAGTGATGCTAACATCCCATGACAAGGTAAGCATCAGAGTCCTCCGAGGCCTCTCCAGCAGACTGCTCGGACTCTCCTTCGACATCCCTCTCCAGGTATTCATCAACATCCTCATCAGCATCAAGATCAACAAGAGCACTGGTAGAGGAAGCAATGAAACGAAGAGCCTCCTCAATCTGTTCCCAAGGAGCACTGGCTCTGGAAGCCCACTGAGAGAAATAGTCTGGAACCAAGTCAGAAGGAGGAGACCTGGAGGTATCGCTCACGTGATGAAGGATCTTCTGCTCAGAGCTGGACATAGCAATGTCCCTGCGGTAAGAATGATACTGCTCCCTGTGGATATCCGCCTTCATGCAAAGCACATTGCACTGAAACTAGGACAACTTCCTAATATTGCGCACAATAGAGGTGCCAGCCTTGGGAGCATGAGAGGTAGCAGAAACACTAGTACGAGCATCCCTCATAAAGGAACCACTCTCAGAGGCAGCAGTAGCAAAAGCAGACTTCCTCTTGATGTAGAGGTTCTTGAAGTGGTGATCTTCCATGCGCAATTCACTGAAGTCATTCTTCACGGTGACCTTGATCAACATCATAATATATGGACCATATGGGATAGTTTTCCCACCAACCATAGCATTGTGGAGATCGTGGAAGATGAATTCCATGAAATCCACCTCATATGACTTTGAAGGGCCGGGATCCTCAATACATTGCTTTGCTAGAATCAACAAGTTGCAAATGGAGCTGGTGAGAGCATCATTGTTTCCACCACTGGGCGCAATGAAAGACCAGAAGATAAGGAACAACTGATCATATACAGGGATAAGACCTTCCACCTTTCCAACCACATATCCAGAATCATACATATCATCCATAGTCTTCTCACGCTGAGGCTTTTCCACACCATGCATGCGATGTCCAAGAGAAGGGTGAGTGGACCACTTGTATCCAAGAACTCGAGCAAACTTGAAGAACTGATCTTCACAATAGGTTGACCCAGTCATCCACTTCAGATGGCAGTGAGTATCATCCCCAAACACCAACGTGGACATAAACTAAACCACAAGATCAATGTAGTAGGGGCAACGAGTTTCCATGAGCTTCACAAGATTGAACCTCTCAACCACACTAGAAGCTTTAGCAAACACTTGCTTATCCTTGATGAGTTGGAACTTGGTAGGATTCATAGGACGGACGGGATACTTGTATTCAAGATAGATGTCCGAGAGAAATGATATTGCTCCATGCACAAAAAACGAGTATCCTCGAGCTCATCATCCATTGGGTCCGAGTACCAATCACCTTGACGAATCTGAGTGTATTCACCAGCTGAGGTGCCATACCTATAGTTCTTCCTCGTTGCCTTATCCTTCTTACTCTTGGAAGAGACTTTCTTTGTCACAATGGTCTTGGCTTTCCCTTTTTCCACAGCTTGCCTAGAAGGCCAAGAGTCACCGGGGTCCTCATCACTTGTTTCCTTATAGGAAGGGCGCTTGCGAGTACTCAACTTGTCAACACGGGAACCACTTGTGAATAGAGCATGTAGGGAGAAAGTATAAGGTACGTGGAAACAAGCCAAAGCATAGGAATCATACATAGACATAATAGAAAAGAAACCACAACACTACCATGTAACAATCCTAGAAGAAATAACTAAAGTTGTGGATTCTGGAAAAATGAGACAGAACTCAATCGGAATTTCCGGTTCAGTTATGAACCGGATATTCTGGTTCCATGAAATTAGAATTAGATTGATTTTTTCAACTAGGTCTAAAACTAGATTGATTAATCGGGGTGTTATCCTATTGTTTCTAGCATGCAATAGGATACCTTAGGAACATCTACCACCAAGAAATTTCGAAAAGAACATGTCTCCAAGAAAGGGTAGGGGTAGAACACCCAATATTAAAAAAGGAGAAAGTTACCAGCTTCCATTGAGAAAAATGTTTGGACGAGAACGTTCCCGGGGAGGAGGAGCACCATATCCGGTCAAAACCTTGAGAATCCAATGGATGAAGTTGTTGGGAGGGCTAGTGTTCAAGGGGGCGGCGACTATGGGAGAGGATGAGGTTGGGGGTGGAAGAAGTGCGGGAAACTGCCCTTCACCCCTGTCGGGGGGCTACCCCCGAGTAGGGGTAAGGCAGATGGTAATTTGTGACGCCCCGAGATCGGGCACTATGCAGATTTCGGCATTTCCACCCAAATCCGCATAATAACCGATTTCAGGTTGCCATTTATGATAACATTACAACAGTTCACGAATAATCCACAACAACAACAAAGAAGGTATATACAAGACGACTCAAACGAGTCATGGATACAACTGATACAATACAAAGATCCAAATGACAGCGGAAGAAACAACATAGTGTCCGACTACGGACAAAATACAAATTGTACTAAGAGTCCTGAAGATAACCGATGGCGTCCAATCCCTGCCCAGGCCAAGCCGGAGGGATTCCCAAGCTAACATCGTCAGACTTCAAACCTGTTGACTGCAATGTGGAATATGCAGCCACGAAAAGGATTCGTGGGTCAGTACTATTAAGTACTGGCAAGTGGATAACCCATACTCACAAGATGCCAGCGTAACCAATCATCACAAGATACAAATACTTTGGGTACAACGGAAAGGAAGGGATTATTGCAAAGAAGCGGCAGCGGGCTGCACTAACTAACTACAGAGACGCGCTACAACATCCGGCTAAAAGAAAGGGATAAGATAGCGCGACAAAACCAACTATAACTACTCACCAAACAATACCCATCCAATGTTACCCCCTACTAATGAAGCAACCCAAGGAAACTCACACTGTTGATTAAGGTGACATTCATTTTTATGGTGGAGGTAATCTATATTACTAGTCAAGTTATCAACGTTAAGTGTAAGTTGTCTGAGTACTTGTTAGCCAGCACTTTCACCAAGTCATCCATAACCGCGGACAACACGGCTTCTCGAGAAGATTTAACCCTGCAGGGATGCACCAATTTGGCCGTACACGTAAGAATGACCCGCCAGATGGAAATGCACTTCCACCAAGCGAGGCACTCAACACAACCCAACTCTTCTTCGCATCAAGCCCAAAGAACCCCGTGCAATTGAGCGCACGGCTAATCAAGCCCCACGAAGAAAAGGGGACCGTCATAGCACTCTAAGAACGTGTCTCCCTAAATGCCGACTACAAAAGTTCCACCCTGGCGCCAAGGGTTCGCACCTGCATATGCATGCGGCAAATGGAAAACCCGAACTAAATGAGGCGATTTGGACGAGATGCGAATCGAATCAAAGTTGCGGGGGGCGCCCATACTCGCTTCCCACATGCGGTTAGCGCGCTCATCATGGATCGGAGGACAAGACCCTTTTCCTAATTAAGGTCGACACTAGCAGGCCTCAAAACCACGTCGGGCCTCCTGCCGGTGCCTTATCATCAAATTATTATTACCCAGAACATTAACATGAAGTTGATTGAGTTGAAACCCAACTATCAAACTAAACAGGTGATAAGACGGACAACAAGACTTGAGCGCAAACAACACTAAGCATGCAACTACGACACGAGGGCCAACAAGGTAAACAAACAACAGTTAATAGGAAGTGGAAGGAAGGCTATTTCATGGTTGCAAGGTAAACATATGATAGGATCGAGACACAAGCATCGAATCATAAGGCTAGAAAATAGGCAACGGGAAGAATCGGTAACAAGTGATGAAAGACAACCATAGGTAGCAAGTGAGTATACTTGCCTGAGATCCAGCAAGTAGAGGTACATCCGAAGAACTTGTCGTTGCTCACATCATCTCAACGTCCTATCCGCGAAGAAGCAACGAACTAGAACAAACACCGGATGCAACAATTACTATTACGGCAAAAGATCCAGCATGATCCTATTTTATATGCATGATAATTAATTGATGCATCAAAGTAAACCAGTTGACATGGTAAACATATTTAAATGGGCCCATATGCAATTTGGATTGCATATGGAAAAGCCCATGAATTAATGTTGAATTAAATGATCTACAAATAACCATCATGTGAAAGTTGATTAGAAAGATGCATGGATGATAAAAACAATAAGAAAACAACAATAGCTTCAGTTTGATATGTTGTTTACCAAGTTTCAAATTTTATTTATTAAGTTATGAACTTGGCATTTTAAATGATTTAAACAAACATTTGTTGTTTTCACCAATTTTAAATGTTCAAAACAGATAACAGAATTTATATTTGGAAAGAACACAAAATTTTAGATGGAATACATATTTCATTTGTTGAATTTGGATTTTAGATGAGCAAGTTATTAAATTGACAATTTTAAATGCATTAATTAAGAAATAGTTGTTTTCAACAATTAAATTTATTCAAAATAGAAAACAAAGTTTATATTTGCAAAGTTCATGAAAAATGGGATGGAAAACATATTTTACATGTTGGAATTGGATTTGAATTGCCCAAGTTATGAATTTTGCAATTTAAAAGGTGTAATTAAAGTATTGAATTATTACTCCAATTTTAATTAGGAAAAACAGTGAACAAATTGCATATTTGAAAAGTACAGGAAATTTGGAATGGAAAACATATTTTACTTTTCAAAATTGGAGTTCAAATGAATTTGTTAGGGGCATTTGAATTTTAGGGACCTTGTTGTAATTTTAGGGACCTTGTTGTGAAAAGAAACCTCAGATCTGGATCTGGCGTAACCTCTCTCACCGAGCAGTAGCCCAGCCGCAGGGGCTGACTGCTGGGCCCCCTGCCAGCGTGGTGCTGACTGGGCCGTGGTGGAGGCCGACTGGGCCTCTGGGTCCGTGACAGGTGGGCCATGCGGTGTGGAGAGAAAAATCCCAAAAAGGGGTTTTAAACGCGCGTGGGGGGGGGGGGGGGACTCGAACCAGGGAGCTCTCGCTCGCGCGGATGGAACCCAGCCAATGGGCTGCGATGCGTTGTTGTGATACGACACAGAACTGACGGAATAAGAGGCGACCCCGCGCGTGTTAACTGAACAAGTTCAGTAACTGAACCTCGACGGACAACAGGCGAACACGACGGGCTCGGCAGCACGGATGGGGTGCCGCTCGACGGCGGGCTTCCAGAGCATGAGGAGGGTAGGGAGGAGGGGCCCGAGGGCGATGCTCACCGAGGGGGACTTGGGGACGTCGAAGAAGGCGCCGGGATGGCCCTCGGCCTGACGGAGAGGCAGGAGCAGCAGTTCGCCGGGGGGAGGAGATCGTCGACGGCGCCGGCAACGTGGTGCCTCCCAGGACCGGCCGAGGGTACGAGGACGAAGAGGGCACTATGGGGATTCCATTCCCGCGACAAGGGAGGCTCGACGAGGTCCAGAGCGGCGGCGCCAGCTCCTCCAAGTCGCGGCCATGGAAGGTTCTTCTCGGGTTCAGACGTTCAGAGAAGAATAGAGGTGGAGGGGGGAGAACGGCGGCGCTGGAGAGGGAGGAGAGGACTAAGGCGAGCAGAAGGGGATGCAGGAGGGTGTGGCGATGGTTTTTAAGGAGGTGGAGGGATGCTCCCGGCCGTTCCCATCAGGTACAGGGGACGTGGCTAGCTCGGATGCGCTGCCGTACAGGAGGAAGAAGGAGTCGTGAGGAGGCAGTGGGCCTCGAGAGGGAGATGGAGGTGGGCCAGAAGTAGAGAGGAGGTGGGCTGGGGTGCTGCGAGTTGGGCTTTGCTCTGTGGGTTGTAGGTGGGCCTTTGTGGCCTGCCTCCTCACTCGTGTTTTTATTTCTTTTTCTTCCTTTTTTTTGTAGCAAAGGGATAAGAGAGAAAGAAAAAGGTTTTAGGGTTTTATAAAAAATTCAAAAACAATTTTATTGCATTGAGCATATTGAATGCCCAAGTGCACCAAGTTTTGTTTTTGAAAATTTCAAATTTTGGTTTGTGGTTTGACTTTGAATTTGAAACTCAAATTAGGGTTTTTAATAAAAGGTGATTTATTTAAACAAGCAAATATTAATTCCAAATCAATTTTTATTTGAAAAATAATTTGAGTTTGAAAACACAGGTGCCTTGTTTGAAAATTTTAAATTTATTTGAATTTTTGTTTTGATGCATGTGATGCAATGCCATGAGAAAGAAAAGCAAACAATTCTAGTTGGGGGAAAATCCCCCGGGTGTTACAGACGACACCACTAACAAGGGATTGCGCCCTCGCAATCCACCCACTAACCCGGGAGGGGAAAGAAGTTAGACTATCGATTCTTCATGCTTCCAGTTGATCTCCTCGACACCACTAACAAGGGCTTCTCGACACCACTAACAAGAGATTCTTGCTCGGGTTGATGACGATGTTCTTCCACGAGGAATCTTCCGATGATCGAACCTATTAGGTTAAAGGCTCAGAAAACATCCACCCACGTAGGATCCTAAAACTTTGAAAGATTGAGAGGGAGAGAGACACCAAAACAAATAAGATGAGAGGAGAAATAGAATAGAGATAAGGAGAAAACAAGAATCCTATTGAGATGTTTCCAAAATATTTTAGCAGAAATAGTTTTTGACACTCTAGAAACAACGACCGTTAGCGAGGTTATCCTAGAGGCTTTGCGGACCCGTTGCTTCGACAACCATTCGTATCGAAACAACTTTGGGAATCGGAAACCATGCTCTGATACCATTTGTGACGCCCCGAGATCGGGCACTATGCAGATTTCGGCATTTCCACCCAAATCCGCATAATACCCGATTTCAGGTTGCCATTTATGATAACATTACAACAGTTCACGAATAATCCACAACAACAACAGAGGAGGTATATACAAGACGACTCAAACGAGTCAAGGATACAACTGATACAATACAAAGATCCAAATGACAGCGGAAGAAACAACATAGTGTCCGACTATGGACAAAATACAAATTGGACTAAGAGTCCTGAAGATAACCGATGGCGTCCAATCCCTGCCCAGGCCAAGCCGGAGGGATTCCCAAGCTAACATCGTCAGACTTCAAACCTGTGGACTGCAATGTGGAATATGCAGCCACGAAAAGGATTCGTGGGTCAGTACTATTAAGTACTGGCAAGTGGATAACCCATACTCACAAGATGCCAGCGTAACCAATCATCACAAGATACAAATACTTTGGGTACAACGGAAAGGAAGGGATTATTGCAAAGAAGCGGCAGCGGGCTGCACTAACTAACTACAGAGACGCGCTACAACATCCGGCTAAAAGAAAGGGATAAGATAGCACGACAAAACCAACTATAACTACTCACCAAACAATACCCATCCAATGTTACCCCCTACTAAGGAAGCAACCCAAGGAAACTCACATTGTTGATTAAGGTGACATTCATTTTTATGGTGGAGGTAATCTATATTACTAGTCAAGTTATCAACGTTAAGTGTAAGTTGTCTGAGTACTTGTTAGCCAGCACTTTCACCAAGTCATCCATAACCGCGGACAACACGACTTCTCGAGAAGATTTAACCCTGCAGGGATGCACCAATTTGGCCGTACACGTAAGAATGACCCGCCAGATGGAAATGCACTTCCACCAAGCGAGGCACTCAACACAACCCAACTCTTCTTCGCATCAAGCCCAAAGAACCCCGTGCAATTGAGCGCACGGCTAATCAAGCCCCACGAAGAAAAGGGGACCCTCATAGCACTCTAAGAACGTGTCTCCCTAAATGCCGACTACAAAAGTTCCACCCTGGCGCCAAGGGTTCGCACCTGCATATGCATGCGGCAAATGGAAAACCCGAACTAAATGAGGCGATTTGGACAAGATGCGAATCGAATCAAAGTTGCGGGGGGCGACCATACTCGCTTCCCACATGCGGTTAGCGCGCTCATCATGGATCGGAGGACAAGACCCTTTTCCTAATTAAGGTCGACACTAGCAGGCCTCAAAACCACGCCGGGCCTCCTGCCGGTGCCTTATCATCAAATTATTATTACCCAGAACATTAACATGAAGTTGATTGAGTTGAAACCCAACTATCAAACTAAACAGGTGATAAGACGGACAACAAGACTTGAGCGCAAACAACACTAAGCATGCAACTACGACACGAGGGCCAACAAGGTAAACAAACAACAGTTAATAGGAAGTGGAAGGAAGGCTATATCATGGTTGCAAGGTAAACATATGATAGGATCGAGACACAAGCATCGAATCATAAGGCTAGAATAAAGGCAACGGGAAGAATCGGTAACAAGTGATGAAAGGCAGCAATAGGTAGCAAGTGAGTATACTTGCCTGAGATCCAGCAAGTAGAGGTACATCCGAAGAACTTGTCGTTGCTCACATCATCTCAACGTCCTATCCGCGAAGAAGCAACGAACTAGAACAAACACCGGATGCATCAATTACTACTACAGCAAAAGATCCACCATGATCCTATTTTATATGCATGATAATTAATTGATGCATCAAAGTAAACGAGTTGACATGGTAAACATATTTAAATGGGCCCATATGCAATTTGGATTGCATATGGAAAAGCCCATGAATTAATGTTGAATTAAATGATCTACAAATAACCATCATGTGAAAGTTGATTATAAAGATGCATGGATGATAAAAACAATAAGAAAACAACAATAGCTTCAGTTTGATATGTTGTTTACCAAGTTTGTAATTTTATTTATTAAGTTATGAACTTGGCATTTTAAATGATTTAAACAAACATTTATTGTTTTCACCAATTTTAAATGTTCAAAACAGATAATAGAATTTATATTTGGAAAGAACACAAAATTTTAGATGGAATACATATTTCATTTGTTGAATTTGGATTTTAGATGAGCAAGTTATTAAATTGACAATTTTAAATGCATTAATTAAGAAATAGTTGTTTTCAGCAATTAAATTTATTCAAAATAGAAAACAAAGTTTATATTTGCAAAGTTCATGAAAAATGGGATGGAAAACATATTTTACATGTTGGAATTGGATTTGAATTGCCCAAGTTATGAATTTTGCAATTTAAAAGGTGTAATTAAAGTATTGAATTATTACTCCAATTTTAATTAGGAAAAACAGTGAACAAATTGCATATTTGAAAAGTACAGGAAATTTGGAATGGAAAACATATTTTACTTTTCAAAATTGGAGTTCAAATGAATTTGTTAGGGGCATTTGAATTTTAGGGACCTTGCTGTAATTGTAGGGACCTTGTTGTGAAAAGAAACCTCAGATCTGGATCTGGCGTAACCTCTCTCACCGAGCAGTAGCCCAGCCGCAGGGGCTGACTGCTGGCCCCCTGCCAGCATGGTGCTGACTGGGCCGTGGTGGAGGCCGACTGGGCCTCTGGGTCCGTGACAGGTGGGCCCTGCGGTGTGGAGAGAAAAATCCCAAAAAGGGGGTTTAAACGCGCGTGGGGGGGGGGGGGATTCGAACCAGGGAGCTCTCGCTCGCGCGGATGGAACCCAGCCAATGGGCTGCGATGCGTTGTTGTGATACGACACAGAACTGACGGAATAAGAGCTGACCCCGCGCGTGTTAACTGAACAAATTCAGTAACTGAACCTCGACGGACGACAGGCGACCACGACGGGCTCGGCAGCACGGATGGGGTGCCGCTCGATGGCGGGCTTCCAGAGCATGAGGATGGCAGGGAGGAGGGGCCCGAGGGCGGTGCTCACCGAGGGGGACTTGGGGACGTCGAAGAAGGCGCCGGGATGGCCCTCGGCCTGACGGAGAGGCAGGAGCAGCAGTTCGCCGGGGGGAGGAGATCGTCGACGGCGCCGGCAACGTGGTGCCTCCCAGGACCGGCCGAGGGTACGAGGACGAAGAGGGCACCGTGGGGATTCCATTCCCGCGACAAGGGAGGCTCGACGAGGTCCAGAGCGGCGGCGCCAACTCCTCCAAGTCGCGGCCATGGAAGGTTCTTCTCGGGTTCAGACGTTCAGAGAAGAATAAAGGTGGAGGGGGGAGAACGGCGGCGCTGGAGAGGGAGGAGAGGACTAGGGCGAGCAGCAAGGGATGCAGGAGGGTGTGGCGATGGTTTTTAAGGAGGTGGAGGGATGCTCCCGGCCGTTCCCATCAGGTACAGGGGACGTGGCTAGCTCGGATGCGCTGCCGTATAGGAGGAAGAAGGAGTCGTGAGGAGGCAGTGGGCCTCGAGAGGGAGATGGAGGTGGGCCAGAAGTAGAGAGGAGGTGGGCTGGGGTGCTGCGAGTTGGGCTTTGCTCTGTGGGTTGTAGGTGGGCCTTTGTGGCCTGCCTCCCCACTGGTGTTTTTATTTCTTTTTCTTCCTTTTTTTTGTAGCAAAGGGATAAGAGAGAAAGAAAAAGGTTTTAGGGTTTTATAAAAAATTCAAAAACAATTTTATTGCATTGAGCATATTGAATGCCCAAGTGCACCAAGTTTTGTTTTTGAAAATTACAAATTTTGGTTTATGGTTCGACTTTGAATTTGAAACTCAAATTAGGGTTTTTAATAAAAGGTGATTTATTTAACCAAGCAAATATTAATTCCAAATCAATTTTTATTTGAAAAACAATTTGAGTTTGAAAACAAAGGTGCCTTGTTTGAAAATTTTAAATTGATTTGAATTTTTGTTTTGATGCATGTGATGCAATGCCATGAGAAAGAAAAGCAAACAATTCTAGTTGGGGGAAAATCCCCCGGGTGTTACATAATTAGAGTTCAAGGTACTTGGTACCGAGTAGGTACGTGCCGGATAGGCTGGTACCAGGTTGGGTGGTATCCGGTTGAGTCTATCCGCCAGGAAGCCCAAGAGACCAATGGGAAGATTCAGGCATCTGTCTGGGTCAGCCGAGTAGAACTCGACTGATCCGGATAGAGGTGACAACTTTCCTACTGGAAGGCAAAGTCAATGGAGCCGTTGAGGTGAATCCCGCGTATCCTGGAGTCGTACAGGAGTGCGGTTCAACTTACTAGGTACATGGTAATGCGTATCCATACGTGGTGCAGTACGGTATGGGCGAGGTCATGTCTTGTCTCTGACAAGGGGGACATGACATGTCAGCGGCCTACCGCGGAGACTTTCGGCGACGCTGTCAGCGAAGACACGGAGGCGTGCGCTGCTACACAATGTAGAGTCACCTATAGAGTACTTTTATCTGTAGGATAGTGGATGCCACCAGTATATAAGGTGGCCTTCCCCCTCCTGCGCGAGGGTCGGTCACTTAGTCGCTCATTCGGTGGTTCACTTAGCTACTCACAGAGAGAAAGGAACTCTTGTAGTCGGCATACCATTATACACAGAGAGAGGCAGGAGTAGGGGTGTTACCTCCACACGAGGGCCCCAAACCTGGGTAGATTGTTGTGTTTGTAGTGTTCTGAGCGTGCCACTTAGGCGTGCAATCCCTCCCCGGATACCTACAACGTCCATCGTCCCCAAACATTAGCCATCCCATGGCATCTGTCTTCTCCACACCATGACAACCCCGACCTCCTTGTTTTTGAAGGAGATTCGCCGGACGGGATATTCCAGTTCAAGTTTGAACCAGATACTCCGGTATAGAACTGTATCGGAAATTCCGGCTGTCACCAGAACCAAAAACTTCCAAGTTTTAAAACAAGACTTGTGTGCTAGAAATATGTTGGCTTTAGACAATAAATCTTAGGTTTAGAAAGACAGACTGAATATGGTACTTCTCCCTCGATCTTGCAAGAATCAAATAAAGAAATGCCAAGAAAGATGAAGTTTCCCATGAAAAACACTTAGCTAGGAAAAAGAATAAAAGGCGATAAAATCCAAAGAACTCCCAACTAAGATCCAACTCTTCGCAACAAATAGGTTGATGTCCAAAGCCACCATGTAAGATATTATGGTATGACACCACGAAGATATATCTTGGGTGCATTGCCAATTCTCAACATTTTAGCTCACAATTCAACATTAGAAATAGAGAAATAACAATGAATTTTTTATTTGGGCATAATAGGGGGAGGGAGAACCCAATGTGTTAGGATAACACTCCCCCTATGTCCATTCCTACACCTAAACCAAAACACATAGCTAAATATAGGCGTGTGTGCAGGATCCTCAAGACAAACTCCTTGAATCGATGATATTTAGCTCATTCCTCAAAAAAACATGAATCTTGAATCATCTAGAGGCTTCATGAATATGTCCGCGAGATTATCCTTGGTTGGGACATAGGCTAGCTCAATATCACCTCTTGCCACATGATCCTGGATGAAATGATGATGAATCTCAATATTTTTCATCCTTGTGTGTTGCACGGGGTTGTAGGTGATCTTGATGGCACTCTCATTGTCACACAAGAGTGGCACTTTCTCCAAGTGAACATCATACTGTTTGATGGTTTGCCTCATCCATAGCAATTGGGTGCAAGCATTAGCGGCCACCAAATACTTGGCTTCGGCGGTGGAGAGAGTTATACATTTTTGCTTCTTAGAAGACCAACTCACCAAATAACTACCAAGGAATTGTCAAGCCCTGGAAGTCAATTTTCTATCATCTTGATCACCGGCCCAATCTAAGTCCGTGTACCCCTTGAGTGAAAACTGTGCCCCCTCTGGGTACCACAAACTAAATCTTGAGGTCTGAACCAAATACCAAAATATCCTATGGACCGCCACCAAAGGGCTTTCCTTAGAAGCCGCTTGATACCTTGCACTCACTCCTACAGTCAACACAATATCGGTCCTAGATGCACAAAAGTAAAGCAAAGAACCAATCATAGAACGATACAACTTTGGGTCCACATCTTTAATGTCCGCATTGCGCTTGAGGTGGCACTTGACTTGCATTGGAGAGACCTTCTCTTTAGCACCTTGAAAGTTGAACCTCTTGAGCATTTCCTAGGTGTACTTGGCTTGAGAGATGAAAGTTCCACGAGCCAATTGCTTGATCTCAAAACCAATGAAGAATTTGAGCTCTACCATCATAGACATCTCAAACCTGCCAGTCATAAGTTCGAAGAGTTCATCATTGAAAGTTTTGTTAGTTGAGACAAACATGATATCATCCACATAGAGTTGGCGTATGAAAATCTCTCCTTTTACCCTTTTTAGTAAAAAAGGGTGGGATCGATTTGCCCCACTTCAAACCCACGGTCTTTCAAAAACTCTATAAGGTGCTCATACTAGGCACGTGGTGCTTGTTTAAGTCCATAGAGCGCCTTATCGAGCTTGTAGACATGGTTAGGGAAGTTAGGGTTCTTAAACCCGAGAGGTTGCTTTACATATAGATCCTCTTTCGATGGACCATTTAGAAAAGCACTTTTGACATCCATTTGTTTCCATTTAAAGTTATGCGAAGATGCATATGCAAGGAGGATATGGATGGACTCAAGGAGAGCCACAAGAGCATAGGTTTAATCTATGTAAATGCCTTCCACTTGAGTGTAGCCTTGAGCTACCAATATTGCCTTGTTACTTATAACAATGCCATGCTCATCTTGCTTGTTTTTTAATATCCACTTAGTGCCAATAACATTGTGGCAATCTTTTGGGTTCTCAACTAGCTTCCAAACTTTATTGAGCTCAAAGTTATTGAGCTCATCATGCATAGCTTCCAACCAATCCGAGTCCTTAAGAGCTTCAAACACTTTCTTTGGTTCCACCATGGATATGTGAGCTTGATTCTCTCTAAAGCTTGCCAATTGTGCTCTTGTGGATCTTCTTTCTTGAACATCACTCAACACCTTATCATCGGAGGCATCAATTTGCTTCAAGGCTCTAACAATTCTTTTGGCACGACGGGCTTCGATCTCCTTATTATTACGAGGAGGAATCACTTGATCATTTGGTTCCCCATCTTGACTGGAATATTGGCCTTGATCATCATCATCATCATGAATTTCTTCAACTTGAGATGAAGAAGGTATATCTTCGCCTTGACCTTGGCTAGCTTGAATGATGGGAGCGGTTGGTTCTTGCATAACAACTTGGTCAACAAGAGGAGGGTCTTGAACTTGTTCTTGGGTTGGTGCATTACTTGCTTCCTTGGCATGATCTTCTAATGTAGAGGAGGGCTCCACTTGAGTAGAGCATAGTTCTTCTCGAGTCGCCACAAGGTGACCCTCAATGGGGAGGAAAAATCCCACGCCCATTCTTTCGATGGATTATTGAGGCATTTCAACATCTACATTAGAAACTTGAAATTGCGCCACTTGGGATCCATCATTTTCTTCGAACAACACACTACAAGATTCTATGACAATCCGTGAGCCCTTGTCAAAGACTCTATAAGCGTGGGATTCGGCACCATAACCAACAAATGTACCCTTAATAGTTTTAGACTAGAAATTAGACAAAGGAACACCTTTTACCAAATAGAAACACTTACAACCAAAGACACGGAAGTAGGAGATATTTGGTTTGTTGCCGGTGAGAATTTCATATAGAGTCTTCATTAAGTTCTTGCGAATGTAGAGCCGATTAGAGGAGTGGCAAGTTGTAGAGATGGCTTCGGCCCATAGATATTGGAGAGAAGAATACTCCGCCAACATGGTCCTAGCCATATCCAAGAGAGTCCGATTCTTCCTTTCGTCTACACCAGTTTGTTGAGAGGTATATGCATCGGAATATTGATGACGAATACCCTCTTCACTAAGAAATTCATTGAGGGTGTAGTTCTTGAACTCGGAGCCATTGTCACTCCTAATAGCCATGACAGGAACGTTGTGTTGACGTTGCACTTGGTTGGATAATTCGATGATGCCTTGTTGGGTCTCACTCTTCAACTTGAATAAATAAACCTAAGTATATCTTGAATAATCATCAACAATAACCAAGTAATACTTCTTGCCTCCAAGACTTTCCTCGGGCACGACACCAAAGAGATCAACATGGATAAGCTCCAAGATCCTCTTTGATGAGATAATGGTCTTTCTTTTATGGGAGGCATCATTCATCTTTGCTTCAACATAAGCCCTGCTAACACGATCTTTGGAAAAGGAAACATTTTATTTTAGTCTAAGGATGAGGCCACCTTTGTGGAGACTTTCCAAAGTTATTATGTTGACATGGAATAGGCAGCGATGCCACAACCATCCCATATATGCCTTTCCTAAAACACACATCGCTTGAGAGTTGGTAAACTTTGAAAAGTCTACCACATACAACTCATTTTCGACATGTTCCACGTATGCGACGTCTAGATTCTTGCTCCACAAAAGGACCATGATGTCAGGTTCAAAGAATACGGAGAAACCCATCTTCCCTAAAGCATGAACTAAAAGTTAATCGAAACCAAGGGATTCGACAAGCATGACATCAACAATAGTGATGTCAGGAGCAACAACAACCTTGCCAAACCCCGTTACCTTAGACTTGGACTTGTCTCCATATGTGACAGTTGCTTGAGATATATTTGGTCGCAAATCCGTCATAAGTTCCTTGCTTCCGTTCATATGACTTGTACATCCATTGTCAAGTATCCATTTTGACCCACCGGAAACATTGTCCTACAAGAAATCATTGAATAGAGTTAGGACCCGAGGAGGGTCCTCTCATGTTAGCAACAAGGGTCTTGGGAACCCAAATAGTGTAGTCAATGTAACCCTCAATAGGACCAACATATTTAGCTTTCACAACACCATAAAAATCAACATATAAGAAATTGTGAGGATCGTTAGTTCCCGCGGGGTTGCTATGAGTAGTGTCATCCCTAATGACAATATCACTTGCACCAAGATTCTTATTTGCTTGTGTGGCTTTGGCATTGTTCTTGTTCTTGTTCTTTCCGTTGGCAACATATCCAAGACCTTTCTTGCCAGCTTGTGGTCTATGAGCAACCACTTGTGTATTAGGAGCCACGTGTGGCCTAGGAGCCACAATCTTCTCAACTCTAGGGCCCTTGCCCTTGATTCTTGCTAGCTCTTCCTTTAACCTAGCATTCTCCTCAATAATATTTGCATGATCACGAGAAGAAGTAGAGGTACTAGGCACATTGAATCGATCAAGTTGAGTTTGAAGTTGTTCATGAGACTTGTTGAGGGTAGCGTGTTCACTCTCTAAGGCCTTGTGATACTTGGTGAGCTTCTCTAGTTCCTCGATTAGTTTTTCACTACCAACCCCAAAATCAACCTTCTTATTTAGCCCTGATATATTTATCAATTGCATGATCACGTTCTTTAGTGAGTTTAGCAATTAATTCATTATGTGATTCTTCAATAGTTTCAAGTTCCTCCTCAACAGAGACTCGAACCTCATTCTCTTCCTCAAGAGACGTAGTGAGAGATACTTTTTCATTAGCATCACTTTTTTCGATCTCACCTTTCTTCTAAAGAGACTCATGGGCCTCTCCCAATTGGCTCATGAGAATATCAAAGTATCTCTTGGTCTCACCTTGCACATTAGGCATAAAATGACCCAAAGAGGAAATTTCATTTTCTACACTAAGACTAGCAATGTTATTCATCTCATTTGGAGTCTTAGAGGTGGTAGAAGATGATACCTCCGATGCCTTGTCCATGAAGCACTTGGCGTAGGATTGAGGAATATTCTCATTGGGGGATTCAAATAGTGATGGAGATGATGCAATAGCAATAGAGGCCACTTCACTTGTACTTTCTTCTTTTTCATCATCACCAGAATCATACTTGTCGGACCCCGGACCCCGAGATATACAAACTGTCATGTGCTCCTAGCAGTGGACCCACAAGGGCTTCAGGGTTACCAGCCCCGGCCGCAACAAACAACGGCAGGCAGACCGGATTCATCGGCACGTAGTCCGGATCCCCGGTCTACTACTCCTTGTGTCCATGCTAGTCATAACCAGATATGTATACCCAAGCATCCACGAGCCGGATGAAACTGAAGGAACGGGACCAGAGTTATACAGAGATGCTATGTGTCCAGAAAGTGCAACAACAATCGAGGGTTACTGGGGTTACCTCGCCCCAGGCCGGATATCTCCGGCAGGCGGGCTCGGACATGGATCATCGGCTCCACAACCCCTCGACTGCGACAACTATGCAGGCATAGCCAAAACTGTATAACAACGGGCTCGAGACCAAAAATCGATCAAAGCAGTACTCTAGACATGAAAGTTGTATTAAACAAGGCATACTAGAGTAGCTTACACAAAGAGGTTACAAGACCAACATAGGTCCAGCAACCCAACATTACAACAAGCAGCGAAAGCAAATATGTTGCTATACAACAAGAGCAAAAGGACTAAGAGTCCGAAACATAAGCAACGTAGCCAAACCCATACTACAGATACCAGACTGCTGCCTGGGAACTCCTAACTACTCGTCGACGTCGAGGTAGAACCCCTCTTCAGCTGCATCACCGAAGTCTGAAATAAAACAACAACGAAGCAAGGTTGAGTACAAAAGGTACTCAGCAAGACTTGGCTTTTAAGGTTCTTTGCATAAAGCCAACTTTGTTTTCCGAAGTTGAGGAAGAAAAGCACGTGTAATAGAGCATTTATAAAACAGAGGAGGAGTCTACTCAACTACTGAGATCATTATGTTCTTTAGTCCACCAAGTAGTTTCTCAACCCCAGACTACCTTATGCTACAAGAATCACCCCTCTCGACGTAGTCGAGGAGGCATCCTTCATTCATTGCCAGCAAGTTTTAGTCATTCCGTTAGAGTTGTCTATGATCACAGAATCCGTTGCCAAGTCGTCCATAACCGTGGACACGGCTTTCCGAAAGATTTATCCCTGCAGGGGGTACACTTTACCCACACGTATCAACCGACTCTTAACGCCACGCGGTAACGCTCCTCTCTAAGAGCGCGGCAGAGTGTGGTCGACCACGGCCTTTACCTTGCTTAGCCCTATCCATGAGTCAACCCAAACAGGGCCACCCCGTCAACAGGGAGTTGGCCACCTCCTGACGGCACCTGTTCTGTGAGTCGGGACAAGATCCGTGTACGTCCATCACTGGTCCCGGTCACGTCCTAGTTTTCTCCAAAACGTTTTATGACACACCCGCAAATGGAAACTTCAATCTACGTGACCCATGGAAGTGACTAAACAAGTTAGTTAGCCGAGCGGGGTTCATTGGCCCGCGCGTGGCTGTACGTTCAGTCTTGGCTTCGAAGGCGAGAACTCGCACCTAGGGGCATGAACGAGACAAACACCACAACCCACAGTGGCCTCAACATCCATGCCATGTTAATCATGTTAATCAACCATAACAAAGCATAAACACCTTCCATACTAGGTTCACGCATTATCGGCATTTCATCAACCGGATGAAGCAGATCATAAGACTAAGCATGTCTAAGCATTGAACACACAAGGCTCTACGTTACTCAAACAAACCTAGTCATACTAGGAGGGTAAACAGGTATGAAGGTGACATGTGAGGGGAGGGGTCATGCAATGGATAGGTTACTCTAACTGACTCAAAACCAAGTTGAACCGAATGCATGAGTAAGAGGTTGAAAGACTCAAAACATGGGTGAAGCCATGAGGTTGTGCTTGCCTTGCTCGTCGAAAGTAGAGCTTGGGTTGTCGTAGAACGCCGGGTCGACCTCCGGATCTCGGTCTACCGATAACGAACAACACCGGAAAGAAAGCAAACAATCAATACTTGATGACAGTGCAATGCACAATATGTATGCATGAGTAAAGCAATGCAATTGAAATGAATCTTAAGGAATAGAACAATAAGCTAGGGTTTCGCGCCGTGAACGACGAACACCGGAGGGGGAGAAAACCCTAAACTGGAGATTTGACCAAGCTAACATGCTCAAATGACTTTGTAAACCTCATAGTTGGATTGCATTTGTTTCACTGATCAAAATGGTATATTACACTTAATTTTCTATTTTTATTGAATAAAAACTTTATTTTCAATATTTAAATGAAATAAAAGTTAACTACAAAAGTGACCTCATTTTAAACTTAGTTGAACATGTATGAAAATGGCATAGATAAATAGCTCTCATTTTTCTGAACACATACATATTTTTTTCATAATTTTTGGAGCTGTGAAATAAAAGTTATTAATTTTCCAGAAATCAATTATTTTCTGTTTTTCTAAATTCTCTGCGGGTCCCACCGTTCAGTTCAAAAGAGACAGAGGAGTGCCACTTGGCACGCCACGTGGGCAGGTGATGTCACGGTGACATCACCGTGACCTCACGGTGGTGGCCGACCGGTGGCAGAGGAGCTCGCCGGCGGCGCTTCCCTGCGTCCCGGGATGAGCGAGTGGGCTCATCGGGGAGGCCTCGACGAGGCGGTCTAGGAGGTGGTGGCGCCGCCCACTTTTGGTCGCCGGAGTGGCGGCGCCATGACCAAACACGGTGGCCGGCGGCGGTTCCACGGCGAGGAGAAGGAAATAGAGGGCCAGGAGCTAGGGGGAGGGCACCGGGAGGTCTAGAGGCTCACCACGAGCTCGATGATGCTCTCGGAGAGGCCGGAGGAGGTCGGGGCAGCCGGAATTTGACGACGGCGAGCGGCGGCCGGACGCGGGGAAGATGAGGATGGCGGCGGTGATTTAGGCCATCCCGGCCCGATTCCGGTTGCGAGGAGGAGCGGTGGAGGATGGTGACCGCGATGAGAAGCTCAACGGGGCGCGGAGGGGCTCCAAACACCGGCGGCGAAGAAGTCCGGTGAGGCTAGGGTTTCGGTGAGAGAGAGACAGAGGATGGGAGGCGAGAGAGGGGGGGTTTCTGCGAGGTGCTCTCGATTCAGACGGCACCGAGGAGACCTCATCCTCTCCTCCACGTCGACAGGGAGAGGAAGCAGGAGGTGGCGCGCGGCGGCGGCTGCCCTCCTGTCACCGGACAGGAGGAAGACGACAGGGAGTTTCGCGGAAAACCCCCTGGGAGAAAATAAGATTTACAAAGAAGCCCCTGGGAAAAATAAAACTGAACCCAAAAATGAAATTTGAGGGCCTTTTTGTGAACCAAAAATTACACAAAAATAGTCGTTGGAAAGCTCTTCAAATTTGCTATCTTTCTAGCATAAAGTTGGTTCCATTTGAAAAACTTGGTAGAACAATTTTATTTGGAACAAGTTTAAGTGACTTTCTGAAAACTCTCCGATTAAAGTTTAAAAGCGAAAATTTGGTCCAATTTTCATGCATGCATGCCATGTACACAACACCTCTCTTTATTACACAAAAGTAGGGATGTTACAAGTCTACCCCCCTTACAAGAATCTCGTCCCGAGATTCCTAGGTTTTAGAAAAGAAATCGGGGTACTTAGATCGCAAACGATCTTCTCGTTCCCAGGTTGCTTCGTTCTCGGAATGATGTGACCACTGAACTTTGAGGAACTTGATAGTTTGACTACGAGTTCTTCGTTCGGCCTCATCGAGAATACGGACAGGAACCTCTTTGTAAGAGAGATCATCCTTGAGCTTGATGGTTTCGTGGTCCACACCACGAACAGGATCTTTGAAGCAACGTTTGAGTTGTGAGACATGGAATACATCATGGACATCCGGAAATCCTGGAGGCAACTGCAGTTGATATGAAACTTGACCTCGTTTTCCAATGACAGGGAAAGGACCGATATAACGAGGAGCCAGTTTGCCTTTGATTCCGAACCGTTTTCCACCTTTCAGAGGTGTGACTCGAAGGTAAGCTTTCTCGCCAATCTCATAATGAACATCTTGGTGATGACGATCATAATAGCTTTTCTGGCGAGATTGAGCTGTTTTCAGTCGTTCACGGATGACACGAACGATTTCTTCCGCTTCCTTGATTACATCCGGACTAAAGAACGATCTTTCACCGGTTTCAGACCAATTCAGCGGAGTTCGGCATTTGCGGCCGTAAAGAACTTCGAAAGGAGCCTTGCCCAAGCTAGATTGATAACTGTTGTTATAAGTGAACTCGGCAAATGGAAGAAACTTCTCCCAATCCTTACCGAACGATATAACACAAGCTCGGAGCATGTCCTCAAGAATCTGATTAACTCTCTCAGTTTGACCACCGGTTTGTGGATGGAAAGCAGTGCTGAAAGATAGACGGGTTCCCATAGCTTGCTGGAAACTTGCCCAGAATTTGGAGGTGAACAAACTTCCACGATCAAAGATGATCCTCTTTGGAACACCATGAAGGCTGACTATTCTGGATACATACAGATCCGCCAGCTGGATAGCAGTGATATCTTCTCGAACAGGAAGGAAGTGAGAAACCTTGGATAGGCGGTCAACCACCACCCAGATAGCATTATGGCCTTTCTTTGTCTTGGGAAGACCGGTGATGAAATCCATACCCACTTCATCCCACTTCCACTCAGGAATAGGTAGGGGTTGAAGAACACCGGCTGGTCTTTGATGTTCTGCCTTCACACGACGACAGACGTCGCATTCAGCAACATACTGAGCGATCTCTCGCTTCATACGGGACCACCAGAATCTTTGACGTAGATCTTGATACATTTTGGTGCTACCAGGATGAATAGAAAGAGGTGTGTCATGAGCCTCTTGGAGAATTTGCTTTCTCAGATTCCGTATCTTCGGCACTACCAGACGGTTGCCAAAATATACGACACCTTGGTCATCGATGGAGAAACATTTAGCTGCACCGCTAGCAATGTTCTTCTTGATGTTGGCAATTCCCAGATCTCGCTTTTGAGCTTTCTTGATCTGGTCCTCAAGGAAAGGTTTTACCTCAAGGTTGGCCAAATAACCAGAAGGAACGATTTCAAGATTGAGTTTGGAGAACTCCTCGTGAAGAGAAGGCTGGGCTTGCTGTATCATCAAGTTGTTACAATAAGACTTCCGACTTAGCGCGTCAGCAACGACATTTGCTTTGCCGGGTTGATAGTTGAGACCCAAGTCAAAGTCCTTGATTACTTCCAACCATCTTCTCTGTCTGAGATTCAGATCCGGTTGGGTGAACAGATATTTCAGACTCTGATGATCTGAGTATAACTCACATCGGTTGCCAAGAAGATAATGGCGCCATTGCTTGAGAGCATGGACCACGGCTGCTAGCTCAAGATCATGGGTTGGGTAGTTGTGCTCATGTGGTTTCAGTTGACGAGAACCATAAGCCACTACATGACCTTCTTGAATTAACACACAACCGAGTCCTTGTTGAGAGGCATCACAGAAGATGACAAAGTCCTTGCTCGTATCAGGAAGAACAAGCACAGGAGCGGTAGTCAGTTTGGTTTTCAGAGTTTGGAAACTTTCCTCTTCTTTTTCTGACCACTCGAACTTTTTGCTTTTCTTAAGAAGTTCAGTCATAGGTTTTGCAATTTTGGAGAAATTCTCGATGAAACGACGGTAATAACCTTCCAGTCCGAGAAAACTCCGAACATCCTTGACTGATTTAGGTGTTTCCCAGTCCAGAATAGTTTGGATCTTGTCTGGAATAACGGCAACACCTTCGGCAGACACCACGTGTCCGAGATAGACGAGTTCTTTCAACCAGAACTCACACTTGGAGAACTTGGCATAAAGCTTGTGCTCACGGAGTTTGGATAACACCAAACGCAGGTGTTCAGAATGATCATCTTCGGTTTTGGAATAGACCAAGATGTCGTCGATGTAGACCACGACGAACTTATCAAGATACTCCATGAATACCGAGTTCATAAGCCTCATGAAGGTAGCTGGAGCATTAGTAAGACCAAAAGACATGACGGTGTACTCGTAAAGACCATAACGAGTAGTGAACGCCGTTTTAGGAATGTCTTCCTTTCTGATCTTTTTTTGATGGTATCCTGATCGCAGGTCCATCTTGGAAAAGACAGTTGCACCAGCTAATTGATCAAAGAGGTCATTGATTCTTGGAAGAGGGTACTTATTTTTGATGGTCACTGCATTCAGCGGCCGATAATCAACAACCAGACGTGGAACATTGGTATCCCGCTTCTTGACAAAGATAGTGGGACAACCCCAATAAGATGTGCTAGGTTGGATGAAACCCTTTTCTTCTAACTCCTCAATTTGGCGTTTCAATTCAACCAACTCCTCTGGGGCCATACGGTAAGGTCTTTTTGACATAGGAGCGGTACCAGGGACTAACTCAATGACAAACTCCACACTTCGATCAGGTGGCATGCCAGGTAACTCTTCAGGAAACACATCAGGGAAATCACTGACTACAGGTAACTCATGAATTTGAGGAGGGTAATCACCTTGCATGAAGTACAACTGCAGTTCAGGAGAGAGTCGTGTGCGTGCTGAAGGAGGAATGGTGAACTCAGACCAATAGTCGATGATGGCACCGGAAGGATGTTTCAAGGTGAGGCATTTTGTTGCACAATCCAAAACAGCTCCATATTTAGCAAGCCAATCCATGCCCAGTATGACATCAAGGTCAGTGGATTTTAGGGCAATGAAGGTTGCAGGGAATTGTAAGGATCCCACCTCAACCATGAGCTCTGGCGTAACTGTCACATCCTCTTTTGGAGACATGGTTGTAAGGAGAGAAAAAGACCTAGAATTAGGGACCAACAGAAATTTTTCAGTTGATCCTGTTGTTTTTCTGAGTTTTTAAAACTCCTGATGTAAGCCTGATGTCACCTTTGAGAAATAAAGAGAGGATGGTTATCTTTTGTTCTTGTCACTTTTTGAAACTTGTTAACCTTGGTATTTGATCACCCAAGGAAGAAAACAAGATTTGAATTTGAAATCCCTAAGGAAAAACATGATTTTTCCTTTTCTTTTTCTAGCTATCACCTACACTTTTCAACCCCATTTAATTCCTTGAATCCAAATTCTTTTTGGATATTTCTTTGGTTGTCATCCATATTTATGATATGGAGTTGCTCAACATGCTCAAAGAAATATTTTTGAAGCAGGGGAAATAATGTTTTCATGGATGGTTTTCTGCCTAGTTGAAAAACAGGAAAAAAAGAAAAACCAGAAAACAGAAAACTACCCCTGTTTCACCCTTGTTTTCATCCACTTCCACATTTTCTAAATTCATATAAAAATTTGTTTATGCATCTAGATGATGTGCTCTTTGAAACCATACCTTCATCTTTCAATTTAAAAATTGTTTGCTGTTCCAAAACAACACTCACTTTCCCTATCTGCTATCTGTTTCCAGACTTAGAAAAATTCAGAATTCCTTAACTGAATTTTTCTGTAACTGAACTCTAAAATCCGACAGTGCCTGCACCCGATCCAAACTTCTCGAAATCTTTGTTGTTGATCATCTAGGTGCCAAGCCCTGTTGCAAAACCACTCGCCCACACCACCAGGTATCGATTCCAGCCCCTAGTTTGGTTTCTGGCGCGACAGAAGGGGAGGAAGGCTCCGTGCCAAGGATGGTGCCGTCGGGCCACCATGTCATCAGAGCACAGTGGCCACCCGTGCCCTGGCTCTCTCCTTCCACGACCTAGGGCCTGGTCGAGCATGGCATGGATGCCACGAAGCTCCCTCGGCCTCTCCACGTGCTGTGCACGGCCCGAGGGAGAGCACAAGCTGGCAATCGCCATGTCTGCCGTGGCGAGCGCCCGAGCACAACCCTCCCGTGATCGCTCGTGTATAAAGACCTCGCACCCCTCTCTGCTTGTCACTCGCCTCGCCACACTCACCGCATTCACCTACACCCGCTCCCCTCTCGATATGATTCCTCTGTGAGAGCCCGAGGGCCTCGCGTTCGCCGTTCTGGCCGCGGAAAAGAAACCCGAGCACTGCCTTTGTCTCTCCCTAAACCCTCTCCATTTTTGGTTCCTCTGTTTCCCCTACTCGAGGCACGAATGCCTGACACCCTCCCTTGCTCTTTGCCTTGCAGAGCTGCCGCCGCCGTGCTCGACGCCATCGGGGACCGCTCGGTGCGCACGGGCAGAGCAAGACGATCCAGGATTAGCTGCGGCCACGAATCCGTCGCGGAACTTCCACTGCATCGCCTCGTCCCCAACCGCCGACTCCCATCAAGCCCTAGGTGAGCACCCACCCGTGCGGGTTTCTCCCGAGCTCGCCGTGGCTCTGTCTCGAGCTCGAGGAAGAAGAAACGGTGTGCACCGCCCGTTTTTAGATCAACGGTTCTGTTTGAATCCCTCTGGATCTAATACTGGCCGTTAGATCTGGATCGAACGGTGGCTTACCGGTTCGCTTAGGAGCGAAGGCGAGCTGGGCCGGCCCAGCGCAACGCGCCCTGGCGCGCAGTGGCCGAAGGCCCGCTAGGCCTGCGCTGTCCGTTTTTATTTTTTTCTAAATTCCTGAAATCTGCCCAATCACTTTAATCATTCTAAAAATACTTAAACCCCAAATCTGGCCACTCCAATTTTCTCCAGTGTACCTGCATGTTTTTCCTAACCACATGCAAGTGGCAGATCCACATTTGCATCCCTGGTTTGAACATGAAAAATCTTGCAAACCAGCCTATCTGAGAACTTAAACATGCAATAACTTTTTATTTAGGAATCCAATGGAAGTGAGGTTGATCTCTCTGGATAGATATTTTTGAGCTCTAACAAGATCAGTTGACCTCACATGCACTTGAGTTTCCTATTTAAAATGACATGCAAAATGGTAAACAACCAGAGAGCCACTAAATGAATTTTTTGAATTTTTCTAAAATGCTTTTTGAGCTAAATCCTTTTGGATGAGCTTCTGTATGATTGGATCTATCATATCCTATATTTGTGTGATGTTTTGAGTTGTAGAATAATTTTGGCATGCATTACAAGTTTTATAGTGTTCTGCCATGTTTTGAATCTCATGTCTATTTAATTTGCTAAGTGTATGAATGCCTTGTGTGATCTTACTAGCATGTGTAGGAGTTGTTTTCACTGCCATATGGTTGTTATCTTATAGATCTATCATGTTGGAATGAATATTGTTCATGAAAATGCCATGGTTGTCATGCATGTCAATATATATGTCTATTTTCCATTTTCTTAAATTAATAGAGTTGTTTGCCACAAGTACTTTCATGCCATGATTGTTTTCAGGCCATGCATGTATAATATGCCTCTGTTATGTGTTTGCTTAGCCTCTGGTTGCATGCTTAGTTATGTTTTATTATTAGATTATGCCTTGCATGTGTATAGAAATGCTTGTTTTCACATCTCTTGCTAGTTATTTGTGTTCTAGATTATTTTTCCATGCTATGTACTCATTTTGGTGAATGACCAGAGAGTCATAAAACTCTTTATGGCTTTGTATGAGAGTGGTACACCCACTGGACTCATGCCATAAATTGGCTACTTGTCTTGTGAAAGACTATGTCATGCCAGGCTTGTTTCTAGTGTTTGTTTGAGAGTTTTTACACTAGGTAGCATTATTATTTTTGGGGTGTTTCTTTTAGATGAATGCTTGCTGTATGTGTGCTGTACTAGCTGGTGTTTGTCTTTGCCTTGTTCTGATTGAGTGTTTTCTTTTTATCTTTTACGACGTTAGATAACGAAGAGACTATTGCTCCTGAAGAGGTTTTCTGTAACTCTTGTTTATTTCAAGAGTGTGATCAAGACCAGGACCAAGGCAAGCCATCCTAAATGCTTGCTTCTGTTTTACTTACCATGCATATTTTACTTCTGAAGTTTTTACTTAAGTGTTTCAAGTTACTTCTTTCAAAGTAAGACATGGTTTTGCCGCTCTTTTAATTTGTCGTAGCCACTCCATAATCTTGGTGTTACCAAGCCCTTAGGAATTTTGGAGCCATACTTAATCAACTTAAGTCCCTTAGTGGACCCTTAACTTGATGTTTTTGGAAAGCAAAAAGTCTTGGAAAAACCCGAGGAAAGGTGGGACCTTGTCCGAGGGAAGAAGGATTGTTTTCAGCTTGTTTTCCCAAAATGACACATAACCTAGTCTTCGCCGGACAACCAAGACGTACTGCCACACTACCTCAAAATGGGTACGGGGTCTAGCTAATTGCTTGTCGGTGTTAGTCCGTGCCTATCTCAAAGTGCTATAGGGGTTAGAGTCCCCCGAACCGAATTGTCGCCAGGAGGGAGAAACGGGACATTCACAGTGTGGGGATTAAGTTCGCCACCGGTTGCAACAGTTGGGTCTCCTGCCATGGCGGTGTGTTGTCAGGGGAAACCGGATCGATACGGTTGACTCACTCGGTGCCGGGGAGAACAAACCCAATTGAAGGGGTAGTCATTTACTAGCACGGACATAGTGGATGGTTAGGACCAGTTTTCCGATGTTTGCATACTGTCTTGGACAGTCCGTGGTTGTTCACGGCGGATGTACTGGATCTTGTGGATTGTGTACACCTCTGCAGAGTAAAACTATTCAGAATAGCCGCGCCCTCGGATATGGGCAGTTGAATGGCCATGTAGCTAGTATTGTGTCAATGTTTTCGAAAAGCTGAAAACTGGTTTATGATGTTGTACCTGGGAGGTACGTGAAAGGGAACAATTGTACCTTTGAGGTACCGGAGAAAGGTTGGTTCGAAACGGTTGATCTTCCAAAAAGATTGTTTTCAAAAGAGTTAAAATTGTTCAACCATGTTGAGTCTTATATTCACCATGGATAGTGCAAGCCTTTAATAAAATAGCCATCCTACTACCACTTGCCATACTTGCATTTTGGGCTGCATTTAGGGTGTCTTGCAGGAGTACATTCAAACGTACTCAGGTTTGGTTTCGTCCCTGGCTATTGTCTTGGTCAGATTTCGAGGAGCCGTCTCAGGAGGATACCTTTGAGGAGGAGTACTTTGACGATCCCGCTTACTAGGCACGTCTCCCGGTCAGCAGCCTGTGGTGCTAAGGCGTTGACATGGGTTCCGCTCGTCGTGTTTGCTTCCGCTAGAATAAAGCAGCTATGCTATGTGTGTTGCCACTGTCCTGCGTGACAGTTGTCCCAGACTTGGTCGATGGACCATTTGTGTAAGACTATGTTATTCGTGTAATGGATGTGAACTCTGATGTACCATCTCTAAATATGTTGCTCATGACTGTCGATCTGGGATCATGAGTGTATGCATATTGGCGGTCTCGGACATCTTGTCTGGGGTCCCCACAGAGTTGGTATCAGAGCCATCCTGACCATAGGAGGCCTTAGTTAGAATGGGCGTTAGCTAGTACTCCGACGTCTACCTTAGATTATATAGTTTATCTTACCTGGTTAACTACATTAAGTTTCTTTTCGCATTAAACTAAAATTTTGCACACTGGTCTTTAACTTAAAAACTTGTGTAGATGGACGTCACCTTCACCGAGTCTCTCCAGCTGGGACTTCTTCGGGACTCTCTGTTCCATTTCGAGAAGGAGATCGTGGAGATGACCAAGATACTTGGGCGTCCACTACCTGAAATTAGAGGAGGGGAGATCACTGGCTCCGTTGAGGGGTTATCATGGTTGGCGGAGTGCACCCTCCGTTCTCCATTGACCGCACCATCTGAGCCGGTGCATGTCTTCCACGCGATTGACCGCTCTTGGGGAGATGCGATTGTCCGTGTGCTCGAGCAGGCTATCGCACGCATGTCTCACATCTATGCGGCTCGCCTGGTGGATACTCCTTTCCAGCGCCACGGGAGGCGTGACGATGATGGCTTCCCAGTCCCTTGTCCGTGTTCCCGTGACATTGTGTGCTCCCACATGAAGGACATGGAGTTTTACCTGCACTACACTCAGAATCACTTGGATTATCTGAAGATCGTCCACGCCAACCTCGTCGCCAGGACAAGGACCTTGGAGAACAAGCTGCGGACCACCCGTTTGGCCCGTACTCGTTTCTTCAAGAAGTCCGAGTCACTCGAGAACGCCAACGCCATACTCCGTGGCCGGCTGAAGACGGCTAGGGAGGATATTGCCACAAAGGATTCGACCATCGAAGAGTTAGAGGAAGAGATCGCCGAACTCCGCAAGGAGAATGACGATGTTCCTTCCGAAGGCATGGATATGAGTGAGCCGAGTGACCAAGAGGACGATGATCACGCCGGAGATGAGGAGGACCCTGAGGAGATTCTTTTCGACGGCGATGATGGAAACGCCTAGGTGATAGGCCGTAATGTTAGCCCGTGCTATGTAAGCACCTAGTACTAGTTGGCTGCGATGACCCCATCTCGCTGCTTTTGTAGTGTGGTTCTTCGGAAACCACTTGTTTGCTAGATGTTGATGTATGGTGTGCTATGTATGCTGAACCTGCCTGTGTCATGTATGATATGTTTGTGCTTTGGTTTCTCTGGAATAAATTACCTAGCATGTCTAAAAAAAAAATTCCATGTTTTCATCTACTTCAATTCTCGCTTGTCGATGTTAGACGAACACATCTATCTGCTCTTCATCTTATATCTTCTTTCATTCAGCATGCCGCGTGATCCACCCCCACCACCGGAGCCAACTGCGGCTCAAGTCCTGGCCTTGTACATGCAAGACCGAGAGGCAATCCGTGCTGAGCGCGCGGCGACTCTCCAAACTCTCGCGCATCTGGCCACTATTGGGACTAATGGTGGAAATGGTCCACGCTCCAAGCTCAAGGAATTCCAGAATACCAACCCACATGTCTTCTCTCGGGTTGTGGAACCTCTGGACGCTGATGATTGGCTTCGCACCATCGCCAACGATCTGGAAGTTGCTGGTGTCGAGGAGAAGGATAAAGTCCTTTATGCTTCCCATTTTCTCGCCGGTCCTGCAAGGACTTGGTGGGAGACCACTCGTGCCTCCATACCAGCTGATCATGTCACTACCTGGGAAGAGTTCAAGGCCAAGTTTCGCAAGTATCATATTCCTGATGGCGTTATGGGAATTATGCGAGACAAGTTTCTGAAGCTCCGACAAGGTGGTATGAATGTGTCCAAGTATTGGGATGAGTTCACCAGCCTGGCTAGGTATGCCCCCAATGATGTTGACACAGAAGAAAAGAAGAAGGAGAGATTCCTCAATGGTTTACACGATGAGCTGCAATGCACGCTCGTGGTGATTCCTTTCCAAGATTTGGAGTCTCTTGCCAATGCTGCTATCCTGATGGAACATAAGCGACAGGCAGCCTTTGACAACCGCAAGAGGAAGATGATGCAACAAGGAGGACCAAGTGCTAATAGGGCTCGCAGCTCCCCACCTGCGAGGCCACCCTTCAATAAGGCACCTGGTTATGCTCCTCGTCCAAGTTTTCCATCTTATCCAAAGCCTCCGACTTCTGGAGCTGCTCCTTATGCGCCTCGTCCTGGAGGAGGGAATTCTGGTAATACAACTACCCGTGCCGCACCAGCTGCCCCCAAGCCATCTGGAACTTGTTTCTCATGCGGCAAAGGAGGGCATTTCTCTCGGGAATGGCCCACCAAGAATCCTGCTCCTACTCGCCCTAATGTGGCCAAGATGATGCATGGGCAATCTCAGAAGAAGCCTGGGAATATTGTTAAGGGACATCTGAACTGCGTCACCGCAGAAGAAGCTCAGGATAATCCAAGCATGGTGATTGGTACGTTTCCTGTCAACTCCGTACCAGTACCTGTTCTGTTTGACTCTGGTGCTTCGCATTCATTTGTCACCAAGCCTTGTGTGAAGAAGATTGGTTTACCAGTCCGTCTCATGTCAAAAACCATGCTAGTGCAAATCCCAGGAGATATAACTAGAGCCACCCACTTTTGCAGTGATGTGCCTATTGAGATCCATGGGAAACCCTTCTATGCAAATCTAATAGTATTAGGTGAGAAGGGCATTGAGGTTGTACTTGGTATGAATTGGATGACTAAGTACAAGGGAGTCATTGACTGCCCCACTAAAACTATATCCTTGACCAGTAGCACTGGGGAAGAAGTCAAGTATAAAGCAGTCAAACCCACCTCCAAAGCAGTCAAACCCACCTCCAAAGCTCACTGTCATAAGAGCGTGTCCGACCCCTCTCTGGAACAGATTCCTGTGGTATGTGAGTATCCGGACGTCTTTCCAGAAGAACTACCCGGTATGCCTCCTGACCGGGATATTGAATTCATTATTGAGTTAGTTCCTGGAACCGGACCCATAGCTCAGAAACCTTACCGGATGAACCCGGAAGAACTAGAGGAGTTGAAGAAGCAATTGGATGAGATGTTGCAAAAAGGTTTGATTCGCCCAAGCGCTTCGCCTTGGGGGTCACCTGTCATCTTTGTGGATAAACGGGACGGTACCTCACGTCTATGTGTGGATTACCGGAAGTTGAATGATGTCACCATCAAGAACAAATACCCGTTGCCCAAGATTGAAGATCTCTTCGACCAGATGAATGGAGCTCGTGTCTTCTCCAAGATAGATCTCCGTACTGGTTATCACCAATTGAAAATACGGGATTCGGATATTCCGAAGACTGCCTTCACCACACGTTACGGGCTGTATGAATACGCCGTAATGTCTTTTGGTCTAACCAATGCTCCAGCTTATTTCATGAACCTCATGAACAAGGTATTCATGGATTTCTTGGATAAATTCGTCGTGGTGTTCATCGACGACATTCTTATCTACTCTAAAGATGAAGCTGAACACGAAGAACATCTGAGGTTGGTGCTCGAAACACTTCGGAAGCATCAATTGTATGCTAAATTCAGCAAGTGTCAATTCTGGCTTAGAGAAGTGGGATTTCTTGGACATGTGGTATCCGAAGGTGGAATCTCTGTTGATCCCGCTTTGGTTCAGTCCGTCATGAAGCGTAATGCTCCCACCAACCCAACTGAAGTGAGATCATTTCTTGGTTTGGCGGGATATTACCGCAAATTTGTTCAAGGATTTTCCAGTATCGCCAGACCACTCACTCAATTGCTCAAGAAGGACAAGAAGTTTGAGTGGACTGACAAATGTGAGGAAAGCTTCCAAGAATTGAAGAGAAGATTGGTGACCGCCCCTGTTCTTACTATGCCGGATGTCACCAAGAGTTTTGATGTGTATTGTGATGCCTCAAAACTGGGGCTCGGCAGTGTTCTTATGCAAGGCGGGAAGGTCATCTCTTACATCTCTCGTCAGTTGAAGCCTCATGAACAAAATTATCCGACCCATGACTTGGAACTCGCAGCTGTTGTTCATTCTCTCAAGGCATGGCGACATTTCCTTATGGTAAATAGATGTGAGATCTATACTGACCACAAGAGCTTGAAATATATCTTCTCTCAGCGTGAACTCAATATGAGGCAACGCCGGTGGATTGAACTCATCAAAGATTATGATCTGAGTATCCACTATCATCCTGGCAAGGCAAATGTTGTCGCTGATGCACTCAGTCGAGAACCCGCCTCTTTGAATGCTATCATCAAGGACCGACAACCTGAGTTGTGGAAGGAACTTGACCAACTGGGTATCGAAGTAGTCAGCCATGGGATGTTGAATACTATTGAGCTCAAACCCACTCTTATTGATCAAGTGAAACAATCTCAGAAGGGCCAAAAGAGTATTGAGGGTATTAAGAATCGAATTAAGAAGGAACCTGTGCCGGGTTTCTCTATCGATTCTGAAGGAATACTCTGGTACAAAGATCACATTTGTGTTCCGTCCGAATCTGAGCTAAAGCAAGTTATACTCGCCGAGGCTCATGATACTCCTTATTCCATCCATCCCGGAGGAACAAAGATGTATCAAGACCTTAAGGAAAAGTTCTGGTGGCATGGTATGAAGCGAGAAATCGCTTTATACATCGCCAAGTGTGATATCTGTCAGCGTGTGAAGGCAGAACACCAACGTCCAGCTGGTCTATTGCAACCACTCCAAATACCCAAGTGGAAATGGGATGAAGTTGGAATGGATTTCATCACTGGACTTCCCAAGTCAAACCGAGGACATGATGCCATATGGGTTATTGTGGACAGGCTTACAAAAGTTGCTCACTTTATTCCGGTTCGCACCACTCATCGTGGAGACCAATTGGCTGATCTCTATATATCCCGAATCGTGAGTCTACATGGTGTACCTGAGAAGATTGTCTCTGATCGAGGTACTCAATTCACATCTCGCTTCTGGAGGAAGCTACACGAAGCTCTGGGAACCAAGTTGTCTTTCAGTACCGCTTACCACCCGCAAACCGGAGGACAAACCGAGCGTGTTAACCAAATCTTGGAGGACATGCTTCGTGCTTGTGTTTTGTCCTATGGTGCTAAGTGGGAGGATTGTCTACCATTTGCGGAGTTCTCTTATAACAATAGCTATCAAGCTAGCCTGCAAATGGCTCCTTTTGAAGCCTTGTATGGTCGCAAGTGTCGCACACCCTTGAACTGGTCTGAGTCTGGTGACAGTCAGATATTTGGTGTGGATACCTTGCGTGCCGCCGAAGAGCAAGTTCAACTTATTCGAGATCGTCTCAAGGCTGCTCAATCTCGCCAGAAGAGCTATGCAGACTCCAAGCGACGCGAAGTTTCCTTCCGCATAGGAGATTTCGTGTATCTTAGAGTCACACCTCTCAAGGGGATGCAGTGTTTTCATGTTAAAGGGAAACTTGCACCACGGTACATTGGGCCATTCAAGATCATAGCCCGACGTGGTGAAGTATCTTATCAACTTGAGCTGCCCGCTGATCTCTCGGAATTTCACGATGTCTTTCATGTGTCTCTACTCCGGAAGTGTCTCCAAGTGCCTAATAAGAATCATTCTTATAAGGACATCGATTACCGGACCATTGACATTAATCATGATTTGACATATCGTGATCGACCACTCCGTGTTCTTGCCAAAGATGTTCGTATGACCAGGAGGCGTAAAATAAATTTCCTCAAGATTCAGTGGACTAATCACTCCGAGGAAGAAGCCACCTGGGAACGCGAAGATTATATCAACAAGGAGTTTCCTGATTTCCTCTATGACTAAACCCCCGAATCTCGGGACGAGATTCTTTTAAGGAGGGGAGGTCTGTCACATCCTCTTTTGGAGACATGGTTGTAAGGAGAGAAAAAGACCTAGAATTAGGGACCAACAGAAATTTTTCAGTTGATCCTGTTGTTTTTCTGAGTTTTTAAAACTCCTGATGTAAGCCTGATGTCACCTTTGAGAAATAAAGAGAGGATGGTTATCTTTTGTTCTTGTCACTTTTTGAAACTTGTTAACCTTGGTATTTGATCACCCAAGGAAGAAAACAAGATTTGAATTTGAAATCCCTAAGGAAAAACATGATTTTTCCTTTTCTTTTTCTAGCTATCACCTACACTTTTCAACCCCATTTAATTCCTTGAATCCAAATTCTTTTTGGATATTTCTTTGGTTGTCATCCATATTTATGATATGGAGTTGCTCAACATGCTCAAAGAAATATTTTTGAAGCAGGGGAAATAATGTTTTCATGGATGGTTTTCTGCCTAGTTGAAAAACAGGAAAAAAAGAAAAACCAGAAAACAGAAAACTACCCCTGTTTCACCCTTGTTTTCATCCACTTCCACATTTTCTAAATTCATATAAAAATTTGTTTATGCATCTAGATGATGTGCTCTTTGAAACCATACCTTCATCTTTCAATTTAAAAATTGTTTGCTGTTCCAAAACAACACTCACTTTCCCTATCTGCTATCTGTTTCCAGACTTAGAAAAATTCAGAATTCCTTAACTGAATTTTTCTGTAACTGAACTCTAAAATCCGACAGTGCCTACACCCGATCCAAACTTCTCGAAATCTTTGTTGTTGATCATCTAGGTGCCAAGCCCTGTTGCAAAACCACTCGCCCACACCACCAGGTATCGATTCCAGCCCCTAGTTTGGTTTCTGGCGCGACAGAAGGGGAGGAAGGCTCCGTGCCAAGGATGGTGCCGTCGGGCCACCATGTCATCAGAGCACAGTGGCCACCCGTGCCCTGGCTCTCTCCTTCCACGGCCTAGGGCCTGGTCGAGCATGGCATGGATGCCACGAAGCTCCCTCGGCCTCTCCACGTGCTGTGCACGGCCTGAGGGAGAGCACAAGCTGGCAATCGCCATGTCTGCCGTGGCGAGCGCCCGAGCACAACCCTCCCGTGATCGCTCGTGTATAAAGACCTCGCACCCCTCTCTGCTTGTCACTCGCCTCGCCACACTCACCGCATTCACCTACACCCGCTCCCCTCTCGATATGATTCCTCTGTGAGAGCCCGAGGGCCTCGCGTTCGCCGTTCTGGCCGCGGAAAAGAAACCCGAGCACTGCCTTTGTCTCTCCCTAAACCCTCTCCATTTTTGGTTCCTCTGTTTCCCCTACTCGAGGCACAAATGCCTGACACCCTCCCTTGCTCTTTGCCTTGCAGAGCTGCCGCCGCCGTGCTCGACGCCATCGGGGACCGCTCGGTGCGCACGGGCAGAGCAAGACGATCCAGGATTAGCTGCGGCCACGAATCCGTCGCGGAATTTCCACTGCATCGCCTCGTCCCCAACCGCCGACTCCCATCAAGCCCTAGGTGAGCACCCACCCGTGCGGGTTTCTCCCGAGCTCGCCGTGGCTCTGTCTCGAGCTCGAGGAAGAAGAAACGGTGTGCACCGCCCGTTTTTAGATCAACGGTTCTGTTTGAATCCCTCTGGATCTAATACTGGCCGTTAGATCTGGATCGAACGGTGGCTTACCGGTTCGCTTAGGCGCGAAGGCGAGCTGGGCCGGCCCAGCGCAACGCGCCCTGGCGCGCAGTGGCCGAAGGCCCGCTAGGCCTGCGCTGTCCGTTTTTATTTTTTTCTAAATTCCTGAAATCTGCCCAATCACTTTAATCATTCTAAAAATACTTAAACCCCAAATCTGGCCACTCCAATTTTCTCCAGTGTACCTGCATGTTTTTCCTAACCACATGCAAGTGGAAGATCCACATTTGCATCCCTGGTTTGAACATGAAAAATCTTGCAAACCAGCCTATCTGAGAACTTAAACATGCAATAACTTTTTATTTAGGAATCCAATGGAAGTGAGGTTGATTTCTCTGGATAGATATTTTTGAGCTCTAACCAGATCAGTTTACCTCACATGCACTTGAGTTTCCTATTTAAAATGACATGCAAAATGGTAAACAACCAGAGAGCCACTAAATGAATTTTTTGAATTTTTCTAAAATGCTTTTTGAGCTAAATCCTTTTGGATGAGCTTCTGTATGATTGGATCTATCATATCCTAGATTTGTGTGATGTTTTGAGTTGTATAATAATTTTGGCATGCATTACAAGTTTTATAGTGTTCTGCCATGTTTTGAATCTCATGTCTATTTAATTTGCTAAGTGTATGAATGCCTTGTGTGATCTTACTAGCATGTGTAGGAGTTGTTTTCACTGCCATATGGTTGTTATCTTATAGATCTATCATGTTGGAATGAATATTGTTCATGAAAATGCCATGGTTGTCATGCATGTCAATATATATGTCTATTTTCCATTTTCTTAAATTAATAGAGTTGTTTGCCACAAGTACTTTCATGCCATGATTGTTTTCAGGCCATGCATGTATAATATGCCTCTGTTATGTGTTTGCTTAGCCTCTGGTTGCATGCTTAGTTATGTTTTATTATTAGATTATGCCTTGCATGTGTATAGAAATGCTTGTTTTCACATCTCTTGCTAGTTATTTGTGTTCTAGATTATTTTTCCATGCTATGTACTCATTTTGGTGAATGACCAGAGAGTCATAAAACTCTTTATGGCTTTGTATGAGAGTGGTACACCCACTGGACTCATGCCATAAATTGGCTACTTGTCTTGTGAAAGACTATGTCATGCCAGGCTTGTTTCTAGTGTTTGTTTGAGAGTTTTTACACTAGGTAGCATTATTATTTTTGGGGTGTTTCTTTTAGATGAATGCTTGCTGTATGTGTGCTGTACTAGCTGGTGTTTGTCTTTGCCTTGTTCTGATTGAGTGTTTTCTTTTTATCTTTTACGACGTTAGATAACGAAGAGACTATTGCTCCTGAAGAGGTTTTCTGTAACTCTTGTTTATTTCAAGAGTGTGATCAAGACCAGGACCAAGGCAAGCCATCCTAAATGCTTGCTTATGTTTTACTTACCATGCATATTTTACTTCTGAAGTTTTTACTTAAGTGTTTCAAGTTACTTCTTTCAAAGTAAGACATGGTTTTGCCGCTCTTTTAATTTGTCGTAGCCACTCCATAATCTTGGTGTTACCAAGCCCTTAGGAATTTTGGAGCCATACTTAATCAACTTAAGTCCCTTAGTGGACCCTTAACTTGATGTTTTTGGAAAGCAAAAAGTCTTGGAAAAACCCGAGGAAAGGTGGGACCTTGTCCGAGGGAAGAAGGATTGTTTTCAGCTTGTTTTCCCAAAATGACACATAACCTAGTCTTCGCCGGACAACCAAGACGTACTGCCACACTACCTCAAAATGGGTACGGGGTCTAGCTAATTGCTTGTCGGTGTTAGTCCGTGCCTATCTCAAAGTGCTATAGGGGTTAGAGTCCCCCGAACCGAATTGTCGCCAGGAGGGAGAAACGGGACATTCACAGTGTGGGGATTAAGTTCGCCACCGGTTGCAACAGTTGGGTCTCCTGCCATGGCGGTGTGTTGTCAGGGGAAACCGGATCGATACGGCTGACTCACTCGGTGCCGGGGAGAACAAACCCAATTGAAGGGGTAGTAATTTACTAGCACGGACATAGTGGATGGTTAGGACCAGTTTTCCGATGTTTGCATACTGTCTTGGACAGTCCGTGGTTGTTCACGGCGGATGTACTGGATCTTGTGGATTGTGTACACCTCTGCAGAGTAAAACTATTCAGAATAGCCGCGCCCTCGGATATGGGCAGTTGAATGGCCATGTAGCTAGTATTGTGTCAATGTTTTCGAAAAGCTGAAAACTGGTTTATGATGTTGTACCTGGGAGGTACGTGAAAGGGAACAATTGTACCTTTGAGGTACCGGAGAAAGGTTGGTTCGAAACGGTTGATCTTCCAAAAAGATTGTTTTCAAAAGAGTTAAAATTGTTCAACCATGTTGAGTCTTATATTCACCATGGATAGTGCAAGCCTTTAATAAAATAGCCATCCTACTACCACTTGCCATACTTGCATTTTGGGCTGCATTTAGGGTGTCTTGCAGGAGTACATTCAAACGTACTCAGGTTTGGTTTCGTCCCTGGCTATTGTCTTGGTCAGATTTCGAGGAGCCGTCTCAGGAGGATACCTTTGAGGAGGAGTACTTTGACGATCCCGCTTACTAGGCACGTCTCCCGGTCAGCAGCCTGTGGTGCTAAGGCGTTGACATGGGTTCCGCTCGTCGTGTTTGCTTCCGCTAGAATAAAGCAGCTATGCTATGTGTGTTGCCACTGTCCTGCGTGACAGTTGTCCCAGACTTGGTCGATGGACCATTTGTGTAAGACTATGTTATTCGTGTAATGGATGTGAACTCTGATGTACCATCTCTAAATATGTTGCTCATGACTGTCGATCTGGGATCATGAGTGTATGCATATTGGCGGTCTCGGACATCTTGTCTGGGGTCCCCACAGTAACCATGGTGGTTTGCCAGTTGCAACCAGGGGAGTTTACCATTAACGGTTTTTGCAACTTTTCGAAAGGTATCCCATGCATTTTAGCAAACCCTTCTGACATGAATGTATGCGATGCTCCAGAATCCAATAAGGCTAAAGCCGAAATTGAGTTGACACGAATCGTACCCAGTAAAACGCTTGGATCGTCCTGAGCATCCTCGGCAGTCACATAGTTCAGACGACCACGTCCAGCACCAGCAGGCTTTGCCATTTTCTTAGGAGGAGGAGGAGGTGCACGTCCAGCATGATTCTGAGGGCACTCCCTCGAGAAGTGACCAGACTGGCCACAGCGGTAGCACACATTGCTGGGAGGAGCGGCAACTGGAGGACGAGAACCTTGTCCACCACCATAGGTTGATGTAGCAGGTGGGGCAGGTGGACGAGGAGCATATCCAGATGGCCTTGGCTGGAACGGAGCCCTAGGAACAGCGCTGTATGGAATGAACACACGGCGCTTCCTCTTCTGACCAGAGGGTGAAGCACGGGAATCTCCAGCACTCTTCTTGATAGCAGTATCCATCTCCTTTTTGCCACGTTCAAGAGTGATGGCCTGATTGTAAAGTTCCTGGAAGCTCTGGAACTTGAAGGGCAGAAGCTCGTAACGAACAGTTGGGTTCAGGCCCTTACGGAACAGATCCTGCTTGTCCTCGTCATTAGTGACATCACGAGGAGCATAGCGAGCCAGACGAGTGAACACACGACCATAGGCCTCAATACCCATACTGCCCTGAGTAAGATCAAGGAACTCCTTTCTTTTACCATCCATAACTGCCTTCGGAATATAAGCCTCACGGAAAGCAGTACGGAACTCTGCCCAAGTGACCTCATGATCGGGCGCCTGCAACGCCAAAAAGCCTTCCCACCAAGCACCAGCAGCACCTTCAAGCTTATAGGTGGCGAAGTTCACACGGTCACGTTCCTGGACACGGAGAGCAATGAACTTGCGCTCCATAGTGCGAAGCCAGTCATCGGCATCGAGAGGCTCAGTGGAGTCAGCAAAGTATGGTGGCTGAGCCTTGAGGAAGTCCACGAGTGTAACACCGGCAGCACGGCGTTCAGTGTTCTGGGCCACACGCTCCAGAAGTTGTTCGTTCCTCAGACGATTGTTCTCAATGCTTTGCAGCACCTGCGCCATTGTGGGTGGCGGCGGAGGTGTTGGCTCAGGGGGAGGGTTGTTACGGCCACGAGTACCACCCGACATCCTGAGTAAAAGGAAGAGGAATCATGAATAACACGTCCATAGAGAAAGGATTCAATGGATCGACATGTAATAATTCCAACGGAACAACAAGATACATGCCAAAATGTAGTGGAACAGAATGAATGAACATGAAGTGTATCATTTCATCAACATGGAGACAACATATTACAACATTTATTGAAACCATTCGAAGTACAAACCATACATAGTGGCGGTACAAGCTCACAAGCTTAAGTACATACAACACTGAAAGAAAGTACGGTAGATACACATCACCGAAGTTCTGCTCCTATACATTATTTTTCTACAACTTCGGGTTTCGAGTACATGAAAGCAAACATTACTCTAGCTGCAACCGACAACGGTCTCAGTATCCTCCGAAGTCGAAAGGAAGTGGAACCGGAGCACCAGGGTAGCGACGAACAGACTCGTCCTGCGGTCCGTGGAGAGACTGTGGTACACCACGCACCATGCTAGGCCTCCTGAGGCGTCCACGAGGGGGAACATCACCTCCATCATCTGGAGATGCGACCGAGGAAGGCACAAGTACAGCTGGAAGCTCTATCTCAGAGGCCTGAACAATACCACTCTCAACGAATGGCCTCACTCTGGCTGTCACAGTTCTGAGACTAGCTGCAAGGGTGTTAACTAGTGCACTAAGCTCACGCTCGCGACGAGCATAAGCAACAAGAAGATCAGCGGTGCACCTAAGTGTAAGATCTTCCTCCTGGGAGGAATCAGCAAAGGTGTGGGTATAACACCCCTCAAGAGTAGCATCAGAACCAGGGCAGTAACGGAAGGAGCTATGCTCGTGATCTGGATAGTGGTAACGAAGCTCATTAAGACAGTGCCGTGCAGCATCCTGCACAGCCATCTCAATGGTGAAACCAATACCCTCAGCATAGTGCTCAGCAGGAAAGATGGTGCCATCTAGCTGTGGAAGACGGACACCACACAAGTACTGGGTCTGGTGGAAGTCACGGTACTCCTCATACACGGTGTACACAGGATACCAAGGGGCTCCTATGTTTGCACAGGCTGAGGCCAAGAGATGAGGAAAACCTGGAACTCCAAGGCATAGTGTATGTCGAACAACCTGACCAGAAGGCATCTGAAACAAAGACATTTTCAAGATGTCAAAAGACATGTAGAAATGACTTGAATTTGGAACTATAACAACCTGAGACAAAGTACTCAGAAGAAAACACCCAATGGTTTTACTCCTAACTTTCGAGACAACAACAGGAAAGCAACACACAAAAACAAATGAGATACGGTGACTCAGAGTTAGAGCGATACCAGGTAAGGAGCAAAAAGAATCCTAAGAGGGTTTTCACAACTCATTTTGTCTTTTCAAAATAGTTTTCACAAGTTCTAGACTCAACATCGACCAACGGCAAGGGTTTCCTACAGGCAGTCCTGCTCTGATACCAAGACCTGTCGGACCCCGGACCCCGAGATATACAAACTGTCATGTGCTCCTAGCAGTGGACCCACAAGGGCTTTAGGGTTACCAGCCCCGGCCGCAACAAACAACGGCAGGCAGACCGGATTCATCGGCACATAGTCCGGATCCCCGGTCTACTACTCCTTGTGTCCATGCTAGTCATAACCAGATATGTATACCCAAGCATCCACGAGCCGGATGAAACTGAAGGAACGGGACCAGAGTTATACAGAGATGCTATGTGTCCAGAAAGTGCAACAACAATCGAGGGTTACTGGGGTTACCTCGCCCCAGGCCGGATATCTCCGGCAGGCGGGCTCGGACATGGATCATCGGCTCCACAACCCCTCGACTGCGACAACTATGCAGGCATAGCCAAAACTGTATAACAACGGGCTCGAGACCAACAATCGATCAAAGCAGTACTCTAGACATGAAAGTTGTATTAAACAAGGCATACTAGAGTAGCTTACACAAAGAGGTTACAAGACCAACATAGGTCCAGCAACCCAACATTACAACAAGCAGCGAAAGCAAATATGTTGCTATACAACAAGAGCAAAAGGACTAAGAGTCCGAAACATAAGCAACGTAGCCAAACCCATACTACAGATACCAGACTGCTGCCTAGGAACTCCTAACTACTCGTCGACGTCGAGGTAGAACCCCTCTTCAGCTGCATCACCGAAGTCTGAAATAAAACAACAACGAAGCAAGGTTGAGTACAAAAGGTACTCAGCAAGACTTGGCTTTTAAGGTTCTTTGCATAAAGCCAACTTTGTTTTCCGAAGTTGAGGAAGAAAAGCACGTGTAATAGAGCATTTATAAAACAGAGGAGGAGTCTACTCAACTACTGAGATCATTATGTTCTTTAGTCCACCAAGTACTTTCTCAACCCCAGACTACCTTATGCTACAAGAATCACCCCTCTCGACGTAGTCGAGGAGGCATCCTTCATTCATTGCCAGCAAGTTTTAGTCATTCCGTTAGAGTTGTCTATGATCACAGAATCCGTTGCCAAGTCGTCCATAACCGTGGACACGGCTTTCCGAAAGATTTATCCCTGCAGGGGGTACACTTTACCCACACGTATCAACCGACTCTTAACGCCACGCGGTAACGCTCCTCTCTAAGAGCGCGGCAGAGTGTGGTCGACCACGGCCTTTACCTTGCTTAGCCCTATCCATGAGTCAACCCAAACAGGGCCACCCCGTCAACAGGGAGTTGGCCACCTCCTGACGGCACCTGTTCTGTGAGTCGGGACAAGATCCGTGTACGTCCATCACTGGTCCCGGTCACGTCCTAGTTTTCTCCAAAACGTTTTATGACACACCCGCAAATGGAAACTTCAATCTACGTGACCCATGGAAGTGACTAAACAAGTTAGTTAGCCGAGCGGGGTTCATTGGCCCGCGCGTGGCTATACGTTCAGTCTTGGCTTCGAAGGCGAGAACTCGCACCTAGGGGCATGAACGAGACAAACACCACAACCCACAGTGGCCTCAACATCCATGCCATGTTAATCATGTTAATCAACCATAACAAAGCATAAACACCTTCCATACTAGCTTCACGCATTATCGGCATTTCATCAACCGGATGAAGCAGATCATAAGACTAAGCATGTCTAAGCATTGAACACACAAGGCTCTACGTTACTCAAACAAACCTAGTCATACTAGGAGGGTAAACAGGTATGAAGGTGACATGTGAGGGGAGGGGTCATGCAATGGATAGGTTACTCTAACTGACTCAAAACCAAGTTGAACCGAATGCATGAGTAAGAGGTTGAAAGACTCAAAACATGGGTGAAGCCATGAGGTTGTGCTTGCCTTGCTCGTCGAAAGTAGAGCTTGGGTTGTCGTAGAACGCCGGGTCAACCTCCGGATCTCGGTCTACCGATAACGAACAACACCGGAAAGAAAGCAAACAATCAATACTTGATGACAGTGCAATGCACAATATGTATGCATGAGTAAAGCAATGCAATTGAAATGAATCTTAAGGAATAGAACAAGAAGCTAGGGTTTCGCGCCGTGAACGACGAACACCGGAGGGGGAGAAAACCCTAAACTGGAGATTTGACCAAGCTAACATGCTCAAATGACTTTGTAAACCTCATAGTTGGATTGCATTTGTTTCACTGATCAAAATGGTATATTACACTTAATTTTCTATTTTTATTGAATAAAAACTTTATTTTCAATATTTAAATGAAATAAAAGTTAACTACAAAAGTGACCTCATTTTAAACTTAGTTGAACATGTATGAAAATGGCATAGATAAATAGCTCTCATTTTTCTGAACACATACATATTTTTTTCATAATTTTTGGAGCTGTGAAATAAAAGTTATTAATTTTCCAGAAATCAATTATTTTCTGTTTTTCTAAATTCTCTGCGGGTCCCACCATTCAGTTCAAAAGAGACAGAGGAGTGCCACTTGGCACGCCACGTGGGCAGGTGATGTCACGGTGACATCACCGTGACCTCACGGTGGTGGCCGACCGGTGGCAGAGGAGCTCGCCGGCGGGGCTTCCCTGCGTCCCGGGATGAGCGAGTGGGCTCATCGGGGAGGCCTCGACGAGGCGGTCTAGGAGGTGGTGGCGCCGCCCACTTTTGGTCGCCGGAGTGGCGGCGCCATGACCAAACACGGTGGCCGGCGGCGGTTCCACGGCGAGGAGAAGGAAATAGAGGGCCAGGAGCTAGGGGAGGGCACCGGGAGGTCTAGAGGCTCACCACGAGCTCGATGATGCTCTCGGAGAGGCCGGAGGAGGTCGGGGCAGCCGGAATTTGACGACGGCGAGCGGCGGCCGGACGCGGGGAAGATGAGGATGGCGGCGGTGATTTAGGCCATCCCGGCCCGATTCCGGTTGCGAGGAGGAGCGGTGGAGGATGGTGACCGCGATGAGAAGCTCAACGGGGCGCGGAGGGGCTCCAAACACCGGCGGCGAAGAAGTCCGGTGAGGCTAGGGTTTCGGTGAGAGAGAGACAGAGGATGGGAGGCGAGAGAGGGGGGGGTTTCTGCGAGGTGCTCTCGATTCAGACGGCACCGAGGAGACCTCATCCTCTCCTCCACGTCGACAGGGAGAGGAAGCAGGAGGTGGCGCGCGGCGGCGGCTGCCCTCCTGTCACCGGACAGGAGGAAGACGACAGGGAGTTTCGCGGAAAACCCCCTGGGATAAAATAAGATTTACAAAGAAGCCCCTGGGAAAAATAAAACTGAACCCAAAAATGAAATTTGAGGGCCTTTTTGTGAACCAAAAATTACACAAAAATAGTTGTTGGAAAGCTCTTCAAATTTGCTATCTTTCTAGCATAAAGTTGGTTCCATTTGAAAAACTTGGTAGAACAATTTTATTTGGAACAAGTTTAAGTGACTTTCTGAAAACTCTCCGATTAAAGTTTAAAAGCGAAAATTTGGTCCAATTTTCATGCATGCATGCCATGTACACAACACCTCTCTTTATTACACAAAAGTAGGGATGTTACAATAATCTTCTTGAGTCACTAGCACAAACTTTGTAGGTGGCTTCTTGTTAAAAGGTTTCTTATTGAAGATATCTTTGTTGTGAGAGATCTTTGACCTATCCTTGGGGACAAGTCTCCCTGCTTGATTTTCTCTATTCTCATATGGGCACTCGGCAAAAAATGATGCTTGTCTTGAAAATTGTAAAAATCCCTCACTTTTTGAGTCCCTTCATTTCCATAGCTTGAATTGGTCTTCTCCTAACTATATTCCTTGGCCTTGGTAGGATTCTTCAAAAACCTTTGGACGACAAGAGCAACGAAATCCTTAAGCACGGGATCATACTCTTGATCTTTCAAAGGGGCTAAGTCTTCGATTCATTCCAACTCTGCATGATGATCCGCCTTCTTGGTCACAACCTTGGCCTTCAAATCAACAAAGGCTCATTTGTGCATTCGAATAGCATGATCACGAGTTTCAAGAGCATTCTTCGTTTGAACTTGGAAAGAGCACATCTCTTGCAACACTTGGGTTGAGTTCATGAGGTAATAGTCATGTGTTCCTTGAAGGATCTTCAAGTCCGCGGGCTCAAATGACATGAGGGCACTCACGTACCTTCTATTCATCCAAGCATCATAAATATGAGTGGTACCAACACCATTAAAAGTGGCGGAAAGGGTCTTGAGTCTCCGGTACATGTCCTCATGGCTCTCACCATCATGCATATAGAAGCCTTCGGCGCCATTGCTCAAGGTATCATACCTATTCCTCTTCATGCTTTCATTGCCTTAAAACACAGTGACAAGAGTATCCCACGTTTCTTTGGCGGTGGAATATTGTTGAAGATGAGACATGTGGTTTGGACCCACAACTTGTTGAATCGTCGACAAGTCAGTGTAGTTGAGTTGGCAATCTACTACTTCTCCTCTTGTCGAGTTATTGGGGTTATGAGGCTTGTATTCATCTTGAGTTAACCTCCAAATCTCAATACAAGAAGAGTTCAAGTGAGTTTTCATATAATATTTCCATTAATCAAAAGTATGTGCATAAATTTTAGGAGGTTCGCTTCTAGGGTTAATATGAGGATGTGGGATAGGAGGATCCGTAGAGTACCGTCTTTCGACATTGTGGTACTCGACCTTCTCATATGTTCCCTTAGAAGTTTTGTTCTTAGGGGATTCATTTTTAGGTTCTCCACCTTTATCCCCATCCTTCGCCTCCTCCGGTATTTCTATCGAAGGGGATAAAGTGGAAGTTTCCGGGTCCTTGGCTTTCAAGAGTTGATCTCGCAACTCCTTCATTTTGACATACATGGACGAGGTCAAGGAATCTTTCAAATCCTTGATATCATCCATAGTAACTTGTGCCGCACACTCGGCGGCTTCTGACTTGAGGATGCTTCTCGAGCCCCCCTAACAGGCCTATCCGGTTTAGGCTAAGCGTCAAGGCCCAACACAAGGAACTACCCTGACCTTCCAGAAGGCCCAACTACGTCCCACCCGCAAGACTTGTGGACCAAGGACTGGGAGAACAACATACTAGGATTAGGGTTTGTAAACTTACCCGGGTAAGGATTCGGAACCCAATCTCCTATATAAAGGCTGGGAGAACCACCCGGGGGATTATCTAATCATCATTGCCACCATAGGTGCTGCCTCTCTCGAGATCCAATCTCTTGACTAGGGCGCCCGCGATTTTAATCTCGCATCAATGCAATCCAGACAAGCATCCAGACAAGCAGGAGTAAGGGTTTTACCTCCTCGAGGGCCCCGAACCTGGATAATCCGTTCCCCTGTTAACCGTCGAGTGTACCAGCGCATATTTGTTTCATATTCTCGAACTCCCAGCATGCCATCTATGGGATTTTTCAGTATGGGTAATCGACAGCTTCCCCTCCATCGGCCATACTAAAACTCTTAGGCAGTTAAGCCTAAAATAAGAGCTGAGGCTGTGATACCAATTGGACGAATAGTATGGGCACCTAGAGGGGGGAGGGTGAATAGGTGTTACGACCAATTTTTATTATTTTCAAATTAAGGCTTGATACAAAGGTAAATTATCTACATATGCAACTATGGTGAATTTACCTATATGACAAGAACAACAATAGGCAAGATACAAACACAAAGTAAAGGAGAGGGAACGAGGTAACCGATAACGGAAGCATGTGGAGACAATGATGTAATCCCGAGTTCCTCCTTTTGAGGGGAGTACGTATCGTTGGAGGGGTGTGATTTTCGCCACAAAGGCCTACTCAAAGCCACAAAGGCCTCACCCTATTCTCCGATGAACCTCTCCACAAAGTCCTAGTTCACGTTCCATTATTGATTCCCTTTGAAGCAGAAATCGAATCCTTTACAGTGCTCGAGGCACACACCCACAACCTAATTGGGGGCTCCCAATAATCACCAACAATCAACAAGAGTAGCAACGGGATCTAGGTTCTTGATACGTCATAAACGTATCGTTAATTTCTGATGTTTCATGTTGTTTTCATGTTAGTTCCTACATGTTTTCCTTACGCTTCATGTCATTTTTATTGATTTCCCGGGACTAACCTATTGACAAGATGCCAGAGAGTCAGTTTTTGTATTCTGCTGTTTTTAGTTTCCGAAAAGTTGTTCTGGAAATATTCTCGGAATTGGATGATTCAAAATCCAGAAGTCTTAGAAGTACCAGAGGTTCAAGGAAGTCCAAAGGAGACCCGGAGGGGGGCCCCGGAGGCCCCACACCATGCTTTGGCGCGGGTGGGCCCCTGGCCACGCCTGGGGGTTGTGTGGGCGCCTCGGGCGCCCACCAGCGTCGCCCTTTCGCCTATATATGTCTCCCGATGCATCAAAACTAAATTAATCGTCCTTTTCCACCAAAAACATATGTAGCTCCGCCGTCGCGGCCGACAAGTTTCCGGGGACAGAAATCTCTGCTTCGGCACCCTGCCAGACGGGGAAGTGCCCCCGGATCCATCTCCATCGACTCCACCGCCATCTTCATCGCCGTTGATGTCTCCTATGATGAGGAGGGAGTAGTTCTCCCCCGGGGCTGAGGGCTCTACTGGTAGCTATGTGTTTCATCTCTCTCTCCCATGGTGTGTTCTTTATGTGATCATAAGTTTTGTAATCTATTTGAATATGTAGATGTACTCTTCATCTGTTATGCTACTCAAATATTTTTGTTATGAGATCTTCGTAGACACTTTGATCATGGTGTAAAGGTGATAGTGTGTTCACCATGTGGTTTAGCATGATATTTATATCTTGTGTTGGATGACCCTATGAAATTGTGGTGTTTGTCTAATACCTTCTAGGGCGCTCATAGTGACAACGTGGGATTAACTAGATGCGGGAATGCGACTTTAAGGTGTACTTTGTATCCCTACGCAATGAATTGGTGTTTGTTATTCAACCGGAGAGTGGTTCGGAGTAGCATAGTGAAGAGAGATATTTATGCATTCAATTATGTTATTATTGTTGAGAGTGTTCACTAGTGAAAGTATGATCATAGGCCTTGTTTCTAAGCATTGATACACCGTTTACAATCAGTTCTGCTACATGTTTTCTTGCTGCAATTTTTATTTCAGATTGCTATTATCACTTATACACATCCATATTGCTTGTATTTTACTCTCTCTTTGCCGAACTAGTGCACCTATAGAACTAACAATTTTATTAGGTGTGTTGGGGACACAAGAGACTTCTTGTATTGTGATTGCAGGGTTGCTTGAGAGGGATACCTTTGACCTCTTCCTCCCTGAGTTCGATAAACCTTGGGCAATCCACTTAAGGGAAACTTGCTGCTATTCTATACAAACCTCTGCACTTGGAGGCCCAACAATGTCTACAAGAATAGAAGCGTGTGTAGACATCCGTTCTCCACAAGAAAACCCTAGACAAGATCCCCTCAAGTGAATGAGGAGGAAATGAAGAACGACTTGGTGAAGTAGTAGATCAGAGCCTTCTCCTTCAATCCTCCAAAGATCAACAAGTTTGGGTGGAGGGATTGGGAGAAACCTACAATTTGGTGAGATTAATAAATTCACATTAATGGTTTGGACTGAAAGGAATATGCCCGAGAGGAAATAATAAAATGGTTATTATCTTATTCCTTGTTTATGATGAATGTTTATTTCTCATGCTAGAATTGTATTAACCGGAAACGTTGATACATGTGTGCTTAATAAACAAACAATGGTTCCTAGTAAAGCCTCTCTTTTAACTAGCTCGTTGATTAATAGATGATCAAGGTTTCCTGATCATGAACATTGGATGTTAGTAATAACGGGGTCATGTCATTAGAAGAATGATGTGATGAACATATACCCAAAGAGAATATAGCAATGCGATCAAGTCATTTAGTTTACATTGTTATATCAAACAGACGAAGTAACTTATTCCTTAGACCTTGAGATCATGTCAATCACTGATACCGGAAGAGTGCTTTGATGGCATCAAACGTCACACCGTAACAGGGTGACTATAAAGGTGTCGTTAAGTATTCGGAAAGTATTAGTTGAGGATCATGGATCAAGAGTGGGATTTGTCCATCCAAATGACGGAGAGATATACTCTGGGCCCTCTCGGTGATATCACATCGAAACCGCTTGCAAGCACGTGATATGATCACAAGGATGTTATATCACGGGAACGAGAAAAGAGTACTTGTCGGTAACGAGATTGAACAAGGTATGGTTGATACCAATGATCGAATCTCGGACAAGTAAAATATCGCGAGACAAAGGGAATAGTTCACGGCGTTGTTGGTTCACACGATCACGAGAGTCATCGTTGAATATATAGGAGTCATCACGGATCTCCAGATCCCGCTGTTGATTATTGATCGGAGAGGAGTCTCGATCATGTCTATCTTATTCGCGAACCGTAGGGTGACACACTTAAGGTTCGATGACGCGTTTGAGAGGATACGGAATATCGAAGAATATTTTGGACAGCACCGAAATTGTTTCGGGGAAAATTGATTTAGTTCAAGGGGTTTTTCGTCGAATGGTTGTTAATAGAATTAACAAATGATTCGAGGTGCTATATGCAAAAGTTTGTTAATAGAATTAACAAATGCTGAAATAAAGAAATAAAAAGGTTTTATTTATTTATTAAAAGAAAACCTTTGGATTTTCCAAGTGGAAAATTAAGGGAGCATGAGTGGGTGTGAGTGGAGCTTCCACTCACATGAAGAGGGAAGAGGTGGGGCACACCATGGCTGGCCGCACCCCCCTCTTGGGCTGCCTCCCCCTCCCCTATAAAAGGAGGGTGAGAGCTCCTCTTCTCCACACACTTGGCCACTTCCATTTCCCTCCACCCGCTGCTCCATTTCATGGTCTCCGGCTTGGCGAAGCCCTGACCGTGGGATTCTTCACCACCACCACGTCGTCGTGCTGCTGGAGTTCCGAGGGATCCTCTACTTCCGCGCCCCGCTGGAACGAGGGAACGGAGGTCGTCATCTACCGTACGTGTGACCGATCACGGATGCACCGCCGGATTGCGGTGCTCATCTTCTCGCTATCGGGATCGGTGTGAGTACGACTACGCCAACAACGAGATTTGATCTCGTACCACTTTGTGTCTTCGAGGGTATGTGTTCTCCTTAACCCTCTCGTTGCCCGTTGCACTTCGTCTCCTAGATTAGATCTTGGCCTTTCGGGTGTCTCTCGTGTAGGAAATTTTTTGTTTTCTATGCTACGAACCCTTCAGTGGTATCAGAGCCGGATCTATGCGTAGATGTTTTGTACGGGTAGAACACATAGGTGTATGTGGGCGTTGATGATCATGTTATTACCTCCTTGATTATTTTATGATCTTAGTGGCATAGTGGGATGAAGCGGCCCGGACTAACCTTACATGTCCACGTACATGAGACTTGTTCCACAACTGACATGCAACTTGTATTGCATAAGTGGCTTGCGGGTGTCTGTTTCTCCTACTATAGTTAAGATCTAATCTATGAAGGGTTGTTAAAAATGTGTTTATCAACGTTGTGGTTGATGTTCGTAGGTATGAACGGTTCTATCCTCGAAAGCCCTAAGCCACGTAAAATATGCAAAAATAAATTAGAAGCGTCTAACTAGTTTTTGCTGGGCATGTGATGTGATATGGTCAATATTACAAATTTGATTATGAGATGATATATTTTGTAAATTATTGATATACCGTAAGGTATCCATATGGTTGTCTTCTTATTGATGGACAAACAAGTTTGGGGTACCGTGGTACTTGGTACCACGCCGGTGGAATGATTGAGATCATACCATAATGCACATGATGGAGATCAAGTGCAAGAAGGACCATATCATACCACGTTATCCTTTCATGTGATGTCTGTGATGTTGATCCTTTTTATGCATCTTGTTTTGCTTAGATAACGTTGGTAGCATTATAAGATGATCCCTCTCACTTAATATCAAGATAATAATGTGTTCTTCCTTAAGTATGCACCGTTAAGAAAGTTCGTCGTTTCGAGACACCACGTGATGATCGGGTGTGACAGACTCAACGTTCGCATACAACGGGTGTTTTCAAGCCTAGCATGTACAGACATGGCCTTGAAACACACGCAATACTACGGTTCTACTTGGCGAGCCTAGCATGTACAGACATGGCCTCGGAACACGTAACCGAAAGGTAAAGCATGAGTCATATGGATGATATGATGAACATGTCAATGTTCGCCTTTGAAGCTACATCATCTCACGTGATGATCGGTTTTGGTGTAGTGAATTTGGTTCGTGTAATCACTAAAGACGACTAAGAGGGATGTTGTTTTTGAGTGGGAGTTCATGGTTTAATTTTTGAATTAACTTGAACTTATTTATCATGAACAACAAATCAAAGTGAATTTGCACAAATTGTAGTATTCATTGGCATCTATAATTACCTTACACTTAGATTGTTAATTGAGATATAACTGTTATGATCTGGTAAATACCATTTAAGATTGGTACCGTATTAGTGATATTTAAAATTGAGTCCTATTGTAGATTTTTTGGTATTTCCTACCTAGCTCCATATGGTTAATGATTGATTAATCTAGAGAGCAAATAATTCCTACTTAGAATCCAGAGTCATGGTTGCTTCCGTATTACTTTATCTTCAAAAGAATGTTTTGTTGATCAAGGTGATTTTGGAACTGAAAAGAGTTGTTTTCAGAAACAATCAAGTGAAAGATATATTGATATCTAGAAACTTATTTGTAGCAACATGACTAAGTATAATTTAGCGTGACAATGTTTGCTTATATTATCTGAATATATGCAAATTTAGCGTGACAATGTTTGCTTATATTATCTGAATATATGCAATGATTGAAGACGCTAGGCGTTTGAATATTCCAAGAAGTTGGGCGCTCAAAATTATCCTCTAAATCCCTTCCTTCGAGCTATAGTAACTTAATCATAAAATTGTTATGATGGGATGGATTAGAAGTATGGGTAAAGTATTTTACCTTACTTGGAAACTGTTAAGAGTGGAATCTAGAAGAATGCTATTAATATGGTGATATTAGTAGAACAATCAAACTCAAAGTATGAATCAATGGGTGATAGTATATGACTAACACGCCAAAGAAAATGAGCTAGTAAGACTAGCATTGTTTGATGTTGAATGATTCTTCTATAAAGGAAAGGGAATATTGAAAATAGAATTACAAATAGATATATGGCAGAAAAGAAGATAACTGGAAAAGTCCAACTCAGGAGTATATGCTTGATATACGAGTTATAGATGTATTACTAGTTAACAAAGTATTTTTGGGTATTTTGATACCACATTGGTTGGTATGAGTTGTCATACAAAGCAACGCAATGCAAGAAATACAAGGGCCTAAAAGGAACTAGTAATAGATGTGGAATCGATTATGACAAGAACATAAATAAAGTGTTATTGTGTTCATTGTCGTATCGAACCAACCAGTCAAGATTTATTTGAAGAACTTAATAATTTGTTATTTTGTTCTAGTCTTTTGTGAGAACAAATGAGATTGTTCAAACAATGACCATATTCCATAATTGATGGATATGTTAATATAAGTCATATTGGTAAAGTAAACATCTATAAGACTGAATGCTAAACGTTGCAAGACGTAAAAGATTTTCACTTAAATTATGACACCACCATTTTAGTTCATATCGGAAAGGAAAACATGAAGGAACTCCATATTGATGGACTTCCGGAGTCATTTTGTTTTGAATAAATTGACGCTTGTGAGACCTCTTCCAAAAGATGACTAGAATTCCGTTCATAGGTCAAAGTAGAATGGACGACTAATTTAGTGGAGATTATACATATTGATGTATATAGTCCATTATGTGTAGTCATGTATGGTGGATTAACTTTTCCTTCATAAAATTCTCTCGACGACTTGAGTAGATATGTGAGTATATCTATTTAAAGGGAACGGAGTTTGACATTTTGAATTGGTTCAAAAGGTTGTTAATATGAAGTTAAAATCAATGTAACAAGATAATCAAGTATTTATGATTGGATCATAAAGAATAAATTTTGAGTTACAAGTTTAGCAAAACATCTGAGAAGTTGCAGAATTATTCTACAACTTATACTTCTCGAATACCCCACATTAGATTGGAGTATTCAAAAGACAAAATCAAACCCTGTTTGACATGGTAATATTAATAAAATTGCCATTATAATTTTGTAGTTTATACATTAAGGACAACCGCTTGTACACTGAAAAGAGCACCATCATGATCCGTTGAAATTGACAACATATAAGATATGGTTTGGGTAATGACCCGAATTGTCATTTTTCTTAAGTTTTGGTATGCATAGCATGTGTAAAATGTTTACAACCAAAATAGGATAAATATATGTTTATAAGGTTATCCCAAATAAAACATTTGGTATTTCTCCTATCACCGAACCAAAAGACAAATGTTGTTTGTCAGAAAGGGTTGATTTCTCGAGAAAGTAGTTCTTGCGAAACAAGTGAGTGGGAGCACAGTACTAACTCAACGAGATTAGAGAATCTTCGTTATCATGTCAAGAGTAGAGCAGCACTGGAAGTTGTTCCGGGGTTTACTATTTTGACTAAGTAGAAGACACTACAAATGTTGTAGATACTTCAAATGAGTTTGCGAACTGTACCAGTAAAGTCCAAAAACTTTGTACTTAGAACAACTTGTGGTTTAAGTGTAAAGTGTTGTTTTGACAACAAAAGGACCTGGACCTTATAAAGGAAGCAAATGATGGGCCCTGGATTCGTAAAATTGACTATGAGTCATTATATCCGCCATAGTATCCTTGTATGAATATCAAGTATGTGACTTGGTAGTCCTTTCGATAGGCATGATGCCTAGCGATAGCAAAAGGGTCTATATAGCGACAAAGACATGGATTTTACATCTTATTAAAATTGTACTTATCGAAAAGTTGTTTTCGACGAAGTTCAAAGAGTTAACTACTACAAGATTTTGATCTTCCGTAGTGATCCTTTAGTCTTTGCGGATAGTTCTAGCAAAAGGTTACATATTATGATATGGCAGTTGAATAACAAAACCAACTCTCCTCTCAAGGAAGTTTTATCTAGGATGTGTACTTGACACAGTCTGAGAGTTTTATAAAATTCAAAAAGGTTGCTAGAAAGGTATGCACACTTCAATGGTTGAAGTGAGCATAACGAAGTTGAAATCTTTACCTTAATGAAGTTATCAAAAGAGTTTGATTCCATCATGAACGATAAAGATGCTTGTAAAGTTACAAGAAATTAAGTGGGAGCGCTATGACATATTTCCAATACTTTATGTAGATGACATATGGTTGATTGGAAAATATGTATTTTAAATTAACACGGTTAAGATTTTCATATTGATGAAAGACTTAGAAGATATTGGGCATCGATATCTATAAAAGATGGATTGACGCACCTGATATGATTGAAGCCAAATTACATAGATGAAATATTGAAGTAAGTCAATATGAAAATGACAAGGAGTTCTTGTCACATGGAAAATAATTGAGCAAGATTCATGTGTTTTGACACATGATGAGCATCACTGAAATTGAGATTTCTAAGTCATGTTTCCATGCTATGTACACAACCAGATGAGTCCTATGCTATAAAATGTTATAGTAGGATAATTCATATGATGATTAGACAACAGTGGGAGAGATCCTTGTGTCATTTTAGAAATGCTAAGGATATGTTTTCCTATATAGTAATGACAAAATATTAGTTGTAATGTGTTACACTAATAGTCTTGTCATTTATTCAAGTAATTTTATCTCAATTAAAATATGTGATGAAGGGTAGCACAATAGGATGGAAGAAAGTTCCATGCTGGATTTGAAAGAGTTTCAAAATTAAAATATTGTGACAGATACTACAACAAAGGCTAAAGTATATCGTTGTGTCAACAACTGATTATAAGCGTATTTTGTGTCAAGGAGTTCTTTATTGAACTTGGTGAATTTCCAAGAATGCTGAAACTATGAAGCTACATTTTCACAATGTTAGTAACATCAGTTTAAGCTGAGGAATTAAGGTATCACCGGAACTTGGTGAGTTTCCAAGAATGCTAACACTATGAAGCTACATTTTCACAGTGTTAGTGACATCAGTTTAAGCTGAGGAATTAAGTTTTCACCAATTGACCATATATATACAAAGTCATCTCATTAGAGAATGAGTGATGCGTGTAGACGCAAAGAACATGCAAATACAATAAGGACCTGAACAGTTCAGATCTTTTTGATAATGTTTACCACATGCGAAGCATGGTAATAACACTGGAACGTCATATGTGTTAAGTGCTTACAGACTAGATTATTGACTCTAGTGCAAGTGGGAGACTGAAAGGAATATGCCCGAGAGGCAATAATAAAATGGTTATTATCTTATTCCTTGTTTATGATGAATGTTTATTTCTCATGCTAGAATTGTATTAACCGGAAACGTTGATACATGTGTGCTTAATAAACAAACAATGGTTCCTAGTAAAGCCTCTCTTTTAACTAGCTCGTTGATTAATAGATGATCAAGGTTTCCTGATCATGAACATTGGATGTTAGTAATAACGGGGTCATGTCATTAGAAGAATGATGTGATGAACATATACCCAAAGAGAATATAGCAATGCGATCAAGTCATTTAGTTTACATTGTTATATCAAACAGACGAAGTAACTTATTCCTTAGACCTTGAGATCATGTCAATCACTGATACCGGAAGAGTGCTTTGATGGCATCAAACGTCACACCGTAACAGGGTGACTATAAAGGTGTCGTTAAGTATTCGGAAAGTATTAGTTGAGGATCATGGATCAAGAGTGGGATTTGTCCATCCAAATGACGGAGAGATATACTCTGGGCCCTCTCGGTGATATCACATCGAAACCGCTTGCAAGCACGTGATATGATCACAAGGATGTTATATCACGGGAACGAGAAAAGAGTACTTGTCGGTAACGAGATTGAACAAGGTATGGTTGATACCAATGATCGAATCTCGGACAAGTAAAATATCGCGAGACAAAGGGAATAGTTCACGGCGTTGTTGGTTCACACGATCACGAGAGTCATCGTTGAATATATAGGAGTCATCACGGATCTCCAGATCCCGCTGTTGATTATTGATCGGAGAGGAGTCTCGATCATGTCTATCTTATTCGCGAACCGTAGGGTGACACACTTAAGGTTCGATGACGCGTTTGAGAGGATACGGAATATCGAAGAATATTTTGGACAGCACCGAAATTGTTTCGGGGAAAATTGATTTAGTTCAAGGGGTTTTTCGTCGAATGGTTGTTAATAGAATTAACAAATGATTCGAGGTGCTATATGCAAAAGTTTGTTAATAGAATTAACAAATGCTGAAATAAAGAAATAAAAAGGTTTTATTTATTTATTAAAAGAAAACCTTTGGATTTTCCAAGTGGAAAATTAAGGGAGCATGAGTGGGTGTGAGTGGAGCTTCCACTCACATGAAGAGGGAAGAGGTGGGGCACACCATGGCTGGCCGCACCCCCCTCTTGGGCTGCCTCCCCCTCCCCTATAAAAGGAGGGTGAGAGCTCCTCTTCTCCACACACTTGGCCACTTCCATTTCCCTCCACCCGCTGCTCCATTTCATGGTCTCCGGCTTGGCGAAGCCCTGACCGTGGGATTCTTCACCACCACCACGTCGTCGTGCTGCTGGAGTTCCGAGGGATCCTCTACTTCCGCGCCCCGCTGGAACGAGGGAACGGAGGTCGTCATCTACCGTACGTGTGACCGATCACGGATGCACCGCCGGATTGCGGTGCTCATCTTCTCGCTATCGGGATCGGTGTGAGTACGACTACGCCAACAACAAGATTTGATCTCGTACCACTTTGTGTCTTCGAGGGTATGTGTTCTCCTTAACCCTCTCGTTGCCCGTTGCACTTCGTCTCCTAGATTAGATCTTGGCCTTTCGGGTGTCTCTCGTGTAGGAAATTTTTTGTTTTCTATGCTACGAACCCTTCATGGACGACCTCGAGATCTTGGGGAAGAAGGAGGGGTATTTATACCCCCTCCATAAATGTGGCCGTTGGAGCAGGAAAATGGAGCCGGATATTCCGGCTCAAACTTTAACCAGAAATTCCTGTTCAAACTTGAACCGAAAATTCCGGTTAGCCTTTCTCTTTAGATCTAGATTTGAAGGCAGTTGACTTAAACCAGAAATTACGGTTTCTCCAAATAATATGGTACAAATTTCCGGTTAACTCCAGTGCGATTTCAGTGCTGAAATCTTCCAATCGGAAATTCCGGTTGGTCGAAAATTTCTGGTTGACACTAGTGCTGAAATGTTCAAGTCCTTAGCCGATTTCGCGCAACTTCTTCCCAACCGGAATATCCGTTTTGTCTTGGAAATTTCCGGTTGACTCAAGTGGCTATTTTTGGACGAAAAATTCACAACCAGAATTTGCGGTTAGACCAGAAATATACGGTTGAAATATCCGGTTACCACCAGTGCCAAATGTGGCTGATCTAACTTCACCTTTTTCCGGTGTTCGGTTTGGATGAATAAATAAACACCTAAATCACTTAACACCTTGATAAATAATATCGTTAGTATTGTTAATTAACACACAAAACCTTAGGGATAAAGAGATGCACTTTCAATCTTGTCCATAGGTTAGTCCATGAAAATGCTACAAAATCATATCTAATTGTAGTAAAAATATGTAGAAATTATATAAAACAAGCATGCACCGATAAAAGTTAAAGATACGTTTTACATGTATCAACATCCCCGTCCTTAATTCTTGCTCGTCCTCGAATAAAAAAATGATAACAGAATATTTTTGATGTGGAATGCTAGCCAACATGTCCTGATCAAGTAGTGTAAAACATGTGAGCCAAGATAAGATGATCCAAAACAACTATATATTTGATAATAAAAAACAATGATTAACCAATATGGATCATCAAGCAAAAACCTTTCATGAATACTACTGTGGAGAAATAAAACTATATGTAAACCATGACTTCTAAAGGTAATATTTTCTTGTCAGAAGGTATTTGAAGCCAACAAAAAGGAACATATAAGCTGAGCAATGCTTCAACTCTCAACATATTCATCTCATGGATAATATCAACATGATAAATTATGATTAGACATATAACCAACTGTACCCAGGGTCAACACTTCATATTTTCTTGTGGAGAAAAAGATAGGATAGGTAAACTGAGTCCACATAAAAGTAAAATATAGGCCATTCGTAGAGGAATGCAAGCATTAATCATGTTATAGATATTTTTTTCACCTATCATGTGCTAGAGATTTTAAAGTTTTAAACATAAGTGCGAAAATAAATTTTGAGAGGTGTATGTTTTGTCGATGAATGGTTATAAATAAACTTGAGATCTCACATACTAAACAGAGCTTTTAAGAGGGTCTCCCTTAGAGGAACGATAAAATCCCTCTTCTCCTTTGTTTGCACTAGCCATAGTTGAATGATTTCTCAAATACAATGTGCAAAGGGGAGTTTATTTGGTTTTCTTATTTTATTCTATTTAGGATGGGCACCTGTTTTCCAGCTCTTTTTTGCGGTATTAAGGACAATCACATTATCTATGCTCGTCAGAGGTAAAGACTGTCTAGCATGGGTAAATAAGAAACTATGTGCAACTTCATCGTGAGCTAAAAACATAGGCACAAAGAGAGAAATAAATTATAGTGTGAAGATTTAAAGATAGCACACGAAACATTTAATTGGAATGGTAGGGAAATACCATGTATGGATATGTATGGTGGATGCAAATGGAATGTATTATGCTCAAGATTTTTTATGTGCGAGCACCATTCCCTCAAGTACAAACTTTAGTCTAGCAAAGGTTTTTAGCAAACATGTAATGTTAACCAGTACAATAATAATTATACATTGTGCAACAAGGCTAACCATAAAGCTCCATAATACATGTAAAACGCGAACATAATTTTTGGTTGTTGAATGCTTGTTTTATATCATTGCTACATGTTTTATCACAACTATCTAGTATCATTTTACTGGACTAACCTATTTACAAGATTCCCAGTGTCAGTTGTTTTTGCCGTTTTTGCATTTCAGATAAGTTTTGCACGAAAAGTTCCCAAAAATCCGAAAAAATCACAGAATTCTGAATATACATGGAGAAGGAGCTCACCAAAATTCACGAGAAGGGGGCACCACGTCTGGACGCATGTCCCATGTACATGTGGGCCCTACCCCATGCATGCCGCCTGTGTGGGTCGGTCCCTTTCCTTATCGCGTCTCCGTTTCGCCACTTATAGCACCTGACCTAAAAACATCAGGGACATAAAGAATTTTCCACAAATAGAGGCATAGACGCTACCGTTGTGAAACCCTAATTTCGGGGTTCCGGAGCCATGTTCTGGTACCCTGTTGGAGGGAGGGGAATAATTGTCGAGACATCTACACCACTATGATTGCCTCCATAAATATGTGTGAGTAGTTCATACTTGAACTACGAGTTCATCTCAGTAGCTAGATGGTTGCCTTTCTTCATGTTCTGCAATACCAAGATCCTGTGAGGTTCCTCACATGATCGAGATTCAATTGTGTAATTGCTAATAGTATTTGTGTTTGCTTGTATTCGATGAATTGTGAAGTTATGATCAGATTGTGCATATTTATTATATGATACTATTTTTTATCAGGTATTGCTTTATTTATGCTCTTGGACGCTATCTAATATATATGTTGACTCTAGCCAAGTTTATGTGTAAATCTCCAAGAGGGGGTAGATGCTCGATAGTGCGTTCATGCCTCCTCTGTTCCTGGGCACGAGTGACGGAGAAGTCTAAGTATGAGGATGTGTTTTTGCCACTAAGGGGAAAACATCGATCATTTTTGTTGATTATAAATATTCCCTACAAAAGGCATCGTGTTTAAGGCAATGCTCTATTGTTTACAACTTAATACCTAGAGACACAAGCATATAGGAAATCTAGAAGTGAATTACTATAATATATGTTTTCATATGGTGGTTTATTTTTTTCTAATGCCTACATGACTATATCTATCAATTGCCTAACTGTAATTTTTCTACCTAACAGTAAACACACCATACGTTCAATACTTTCGTTTACAGCAAGACAGAAATCTTGACAACCTTTCTAGAAGTTGGGAATGAGGGGAGTATGTGTTCTTATGCAATTCCACGCTTGTTGACGCACCAGCCAACAAGCAACTTGGTTGAAAGACTTAGAAATCTTACTGGATTGATAACCTTGGTTCCTTAACTGGGGAAAACTACCGTGGTCCAACATCATACCTTCAACTTGGGGTTTAATCAAATTTACTAGATAGCATCAAGCAAGTTTCCGGCGCTGTTGCCGGTGATTTCAAGATTTTAGCTAGGGGAGTTACACTCTTCCAATCTCTATCTTTTGTTTTGTTCTTACTTAGTTACTTTTTATTTAGTCTTGTTTGTCTTTTTATCTTTATAAAAAACGCAGATAAACAATAGTTTTTCAGCTTTTACTCTTCTTCCTGTTTTGTTATTTGACCTTGTTTTATGTTGCACACATCGGTTCAGTTGAGAGCACCAAGCTTTGTGAATTTACAAATACCAATATTAATTATTTCATATGCACACCAATTGCACTTGGATCTAAGGTAGATTATTATAAAATTAAACCTTCTATGTTGAATCTTGTGATGAAAGAACAATTTTCTGGTATTGGAGATGATGTTGCCTCTCATTTATATAAATTTGTTGAGTTGTGTGATATGTAAAAGTATATATAGGTACATGGTGGAATTGTTAAAATGAAACTATTTCCTTTCTCACTGATGGTGTGATATGCTTTTATTAGGAAGTATTATCCACTGATGTCCCAGAAGAACATGGGATCTATCGTAGTCCTTTCGATAAGTAAGAGTTGTTGGAGATATTCCCTAGAACAATAATACCGAGTTAATATTTTATATCTAAGTTCAAAATTAATTTTATGTCATCATGCTACAGCCGCTATAACACTTGAAAAGTGAGTTTTCAAAGGAAAATCTTTGTTCGGGTGTGAAGACATAAACAAACAAGAGTTCCTAATATTGTCTATAGATTAGCTTATGGTTTGTGAGATGCTCACATTTTCCTGATCGCGGATTTAGTTAAAGTCTAGAAAAATGTAAGTGTATATTGGTAGAGTAATAATAGTACTAAACCGACCCAAGTATATGATATTGCGAAAAGAGAATAAACAATTGTAATGTATTAACAAATTATATATGGAGTTTTAATAACTATAATTCCTATACTATGAGAATATCTAGTGACCGCACAATTGAAATTTATGCTTTGGGTGTGTCAACCATCCACCATAACAGGGGATCGTAACGTTGACGTCTAGGTATAATCTAGACCGTGTAATGGAACTGAGTTCGTTCAAGATTAGTACTTAACTCCTCCAGACGATGGAGATATACATTCTCTGGGACCTTTCAGTATCACCGATCTCAACTTATCGTCTGCCTAGACACAGTGTGATTTATCATAAGGACATCGGGGATATGGATGAGAAAAGAGGACGATGCCGGTACAAGTTTTTTGTGTTCCGGTCAAAACGTTTGATAGGACTAGGTCACATAGTCTCACCTTGTGGTATAATTGATATCGTGAAGTTAAGGGATGAAGTGCAACTAGTAACTTGTAAGGTTCACTCGAACTTCGTGAACACACATGATCCATCATGGGCATCCACGACTCTGCTATTGGTAATTGTTCGCTAAGTTCCCGAACATGTTTGTGTGTTATCGAGCCTTTACGGGTCACACGCTTAAGACCTGCCAACCTTTAATTGAGAGAATAAAGTTGTTTTTATTCGTTTTATGAACGTTATATGTTGATACGATGTCACAGAAACAAGTGTGGTGTCAATCAGAGAGGTTTTGGAGAAGTTACTATAAGAGAGAAATAATGTCGGTGTTAGGAAGAATTTTATATGAGTTAAAACGGAGGACATGAGATGTCCCGTGATGTTAGAAATATGTTTATAACATCAGTAGATAAGATAGATGATTTTATCGATTGGGGTCACGGGGTTCCGTAAGAGTTTCAGGCAAAAACCTTAGTGGCAACACTAAGGTTCCCCCCATGGCCGTACACACGAAGTGGGGCTGCCAGGTGGGCCCCAAGGCACGACAATTTGTATTTACATCCACCCATGCACTCTCCTTTTTTTTGGTTGAGATAGAAAAAGGAAAAAACCAAAGGAAATGGAAAAATAAGAGGAGGAGGTGGAGTTGGACTCCCAAATGAGCCCAATACGACTCCTACGAGGGAGGAGGTGAAACCACCTCCTTGGTGCGGATTAGAGGAAGATATCCTCCCTCAAGGCAGGTTTTATCCTCCTCCCACTATATAAAGCACCCCAAACCCTTGAGGCAAAACACAAGTAGAACAACTGGCTCTCAAGCCTCTCTCTGTGTAGTAGAATTAGAGGGTCTAATTAGAGCTTCTAATTAGATCCCCTCTAATTGGACATAGATTCTTCTAATTGGGTTTTGAGGTCTCCTTTCCCGATTATACCTAGCTCTAATTGCTATTCTCTCTCATGTGTTGAGATACTTCCAGAATCATATAGTTCTAATCATAGTTGATTAGAGGTAGCAATTAGCAACACCGAAATGTTGTCTCTCTTTTATCGGTGTCAAATCCTGGACGACAGAGCTCTAGAGGGTTGACACGAGCATACACATGCACACCATTAGAGGGATTACATGTGTGATCCTTGACGAGGGAACGGCTGATAGAGGGGAGCCAGGGGCACCCAGGCGCTTGCCAGGCGCGGGCTCCCTCTTGGTCGTTCCTGGTGGGCCCCTGGAGGCCCCAGGCCCCTTCAGCTGCTCCCCTTCGGGGCACTTACCCCACTTTGGGTTGGGACTTGGTGTTGGCTGAGACTTAATTTCGTGCCGATACTTTAATTTTACTGGATGTTAATTTATCCCCTCTATCGTTAACTCCTCCATGGATGCCTTCATTTTGTTCTACTCACTCCGTTCCAAAATACACGACTTTCATTTGTTCAAATATAGATTTATGTAGACATGTTTTATTATATCCATACATGGATATTTGAACAAATGGAAGTTAAGTATTTTAGAACGGAGGTAGTAAGACCTACCACTCTTATCTCAACCTATTTCCTTACTGTACATTATACAAATATGAATTACTAGTTGACCCAAGCTTAATCGATTCCATTAATAAAATGTCGAGAATTTAATAAGTCTGTCCCTTTTAGCACGTCGTTGGGCACTCTCCTCCAAGGGGTGGACTTGTGGACACGATCTCAGCATACCGGTGGAGATGCTCTTTTTTTGAAACATCTATAACTATATTAAGCGAGCTAACCGCTTCATTAAAACCCTTTCAGTCCCTGTAGGTATCCTAATAAGGAAAATAGTGCATAAAAAACTTTCTGCTGCGAGTTCACATCAAGTTACATCTCCTAACAGTTTATCTAAGAGGAAACTCAGGGCTCATCGTCCAAATACAAGATAATTTTTTTGCAAAGAAATCCATAGCTATTTCATGGGCCATCATATTAGCTTCCCTTGGACAACATGTAAACGTGAACTTCCCATGGATGTAACCATATCCACACAGCCCGTGAAAATCGATGATGAATCTCTCTACCAAGCCTCCTCTCCCGAACACGCTTCAAAGGTTGCTATAGAATCTGATTCTGCTTCAATGTAGCGGTACCCTGATTTTGATGCAAGAGCTAGTCCTTCCTTCATTGCCATCGCTTCTGCCATTGTTGCCGAGGGTACGTGTTGTAGGTAGACAGCTGAGGCTGCTATAAAATCACCTTTATAATCCCGTATCAGTGCTCCCCGTTGCTCCTTTTTTTTTGAGTCAAGGTGGAAGGAAGCGTCTACGTTAGCTTAACGTGTCTTGTTTTCGCCCTTCTCCACTTCATAGTTTCTCGCGTGTTCTTCTTGTCCAAAGCTGTTGCATAACATGATGTAATGGATATAATAGATAACTTACATCTGTGAATAGATGGAACCTCCTCTCTGTGAGTTCGATGGCGTCTCATCCACCATAAGTACCATCAGGTTGTAGATATCAGCTCCCTCAGTTGGATTGTCTCAAATATGGAATGATGTTAGTAGGGAGTCTTAATAAATTTTCCAACACTACCGATCATGACCTATCAATTGGAATAGCTTCTTGGATGGTATTTTGGAGATTTAAGCTCTCCCATATTGCGCGTGCTACGAGGCATTTGAATAAGAGATGTGCCACACCCTCAGCTGCTTGGTTACAAACCGACATTCTCCGCTAGTTCCAATATGTCTATTAGTTAGAACACTTTTCAAAGTTATTATTCCATGCAAAGCCCGCGACATAAATATTATTACTTTGCTAGGTACCTTGAGCTTCCATAATTTTTTCCAAGTAGGGTTATTTACCGATCCACCAGGGATAGCCATCTGAAGACTAGTAGGTCCGAATTAGTGTTTCCATTGGACATGGTATCCAGACCGTACCACATATTGTCCATGGCTTGTAAATTCCCATGTAATGAAATCATTAAAACCATGGTTGTTAATTGGAATTTCCAAGATATGGCCAACATCAATTGATAAGAAAAGAGATTTTAGTAGGTCTTCATCCCACGCCCCTATTACTGGGCTTATAAGATCATGCACCTTTGTATAAACCAACCCAACTCTAGGGGAAAATATTGTTTGTTTTGGACTTGATGGGATCCAAGGGTTTGTTTTGGACTTGATGTAACCTCTTTTAAATATACTCATACCGTCTAATAAGCTTTGCCAGGTAAAGGAACTACCTGTTTTCGGATCAGCTTGTAAGATATCCCCATGAGCATAATACTTAGGTCTCAGAACTTGGGCACATAAGGACTCATGATTAGTAATAAGCCTCCATATTTGTTTCTCCAGCATAGCTAAACTGAAGGAGTTGAAGTCATACATCCATCACTCTTTAGATAGCACAACTTCCACCACGCCAGCTAATGCATTTTATTGTTATTTTCATCATCTCCCCACCAGAATTTAGATATAGCATCAGTCATACGCTTATATAATTTTTTTGGTAAAAGGAACACTACATGGCATAAACCGGAATTGCATGTGCAGCAACTTTCAAAAGTATTTATTTACCTCCTGTTGATAGTAACTTCTCTTTCCATCCGTTTATCCTCTGAATAATTTTCTCCATAAATTTCTCGAAACAGTCACTCTGATCAGACGCCACTACCGCAGGGAGCCCAAGGTACTTGTCTGATAGAGCCTTGGTGACTGCTGATGCTTGCGTTGGGAACCCGAAGAGGAGGGTGTGATGAGCACAACGGTAGGAGTATTCCCCTTAGTTAAAACCCAGGGTTATCAATCCAGTAGAAGAAACAGGATCTTTGGAAGGTTGATGCCACTGACAGTGGTGCTGGCGCTTCACCGGTGTGAGCAACAACATGGAACCTGCACACAACACAACCAAAATACTTTTCCCCAACAGTACAGTGAGGTTGTCAATCTCACCGGTCTTGCTGAAAACAAAGATTAGACGTATAGTGTGGAAAATGATGTATGCTTGCAGTAAGTAAAGAGAGCAGGAAATTGTTGTGGTTTGTTTAATAGTGTGGAAAATGGACCGGGGTTCATAGGTTCACTAGTGGTGTCTCTCTATAAAAATAACATGCTGGGTGAACAAATTACAGCTAGGCAATTGAGAAATAGAGTTTGGACCGTAGTGCACATTATAACATGATGACTACTATGATATTTAGTGCAGGCATTACAACAAAATACATAGACCGAAATACATCTGCATCTATGACTAATAACACCCTCAGGTTATTATCCGAACCCCCTTAGGTATTAAGTTGTAAGCAACAGATAACTCCATTAAACAATGTGTGTAATGTAAGCAATGATTGTACATGCATGCACTCTCACCGCTGTTTTCTCCCTAGCGGAAACAACACATCCTCCCCCGTCACGTTTCTGTCACTGGAGCACATGCAAAAAGGAGGCATGAACCCACTATCTAGCATAAATACTCCCTCTTGGAGTCACTAGCAACTACTTGGCCAGAGCAACCACTAGCAACAGAAAGCATGCAAGATCACAAATAACATATGCAATAAAGACTATAATCAACTTGGCATAAGGTCAATATTCATCGGATCCCAGCAAACACAGCATATAGAATTACATAAGATCAATCTCGATCATGATAGGCAGCTCACGAGATCTAAACATGGAGGCATATGAGGAGGAGACAACCATCTAGCTACTGCCATGGACCCGTAGTCCAGTGATGAACTACTCAGACATCACTCCGGAGGCAGGCATGGTGATGTAGAATCCTACGGTGATGATTTCCTATCCAGCAAGGTGCAGGGAGACAGCTCGAGAACCCCCCTGATCTAGGGTTAACGACGACGGCGGCTGTGGAACTTTTCGGGGATTTTTGATCAAGTGTATAGGGTTTTCCATCCGGGGGGGGGGAATAAATAGGCAAAAGGGCAAAGGCGGTGGAGGCCAGGGGGCCCCACACCCATAGCTGGCACGGCCAGGGGGAGGCCACGCCACTCTATGGTGTGGCCCCCCTGATGCCCATGTTCGACTCCTCTTCGGTGTTTTGGATGTTTTCGGGGAAAATAGGCACTTCGGGCTTTCTGGGGTCCAATTCCGAGAATGTTTCCAGAACAATTTTTCTGAAACCAAAAACAGCTGAATACAGGGAACTGACACTTGACATCTTGTTAATAGGTTAGTCCCGAAAACGTATAAAAATGCTATAAATAAGGGAGAAAACATGTAGCAATTGGCATAATATGATCATGGAGCATCAGAAATTATAGATACGTTGGAGACGTATCATCTACGTGTAGTGTTTCACAAATTTCTTCTCTCAACAAAGCATTAGTATTAGGAGAGAATAGATACTTGATTTAGCAAGGCTCACCAGTTGTCCCGAATTTGCACAATAGGTATCTAGGACTTGCTGTAGTGAAGTTGTATTATTCATATAATATTTCATGAGTATTAAGGAATCATCGGAAAATATAAAATACGAAACTGATGGTACATTTCTGCACACCCTAATCCCATTGATGCCACTAACTTCCTTCTCGTACAACGATAGGCTAGATAATTCTTCTGCATATAGAAGGAACAAATAGGGGAAAGACGATCCCCTGTTGTAATCCCCTAGCTGGGATAAAAGTATCTTTCACCACAGAATTAAATCTGGTATGTTATCTTACTGATCTCACACATTCCATCATCATATCTATCCATCCTTCTGCAAATCTCAATCTTCTCATTATATTTTCAGGAAAACCCACTCAACACAGTCACAGGCTTTATGCATGTCAAGTTTTACTGCACACGTCACATTTCCTCCGGATCTCTCATTCTTGATGGAGTGAACACATTCATAAGCCACTGTGATATCATCTGTTATTAGCCATCCTGGAACAAAAGCACTATGCGTCGGAGAAATAACCTCGGGTAAAATATCCTTCAATCTACTAGCCAATAGCTTGGAGATGATTTTGTAAATCACGTTACAGAGGTTTATAGATCGGAACTACGTGATCAATTCTGGAACCTCCACCTTTGGAATATGGACCACAATTGTATCATTCCAATTTGATGGTATAACCCAGAATTTAGAGCTTATAATAGTTCTTGTGTGATTTCCTGTCCACATATGCTCCAACTATTTTTTGTAGAAAATGGCATGTAGTCCATCCGGATCGGGGGGGGGGGGGGGGTTGAGACCTCCGATACTGACCGCCGGCTTTGTGACCTCCTCGGCTGTAAAAGGCGCCAATAGCCTCTCATTCATCGCATGGGCTACCTTTGGTTGGATTTATCAAGAGCTGCTTGATCTATGTCAAGACATCGTAGTAAGGTTCATGGATGGGGGTGCCATAAGCCTACTGGGGGGACGTGGAAGTACTGTAAACGAGAACACTGAGTTTACCCAGATTTGGTACGACACAACTAGGCGGCGTTCCTACTCCTGCAATCTCACTAAATCAGGGCTCAAGCCTGAAATATACAGAGTACATTATGAGTATGGTTTTGCTAACTCGGCGAGGATGAACTTCCCGGCGAGTTGGCTTCTAGCTAAGTTGTGATTCATCTTGTTCTTCGCTCTTGTCTGGCTTTATATCCTATAAAGTGAACACTCTTTTTAGTATCCCATGAGAAGGACTCGGAACTCTCTGATGTTCAGAAGCAGTTGAAGGAGACATACGGTAAGCATGCTTTTTCAATCCTTGATTTCGATTCTAGAATTTTCTAAGGATTTTTCCGAATTTTCAATCTTTCCTCTTTTTTTCTACTCATCTTCTTTGGCTAAGGCCAAGCAAATTCCTGAGGATACTGGCAATGCCGAAACTCTCTGTAAATATAACTTGGAGCTTTACAAAATGACTGTAAAGCTTTAGAAAGATCTGGAGGCGAGCCAGCTGACTTTGGGATTATATGAGTCTCGGGCTTCCTCTCAAGCTGAGAAGGATCGAAAACCATCCAGGACCTTGAGAATGCCCTAAATCAACGCCTTGAGGAAGGCATTGAAATGGACAAAATTCTTGGTAAGTTTTTGTACTTTTAACAAGTTTTCGTTTACTTTGTGTAATGTATTCCTTTCCTTCTTCCGTGTTTCTATTCTTTTTTTTATTTTCTTAACATAAGGGAATCCTGTGCTCACTCGGATTGATAGAATCCGGGTTTTCGGGACATTCGTCACCGAGCTAAAAAATGCCGGGATGCTACTTATCAACAAGTGCATTCCTGACAAGGCTGGCGAATTCTCGGAAACCAACAAGATCCCGGAGGTAATTGCAGAAGCGGCAAACCAGCGCGAGTCCTGGCTCCAATCTGCCGCCCGTGGTGGTGTGCGCATGGCCCTTGGGATGATACGTATGCATTACACCACCGCCAAATCCTGGCACATCGCCACCAGTATTCCGCAAGGATACATGGAAGCGCGGAGGGCGGAAATATTCGATTCTATCAAGGGGCATGCCTCCAAGATAGCTCGGATGGTGTCCACCTCGAAGTTCTACCTAGAGGAAGAAATTCCAGCAACTCCGGAGAACCCGAGCGATGGTGATGAGGACGATGACGACGAATATGAAGATGCCGTCTTGTTCCTGCATAGCCATTTAGCCAAATGGAACGCATTACTATTCTTACAATGTAATCTCAATTGTAATGCATCCTATCTTTTGTATGAATAAATCATTATACTTTGCAGTAAATTTTAAACTTTGCAAGTTTTTCAAAGTTTTAATTCCTTTTCTTCTAAGTTCTCTAGTTTGTATGCTTTAACTTTCCTTAGTGTTGAAGTGGCTCAAAAGTATGCAATCTTTACGCCAAGCGACTGAGTTAAGAAACCTATCAGTTGAAACTCGGAATCATGGATTATACCTTGGCAATTTTACTTACTAATTCCAGTGACCCAACACAACAAACAATCTGATAATACTTAGGACTAGTAAGGAATTTGAAAAGTATGAACCTCATGCACACAAGCACAATCTGGGGTTCTTAAGCCTCCTTAGGCTAAAAAACATTCACTTTTATAACTCCGAGCACGCATGCAAAATTCGGGTTAATATTGAAGCAAATTGAAAGATCATTGAGAAATAGATAAGACGAAAGTGTTCTTTGAACAATAAAGACAAACAAACAAAAATGCATGAATTCCGACAATTTTACTTTATGATCTCAATGATGTTTACATAGAATTGAACTCAGTGTAGAAGGGATGTATCTGCTGGATGCTCGAGGGCTTGTTTGTCTCTCCTAGTTATACATCTATATTTCTTTTTCTTTTGCGGTTCGGATTTTTCTGGTCATCTTCCGTGTCTCGAATATCTACAAGGTAATATGACCCATTTTCATAGCCTTGCTAATGAAAAATGGTCCCTCTCAGATTGGGGCTAACTTGTGTTTTCTGTCCTGTACCAATCTTAGCACGAAATCACCCTCTTTAAATGATCGGTGTCTGATTTTACGACTATGATATCGCCATAGTACTTGCTGATAGATGACGGATCTTTGCAATACTAGTTCTCGTTCTTCTTCTAAGAGATCGACGACATCCTGACTTGGATTTTCGGCATCCGAGCCATCGTATGCTTGCACTCTTGGGCTATCATGGATCATGTCCGCAAGAAGCATTGCTTCAGCACCATAAACCAAGAAAAGGGCGTTTGTCCAGTTTATCTATTTGGCGTCGTTCGAATACTCCAAAGCACGGAAGGTAATTCGTCTACCCATGCTCCAGCTACTTTTTTTTTTTGAACTAAAAGGTAGAGGTGTCTCTACCTTATTATATTAAAACCAGCGGAAGTACAAGTAAACGGTTACAAGGGGTAGGACAAAGGTCCTAAAGAAGAAAACTAGGAAATAAACTTAGAGAAGAAAGTAAAAAGAGGAAAGAGGAGAAAAACAAGCTGAAGGAAAGGGAAAGAAAGAAAAAAGAAAGCAGCAAGAAAGACAGAGGCATTTGGGAAGGCCGAGCTATGTACTGAACGAGTCTGCCCAGAGCACTAGTTGTTGTCGTAGCTTCGGAGTCCTGTGAGCCCAGAGCAGTAGCTCTTCTGAGATTAGTGAGAGGATGCGGTTCGTGGGGTAACTCTTATTATCGAACACCCTGCAGTTCCTGGCTTGCCAAAGAATAACTGCGCAAGCAGCAAAGCATATTGGCCAGGCTCGGCAAGATCTAGCTCCTTGCACGTTGAGAACAAAGGTGTCAATGCTGGAAGCAGCAGCTGCAATCTGCGAGAGGTCCAGATGCCTCCACACTGCTTGTGCAGTTCTGCAGTGTAACACGATGTGGTTGATCGATTCCAGGGCTGGGCAGATGTCACAACCAGCATCCGTTGTCCATTTTTTTGCAGTGGTGTTATCTTTGGTGTTTAGACGGCCCTTGAATGCCAACCAGAGGAAGAATTTGTGTTTGATTGGTATCTGAGGCACCCAAATCCAATTTGCAGGCAGCCATCTCAAACCTCTTTCGTTGAGCAAACGGTAGAAGCCCATAGTTGAAACTGAACTTTTTCCAAAAATGAGTGATCTTTTGATTGGGCCTGATACTGATGCATCAAAGTCGAGGAGAATCAACTGTATCTCATCCAATTGTATAGCAGCAGTGGCTGACAAAGGCTGGTTCAGCTGTAGTGTCCATTGACCGTCGTGTGTTTGGGATTTTACAGAGCAGAGCTGGTCTATTGCAAACGAGTACAGTGTTGGAAACCGGTTAGCAAGACGGCCAGCCTTGCACCAGTCGTCATGCCAGAATGAAGTGGTGTTGCAAACGGCAGGCGTGCATGTCGTGGCTTGTTGGACAATTCTGATCAATGGTAGCAGAGATTTCCAGAGTGCAGTGTCGTTGGCATGCGCAGAAGCCGGGATGCTATCATGCATATACCAGGTTGCTAGCCATTCAAAGCAAGTAGCTGAATGCCCCGAGAGCAGCTTACTGACAAGATTGCACATGAGTGCTTTATTGTGTGTTTGCAAGTTTCTGATGCCCAGTCCTCCTTGAGCTTTAGATAACGTGACATTGTGCCAGGCAACCAGACAGTGCCCTCCATGAACTTCGCGTGTTCCTTTCCATAGGAAAGCACGCCTGATTTTATCCACCTGTTCGATTGCTGACGTTGGCCACGCGATGCAAGCCATGAAGTATGTTGGAATCGCGGAGAGGACCGCATTGATCATCGTAATTCTAGCACCTGATCCAAGCAGTCGTGGCATCCAGCCAGGCAGTCTGTTGTCAATTTTCTGAATAATAGGTTGCAGCAGTTGATTAGTGATTTTGCTTATGGATAATGGCATTCCCAAGTATGTACCTGGCAGACCAGTAACAGAGCACCCAAGTATGGAGGCAATTTCACTTGTAACCTGTTCAGAGATATGTATTGGAACAATGGTGCTCTTATTGAAGTTAATTTGAAGTCCAGAGAAACGAGAGAAAGCCTGCAGCAAGGTTTTGGCGTATGCAGCCTGCTGTGTGGATCCTTGCAACAGTAGCAACGTATCGTCTGCGTATTGTAGAAGCGGCAATGGAGCATTTTGCAGAAGTGGGTGGGTCAGCAGTCTTGCAGCATAAGCCTTCTTGAACATCTGTTGCATAATGTCAGCGACAATGTCGAACAGATAAGGGGATAGGGGGTCACCTTGTCTTACACCCCTAGTGATTTGAAAGGTAGGCCCAAGGCAGCCGTTGATGAGAACCTGCATCTTGGAGGAAACTAGGAGTGTCTTTATCCAGCTTATCCATTTTGTTGGGAAACCCCTAGCCCTCAATGTATGAAGTAGTGCCTCCCAATTAACTGAATCGAATGCTTTCTGAAAATCTAATTTGAGAACCAGTAGTGGTTTCTTATTTTTGTTGGCACACTGTATCATTTCAAGTGCTGTAGCAAAGTTTTCAACAATTGATCTGCCCTTAATAAATCCAGATTGCATTGGGTCAATCAGCTGTGCAATCAAGGGTTGCAGTCTATTGGAGAGAACCTTGGCAATGAGTTTAGGGATGTTGTGCTGCAGTGAAATTGGTCGGTAGTCCTTTACTTCCAGTGGGGCGTCCTTTTTGGGCAGCAAAGTGATGAAGGCAGTGTTTATTCCAGAGATATCCAGTGAACCTTGGTGCAGACTTTGGAACAGCTGCAGCAGCTCAGGTTTCATGGTGTCAGCATACTTCTTGTAAAATTCGTTTGTGAAACCATCTGGACCTGGGCTTCTGTTGGATGGGGCTGAGCTTATGGTGGTCTTAATTTCTTCCCATGTGAAGCAGTTATCCAGAGATGCCAGTAGCTCGAACTGTGGGTCGTATAACTTCCGCAGATCAACGTTGGGGTGCCAGGCGTCTGTTTGAGAGAAAAGGTTGCGGTAGAAATCAGTAGCAACGCGCAGCTTGTCATCATCAGAGAATAGTTCTTGATCTCCATCTCTGATAAACTGTATTTTATTTTTCCTGAAACGGTATGTAGCCATAGCATGGAAGAAGCGTGTATTCTCATCCCCAAGTTGACACCATTTAATCTTTGCACGCCTTCTCCATTTCTGGGCGTTATTGACAGCCATTCTTGCCAGCATCTGGTTGCACAATTTTCTGAGGGAGAATTCCAAGTTGTTTAGTGGTCTCCATTCTTCAGTGGCATCAAGAAACATAACTGTTATTGTGTTGTTGGATACCAAGGTGGCCTGGCATTTCTGGCGCCGCAGCCATTCCCTGGTCATTGCTCTTACTGATCGTAAACGGTGACTCAACTTAGTGGAGATCGTCATCTGTCTGGTTTGCCTTGTTAATCTTTCCTTTGTGAGTTTCACTAGATCATCATTAAGACACCAATAGTTTTCGTACTTGAAAATCTTTGCATGGTTAGAAGGCATACCAGTTGTGATCAACAAGGGTGTGTGATCAGAGGGCTGCATTGGCATGGCCTTGCAGAACGTATTCATGAATAGATTGCTCCAGCTTAGATTGACAAGAACCCGGTCCAGTTTGACAAGAGTTGGGAGTCTCCTTTTATTTGACCAAGTATATTTCTTGTTTGATATATCCACATCCATCAGCTCCAGGCAGTTGATCCAGTCATTGAACTGTCCCATTGCTGCCCAATTTATATTGTCGTTGTTCTTTTCGTGTGGGTATCTGTAGATATTAAAGTCTCCAGCTAATACCCAGGGGCCATGGATCGAAATAGCAAGCTGACGCAGGACCTCGAAGAAATCTAGTCTGTCATGTTGGTCAGTTGGCGCATAGATGTTGGTTAAGCAGAAGCAGTCGTTATTCATTGTTGATTTTACTTCAGCGTGCATGTAGTGCTTATCTTGCTGAATGATCGAAACATTAAACCTCTTGCTGTCCCAGGCGATTAACAGTCCAGCTGACGATCCTTCAGATGGCTGGAGCCGAAAGGAGTCCAATTTGGGAGTGTGCCCTGAATATAGATAAATCCTGCAGTTTGGTTTCTTGCAAACATAGTATATCTGGTTTAGATGTTTCTATTGATCGAAAAATGGAGCAGTTTTTAGCATCATCACCTAGCCCACGAATATTCCAGGATTCAAGATTCATTAAAACGAACAAGCCCCGCCAGGAACAGATTTAAACTGGAAGCAAAATGGCTAGAAATGAAGAACAGAAGGTAAATGATTTCTTCAGTGTGGAGGGGTGTTTGGTAGCTAAAACATAAAGCAAACATGCAACGATGCTGGCCTGGAGCGGCACACAAGTGCTTCACCAGCTTTGAAGGAAGTAAAATGCTAGAACGAGAAACGGAACCCCTACAGCAACTATTACACTGAAGAAAGACAGGCGATGTGAGACTAGCCATGCGTGGAGATAATCTTCTCCGAGGTAGAATCTGGATCCGCACGAATAGCGTCAGCTATCACGTCCTTTGGGTCGATGCCGCAGCAGGAAGCCAGGTACTTGAGCTTCTCAATGCCCGTTTGCTCTGGACAGTCGGAGAGAGGCAGCTTAATACTCTCGTTGAGGTCCGGGATCTTGCGTGCCTTGCGACGGCGCGACGGCACCGAACCCGCAGAGGAGCTAGCAGAGGTTGCCTTGGAAGTGGAAGAGGACGCTTTGCGCTGCGATGCACGCTGCATGGAGTCGACACGCGCGCCGTCGTGCAGGGAGCGGATGCGTTCACTGCGGCGAACGGAGTCCCCCTTCCTGCTGTATGTCAGCAGCGAGCGCTTGGATGGTGGCTCGGCGGGAGCTGGATAGTACAAATCCAGGTCTTGGCCGCATCCCTTGACGTCAAGGCCCAACAGCTTGTTGGCGGGCTCCTTGCCAGCGCGGCCCACCCTGCGGCCATCCGCCCCCGCCAGGTGGCAGCGTATCGGCACGTCCGGCGTGGCGAGCGCCACTGGCGCGGGCGACGTGTGAACTGGGCGCAGATCGTGCGCGCGCTGGAACTCCCCCCCAGGCGACAGCATAGGCGTGCCTGGGCCAGCAGCGAGGATGCTCAGGATCGACGACGGCGCGAACGCACACGAGGCGAAAGGGATTGGTGTGGTGGCTATAGGGGTTGTGAAGAGGAGATTCGGGTATTGGGCGTATTCCCTGCAAGATTGAACTATTCATTCGCTCAACCTATCCATTGGATTATGGGTGTGTCACAGATGCAAGATCTAGGCGGATTTCCGTTTGTCGACAATATTTTGCCAACTCTCTAATTGAGAAATTTGTCCCGTTATCCGTGATTATGCTATGTGGAATGCCGTATCGCATGACTATGTCAATGACGAAATTTCTGGCAATCACACCATCAATTTTTTATGGGTTTTGCTTCCACCCACTTGGTATACTTATCCACTATAACGAGTAGATGTGTAAGTCCGCCTCTTGCAGTTTTGAATAGCCCCATCATATCTAGGCCCCAGAACGCAAACGACCATGTTATGGGGATAGTCTTGAGTGCTTGAGCCAGCATATTGGTCTGATTGGCGTAATACTGACAATCGGCACATGTATTCACTATGTGTTCCACATCTCTCTTGGTTGTAAGCCAGAAAAACCCAGCAATGAATGCTTTTTTAACTATGCTTTTTGACTGAGCATGAAGTCTGCAAATTTCCAACACAGATTTCTTGCAGGATTTCTCGTCCTTCTTCTCGCAAAATAAATCGCTGAAAAATTCCGATAGTACTGCATTTATACAGGAAATCACTGATTACCGTGTATCCTTTGCATCGGCGTTTGATATGCCTTTTCAAGACCTCATCTGCTCCGTCCGGGAACTTCTGATCAACTAAGAAGTTTAAGTATGTAATTGTCCAATCCAGGTTAACGAACAAAACTTCTATTGACTCGGAAACTAGGGGGTAGTCCAGATATCCACCTTTTATTGATGGTTCATGTAAATGCTGGACGAATACACCAGGCGGTAAGGTTTTCACCCTTTCCGAGCCCATGTGGGCTAAAGCATCCATGTTCCAGTTTTCTTCCCTTTTAATGTGAAGTACTTAAAATCCTAGGAAGCAAATGGAGAACTCGTCTCCTCCTCTCCCCCTCTATTCGTCAATATTTAGACATCCTTTAGACATGTACGTCTTTTGATGTTTAAAATTGCTTTGATCTTTTCCGGGTTTACTTGTATTCCTCCGCGAGAAATGATAAAACACAGAAGTTTTCCTGAGGGAACTCCGAATACACACTTTAATGGATTCAACTTCATTCTGTAAGTGCGGATATTATCGGAAGTTTCTCGTAGATCTTCAAGGAGTGTATCCTTTTCCTTGGAAACGACGACAATACCGTCCACATAAACGTGTATGTTTTTGCCAATTTGACTATGCAAACATCTTTGCATGCAACACTGGTATGTTGCAACACTGGTTATGTAATAGTATGTTCCGTAGGGTGTTATTAAAGAAGTTTTTATTTGGTCTTCTTCTTTCATGCGTATTTGATGGAACCCGGAATATGCATCCAAAAAGCATAAAAGCTCAGATCCAGCAGTGGCATATATTATTTGATCGATTCGCGGTAATGCGAACCTATCTTTTTGACGAAATTTGTTCAAACCGGTGTAATCTATACGTATTCTAAGAATAATACTATACTTCTTCATGACTAATACTGAGTTTGCAGACCAATCAGTATGCATAACTTCCCGGATAAAATCAGCCGCTAAAAGTCGGATTATTTCCTCGCCAATAGCTTTCCGTATTCTTCCATCAAAACGACGGAGACCTTGTTTGATGGGTTTTGATCCTGGAATCAGCTTCAATTGGTTCTCAGCAAGTTCCTTGGGTACGCCTGGCATGTCAGCTGGACACCAAGTGAAAATATCCCAGTTCTCACGGAGGAACTTCATGAGCATGCTTATGCGTCAGTCATTCCCGTTCGCACAATGAAAAACTTTATCGAATCTTTGGGGTCCAGGATGACCTGCTTTATATTCTCCGAGGTTTTGAAGCTATCTTCTGGCTTCCGGCTTTCTTTTCCTGCCGGCATTTCTATCGGTGATACTTCTTTAGCCAGTTCCTTCAGCTCCTTCTTCCTTCTTACCTGTTTGGCGCAAATGGCGTTTCCTTTCTCTAACTCATTTGCCAGCTTGAAATCTCCTGAGATGGTGATTACTCAGCCTTTCGGCCCTGACATCTTGAGCTTGTTGTAGATGTAGCATGATCTTGCCATGAACTTGGCGAAATCCGGACGTCAGAGTATTGCGTGATACACACTTTCGAACGGCACAACCTCGAATGAAATCCTTTCCTGACGGAAGTGTTCTTTCTCTCCAAAGGTAATATCTAGGGAAATATCTCCTAGGGACTGTCCTTGTCTACCAGGAACAATGCCGTGGAAACGTACATTGTTGTCTTTGAGCTGGGTCTCGGAGAGGTCTAACTGCTTCAATGTACTTAAGTACATGATATCGATACTGGATCCTCCATCCATCAACACTCTTTTGATCCTAGTGTTTTGCACAATAGGGATTATTACCAAAGCATGTGTGCCGGGTTCTAGGATGTTTCCGGGATGATCTAACTGATCCCAGGTAATTGGCGTATTTGAATACTTCAAGTACTTTGGGGTTAGAGGTACAACCGCGTTGATTTCTCGAAGTGTTCGTTTTGCCTGTTTGGCTGAGGGGGTTGCCAAGAAAGTTAGGTCACATTCTCCTTCAACTCTCGGGAATTTAGGTTCGTCTTTTCGCTGCCGCTCTTGGATTTTATCATCAGTGTCGGACTCGATTTCTTCTTTTTCAGCTTACGGCTTTTGCTTGTTGAACTTCCTTTTGGATTTCTTTCCTTTGTTCCTGGATCCTACAGTTCCTTTCATGTTATTATTAAGCCGACACTCTACATTGGTATGGGTAGGATTCCCAAATTGCGAATGGTGCACACAATTTTTCGACTTAATCTTTTCCCACTCTTCTATAGAGTAGGATATGTGTTCTGTGTTTTTGCCCTTCCATGTGATGCCATTATCTTTTCCAAAGGTTAAATTTACTTCCTTGGATTTTGGCTGTGCCTCTCGACTGGCCTTCTTTTCAGAACAAGACGCATTTTTGGCCTGAACCAAAGCATCAATGTTTCTGCCTCTCACCCTGATATCGTCTTCAGCCGCCGCGTGCTCATTAGCGCTGGAAAGAATAGATCCGAGATCTTTGTGATCTTTCAATCCAACCATGAACGGTACAAGGCCGGGTTTTAGGTCATTGATGAAAGCATGCATTGCTTGTACATCACTCACTCTAGAACAACTATTCTTCATTGCAGTCCATCTTGAGATAAAGTCGACGTACGACTCATCTTCGTACTGGACGCAACGGTTCAGCTGGTTAATACTCTCAGGGCATTTATACGTACCCCGGAAGTGTTGAGCGAATACTCTACCCATATTTTCCCAGCGTTTTACTGTTCTTGACTGAAGTCCGTTGATCCAATATCTAGCTCCATCAAGCAACATTAGGGGAAGAAATTTTGCCTCTAACTCTGTCCCTTTGTTGATCTGGACGGCAGTATAACAGTCTGAGAGCCATGTATCCGGGTTCGTACTTCCGGTATACTTTTGATAAGTTGGACCAACTTTGGCAAAGCCAGAATGTAGACTGATTCTCCGGATCCAACAGTGAAACACTTTGGTCCAAAATACAAATTGTCTCTTTTCGCCTTATCGCGTGCGCAGAATAAATTCCAGCTGAATGGACAGAAGGAGATCTGCTCCGTTCTGGTCAATTGTTGCGTGAATACGCTCTTCTAGGGTTATCCCTATTCCTTCCGATATCATGTCGTTTGGAATAAGGTGAAGTTCTGCTCCTTGGCCTTTCTTTGTTCCTAGGAGAAGTTCGGGATCTCTCACGCATGTGAGGATTGTCGTATCTTCCGGCTTTATCAGTTCGGCGTCTCGGAGGAGGCATTATTTTTCCGTCATTCCGGTTTAATTTGTTCCTCTCGTTCCTTGTTGTCACGGGGATTATTTCCACCTTTCGGCGCATGGGATCCAGTTTTGGAAGCTGCGTCCCTTTTATCCGGAATTTTCTTGTCCTTTTTAGGGTCTCCCTTCTTTTCCTTAGAATCGTCTGAATCTCCGGGTTCGCCTGGGTCGGGGTGCTCCTGCGACGCACGTGGCAGTTTTGCACAAGGCTGAGTCATCATGTAGCTTGCCTGAACGTGCTTGTCCTCGTTGTTGCTGTTGTAATGTTTTTCCGAGAAAAGCATACACTCCCTATAGTTTTTCTTCCTTTGAATACAAATCGTCATTAAGGATGATGAACGCGGCTTTTGTGTTTTCTGCTGCAGTTTTGTAGATTTTTCCGCCCTTAGCATTTAAGCTATTAACATGCCTTTGCCAAGAAGGGTTTTCAAACCGTTCTTTTGCTGGCAATACATCCGGCTTTGAAATTTCGGGTAATCTTGTTGGTTTTATCCCATACAAATTCTGGTGCTCAAATTCCTCAATTTCTTCCCGTTTTGCTTTTACAACAGCTTGGACTTTGAGGAGGTTTTCCTGAGACCGAAATAAGTGTTGTTGTTGCCACATAATGGCTTGCCTTCTGACTTCCAGCACTTCCGGTGGTTTGTGACGTGCAACCAGGGTTTGGATCAGATCGATCTGATCCTGTTCCGACATTCGTGGAACAGGGATTTCCTGCTTTTTCTTCTCCGCAGATATTCACACCGCTGCCTCCTCCGATTTTCAGGTTTTGGTTGGCGATATCTGCCAATTTTTTTCTTTTTCTTCTGCAACTTGGATATCAGCTTCCTAGAGGATTTCTTCTTTTTCTTGGAAGATGGTTTTTTTGTTAGGCTCATCTTACGTCAGTTCTTCGACGTCAGGGTAAGTTGGACTAACTTCTCCCTCTTCTTCCTCTTCGTCTTCCCTGTCATCTGGCGGAGGGGTTTTGGGATCTTCCTCGTCCTCGGCATCCGAGTTTCCAGTCGGTTTTGCCATGAGTACTTCGTGGAAGCTCCCTCGAATGGATTTGACATTTTTTTTCAAAGCATCTTCATCTTCATCTCCGAAATCTATGTCTTCAGATCCGGGTTCTGAATCCAGTCTTTCTTCTATAGCTGCTAAAACGGAGTCGGATTCCGAGTTCGTCGTTTGGTTGACGGATGTCGGATCTTTCACTTTTTCTGTGGGATCGTGATTTTCTGCTTTTTCCACGGGATTTTCATCTTCCGTGGTTTCAGCGATCCCAGACTGCACCATGCCAATGAAGTGGGATGTGGTTGCGGGCATCTCCAAAGAGGCGGCAAAACCAGACGGGTTTTGGCAATATGCGGCCATAGGAGGTTGATCCACCTCTTCGAGCAAAATCTGGCATTATAGGCTTCATCAATTGATATAGGGCGGGTGGGATAAATTGACTTCCACCACAGAATCCCATTGCTTCTGCTGTTAAACCGATGAAAACATTAGCAGATTCAATCGGTAAAACACAGGCACTTACCAGATGATTCTGTGCTGGCATATACGATCTGTTGTCTAGGAAGCGTCCGACGTTTCCGTCGAATTCCAGGCTTCCGAAAGTTATCGTGCTGCCGATTCCGCCGAGTATTCCCGCTCGGAACGTAACTCCCGACGTCGCTGGCCCCACGGTGGGCGCCAACTGTCGAGACATCGTAGTAAGGTTCGTGGACGGGGGTGCCATAAGCCTACTGGTAGAACCGCGGGGGGACGTGGAAGTACTGTAAACGAGAACACCGAGTTTACCCAGGTTCGGTACGACACAACTAGGCGTCGTTCCTACTTCTGCAATCTAATTAAATCTGGGCTGAAGCTTAAAGTATAAAGAGTACAATTGTGAGTATGATTTTGCTAACTCGGCGAGGATGAACTTCCCGACGAGTTGACTTCTAGCTAAGTTGTGATTCATCTTGTTCTTCGCTCATGTCCGGATTTATATATATAGCCGGACTAGGGCTTACATGAAGAAAACCTAGGAGACTACGTAAAGTATCTAATTTAGAAAGTAAGAAAGCCGGCTTCTCCTCCAAGTCGTACCACGTTAGGCCGTGGTCCGGTTTCTTCTAGAATATGACTTTCCTGCTCGTCAGTTTACCGGACCGCCTAATGGACTCCGTTCCATTACCCGTGGGCCACCCTGATAATCCGGCCTTTGGCCACTGCCAGATATACCCTATTTGGCATATATCCGACAATCTATCTCCTTTACCTTAGAAGTGAAGAGATTAATTAGCGAAATAATGTCGAATATGAGGTTTTAGCTTATTCGTACCTTCGACCAAGTGTCATCTCCGCTCCTCAATTTATTGATATAATTTTTCTTACGGCGTCAGTAGGTGAGATTGAATAACACAGTGTCAGACTAGATCTCTCCTACTCATGGATGTCGCTAGCGAGATCCTCTATCCCCTTATTTATTCCTCATTTTTCATGGTCCATAGGGAAGCTCACATTTAGGTATTGTCCGAGGGAAACTAATATGGTGGCCCATGAAATAGCTAGAGATTGATTTGCAAAGAAATTATCTTGTATTTGGGACGACGAGCGCCCTAGTTCCTTCTAAGATAAACTGTTAGGAGATGTATAAACTCATAGATGCTCTAATATGCGCCGCCGCCGCATAATCATATTCAAAGTTACTTCATTCATATGAAAATATAAGATGTTTTTAGTAGTTTTTACACAAAATATATCTAACATATTTTAGTGTGTAGATTCATATACATCTTATGATCAAATATGTTTAGTTTCGTGTTGTATAGAAAATGCTAAACCATCTTATATTTCGATACGGAGAGGTACTATATATATATATATATATAGGTAAAAAAAAAAAAGAATTGGTTCGTACACACTTCTGTATGCGCACAAACTTTTCCCGAGCGAAACGAACTCGTGAGCTGGAGATTGATAGGAAATCACGTCTCCAGCCCCAGCAAAACAAAACAAAAAGATTGGAACACGTCTACAACTCATGGGGTGGACTTGGATTATAAAACACGTCTACATGCAAGAAGGGCGCGACGCGGGATACGTAGCGATCTCTAACTGTTGAGAGTAAAATATGGGATATAATTTGTTGTGATTGATACCCTACCGTATCTATCTCTTCCCTCCTCACGGCCGTTCGGTATCTCCCCTCTGTTTCCTCCTCACGGTGGGTCGGTCGATCTCCAGCGTTCCAGAATCTGGTAGTGGCAGCCGCCTCCAACGTATGCGGAAGCCAGCGTCGTTCTTAGATGATATCTTTATCGACAAACGGGATGAACCAATTGATTATGCAGCGCCGTTGTGCTGTCCCAACGATTCGCTCGACGAGGTCCTGCTGTATCTACCCATGTTGGACGACAAGATTCTAGAGGCGCTGGGAATTGACTGCTCGTTGCCGTCGCCGCCGCCACACCAGTTACAGCTGGAGTACTACTCGCCGAGCGCCGCCGGGGAGGACCACGGTGCGCGGGACCTGAAAATCATGAGCGCTGCCGCCGCCGCCGGCAACTCGTCCTCGGCAGCGACATCCAACGTGTCCTCCTACTGCAGCCTCTCGTCGTCGTCGGCGTCCTGGGATTCCGAGTCGTCGGACAAGGCCTCGTCTTTCCGATACTGGGACGTGCCGACGAAGCCGCGCCGACCAGCCGTCAATGTCCGCAAGCGGCCGTGGTCACAATTGTTTCTGACTTCTCCGTCCACCCCGGCGGCGGCAGCGGATGTCCACGACACACACGGTATCAACAAGGCCATTATTAATGCCGGCAACGTTGGTGAATTCAGTTATGACAACGCCAGCAAGCTCCGAAAACTCAGTCCGGACGACAATGATGGCGGCAACTTCAGGAAACTAGGTCACGGCAGCGGCGTGGGCAAGTTCGGCTCGGGCAATGGCAGCGAAGGCCGACGGCGAGCGGGGCGGCAGCAGCGGGGCGGGCCGTGTAGCCACTGCCACACGATGCAGACACCGCAGTGGCGGGCCGGGCCGGATGGGCCGGGCACGCTGTGCAACGCGTGCGGCATCCGGTACAGGATGGGCGGCGACAAGCTGGTCCCGGAGTACCGGCCGTCGACGAGCCCCTTCTTCAAGAGCGGCGAGCACTCCAACCGCCACAGCAAGGTGGAGAAGCTCAGGGAGAAGAAGGTGAAGGCCCTAAAGGTCGGCTGTGGTTCAGTTGGCGCCGGCCTGACGCCGGCGAGGTCAGGCGGCATTGTAGATAGTTCAGCTCCTTAGGGCATCGATCAGGCATTGAAGTGGATGGTCATTTTTATGTAAATATAGTCGTGTGTGAAATTAGTCGTCAGGGTTTTAGCATCCTTATTTTGATTTCTTAGGTCAGCAGTTTGAAGATGATGGCCGTGTTTATGTAAATACTAGTAGTGCTAAACCAAACTCAGCTCATGTATGGATAACTCGTCAGGGTTTTAGCATCTTTATTTTATTTCTTTTGCTCGTTTTGTCATGGCAGTGTTTATATTTCATATCAGATGAAACTGAAATACACGATGACCTTGTGTGCTTTGTCAGTTCACGTGTTGCGCATACTACCCTTGCAACCGAAAGATCTCTCAAATTTGTCTTTCGAGTTTTTACTTAATGGGATCCCAAGACAAACTTCTTGGTACATGAGATGAGAGGCCTGAAGCAAGGCGATGCCCTATTCCCAGCTTTTTATACTTGTGATGGATGTCCTTTGTCTATTCAAAAAGCTGAAGAAAATAGGGTGTGATCTCCACCTTTCTGCAGAGATGTAATATCCCTCCGCGCCTATCCGTTTATGCGGATGACAGTAATAATTTTCCTTGAGGGATCTAGATCTGATGTTGCCGCTGTCAAATTTCTTCTCAAAGTCTTTGGTGGACAACTGGCTTTAAATACAGCATGAGAAAAAAGGTCGATCTCCCCCATTTTCGGCGATGAAGATCTCTTTCAAGAAATCAGTAACATATTGGAATGCAGATTTCTCCCTTGCCGATAACATACCAGGGATAACCTTCGCATTTCAAAAAAGCGTGTAAAGAAGACTTTGAAAGGTTGATTGATAAGATAAGAAAGACTCGCCTCTTGGAAGACACACATGCTCACATAATTGTTCAACCAGTTCTTAGTGCCATAGATATCTTCCATCTCATGTAGTTGGACCCCCTCCCCCGGGGTATTTAAAGCTGTTGATGAAATTCATAGGGCCTTTTTTTTAGAGGAACCGAGGCATCAAAAGGAGGACATTGTTAGGTACTTGCTCCTTGGCATAGTATATTACATATAAGAATTTTTTAAGTCAAACCGTGTAACCTTTGAGCAAGTTCATTGAGAAAATTACGATAATAAATGTATACCATATGAAAATATATTTCATGGTGAATCCAATGGTGTTAATTTGGTATTCTAGATGTTTATATAATTTTATATAAACCTGGTCAAACTTTACTTGGTTTGAATTTAAAAATTCTCATATACACTACGTTTTGGCAAACAGAGAGTAAATTGGGAGACAGTGTGTCATCCAAAGGAGAATGGAGGATTCGGAATTCTGAACCTAGAAATCATTGACACTGCCCTACAGGTTAAATGGGCATGGAATATTAGAGCAGAGGATCAAAGGCCATGGAGTTCTCTAGCAACTCCTGTTGACGAGCAATAGAGAAACGTGCTTGCTAAAGTGACAGTTGGAAATGGGATGAGGTCCTACTTTTGGATCGATAAATGTGTTAACGGGAAGACAGTTGAAGAGATCGCACCTGATATTTTTCAAGGCATTAACCCGCTGTCAAGAGCCAGAAGAACGGTTGAAGAAGCACTTAAAAACAATGTTTTGGGTTGATGCGATATGAAGGAACCACTATCCGTACAAACTTTCCTCTAAGTTTCTTGCGATATGGGAAGAAGTTGATTTTGTTCATATCTCGCGAGAGGTAAATGATACGTGGATTTGGTAGTGGGAGGCCAATGGAGGTTTTTCTTCAGGTGTCAAAGTGCGGATCTCATATAGTCAAAATAAGATGGGACATGCTATATCCGAAACATACGAAATATAGTAAATATTTTAAATGCAGATGTAGTAGGGGTTGCAAACCGGATGGTACACAACTTGGTTTTGGAAGATATGACACTAAAAGTTTTATAGCTGGTCGTCTTTCATATCGAGCCATTGAAGCAGCGCGTCGGGCTAGAATCGGACAATTCCATCATGCTATGAGCGGACAATTCTGAAGAAATTGTAAGATATGGGTAAGAGTTCTCGCAGATCTTTGACGCTTTGCGATTCGGCGTTGACGATCTAGAAATCTTGGGCATCCCTCCACTGCAAACTAGCTACGTGGCTTTTTATCAAGGTAGGGCGTGGACGGTCGATCTACTCGCTAAACGAAATCTCACACACAATGAGAATGTGTCTACTGCAATTCAGCAGACGAAGAGCCAAATCATCTGTTCGTGGGGTGTGCTGTAGAGTCCATGCCCTTCGAATACACTTCTGCCTTTCTTGATACATACATGCAGCTCTCCTGCATGGTTCAAAGAAAAAGTTCAGATTTTTTTTATCTCCAGTCTTTTGGGTTTTGAGTTGGCAAATGTCATTAGCTCGGTGTTGAGGTGTCCATGACATCAAAGCACTAGTTCCATATTACGGCCCGGCCGGACAGCAACAAGGCGAGATCACCAAGATTTCGTATTGCACGTGGATTTTATCACGTGTTTGGCAAGGACTTTTTTGCTTGTTTGTGACAAGCAAAAAACCAGCTTTAATCTCTTTCTGTAGTTATTCTCCCTTCTCAGCCTATGTCTACCCAATCTCTCGCGGCCATACCGTCTGGCTATCTGCATGGTGACTATCCCATTGTTGTTCCACTACCAGAACACTCGTTTGTATATGTAAAAGCACGTTCTATCTGTCCATCGCAATGTGTGTCTGTGCACGAGTGCTTCAAGGCCTTCAACATGCTAGCAAAGCTATACATATAGCTGAAACTGTTTACCTAACACTCGGCCAATAAGCTTCAGAGAAAGGACGTCCTAAACTCTGGAAGCACCTGGCGAAGAAAAAGGAAATGGGATTCAGTGCATAAATGCTCGTCTAAGCCTCGACTCACGATTCTGGGCACCGAACAAACCTAACAAAACCATATCGAACACCACGGAAAAACCCCTGCAAACATCAACGCATCACGCACCACTTCTCTGACTCTGAGCAAGAATTACGCGTCAGGCAACAAAACTGTGAAACACTGCAAACAGTGACCAGCAGCAGCATCCTGTGCATCGACAGCTAGACACCAGCAACATATAAAGATAGCCCTCTATATATGTACCAGAGGTGGCAAGCCACCTGGCCTGTGCAGCAGAACTACAGCCAAAAACCAAGTATGGGGGGCACACATAATCAAGGCACCAGACGTTTTTGTTCATGGACGGACAAGTTCTAACGTTTTCGACAGCAAGACACGTTTGTTCACTGACGGACAGCTCTAACCTTTCGACACCAGAGACAGAGACATCTACCCCTACGCAAGATAGCGGTACAGCTTCCGGTCCGTCTTGTCCCGCTCGATGAACTCGCGCTCGATCAGGGACTCGATCCTCTTCTTTATCACCACGGGGTTCGGCAGGAAGCGCGCCTGGAGCTGCTTCGTCACCTCCGTGACCACGCTGTTGTGGTCCAGGACCCTTCTGGACTTCATGATCCTGACGATGGCGGCCTCGATTTGGGGCTTTCGGTCTTCCTCGACCCTGTGGCGGGTCTCCAGCTTCTCCGGCTCCGTCTCCTTCTGCGCCACCACTGTGCCGATCTTCACCTTGACCAGCTTGCTAGTGAACTTGTCGTTGAAGTAGAAAGTGTCGCTCTCGGATATGTCCTTGCTCATGGGCTCCTTACGCAGCACGTTCTTGCCCTTCACGCAAGCAAGGGACTGGAGGCAGCGCTTCAGGTCAAGAGGTGGTATGGCTGTGGCCTGCTCGATGTCCTTGTAAGTCAAACCATCCTCTGCGTTAAACAGCATCAAGACGCACATCTGGTAAGTCGAGACATTCAGCTCATGCTTCCGGCTTCCAAATGTTGCTTTAATGTCTGCATTCCCCATGTTTGTCTGCCAAGTCAATCTCCTGCCATTGTGAGTGCCAAGGTAGTAAGCCCGGAACATCTCAGATATACCAAGGATCTCAGATGGAAGGTTGCAGGTAGCACATGGCTGTGTCGGCCATGACCCAGTGGTGAGTATCTGGACAGATATAGTTGGGCCATCGGTGTCACCAGAGAGATTGGAATAGAAACTTTGCATTGTATCATGAGACGTCCTCATATCAGTGAACATGCCTTCCAGTTTTGAAGTAAACTGGTAGCCACATTCTGTCTTCAGCTTCACAAGCATACTCCTCTCAGCTTCATCAGAACTGGTTTTCCCAGACAGAAGACGTTTTGCCAAGTGCTGCTTGTAATACTTCTCAAAGACATCTTTCTCCTGCAAATACCTGAAGAGCATCATGACCTTGTCCAGTACTACCTCAATATCCTCTTCGTTGGCTCCTTTGATACCTTTCCGAAGCTTGTCATCAACAAACAATGATATGAACTCAGGGGAGCGGTTGTTTAAGTTGATGAAATACTCAAACGAGGAATTCAGAGCGTTTTGGAAAGTCTTGTCGTTGCTGAATGAGACACTGACGATCTCATCATACTTGTCCTTCTCATTTAGAAGACGCTGGACGAAATCAACAGGATCCCTTAATCTCTCCGGGTCAGTCACTAAAGTCTTTCCAGTCTCCTTAAGATGAGAAGTCATCACAGATCTAATTGTTGAATGTCCATCAGGAACCCGCTTAAACAAGTCATACATCCTGGTTAGGTCTTCATGTTTGTCATCAATGAGCATATTCACAAGACCAGAATTCTCCATGAGAATCAATCTCTGCATGTGATTTGAGAGCATCTCTTTATCCACAACATTAGCTATCTTGTCTGCAGTTTTGGAATCCATATACTGTGTAACACGTTCCAATTCCTCAGCGAGCCGCCTTTCAGCCTTCTTGAGATACTCACCACAGTCGCAGCACTCAATGAACTGCTGCGACTCACCGCTATAGAAACTTGCAGATGCCTCGAGGAATGGCCTCTCGAAGTCATCCTGATAGACAGAAGACCCTAACTCCATCAACATTTTGGTTGTATTCCTCATCAAGCCTCTGTTTATTATCTCACCCATCCTCTCTCTATTAATGAGTTCAAGAAGTGTGTCAAGCAATCTCCCATGTATTTTGGGAGAGCGGACAACAATATCTCTCCATAATTCCAGACCATGTTCAAAGACAGGTGGGTTTTTGCTAGTCGGAATATATGTTCTATCCATATACATAAGTATATCTCTGATCATTTGTGATGCCTTGATATGATCAGCCCATCTTCTCTGTAGGTCCTCCAAGAACAAACCGCCTTGAGCAGCCTCTACTAATCTGCCCATTTCTCTGAGGTGTCCTTTCAAGTTCTCTGTCAGTTTATCATAAAGCCTCCCACCATGCTTTTGAAGAACCATGTTATATGCAGTCCTGGGCAACACAAAGGGGGTATTAAGTTATGGGATTAAATAAAGCAATAATATCTGTATTAACAGCCAATAGCAATATGACGAATCAGTAATATATGGCCTAACATAATATTCAGACAATAAAGCAAGTCATTCAATTGACATAAACTACACACAAGGATAGATCATTGCAAAACCATGTTAATTTCTTAAACTGTTGTCAGAATATAAACAGTTCGTAGTACTCTTTCGAGTCCAAAGCACGACAGCACCATCACCACATATAAGCCCTACAACACACCAACACAGACTACTCTGCACTGTATCTATGGCATACTTGGTTGTCAGAATACTGCAAACCCCAAACCATCTCCCAAAAGAAAAGAAAAAGGGAAAAAGAACACACATGTCAGCCAGAATTTCTAAAATATTATATAAAGAAGATTTTTCAGAAAAAACATTTGTACAGCTTGTTATGTGGAAAAGTGTATTCCGTACTTCATTGAACTAGTTCTCCACTGAACTACAGAAAATCAGATTAATCACCTATATGATTTATATTCCAAACTACCAAGTCTTACAAAATAATGCGTCAAAAAGATCATTAATAGTTTTATACTCCACAGTTTCATATCATGTGTATCTCTCTGCAGCAAATATTAATAACAGCAGACCTTGCAAATATACAAACGAAAAAAAAATGATTCTTCATAAAATTGCCAAAGCTATATACAAGGACGGCCAAAACTAACGTATATAATGAGTGAAATTACAAGACCATTTTGTGATATACAATTAATAAAAAATAGTTATGAGGACACCCAAGCAATAACTAGGTTGTGTCAATCACATACTAAACTCCTAAGATTCCAGAAGGCAAAGAATAAATTTCAGAAAGCCTAGGTTTCTAAAGTTATGATTAAAGAAACCCCAGATTTAACTATTATAGGCACTAAAGCCCGGTCAAGGCATGCCAATTTCCAGACAAGAATTAGAAACTTGCGTAGTCATGGCCACGCCAGCGCAAAAAAAACAATGCAACTAATTGCTAACAGAATTAGGAACTATATATCAACAATTAGAAAACTACGATCAGAGGGACACATCCCAATTTCCAAACAAATAAATACATACTTGCAGAAGTCACAGACACGCCACTGTGGAAAATCCATGCAGTTAGTTTCCACCAAACATAAGGGCTGCATACATTTCTCCAATATTACACTAGCACAAGTCATACCAATTACCGGACAACAAAAATAATCATGCACAGGTCACAGCCACACCAAGGTGGCAAAACCCATGCAACTATTTCTACCAAAATTAAGAACTTCATCCACAATTCCAAAACTACAACCAGAGTAACACGTCCAATTTCCAAACAATAAATGCAAACTACATAAGTCACAACCACACAAGCACGGGGAAAACCGATACAGCTTGTTTCTACTAGAAAGTAAACTCTAGGTCCGTGACTCCAAAACTGCGGTCAGAGCAATACATCCCAAATTTCCAAACAATAAATAAAAACTTAAGCAAGTCAGAGCCACATAAGCACGGCAAAACCCATGCAACTAATTTCTACCGAAATTAAGCGCTATGTCCACTACTCCACAATTACAATCCTATCAGCACATCCCAATTTCTAAAATAACAGACCACAAACTTGCATGCATGGAACAACCTAATGGACACTCCTGACCAATCAAAGGCGTCTAAGTGCCCCTAAATCTAACCCACAGTCATCCGACAAAACCTAAGAAAAACAGAAGCAAACAGACACTCCCCCTCAGGACATCCCAAGAAGTCTAATGTAACAATGAATCCCAATCCGGATGAAAACATTTACCATCGGTCGGGTGCAACTCCCCAATTCCACGAGCACAACGCCACACAACAAAAATCACAGCAAGAAATAAATAAAGCAGAGAGGGCAGAGTAGGCCATACAAATATCACAGGAGTAACTTATGCCCTCCATTTGTAAATAGATGACATGATAGGCCTCTTGTCTTGTTCAAGAATAGAATAACGTTCTAGAATTTTGAGGAGAATATTTCAGTGCCATTTCCTTTTATATACCTACCTAGTTTATACCATACCCACCATAGATCCCATGTGGATGCCATTACTCATTCTATGGGGATAGTTCATTTATACACAATTGCTAACTGCCCGGGACGAGAAATGAATTGGGTTAATGTGCATGTGTACCATGCATGGTGTGCCAAGAAAATGTACTACTCCGGTAAACAATAAACTAGCTAACTGAAACATTATGACGGCTAGTATGGTCATTTCAGCACCTTTCTTAATTCTACTGTTAAACGCACCAGACAAAGTACATCCAACATACGTTTTTCCAGTAGATACTGACATTGCCACTTGCTAATGAATTACACCATAACCAATTATTGCAAGCTTGTGTTTGTTAAACCAGATAAGATATTGGCTTTTAAGATGACAAAAAGGGCTTAAGATAACGTGAGCTGCATGACACAGAGGGACAAGCAGAAACCCTTTCTAGTTCAACTAAAATCCATTATAACAGCATAAGTGTGGCAAAACAAGTGAAGTCCAATTACTCAGCACAAGTAATTTCTAGATTACTTTTCTCAAAAAAAATCCCAGAAGAATAAAATGATCCATTATAAACAAGTGAAGTCCAATGGCTCGTCACAAGTACAACCTTGCACAAATCAAAGCCACACCAGTGTGGCAAAACCATGCAACTAATTTCTACCAACAATAAGTGCTTGTACATGGGTTTTTCCAAAAGTACAGCAGGGCAAGACATACCAGTTTTCAGACAACAAAAACAAGCTCGGACAGGTCACAGCCACGCCAACGTGACAAAAACCCATGCAACTAATTTCTACCAAAATTAAGAACTACATCCACAACTCCGGAACTACAATCAGAGCACCAATTTTCAAATAATGAATGCAAACTGAACAAGTCACAGCCACACAAGCGACTGAAAAAAAACTCATGCAACTAATTTCTACCGAAATTAAGCACTACGTTAGCAACTCTGAAGCTGCGATCAGAGCAACACATCCCGATTTCCAAAGAGCAAATACAAACTTACGCAAGCCGGAGCCACATAAGCGCGGCAAAACCCATGCAACTAATTTCTGCCAAAATTAAGCGCTATATCAGTGACTCCACAACTAGGATCCTATTAGCACCTCCCAATTTCCAGATAACAAACTACAAACGCAGATACATATATAGAATAACCTAATGGACACCCCTAACCGATCAAAAACTTCTGAACTTTCTGCATACCCCCAAATCCAATCCAGGATCATCCAACAAAACCGATCCGTAACATGCACTCCCTCGCACGCCATCACAAGGAATCTAAATCTAACAGTGAATTCCCGATCCGTATCAAACCAATTTCTCATCGGTAGCCGCATCTCCCCTACTCCACGCGCCACGGCGCCGCACAACAAAATTCAGAGCGGGAACAAATTACAGCAGGGCGAGAGGGGCGGTGTAGGGCAGGGGCGTCAAACCTGTACAGCTCCTCGAAGGAGAGGCCGCTGGCGTTGTGGTTGTAAATCTCGCGGATGGCGTCATCGAGCTTCTTCCAGGACTTGTCGAAGAACTTGGGGTCGACCTCCACCCGGTGCTTGAAGGGCTCGATCTTCGGGACCCGCCTCTTCTGGGAGCTCATCTCCCCGCCCCTCCCGTGCCGCTCGCGCCGCGGCGACTGCCCCTTAGGGTTCCGGCGAGGGCGAGGGCGGTGCGGAGGCGAGGCGCCGAGGAGGTCACGAGGAGGGCGAGGCGCAGAGGAGAGGAAGAAACGACTTACGATGGGCCCTCGCCGTATAGAGCTTTGCTTGTGTTTTAATTAGGCTTTTTTGGATTTCCGGTATCCGGGCCGCTGCCCTATCTTTGGCTCTTCGGGTTTCGGGTCTAGGGTTCGTTTCTTTCACGTTTGTGTTGCGGTTTTTATATATTCGAAAATGCCTCGGGTACGATCTTTTTGTGCCGGATACATGTACAACTCCACGTGACTACCTTCTGCGCTCTTTATATATTTCACGCTTTGTATCCACACTTCACAAAAGATGGGCACGTTTCACTGCTAATAACAAAGTTTGAAAATACTTCTCTCAACAACAACAAAAGTTGAAAAGCTGACTTTCAACACAAGGTTTAACAAGTAACATGTCATTATGATGAGTAGTAACAAAAAATGAGATCATACAAAAGTCCGAGTAGTCCCTAATGGATAAAAGTGGATGGTGCAACGGACGCGGATTTAGTGCGCCCGAGCACGCTCTCTCCTGGCCAACGCGTCAGATCGTGATTGGAGGGGGGGGTTGACCGGTCTGCGCATTAAATAAGTGGCAGCGTATTGCGATGGGTCGTGGTATAGGTCTGAACGAGTATTGATGCGTGTCCGTATATGTATAGTATTAAATGCAAGTTCAATAAATGTGTTGTGTCGGACACGGTAAAAGGGGACTTTCGTGGCGTTGATTTATGGTTTTACACAGAATGTTTTTTCACCCCCGAGATAAAAGTGGATCGTGCAAACTACATAAATGTTTGTGACAGATGTGAGGAGATAGTTATGGACTTATGGCGTTTCGTCTCTAGCGAAAACTTGCTGGCAAGAAAATTGGAAGGAAGGGAGGAGTAAGATGACAATGATCATTGGAGAGGAAAAAGGTGGGTTAAAAAAGCAAACACTTCTCACGGCATGCTTCAACATCGAGTTTTGTGAATGACACTCGTCGTGTGTGAATCTGAAAAGTATATACCATTTCATCAATGTATATATATTTGACATTGTTTGAGCATGTCTGCTAGTCATTTCTAGTTTATTCTTTCTTGTAGTTTGGAAGCAGTGTGTTGAGATGTGTAGAAACTAGATGGCGCCCCGCGCGTTGCTGGGAGACTCGTAGAGGATTTTTTATATATAATTAGGACTTAGCTATCATTTGATAAATTTAATATCATAAATTGCATACATGTGGGCAGTAAAATGCATAAAGACACTACTAACAAAAATACAGTACATTAGGCCATGATAACATAACGAATATAATATGTTGCATGACAAATACAGCCTACAATAGGAAAGAAACTCGATCAGATTTTTTTTTTGTACTTTGCTTGCCACAATGTACAATGCCTGCTGAACCGAAAATAAGCATCCCACATATCTTAACACAAACAACATTGAGTTGATCATTGAACATTCCGCAAATGGGGCAGATTCAATCATTCCGAATTGTGCATAGCCATAATTTGCTAGAATCAAGTGGTAATGATTATCTTGGATATTACATCAAAGATAATTTTCCGACAGAAACTAAATATGTATCGGTCAAAACTTCTGTAGCCTTTGGAGGCAAAGATACACTTGATGGTGATAAAGATGTCAAAAGAGACATGCCTCTTTTAATCTGCATAATCCTGATTATGAGTTTATGATGCTCTAAAAAACTATGAGTTTATGACTCGTGATGAGAATGCAATATTTATAAACATTGTCGGTACAACGCACATTCGTCAACTACTTTCTCAACAACTAAACGCAGTGATATATCTCAATGAGCAATCTGACCGTACAAACTCATAAATAGCTCTATATCTGATCATTTCTATCTTTGCTAATGTAGGTCAAAGCAGCAACTTTGGTGAAGCCCCTATCCAAGAATGGACCAAAGAGATCCGATCTCCAACAGAAAGAGAACAAATTCACACATTATAATTTGTGATAGTGCGATGTAAATATTGGGATTAACATGCCTGCATTAGATAGAACGGTGTATATGAGGCTCGGATCACCATGTCAGAGCATGTTGGAGCCACTCAGTGCGATTTTTTCACCTGCAACTTCTCGCTCGGCTTCGGCTGTCGGCTCTCCTCAGTTTTCCATGATCTTGTTGGAGGTTGTGACATTGGGCTCGATTTGCTCGGTTTTCATGGCCGGATCTCTTCAATTTTCCACGATCTGAATTTACAAACTTTATGTGCGGTTGCTTGGGACTGAGCCCAGCGGATACGACTGGATGAGTTGTGCAGACATTGAGAACATGAGATAAGTAGAAGGATGAAGAGAAAATAAATGAACCCTCGTGTGCTAATTGCTATAACCATGTATATATGTTGTGCGGAGATAGCGGATGAGACTTAGAGAAGAGGATCGGTGGAGAAGATGGAAATGATCCATTAATCACTTCTGCCTTTATTGCGTGCTTAGTGGAGGAGATGAAACAGTAAGAAGGGGATGGTACAAATAACTCAGCCCGGTCATAGTGAGAAGTAATTTAGACTAGTAACATACTTATTTTACCACCTTCATAGTGCAAAGTAACTTAAAGATATTAACATAGCCGGTCTTATTTATTAGCTTGTAGACTCATTCCATCTTGGGAACCGTGATGTGGTGGTAACTAACTAAGTTACTCCATTTGCCCCCACTCCTCATTAATTAGTTGTCACATCATCTTTTTTGTTTGCTTATGTGGCATCTATGTTAGAGCATGGTTAATAATATAGGCGGCTGCTGGCTATAAACCATTACCATGTCACATATATCTAACTTATAGTCAACATGTACAATAGTCGGATATATAAATGAAATATTTTATCAATATATGTCCCACCTTACACTCTCACATATTGCCTAGGAGCACGTGTTGGCTACTCAACCCGTTTTGCTTCTCTCTCCTCCACATAAGCAAAGATATATTATTTAAATCCTTATAGTCTGCTTATGTCACCTTATTATACTTGCTCTTACCGCCGAAGTTACTCCCATTATGACCAGCCACAGATGTTATTTTGCTTGATATTTTATAGTGACATTCTGTAAAAAAGATAGTAAATATAAAAAGAAAAATGGTGACATGTCAAGCTGCTGAGGTGGATAGGCTGCATGTTGAGAGAAATAATTAGTGGGTATTATCTATTTAGCTATACTAGATAAATACCCCGCGCGTTGCGGCGGGAATTTACTGTGCACATATGGTTCTTGATGACACGTAGATAAATCCAAAAGTATCAATTATATTACTTGTGAATTTCACCCTGTCAGATGATTTGTTCCTCAGAATTATTATGTGGTCGTAGAAACAAGAATAAGGTTTGGTATATAAATCCGTGAACAAAATTGTCATGTACAAATATAAATTGATTTGCATTTTAAACACAGAAATTAATTGAGTGGAAGATAATTGCAAATCTGGCTACATAGTAGAAATCAGAAAGTGCAGCAGGCTTACAAACACAATAGAGCCCCAACATGATGATACTATATATTTAAGAAAAGTTAACGAAATAAATTTCTATTAGTCAATCTGCGGAATATAACTGAACGATGCAAGCTTTGTATGAAATATGATATCATAGAATATGAATCACGGGATGCACAAAATGAATATAGACAAAAATATTGGTAAACAATGGAATAAATCATGAAAGAAAAGACACATTTGAAGTGGTAGGCGTACCATTTGGACTCCTCCGTGTAAACCTTGGAAAGGAAACATAGCAAATTGATCCAAATAAAACAAATATTTTACATGACATTAACATTCAACCGAAAGAGCAAAGAAATAATTATTAATTTATAGATGTAAAACAAATGGGAAACACATACTTCATTGCTGGGCTTGGAGACGTGTATTGGTGGCTCTCGAGCAAAGTTTAAAATAACGAGCTATTGCATATAGCCCAGGCGATTTCAAAACCTATGAAAGGCTATAGCCGGGCTATAACCATATAGCCGTTTTGCTAGAATATTGAAAAAATAGTAAAATTTAGACAACATATAATCATTTATATAGTATTATTCGCAAATTCATAACGTAACAACATAGTCATATAAGATGAACGAACAATCAGGAGTTTAAATAACAACTATTCATGACACAGTTCTAACAGTTATCAAACCAGGTGCTTATGGGTCGCACTCGCACCTCAGAATAGCAATTCAACAACCAATGGTGATTGATTTGGGCTCCGAAGTTGACGGAGGTGAAAAATTTTGGACCAAAATTTTTGGTCCCCTAGACGGGATATAGCCGGGCTAAGATGATATATCTGGGCTATATCCATACAGCGGGGCTATTAGCGGCTATTCTTCATATCTTTACCTAATAATAAAGGCGTTAAGGCTTCCCTGGTTGGTTACTTGGTCGGTCGGTCCGTCATAAAAAAATGCCCTCAAAGTTGACATAAATTATCCAGTTTGCCACCAATAATCTCTACTTAATAATAAAAACGTTAAATCTTTCTTAGTTGGTTGGTCCCTGTCGTAGTTGGACCAGATCCCGTGTTCTGCCCTCGTATATTAACAATCGACCCAGCTGTGCCACCTATAATTGCATCAGTTGGTTTTTTTTTCCATCATAAACTTGTACGTTTGTCGTCCCTGTTGTAGTTGCATCAGAGGCCGTGTTCTGCCCGCGTATATTAACAATCGAGTTGATACGATCGTCCATCTATAAATATACATAGATGGAATAATATCAGATCAGCACGAGGCAGGTACGTCCGACGCCTCCGACGATATCCATGGCTGCCCGTGCCGCCGCTGGCAACGGTGTGATGATCGATATGGACTACGACGAACACCACCTTATGTGATCCCCGACTCTGCGCTTCTACGTTAGCGTCAGCCGCTTCACCCTCGACACTCCAGGGAAAACCCGCCACCTCATTGCCTCCGTGGAATCCGTCGTCGCGGGCTCGCGGCTCGCACGAGGGCGGCCCTGACGTCGAGGCGGTGAGGCCTCCTCCATGATTCACCTTCCACAATCTCCCAGACGAATCTAGGAATCAACGACATCACATGAATCCTGGTCGGTTCCATGACGTCGTGCGGGTGCCAGTTGGTCGAGAAGGTGGATGACCAAGGTCATGGAGGTGGCGGTGGCGGCGGGGCCAGGGGAAGGGGAACGGAAGGGCGATGGCCGGCTGCGGCTCCTGCGTGGGCCCCCTTTCGGTCCGAGCCCGTGATCCCGATTATGGTCATGGCGAGTCCCACGGCGGCGTGCGGCGTGCTAGACCATACTGCGGGTAACCCCATATGAGAGGTCGTCAAGGTGGAGGCTAGGTCTGAGGCGGCGAGCGGCGTGATCGACCATACGATTCAGTTGACCAGAGATTCGCTAACGCCTCTGTATAATTTGTTCGCTGCGCTTATGCTTCTCAGGCCCGATCTGCCCGTCTGGACGAAAAAGTGCGGTCTTTTGGGTTATAATTTCCTGTCAGTTAACTGAATATTATTTCCCAATTTCCCTGCCCCAGCTTCCCTTTTCTGAACCTAGCTCAGAAGATCACAGTCAATGTGCCATGTTCTTTCCTGCACACAGCATACTACTTTTGCTTGTAGTTCGGCGATGAACTCTAGAAGTTTGATGAACTGACAACTTGCCAAAGGCTTGAAGGTACCAGAAGTAATTTTCTGGAATATTTAGTTTGGTCAATATGCAAGTTTCTGAACTATAAAGAGCTTAGATAAGGGGCCACGATGGTCAAATAACTAGATAAATCGTGGTACCGTAAAACGCAAGTTCTTTTGGATAGTTCTCCAGCTAAAATATGAACATTATTTGCCCAAAGCTAGACCTCTTGCTTCAGTTAGCATTACGTCAGCAATATTTGGTTGTAGTTATACTATATACGTCTTAATCATTTATTGCGATACGTTCTGCAAGATTAGTTCCGATAACTTCCGAAAGCTCTCTAATATTTAATTCTCAGTTAAGTCTTATTATGGTAAAGCCAAAGTACTATTGTCCCCTTAGTTCTTTACTGGCTTATCTGCATAAATTATAAAACATGCCACTGACAGTAATATTGTCCTAATATGTGATGTTGATGCATATTTATGTGGAGCTAGCATCTATGGTATCACCAATTTAGCATTTGTTCTCAGATTTGCCTCCTTCCGTGTACTCTCGCTATATTTATGCTTTGGCTCCTCGGAAATCTATTGTCCTTTAGTATTAAGTATCCAGATCTTAGTACTTTGCCTTGCCCACCACCGTTGTCTGTTGTTTAGGTGCAAGCGACCGAAACTACTTCTTGATTTATTTTTTTGCAAATTTAGGAGACCAATTTATTACTTGCTTGTCTAGGTTTATTTATTTTAGCCGTAGCAACGCACGGGCATTTTTGCTAGTAACCTCTAAAGGCTCTAGCCATAACCCCGAGCCTCCCGGAAGGCTATAGCCGGGCTATTTAAAACTTTGCTATCAAGAGAGCCCAGTGTTTCCAACGCGGTTTAGGAAGGTGGAATTTGGAAAGCGCGCGCAGTTTCTGTGGGGCTCGGAGTCCGATAGAAAATGGAAGCGCGCGGATATCCAGCGCGCGTCGGTCGACTCGCGTGTCCTGGTCAGATTCTGACAGCGATTCGCGCGTCCTGGTCGGTTACGAAATCGACTCGAAAGTGGACAAAAGTGCGACGCTGTTGGCACACGGATGCGCGCGCGGATATAGCAGCTATGGACAAGATTTGTGTGTGTGTGTGTGGAATTTTCGGTATAGACAAAAGATGAACACGATGAACCCTAAAAATATGAAAAAAAAAAGAAAAACAGGAACGCAAATCAACAAAAAACAACAACTAGAAGCAGCTAATTGGTGTTGATCTAGGCTCTGACACACACTAAACCTAATATTTTTGTATGGATTTTTCTGGATAGGAATAAAAAACAACTAAAACTAGGGATAACTTTGCTCACCGAGGCAACCCGAGAATCTGATACCAAGATGATAAGGGGTGGCCCGGTCTTCTCAATGAGCGTCTCTCTCTTTTTGTGGATTTTCTGGATTTTGTGATAACTAGTGCTACACTGAGACCTCTCACTTGGATGACCCGTGTTGTCAATGCAACAACAATCAATCCCTTTGGATATTCTCAACTACACACTCTTGCACACGCAATCAAAGATCACGAGTGGTCCTGTATCCCCTATTCCCAATGGAATAACAAGATATCACGCAACTTTGCAACGGTAACACCACCCTATCGATACGAACTTGGTGGTTGATAAATTTCAGATGAACATGGTTCAATCTTAGAAATATAGGGTTTATCTTAAACTTGGTCTCCCTCTTCCACACGTAGGTGGGGAGTATATATAGGTGGAGGGCTCCTTGCTCAAGCACCTCTCCTACTAGGACTAGGACTCAACTAGGACTCCTACTTGGACTAGGAGGACTCTACTAGGACTCCTACTTGGACTAGGCAGGGATACAAACCGACCCAACTTTAGGGGGTTCGGCCATTATGGCATACAGGCCATGCCTAATTAAATTAGGACTTCTACTATGGCGCATTTATCTCTATGGAGGCGCCCTCCCCTTGTTTTCACCATTCCTCAGTGTGGAAGAACATTCTGGAGTTGTTTTCCACACTTGTACATTTGTTTTCACCTTCTTGTAAATCTCTTTTGAGCATTATACTCTTGTTTTCCAGTATGCCTTGAGGTCTTTCTCCATTCACGTTTGTGTTATCAATAACCCTGCTAATACATAATGCATAGGCTTAGGTAGTATAACATTCTTATAAACACAAACAATATTTATTACTATGAAAGAATTAACCTTATAATGAACATCAGTGAGGCTCAATATTTCCTTCCAGCTCAAGCATGCACATTCACCATGGATCCCTATTATATCCTGATTAGAGAGAAAGAAATGCAATGCTTGATGATTATACAGAATGAGAAGATAGAAAGTACAGATTTGAAAATGCTTGCACAGATTGATTGTTTCAAGTATGATGAAGAATCCCACTGTTTTTTTCTATAAAAGACAAAAGTCTGTATAACATATATAGGTTTCCTAGAGTATATATGGATCAGTAACCTGCATAAAAAAACATTGAAAAGTACAATTGAAAGTATACAATTTGCATGTTGCCTGCAATAGTCTTTTCCCTCACTGGCCACCTAGTACAAACTTAGTCAACAAATGTAAAAAAGGATAGAACCTGAGCACCAAGAATAATATACCTATGAACAAGCATAGGGGAGCCTCTGCCTCTCCAGCTTCGGCCCAATGCTGAAATAATCAAGAAGAAAAAGAGTGAGATGACTACACTGAATAAAAGAAGGTTGAATACTAAATGAAGAACAAGAATGAGAATAAGAATGAGGACTCAAATATTGAAGAAGGAAAAGAATGAGAAGGCTAAGAAAAAGTGAGGACCGAAAAACAGCTATATGAATATTGAACTGAAGAACACTAAAGAGAGACAAATTCTAAGAATGCTAACTTAAATAATGAATAACAAGACTGATAATACTAAGAGAGAAGGAAGAACATGATTATAATGTAAGAATAAAAATGCAGACGGAAGAACCGATGACAGAATAAAGAGTAAATAAAGTTGTAAGTGACTAAACAGAGAAACATAAATACAAAGAGATGACAAGGAAGGGAAGATAAAAGACTTAAAAAAAGACAAGATACAGACTAAAGATAAAGACACTAAAGACTAAAGAAATATACACTAAATACTCATAAATAGGTAAGTTAATGACGACCGGGAGAATTGGACTGAAAGATAATAAAAAATGGACTAACATATGAAAGAATGATGAAATACACCAATGAATCAAATGTTTGACTTTTGAGTGTGGGTCAGAATAAAAGTGTGCTAAGAAGAAGTAAAAGTGACATTGACAAGAAAAACAGAGAAAAGAAATAGGAAAGACAAGTAAAAGTGGGACTGCCAAATATCAAGGATGCCATTGCAAATTGAAACTTAAGACTGAAGACTAAGAATAAAAACATCCACTCTAAGAATAAAAAACTGAAATACTAATTAACCATGACTGGTAATCATGCTTTTCACTAGAGGACTAAGAAAAGAAATAGGAAAGATGAAAACCGGGACTGGAAAATATAGACTAGCAAAACTGAATTGACTATAATCTCAGACTAGGAAAGAACTACTAAACTGTAAAATTGGGACTAAAAAAAGGAAAATGAAAAGCAGAGGCAAGGCTGATGAAGAATGAAAATAAAATAAATAAAGACTCAAGAAAGAGAATGTGATGACTTGAAAAGAGAATCAAAATGGATAATGAGTGTTATACTTAGCTTTGAATGAAAATGATGAAAGAAATACTTACAAATAGGGACTAAGAAAGTAAGCAAATGATGTCATACGACTAGAAACAATGAGAAAGAAATAAAAGGAAATGAATGACAAGGCAAATAATTAATCCAATACATCGGCCGACCTTCTATATTTTGCTAATCTCATGCATCTTTTGGATGAACACATTATGTTAAGCAGTAGTCTATGACCTAGAGGAGTAAGAAAATACAGGAGGCTGAAAAATTGGCAGAAAAGGAGAAAGTCTTTCACTTTCTCTTCCCCAGAAAAAATCTATACCTTGCAAGTTACTGAGCAAACATACGTACAAAGGTCGTCGGAAGCTTTAAGAAAGTTTTCTTCTGATTAGCAGGTGTGATATAGATATATGTATGTAGCATATATAGCTGATGAAGTGGTGACTTCTCAACCTCATCGCTTGGTGCACCGGTTTATTCACAATTTGCAAAGTTTGAATGTTGGAGGGGCTGCAACTAGACTCATCATGCAAATGAGGATAAACACCACACATGCCCTTGAAACATATCACCTGACCTTTTGATGGCATGAGGCATAAGAGACACGGCAAAGTCCATCTATGCTACTAAGTTAATCAAAGCTATAGTCTGAAAAAAAATCAAACTCACCTAGAACCAAACATGAGTTATATTCTACAAAAGTAGTCTGAACAAAATATGCACCAAAGTACAAACAACCGAGGGTTGATTCGTCTAAGAAGAGAGCACATATATTTAACTGAAAACTTCAAACACTTGTATTGGAAAATTGAAGTTATATATACTTGACATAAGTCATCCAAGTGCCCAAGAGCCCCTGAAATAGTTCTGAAAACTTCAAACATTTGTACTGGCTTATTGCCCAAGAGCCCCTGAAATAGTTCTGAACCATTTTCAAAGGTCACCTTTGCAGATTAAGTTGTGCTTAAATCATCTGCCATTATATCCACCGGGGGTATAGCTCTCCATTACCAATTATTGTACTACATCTCAAATAGAAGCAGTTATATATCCTATAAAATGACCGCTCTAACTGAATTACAGAATTACAGACTGAACTATATATAAAACAGGGGCATCCTAAGGTTCATTCATCGCATTCATACGTGCAAAGCCTCCCTCACTGGGACAAATCTGAGTGAAAAATACTCCATGTAAAAATCCCAAGAAATCCTCTGTAGCTGTGGCTGATGCCCCTGATTTTGATGTTCCGTCGTCGACTATATTTTCACGCGACAGGCTAAAGCAGGGCCAGGGCGCGGCCGCGGAAAAAAGCGCAAGAAATAAACATACCAGCCCTCCAGCGGCGAGCGTTGCTTCTCCCATCCCTTCTCTGGCGCTCTCTCCATGTGCATCCAAGGAAATCGCCGCTGGTCTGTCCATCCAGTGTGCCTCTCTCTTTCTCTCTCTTTGGCAGTTAGTCACCCCTCTGAGAAAAGAAACCGAAGAAAATAAACATGTACTCGGTAAATAATCTTAGCGGGTCACCACAGAAAACCAAATAAGGATGACGAACCAACCTGAAAACAACTTAATGAATGAACAACAACTTAATGAATGAACAACAGACATGCAGACTGAACATTGCGATGCACATTAGATGACAGGATTGAACGGTTAGAAATTTGACTGTTGACGAATTACAAAACAGCTAGTTGTAGAATAGGAAAAGTGAAAAAAAAGTATGCATTACATCAGATTTGAATATAAGAGTCATAAACCGAATATTATTTATGATTATAGTTCCGAGTTCCGACCACATCCGGCCAGCGAGCCGTCCTGTAACGGCGAGCCTCCGTGTCAGCTCCGTGACGTCCTAACAGGTACCGCCGTCCACGTGCATTGTCTTCCCCGGCCTGGTGGTGGTGGTGTTGCTACCATGTCCAGCTGTTGTATAAATTTCATCATCAGCTGGGTACACTGAGGGCTAAACACGCTTCATTTGCTTCCAGAGAAGGTTTCGAGAGGGAAGTTTGAACACGACAACAATGATGACACAGAGAGTTTACCTAGGTTCAGGCCACCAATGCGGTGTAAAACTCTACTTCTGCTTGTCTGATGGATTGCACTGCGTTAGTTACAGTACAAAGCCGAGCTTGTACCCAGAACAGACTAGTTGGGCTCTACGATGAATCGAGCTCCTTATGTTCAAAGCACATTTATTTTCCCTCAGGAAGGTTTTTTTTGAAATCTTAAAACCACATAAGTACTATCCGAAAGAGCGTGGGTTTTGAGCTCTCTGCTTTCTCCGATGGCCATGGGTGCTCTCGGTTGCTCGCCACGTGTTTAGGCCTTCCGGTTTGTTCCTTGTCGTAGTCCTAACATTGCTAATCGTGGTGGGACCAGAGAGTACTTTTACATTTTGTCTCAGCTTACTCTTCTCGATTGATGCGTGGTAGATTGATCTCCTGCCGCACCGCTTTGACCCTGCCTTTCTCTCCCCCACGGGCCACGCGTGTCCCCGTTTCCTTTGGAGCATTCCCCTCGAGCTCCACGAATTACCCATCCTCCCCTTCCCCGGGATGCAGCTTGCCCCACTCCCGTGATCTAGGTCCTCTGATGCCAGCGGCCAGACATGCTTAGTCCTCCGACGTCGTGGCCTTCAGCGAGGCGCTCCCGCCGTTCCCCGCTCCAACTTCCCCGTCGTAGCAGTCCAGGCCCTCGCCCTATCCATACGTTTCGCCTGGTGGGCGCACGACGACCAATAGTGCTGGCGGCTGCTCCAGGTATTGCCTGTCACGGCTCCTCCCACCCTCCACAGCTCCTCCCCGTCAACTTCGCCCAGCGGCCGCCACTATTTCATATCGATGGTGGCTCTTGCTGTTTCAAATTGACCGCTCTAGCCACGATGCCATATCTACTGTGGCTCTCTTGGGCTAGGCAGCCTCTCTCTGCTAAGACCAAAGCCAGAAGGAAGTAGATGGAGGAGCCGTAGAGCAGCGGCTGCTTGTGTTGTAGGCGGGGAATATGTTGACGGACAACTCAAGTTGCAGGCATGGGCCATGTCCTTTTCTTGGTCGAGATTCTCATCTCGGTGGCTGCATGAAGTTTTCAGAGGAAACGAGGCTAGCAGAATTTATTTTGGTATCCCATCATGCTTCCCCTCCCTATAATTTTCCCTCTTTACTCTTGATGAATAGCAAATCAGGATATAACTTATTTGTTTATTTTTATTTTACCTGATCATGTTTGCCACGAACCTATAAATCTTGATGTCGTGGATATATGCATGATGTTAATGTATCTTCATCGGGGAAGACACATACTAATTTTAGTGCATGGTTTAGAGTCTGCAAAATTGTTCCATGCTCAACAAGGGCAATGAAGGTGTCAAAATAAAATATCTTCATTCCAATGTATAAGAGTATGAGTCTGTCAAACTGTGAGCATCTCATTCCTTTTTCTGTAGGATCATGAATTTGAAAGAAACTGTTTCGTTATGTTTAGGGTGTCATGAATTTTAAGGTGGATCTCTGGGCAAGACTCAGCTTGGATTTATGATTCTATATGCAAGCCATTGCAGATTCAGAGCAACATTGTACGTTGCAACATGGAACAATGTCGATGTTTTGCGATTAATTGGTTTTTCATTACTTTGTTGCCACTACCCTACTCTTAAAGCTTTACCATCTTCTACCAACTACAGTGCTACATTATTCCTTGGACCATAGGAGAAAATGGAGCTGGATTGGGAGATCGAGCATTATGTCAGCAAATTATATGGCGATGAGATTCGAGTGAACCAGGTACTAGAACTGAACCATTTACTTAGTATTTGTAGTTATTTTGAGTAAGCATTTGTTTTCTGTGCTTCTATGTGTACATCATATACTGCATTTGTATTTCTATCTCCACTGCCAAATGGATTTGAATTTTTTTTTTAGAAAACATGAATTATTATTGAACTTGCGGAAAGATGTACAACCTGGTGTGTAGACAAAATTCAATCGAGAACTAAAGGAATGTCCCAATACAATCCTCCCAATCATGGTTCTATGTTCCTTAGCCTCGATGGATGTTTGTTTCAGATTTCGATTATTTTGTTCACATACTCATAGGATCCAGAGAAGATAACGCTCTCATAATATTTTTTTACTACGTGAAAGCTCGCCAAGAGTCGAATTTCCATGTTAATTTGGCTTTATTACTTGCAGGTGATTGTCGTGTTGGATTTTTACATGTTAGATGTGCAATTTAATTTGCTAAGTTTTCAATAGAATATATATGTGATGTTTCCGTGATGCACCAGATTTCCTATATTTTCAGTTTAGACAAGCAAAAGGTTTCTTTTGGATCTTAGTAGAAAAGAAGTATTCTTGTCGATTTAGATGGTTATAAATGCATGCATGTTCATATCAATTGAAATAAGTATTAAAATGCATATGGTTTAAGCAAGAAGATGATTTCTATGCTATTTGCTCCCCTTTTTTACATTAATCTCCCTCGGGTACTCTGCTCATACTCCTTTCAGAATTGTTGGTATATCATGCAAGTAGGCGGGACGGGACAGCGAGGTCCTGCGGTGGAGGTGTATGTGTTGGCGGTGAGGATATTGGCGTGAATGCATTCCGATGCGGGAAGCTAGGCCTCTAGGACTGCATCTTTAGTGCCGAGGAGCAGACGGCACTATCGGCGGGTAGGAGGGACCAGAGCGTCTGGGCCTCGGGTGCCAGAGGAAGGTACACCCCATGCTCAAATACCCCACACCACTTATATCCTGATAGGTTTGGTGAGTGGATTTTCTTTGCAGGTGTTCAACAATATTTTTTTCTCTCTGAATCAATGTAACATAGAACTCCTTCAACATCAGCCTCAGCATGATATAGTCATGGATGGGGCAAGTTTTGTCACCCGGTTATTCTCTCCATGCGCTGTAACAAAGAACTCTTTAAATACCAGCTGCGGCAAGATATAGGTGTTGTATCCAACTTTGTTTCAGGAGATTTCCCTGTCGGACATTACAATACTACTAACAAAGAACTCTTTAAATACCAGCTGCGGCAAGATATAGGTGTTGTATCCAACTTTGTTTCAGGAGATTTCCCTGTCGAACATTACAATACTACTATTGATATCATTCAGTCTTATGCTATTTTATTATGCCATGTACAGTTAGGCACGGTGTCAGTATATTTGGTTTAGCAATGTAAATTTCAGTCCTCTGAATCAATGTAACAAAGAATTCATTAAATACCAGCTACAACAAGATATAGGTGTTGTACCCATCTTTTTTTTAAGGATATTTCCCTGTCGAACATTACAATACTGCTATTGATATCATTTAGTATTATGCTATTTTCTTATGCCATGTATAGTTAGTCAAGGTTTCTTGAAAGAAAAGTCAATACATTTTCGATATATTTGCTTTAGCAGTATCTGACTGTTGGTATCACCTTTATTTCAGGTGATTTCCATGTTGTACATCACAATGCCCGTTGGTGCATATTTGAAGTTTGTATCCTCTTCTTTTTCCTCATGGTGACAAAGGTTTTCATCTTGGTATTCCTTATAAGAGGCATTCTATTGGATCTGTTGCTGCTGCTGCTACATGCTCTCCCTCTTCTCGACGGACAGAGGTTTCTATGTTGGAATATTACTGCTACTGCTTACATTATAAGAGAAATGAGCCTAATCCTTACACATATTGCGGCCGTCATAGGAGAAAGGCCAATAGATTGTCTTACCATTTCTTCAATTAAGATACTCTTCGTTCTGAAACGTATTAGGGTATATCATATGCAAAATCCCCAGGCTGGATCGCTCTACGAAATCAGCTTGGTACTTGTAGACCTTCAGGTATGTGGTTCTATCATACCAAAAAATGAATGTGTATTACTATATTCATAACTTCTTGCGCCTTTCGTACATGCCTCTACATTGCTCTCAGCGTCACATCTAGGATTCTTTTCCCCCTTAATTGTAGGCCGGTTTCATACATCGGTTTATGCTTGCCATCGGTAACAAAATGACCCATTTGCCAGCTCAATTCATGCGCATAGTCTATGTATACCGTGTTTATCTATAAAATTGTTAGATCCTTATAAGTTACAACTTACCAATTCATCGAAAGCATCTTCAGGTTTCAGTTCTACAAATATTGAAACCCCCACCCCAACTGAAATTAGTTAACAATTTCACTTTTCCTTTTGCCCAAATGAGTCACGTTTTCTCTTAAATTTCATTAGAATACTCCAAAAATTCGCAAATTATTTACATATTTCTTCGATCCAAGGGTACTACCAAAATATCTGAAATACTTTGAGAACAGATCAATTATTTCACCGGTTACCAAAATGACTGGCATTCAACAAATTTTGACGATGGTTTGCTTACTTTTTAAAGCATGCTCTCTGCCTTCATAAATACTCGGCATGCCTTTTACCGTTATTTTCCATTTCGAGTTATAGACAAGTTGTGTAAACATATTTATACACGATTGTGCTCACACACATGCTCCTCTGTTCTCACAGATTGGCACTATTGAAGGACGGATACCTACCGGTCGTGCTGGGAAGTTTAGAAACCTACTAAAAGAAGGATCAATGTACACCATCGACCGACTCAATATTTATGATGCTAAAAAGACATACAGATCAATAGATCATCTCTAGATAATCTGTTTCACTCAAAGAACACCGGTAAAAAAGAAGTGCTTCCCTAGCCAAAAAAAAATCCCTTTCTTTGCCCACTTCTTTTCCATTCCCTGTGTTAGCGGCTCGCACAGACTAAAACATCTTCTATCAGGTACTGGCATACCACTTCCAGCATTATAATCATCCTCATTTTTAGCTGATATGCTATCCTAATTGTGTATGCAGGCACAAATGTTGTTGGCCTGGTAACAGCAGTCACCGAGGTCAGCCCTGCTTCTGGACCCAACAAACAGTAGAAAAGAAGCACTTAAATTTCCAATGTAAGTATGATTTCATTACTGACTGACCTCGCTGTCGGTTTGCCAGTGCTACAACTAATCTCTCATCCTCTTGTATACATCCTTTCTAGAGAAAAGGCTATTGTGACTTTATGGGGCCAACTTGCAAATTGACAGTTGGCCAATTTTCAAGTATTCATAGACACGATGCCATGGTTTTATTCCTACAAGCCTAAAACATGATTCTACATTCTATCCGCCTTTCGTAGGTATGCTCGCGTTTAAACACACCTCAGTGACCAGACGCTATGTCAACATACCTATCAATGAAATGGGGACCACATATTTTTTCAGGAACGCGCGAGAGAGCACGCCTTTTTATATAAGGAGGGGGAAAAACCCAGATTTTTGAAAGGTGCCGCATTATAAATAGTTTTCTCCTTCCAGTTTCGAGTACATTAAAAGTGGCCAATCATATGCTTTCTTGCCGGCCACATAAAACGACTTCACTCTCTTATACATCACCAAAACTCTGCCCCATCAGATCGAGTGGCACGGTTCAGGGAAGAATCGTCGTGACCCCATTGAAACCACCATAGACGAGATAGCTGACATTCAACCCGATGATATTAGGGTATGTTCGTTCTACATTCGAATCCATGCTTTAAATTCACAAATAGTACTACATAGCTACATTCTACTCCATGCTTTAAATTTAAAAAACAGTACTACAAAGCTACCATCTCTCCTCTTAGACCCTAACTTACACTTCTACGAATTATAGGGCGAACGCTACAAGATGAAGATCTCTATAACATAATTTGTTTCTACTAAAAACTGGTGGTACATGGGGTGTCCGAGATTGCTGGAAGTAAGTAAAAATTGAAGGAGACAGCTGCAAATGTCCCCATTCCCAGTCTCTGTTCCCTTACGAAGGTGACTACAGTGCAGACTCATGACCAAATAAAACCAATAGCACCTACATTGCATGAATACACACCAAAAAGTAGACTCTCTAATTCCTTCTCGATTCTGCAGGTTCAGGATCTTACTGGACATAGTAGACGCAGATGCATTGACGCGGACACGGCACCAATGGCCGAATTCACTTTTTTCGGGCCTTACGGCAAGACAAGTGTTGGTATAGAGGCCGTCATGATCGTTGTCACTGTTACACCGAGCAATAAGTCTCTAGATGCAGATTGCAAGTACTATCAAGTACAGGCAGTTCAGCCGTTGCACGAAGAACCTCCCATCGAAAAAGCGTATGCTGCTGGGACTAGTGATCAGCCATATCAATATTTGGCCACCGCAGCTCCTACCACTCGTGGAGAAGCTAATCTCCGCCGTCCGTGATTTCAGTGCTAGCCGTCCGTGATTTCAGTGCTAGCACCCCGGCAGGCAGATATACGCTCTGGTTCTAACTGATGGATAACGCAAAGGTCGTCCCTCTCTATTCTTCAAGCAGTTTCTGTCAGACCGATGTATCCCGCTATTATGTGTTCCATTGATATAATACTCCCTCCGTTCCTAAATATAAGATGTTGTAGTTATTGTTCATGTTGTCTAGATATAAGCTAATATGAGTGAACATGTGCACTAAAACTTGTCTAGATACATATAGATACACGTGCATCGGTGGACCTAGCATCCCTACTCCCCGGCCCTTGCCCGGGCTTCCGGCCGGGCACGTACTGTATTTGTAGTGTATATACACAGTATATTGACCAAAAAAATATCAGTTTCTGCCTTTAAAATTACTGTTTGTCCAGGCTTTGTATTTGATTTGGGTCCGCCACTAGACATGAGTGTATATGGAAAAGGGCTAAAACATCTTACATTCAGGAACGGAGGGAGTATGTGTCTACCGTACCGACCTCATGTATAATAATTTTTTCGTATCTAAAATATATCACCTTTCTTACATACATCCTGACACTGTTTGTTTCAATGTTCCTGTGGTACCAACTCCCAACCCACTTACAGCACTAACCGTAGCTTAAAACTCAGTTAAAAAAACAAGCAAAAGAAAATTAACACGGCGCGGCGTGCGCCGCGCCAGGCCCTTGCTAGTATATACTAGCAGAATGCCCGTGCGTTGTCACGAAATCTTTAATTTTATTTTATCGGCACATATACCACACATATGAATATAAAATTCCATGGAGATATTTGTGTTATAAAAATGAAAGGCACATTTATTTGCGCTGCACATAAAATATCCATGAAACATTTGGAATCTCGGATTCGGTAGGTAGGTAACAACAACCATTATGCATCCATCTTCTTGTTCGTTATCCTTGCCCCTCCACTTCGTTGTGTCTCCAATGAGGTTTCTCTTAAATATATTTTCCAGCTTCTTTTTGTGTCGATATGAACTTCAATGCAAAATTGAAGGATCAGAAATTGAGGAAACTATAAGTGTCACTTGCAACCATTTTAGCAACTGATACAAAATATGTTAGATATTATGCATGTATGGGTCATATATATTATACAGTAAGATTAGTGGGATTATTTTTTTAATATCTATCTCCTTGCTTTATCACTAAAAAATCCAGTTGTTGCCTCGTAATTATATTAAGCATGACAGAAGAAACATATATTAATACATTGACCTTACTGGGAACATCAGCAAGAAATAACTTCGGTGTAAGATGATGTATAAACTATAAACATAAATCAATGTTATACCCTTAGTAATACTTTGTCGATAAATGTGAATCTTTCTCTGCATATGCTTCGCCTCGTATAACAATAGAAATCAATTTTCTCAATGTCTATTGATCATTACTGTCTGCAGTTAATATAACCAGTTTTAGTAATATTAACATGAATCTTGTTGCAGGTACTCTTGCACGCCGTTGTAGCTAGGAAAGCGGAAGATGCCGCTGTTGTTGCAGGACATGGAATGGTGGAAAGCTTCCGTCCCGACTATGGCAGAAGGTATGGAAGTATGCGAGCGAGCGATGGGCTGCCGTCACTGACGACGAGAAGATGGACATGCTCAAGGACCTTCCCTAAGGGCTCCAGTGAGACATCAAGCGTTACCTATGCCGCGAGCTCGTCAAACAAGTGCCCCTGCTCCACGGCATAGACGAGCTTATCCTGGAACATCTGGGACAGGCTGCGTTCGCTGGTGTTGTGTGGCAGTGAGAAAGCGATCCGGGAGGACGACCTGGTGCAGCCCATGATGTTCATCCTGCAGGGAAGCTCCAGAGCTTTTCAGCCGCGGCGTCGCGGTGCCGTGTCGTGGGGAGTCTCTTGACTTAAAATGTGTAAAGCCTTTTTTTATTTAAATACAACTCCCTTAACAAATTTGAGAATGCATAACAGAGATTTGCCGCTCCGTTGTCGTGAGGACTCTTTTCCAATCAATTTTTCCTGGTTTATTGTCGCTGAAGGACTGCCGTTTCTTTTTAAAAAAAAAATTAAAACCAACTATATTAAGCAAGCAAACCGCCTCATTAAAAACCTTCCAGTCCCCTTAGGTACCCTGGTAAGAAAAAGAGTGCGTAAAAAACTTGCTGCCACAGTCATATCAGGGATACATCATTTTCTAAAGTACTTACAAGAAAATCAGGCGGTTCATCATGCCAGTAAACTGACTGGAACCCTTCAGAATTACTAGCTAGCAAATGAGCTGCTCTATTAGCCTCTCTATGGCAGTGGGAGAAAAGCACCGAGGTAAAGCTGCGGCAAAGCATAGCACACTCCTCATAGATCGCCACAGCTGAACCGAGATGGGTTCCTCCATTGATCATCACCTCCATAACTTCCATACAATCAGAATTGACCTCCAATTTGTTGCATCCAAGTTGTCCCGCTAAAAGGAGACCATCAGGAGGGCGTAGGCTTCTGCAGATGCCGCGTCAGAAACATGAGCTAGGCCACGGCAAAACTCCGCTAGGAACACGCCTTTGTCATCACGAAGAATAGGGCCCCGAGCTCCCCGTACCTGCATCCAAAGAGAAACCCGCATCGACATTCAGTTTCACATAATTTTCCCTGGGCTTCAGCCATCCCACTCTCGGGATCGGTGCCTTCTTCTTCGCCTTTGCGTAGTTGAGTGCCAAGGCCGTTATCGCATGTGCAAAACGCGTGGTGGTTTGCACCGACTCCCCCTTCGTGGCTCGACGCCTCTCCCACCAGATATACCACACAACAACGGCAACCAATTCATTACGCCCCACCTCGGATATAAGAGGAGCTCTTTCATTAGTATCACGTAGCAAAGCCTCTAGGGTAGATTGTCCCTCAATTTCAACATCACACACCTCATTAACCGTATCGAGCATGCCAAGATGTGACCAAATCTCACGCACTCTTGGGCACCTGAAAAAAGCATGGCGGATGCTCTTACATCCCGATAAACATAGAGTGCAAGTTGAGCTCGGACGCATATGCCTGTTGGCCAGTACCCCATTGCAAGGGATCGCTCCATATAGTGATCTCCAGCAGTGTATTTTTATTTTTGAAGGAACGTTTAGGGACCATAGTGTTTTCCAAATAGGCAATGATGAAGATGTGCTGTAATCACCTGTTCTTCTAAGTTTGATGCCATGCTGATGCTCCCATTCCAAATGGTAGCAAGATTTCACTGAAAAAGTGCCCGATTTTGTATGATGCCATCCAATAAAGTCATCAACCTCCCAACTGCCAGTGGAATATTTAATATTCGTTGGACATCAATTGGCCAAAATAGTTCCTTAATTAATTCCTCATCCCAAGTCAATAAGTTCTGCCACATGAGTAAGAACAATATTACCTCTTCTGGTAGTTATCCTTCTATTCGGGCTAGAAGGGATCCACGGATCCTCCCAAATTCTGGTGGAAGTCCTGTCCCAAATCCTCCATATGTGACCTCTTTTAAAAGATTGTATTCCAGACCATATACTCTGCCATGTGAAAGAACTCCCTTTCTTAAGAGGACAGTTAATAATATCACCTGAGGGGAAGTACTTCGCTTTCAGCACTTGAGCACATAGAGATTCTGGACTCGATATTAATCTCCAGCATTGTTTCGCGAGCATAGCAAGATTGAAACTCTGGAGATCTCTAAAACCCATACCTCCCTGTCTTTTCGGCACGCACATTTTCCACCATGCAAACCAATGCATATGTTTCTGCTGGTCATCATCTCCCCACCAGAACTGGGACATTGCTGTGATTATCCCTTTAATGATCTGCTTGGGTAGCTTGAATACAGACATTGCATATGCAGGAATGGCTTGAATAACGGCTTTGAGCAAAACTTCCTTACCACCGAAAGACAACCTCTTTTCTTTCCAACCATTCAGAATTTTACAAACTCTCTCTATGAGGTGTTTGAAGCAATCCGCCCTGTCAACACCAACCATAGGAGGAAGACCCAGATATCTATCAGTCATCGCTTCGGTCATGATATTTAGAATAGAACATACCTACACCCTAGTATTGACATCCGTGTTAGGGCTGAAGAATATGCTGGATTTCGACTCACTGACTAACTGACCAGAAGCAGCACAATAATCAGCCAGGGTGTGTCGTAAAGAAGATGCATTGGCAGCATCCGCTCTCATTAAGATAAGTGAGTCGTCAGCAAATAACAGATGAGAGACCGCAGGGGCATTCCTGCAAACTCTAACACCCATGATGTTGCCCAATCTTTCCTCAGATTTCAGCAAGCTAGTAAGGCCTTCAGCACAAATCAAAAATAGATAAGGTGATAGTGGGTCTCCCTGACGGAGACCCCTAGTAGGATATACAAAATCAGAAAAATCATTGTTGAGCCGAATTTTGTACCTCACCGAAGAGACGCAAGCCATGATCAGATTTACCCACTCAATATCAAAGCCCAAACGCAGGAGAATTCCCTTGAGAAAGCACCACTCAACTATGTCGTAGGCTTTATGCATGTCTAATTTCACCGCGCAAAAGCCATGTCTGCCATCTCTTCTATTTTTAAAGTAGTGATATGACTCATAAGCTACCAAGATATTATCGGTGATCAAGCGCCCCGGGATGAATGCACTTTGAGTAGGAGAAATTATTTCCGGCAGCAATACTTTCAACCTACTCGCAATGAGTTTAGAAATAACCTTGTAGATGACGTTGCAAAGACTAATAGGACGGAATTGAGTGATATGCTCTGGATTCTCCACTTTAGGAATCAGAACAATAGTAGTGTCGTTCCACCCCTCTGGAATTACCTTCGAGTTGACAGCAACTAAGACCTCATCAGTTAAATCCTCTCCGATAATGTGCCAGAATCTCTTATAAAATACGGCGTGTAGTCCATCGGGTCCCGGTGCCTTAAGATCCCCTATATTGAACATGGCCTTCTTCACCTCATCTCTGGTAAACGGTGCGTTTAGGGCCAGGTTCATGTCATTCGTCACACACGGCTCCACCTTATTCAACACCTCCTGATTTGCATCCGAAACCCCTGCAGAGAACAAATTTTGAAAATAGTCACTTGTTAACGTTAGCATCTGCGAGGGCTCATCAACCGACTTACCCCCCATCATCCTTTAAGGCCATTATGTGATTTATCTTTCTCCTTGCTGAAGAAAAACGGTGGAAAAAAGACGTGTTCTGATCACCCTGCTGCAACCAGTTTACGCGCCCTCTTTGGACCCAGTAAAGTTCTTCTTGCTCCAGAAGGTTTTCCATCTTGAGTTGTATCTCCATTTGCTTCGCCGTCGCCTCATCAGAGAGAGGACCCGACATGATTGCATTCAGTTCTTGTTGTAGCTCACGTAGTCTCCTTCTCGGGGCCTTAAGAACCTCTCTGTCCCACTTATGCAGAGTATCATGGACGAATTGTGTATGTTCCCTAACCGACGCGGATGCGTGCAACTGCTTAGCTCTCTCCCATGCTGTCTGGATAATAGATTCTATGTTTTGCTCGCATAACCATCAAGCCTCAAAGCGCGGGGGACTCGTTTTATTGATGTGGAAACCCGGTATCATCTCAGTATTGACAAGTACCGGCCTGTGATCAGATTTACCAAAAGCTTCATTTGTATCCGCAGCCATAGGAAACATGTCCGCCCATCTACGATCACAAACAGCCCTATCCAACCTCTCGCGAATTTTGCCTCTCCTCCACGTGAACACATCTCCAATGAACCCCATATCTTCGAGGTTACAGTCACTGATTGTATCCCTAAAAGCTTGCATTAGTCTTTGGGGTCTCACCGCCCCCCATCCTTCTCACTTGAGTACATAATCTCATTGAAATCTCCCGCTAGCAGCCACGGGAGATCTTTCACCGCATTTAATTCTCTGATATACTCCCAAGTCCGATGTTTGTTCTCACCACTAGGTTCGCCATACAAGACAGTAAGACGCCATCCCATCTCACTATGCTCGTTGATCCTTAGGTCGATGAAATTAGTGTTGATCTCAAACGAAGTTACCTCGAGCTCCTTATTCCAGAACATAACCAAACCCCCACTCCTACCATCACTCTCCGAGACCAGCATCTCGTCAAAATTCAATCTCCTACGAAGGTTTTCTGCCTTAGCTTTACACAGATGTGCCTCAGACAGGAAAAGCACATCCGGGTGTAGTCGCCCCTGGAGCTCCAGGAGCGCACGAATTGCCGAGGTTTTACGCATTCCCCGGCAGTTCCAGAATATGATAATCATTGCTCCCGGTGGTACCCCTCGAAGGAGCCCGCCGATTCTGAGTTTGAATTTGCCAAAGAGTTTTCACTTCCACTCTTCTGTCTTTTTGCCTTTTCTATAATAGTATCCGCAGCCACAATCTGACCCAACATCCCCTGATTATCCTCCCCCTCCTTGAGTAAGAAGTAGGGTATTCTTCGGATCCCCTTCCATTTGAGTAGTTTGTTGTACGCTCGTAAAATCAAGAGACCTTTTCGATTGTTTAGATACTTCTGACATGACAATATCTGTTGCTTTGATTGGGCTAGAGGCAGTGTCTGCTAATTCATCATCCCTTTTAGCCTCATCTCCGTTGTTGCGTTTAGTATGCAACCTCCAGTCGTGAAAATCACCTACCATCCTTCCTCTCCCACCGAAGTCACGGCCCCCTCTACGGCCTCCAGGACCTGTGTTCCTGCCCGTACCGAATGATCTCCTACCTTGCCAAGTAACTGGGTCTGCTTTCAGGAACTCACCCCATTTGAGTTTGGAGATATCATGCTCTCCCGTACCACACTCTAAAGCTATATGCCCAAGCATGCCGCAAGCCCCGCAGAATTTCAGAAACTTCTCAAATTGGATCTTGTAAAATTCACGCTGACCCCCTCTGGATATTGAGACAAATCTTGCCAGTGGAATTCTTGTATCAATCCGGACCCTAGCTCTCACAAAATCACCCATACCGTAAGCTGCAGTCTCCACCTTTGACAGTTTCCCAATTTTCTTTTCGACCAAGTTCTTGATTAGGGCAGTGGAGCGATAACCATCAGGGAGCTTATGTATCTGAACCCAATCTTCAAAGAAATTCAGATCCACTGATCCTGGCGAGCACAAGCCATCATACGGTTCAATAGACACCGTGTTTTGTCTAAACAACCACGGACCTTGTTCCGAGACTTTTAACCAATCCCCCAAGCAATAGCATTGGATGGAGAATAAATTTCACTCAATTGGTCTCACCTTGATCTCTTTTGCAGAGCTCCACGCGTTAATCATGTGTTGCTCGAAGGTTTGTGGGCTAAAAGGATTCATCGTATGCACACGGGCAAGCGCCATCCACTTCACCCCCTCGATCGGAGCATCCTCCTGTTCTTCAAATATCAGATCATCCACTTCGTCCTCATCAAACCCCAGTCTACCGAGTAATTCATCAATATCTTCTTCCTTCTTGTTCCCCGATCCGCTTGCCATGGAGGAACTGGAACCTGCCAGCGCCGCCATGGAAAAACCCTCTGCCGCCTGACCTCTACGTCTTCAACGAAAACCTCCCGATCAGAGAATCCCTCTCGCTCGATCGTCAAGTGCACGCACGCGAAGGGATCGTCAAGTGCACGCACGCGGAGAGATCGGGCTAAGAATCCCGAGCGAAGGGTAAGAAACGAGGGAGAATCGGAAACCCTAGTCGCCTAGGTCTGGACACTTGCTCTCTCCCGATTCAGGACTGCCGTTTCTTTAACCTGCCGATCCGATCCGATCCGGTTTCAGAAGAATATTTTCCAATTGCTCCGTTTGATCGCTAGGAATAACAATCGCCAACCAACTTGATGATTGGGCCAGCCCAGATTAACGAATCAGCTGGGCCTCTTTTGATCCATAGGTGCGTTAGCACAACCATCGCTACATATGACGTACCCGTACGCCTACGTTACTGTCGCCACCACAAATTATATAGTAGAGATAGAGATAAAAGAGAGCAAGCAAGCGCCTCGTTAAAAGAGAGTGAAAAAAACTTGTACGTGATCCTTAGTTTTGGGTGCTGTTACGTACGTGATCAGGATTATTTCCCCCCCCCCCCCCCCCCCCCCCCTAACGTGTGTGCTGTTGAGTACGCAATTGGTCAGGATTCGTTTCTTTTTTCTATGGTGTGCGTTGTTACGTTACTTGATTGACGTGTTTGCTCAACTCAACATTGCAAAGATCTGGATCGTTGGTTAAAGACTATTGGACGTGTGAGATCAAATGTATCCAAATAATAGTAGTATAGATAAAGAAATATTTCGGGACGAGTTAGCCGAACGTCCGAATCTACACGACAATCAATCATCTGCCTTACAATCGCGTGTCTACCCTGCCTAAAATTATGTGAACGAGGAATCCGCGGGATGGAATGAGACCTCGCCGCTGAACACGCCGTCGATCATCTCCCTGCACCTCTCCTTCTCACGCGACAGCAACCGCTCGTCGTCGCCCGCCGCGTCCCTGATCTCCCGGAAGTGAGCCTGCATGCCATTCCTCATCGCCTGCAAGCCGCCCTGGACGTGCCCGAGCAGCCGATGCATCCTGGTCAGGTCCCAGTACCTGCCGTCGTCGAGCATGGACGCGAGCCCGGAGCCCCCCATTCCGACCAGCCGCGCCACATTCTTCTCGACCATCTCTGTCAGCACCACCGCCGCGACCTTCTCCTCCGTCCGGGTGTCGAGGTAGCGGGAGACTCGCGCCTTCTCGGCGTTGACCATGCGCTCCACCGCGCGTACGATTAGGTACTCACCGCAGCCGCACGGCGAGGCGAGAAGCCGGGCTGACTCGCCGGCGCACGCCGCACGGGTCTCCTCGAGGAACGGCGCCTCGAAGACTTGTTCGTACAGACCATCGCCTACCTCCACTAGCATCTTGGTCGCGCCGGCCATCAGCTCGCGGAGCGTGACATCCACCGCCTCGCCGGCCCGCTCCTGCCGCACCGCCTCGAGCAGCGTGTCTCGCAGCCTCGCGCCGGCGGGTCGGCGGAGCACGCCGTCGCGCCACGCCTTGAGGCTCAGCTCACGGACGGGTGCCTTGCCTGTCGCCTCGATGAACGTCCGGTTCATGTAGAGGAGGGCGGCGTCTATCAGGGTGGCGGCGTGGCTGTGCTTCTTCCACCTGGCAAGCAGCTCCCGCAAGAACTCGGCGTCTGGCGCTGAGTGGTCGAGAGACGCCGCGAGCTTCTCCCCCTCCGCGGACATAGTCGTTGCAACGAGGTTGTAGAGCACCTCGCCATGGCCGTAAAGAAGCACGTTGTAAGTGCAGCTGCAGGAAATCGGAAGTTCGGAACCCGATCAGATGGCGCGTAACATGTGAGATCGATGCGGCACATGAATTCGGTTAGAGGGGGGACCGTACCCGTAGAGAGTGCTGAAGCAGAGGTCTTTGAAGATTCCGGCGTAGATTGCGCGGAAGGCGGAGGAGAGCTTCAGGTAGGAACTCCTGGCGACAAGGAAGTGGTGGTCGTTGCCGCGATTCAAGGGCTGGAATGGGGCCGTTGCACGGCGTTTCGCCGGCCTCTCGACCATGGCGTCCGCTGGGATGGGGAACATCTCGTTTTTTGAGAAAGGGATGGGGAACATCTCGTTGGCTGGGTGGAGACTGGAGAATCAGAGGCGGCTCGAAGTCTGTTTATATCAAGGATTTCAGTTCGTGTACACCCAAACGAGTCGGTCTCGGACTGGACCCAAAACGAGTTTCGCTTGTTGTGAGCTGCCTCGCCTCGCTCACCCTCCGGTTACATGGGCCTGCCCATCGGGCGTCACGGAGCAAGCGAGAAGCAACTGCTCACGCTCGTGCACGTTTTTTCTTACGCGTTTTTTTTGTTACATTTTTGCTTGTCCTTTATTCTTTATTTCTGGAAATATATATTTTAAATCTTAAAGTATGAAAAATGTTAAGACTTTCAAAATCAAGATTTTTTTTAATCTGAATAGTTTCTAAAATGGATTTTTTTAAATGGTGAACATTTTCTTGAAAGTGGTGAATAATTTGTAAAAATGAACATTTAGAAAAATGGTAAGCAATTTTTTTAAAATGAACATTTTTTTTATAAAAAATTGAACATTTTTTAAAGTTGGTTCAGATTTCAAAATGTTTAGAATAAACAGAAACAAAAGAACGGAAAATAAAAAAAGAACGGACCTAAAGGAAGATGGGCCCGCCCATACAGGGCATTCCTGCAGGCGAGCTCGTGCTACGACTCGCTTAAGGCGAGATCGATACAACGCTCGGGTTTCAAAGTTCTCAAAACAAAAAGAGTACAATCCGCAAAATTGGTAGTTTAACAATATAAAACGCCTTTTAAGCAAAAAAATCGTTTGTCCCTACCTTGTTAGAAACCATGATTATAGAGTAAACCATATAACACAGCAGAGAAAACTTGTCGATAGAGTTTGGATTTTACACCAACATCACGCAGACTTCATCACAGAGCATGATCTTGTCTCGGTTATATTATCAAAGTTGGCAATCACAGAGTGAAACGCTCTTGGCAACCTCCACTCGAACCACTTGTATGTCCTAGCATGCCGCAATGGGTGTGTGCGACTAAATATTTTAGTATTCAAAAATATATTAACCTAGTATAATGATTAAGTAATTTAAATGGACATGCTCCAACCACAAAACCGGTGTGGAGGAAGCCGAAGTATCACTGCAACAACATAATTATCTATCGAGAAATTATGATGCTCATAAGAAGTAGAAAAATAGGAAAAGTGGAGGACATCCACTGCAATGGTAGACCTTGAATCTAAGCCAACATATTCTCATAGGAAAATTTGTATTAGCCCGAAAATTCCAAGTATATCATTTTATCTTACCACATGAGACGAGAACTATGTATTATTCTTTATGCCCTTAAGACACAAAAGATATACTAAGACACAATCTTCACTTCATTATGGGGCATAAAGGATGTGTTGGCCTTGTCATTCTAAGAGTTTCACTCTATCGTACCTAGTACAGTGTAGAGTACCTAGTACAATGTAAGAGCATTATAATATGATTATGCATGGGCATGCGTAGAATAGTTAGTTTGACTAATCTCCATAATTTGGCACATAATTTCATATCGTCGGATAACATACATTAAAGAAAGTATGTGTTAGGATGATGTGAAAGAGGCCAATCATTCCAAGGTGTATTCATAGTTAGTCCAGTGTAATGAATTGTGTAGTACTTATCTTTGACTACGTGATTTAAATTTGGAACCTTGTAATTATTGAGTTTATACATGTTTGTCCTTATTCTTTTCGTAAGCCCACCGGGGCATAAAGGGGGCCTTTAGCCCGGGTTCGGCAAACCCGGTTGGGAAGCCGGGCATAAGACCCTTCCCAACCGGGGCTAATGCGCTGTTCTGCACTAGTGTGAATTCGGTGAGATGACTATGTTCTAGTTGTCATAGAACACGTAGATGCCAATCCGACTCGCTCTAGCTGTGCTAAATAGTTAAGACAGCTGAACTAACCCAAGTATTCGAGTCGGTGTGAGTAAGAACATAAATATGTTCAACTGATCTAGCAGGTGGAGCTGTCCAAACCACACCCTATACATTTGAAATCAATACATCCAAGGCCTAAAAATGTGACTGAAACTACACAGAGTATGAATCTCCGAGTATCATTCAATTTGTAGTAAGATGGATATGTCTACTCCAGAAAATTATGTGAAGCAGGAATCCAGAAAATTATGTGAAGCAGGTCCATCCTCGCCGCTGAACACGCCGTCGATCATCTCCCTGCACCTCTCCTTCTCACGCGACAGCAACCGCTCGTCGTCGCCCGCCGCGTTCCTGATCTCCCGGAAGTGAGCCTGCATGCCATTCCTCATCGCCTGCAAGCCGCCCTGGACGTGCCCGAGCAGCCGATGCATCCTGGTCAGGTCCCAGTACCTACCGTCGTCGAGCATGGACGCGAGCCCGGAGCCCCCCATTCCGACCAGCCGCGCCACATTCTTCTCGACCATCTCTGTCAGCACCACTGCCGCGACCTTCTCCTCCGTCCGGGGATCGAGGTAGCGGGAGACTCGTGCCTTCTCGGCGTAGACCATGGGCTCCACTGCACGTACGACTAGGTACTCACCGCAGCCGCACGGCGAGCCGAGAAGCCGGGCTGACTCGCTGGCGCAGACCGCGCGGGTCTCCTCGAGGAACGGCGCCTCGAAGACTTGTTCGTACAGACCATCGCCTACCTCCACTAGCATCTCGGTCGCGCCGGCCATCAGCTCGCGGAGCGCGACGTCGACGGCCTCGCCGGCCCGCTCCCGGCGCGCCACCTCGAGCAGCGTGTCTCGCAGCCTCGCGCCGGCGGGTCGGCGGAGCACGCCGTCGCGCCACGCCCTGAGCCCCAGCTCACGGACGGGCGCCTTGCCTGTCACCTGGACGAGCGTCCGGTTCATGTAGCGGACGACGTCATCGATATGGGTCGCGGCGTGGCTGTGCTTCTTCCACCTGGCCAGCAGCCCCCGCAAGAACACGGCGTCTGGCGCGGAATGGTCGAGAGACGCCGCGAGCTTCTCCACCTCCGCGGACATAGTCGTTGCAACCAGGGTGTAGAGCACCTCGCCATGGCGCGAACAAACCAGGTTGCAAGCGCAGCTGCAGGAAATCGGAAGTTAGGAAGTCGGAAGTCACGATCAGATCGCGCGTAACTGGATTCGATTAGAGGGGGAACCTGTAGAGAGTGAGGTAGCTGAGGTCTTTGGCGTTTCCGGCGTAGATTTCGCAGAAGGCGCGGGAAAGCTTCAGGTAGGAAGTCCTGGCGACAGCCAAGTCGTGGTCGGCGTTGGGCGGCGTAGATTTCGCAGAAGTCGCGACTGAAGGACTGGAATCGGGGCGTTGGGCGGCGTTTCGTCGGCGTCTGGACCATGGCGTGCGCTGGGCGTGGGAAGATCTCCTGGGCTGTGATGGGGGACATCTTGTTGGCTGGGCTGTTACATGGAGATTGGAGATCGGAGGCGGCTCGGAGTCTGTTTATATCAAGGATTAGGCCTTCCGTAATGCTCCACCGTGTATCGTTTCTTAGATGTCCAGCTAGGATATTTTGCTTAGGTGGCCACTATTTAATGAAGGAATAGGGAGGAGCCGTTTCTTCTCTTGTCTACGGCTCTTGGCCCAACTTCCAAGACAAATGGTAAATTACCTTGATTAATTAGTCCTCTTGACCAATCCCTTCCGCTGCAATGTATCAAATGCATTTAATGCCCAGGAAAAGGTAGAAACGGCAGATCAATTTCTTCCTAGTATCTTAGTACCATGCGCTGACGTGGAACTCTTTAGATACGGTTTTGCCGTCCCGCATTACGGACGGCCTTAGAGTTCGTGTAGGCCCAAACGAGCCGGAATCGGACCGGAGCCGAAACGAGTAGGGCCACAGCTGAATCAGCGCACCTGCATAGAATCCGCTAATTTCAAGTTCTTAAAAAGAACGATCCGCTAAATTGCTACTCCCTCCGTTCCAAAATACTTGGCTTCTGTTTGTCCAAATATGGATATATCTATATACTAAAGGGCAACACTCTGCATAGATCGCCCTAGAATTTACCAATCCTAGGTCCCCTTGTGTGCCATTAGATCAACATTCAACGGTCAGAAATCAGCAAAACGTGTTTTTGCATTTAACCCCTTCAGTTTTTTGGATATAGAACCCGCAGTCCACAGCAACCCCACTTAAGAGAAGGGGTATATCGCGTTGCCCCCGGTCATCTCAATAATTACAACAAAACTGTTATTGCAACAAATTCACTGGTATCGCAACAAAAATTATCGCCCACGTGCAAAAAAAAGTATTGCAACAAACTGTTCCAAAACAAAATCGAAAATATAAGTAATGTTACAAAAGAATAGTTAAACAATGTGTTTATTTCGTTGCAACAAAAAAGTTCAAGCAATTCAACAAAAATCACAACCTATTGCAAGAAAAAAATTATTTGCATCAATTAAAAAGTTGGTAAGCAACAAAATAATTTGTCACCGTTCCAGTTGCAACAAAAATCATCCCCGATTTCAACGAAAGAATAAAACGATAGCAACAATAAAATCACATGTTTACAACACGTGAAGGAGCGCATAAAAATATCATTCCAAATGAACTCTAAACACATATACGTATTTCTTACAAAATCATGCAGAAAAACATTGCAACATTTCTCTTGTGATTTCTCAACAAAATGCGTGCAAATTTGTTACAAATATTTAAGACGTACGCAACATCAATAAAAAATAACGAAACACTTAAGTATACATGGCTGCACGTAGTGGACTCCTGAAAATATATTCTAACTCGAAAATTGGGTTAAAAAGACAAATTGTTGCTAACTGGGCCTAAGGTCGGCCCAACAAGGGTTCCACGCGCGGGAACAGCAAGGGACCTAGAATTAGTTAGTTTAGGTCCCCCTAAACAAAGTGTTTTCCTATACTAAAACATGTCTAGATGCATCTATAGTTAGACAAATGAAAGACACCTAATATGGAACGGAGGGAGTAGTTTATAACAACTAGTTGACTTGTACGTGCATGTATTAGATACCCATGGATTGCAAAAAAAAATTATTCTATTACCTGAAATTTTGTTGGAAAAAATGATGTGTATCTAAACTGGTGGAAAATAATAGGCAAGACCTTTTTAAATAGGAGATCAATTGACTATTAAATTGGGGGACTTTTGGTTCGAATCTGGACAAGACCTTTTTAAATAAGCGAATTCTCTACGTAGGTCCCTTCCTATGCTTTTAGATCTTTATCCAACGTCTATAAATCAGCACATTACCGATTTTTATTTTAGTCCCTAACTTTTTCGGATATATAACCCACACTCCACAGCAGCCCCACTTAAACGAAGGGGTAAATCGCGTTGCCCCCGGTCATCTCGATAATTACAGCGAAAATGTCATTGCATCAAATTCACGGGTATCGCAACAAAAATTATTGCCCCGTATAAAAAAAGTATTGCAACAAATTGTTCTAAGAAAATCAAAAAATAAGTAATGCTACAAAAAAATTGTTAAACAATATGTTTATGTCGTTGTAACAAAAAAGTTCAAACAATTTAACAAAAATCACAATCTATTGCAACAAAAAATTTGCATCAAATAAAAAGTTGGTAAGTAACAAAATAATTTATCACCATTTCAGTTGCAACAAAAATCATCTCATACTTCAACCAGAAAATAAACTTATAGCAACAAAAAAAATAGCGCGTAAATATATCAATTCCAAATGAATTCTAAAAAATATGCATTTCTCTAGAAAAATCTTCCATAGAAAACATTGCAACATCTCGCATGTGATTTCTCAACAAAAAGTTTGCGAAGTTGTTACAAATTTTTAAGACGTACGCAATGTTGGCCGAAAATGGTGAAATCAGTTAGTACATATATGGTTGCATCTACTTATTTTATTGGGCTGCTAAAAAAGCTGACGCGAAAACTGAGCCAAAAACCAAATTTCTACTAATTGGGCCTGCGTATATACACATGACGGCCCAAAATGGACTCAAGTGACCTGAAAGTAGTGATCGGTTCTAGAGACCTAGCGCTGCGAGGCTTAGGTCCCCTAGAATAAGCATTTTACTTTTAAATATGAGACCAGTTGACTACTAAATTGGGGCCTTTTGGTTCCAATCTGGACATGCAAGTAGGTGCACCCAATTTCTAGCTTAACAAAAGATAACGGCTGTTTCCGGTCAGGAATACGTCTCGTACATGGCCGGATGGGCTTTTCCTTTTCTTGTTTTTGCATCATAAGTTTTGCACGTGATCCTCAAGGACAGTTTGGTTTTTTTTTTCCAGATCGAATCATACAGGTGGATGTGGTTTTATTTTGGTGTTGAGTTCAACTCAACATCGGGACAATCTGAGCCGTTGGTCTGAAGGCTATTGGGCGCGTGCGATTAAATGTATCTAAACATGGTTGCTCTTTTATAAGCATAGTGGAAATGCACATGCAATGCACATAATAATAAAAACATCTATTATCAATCTTATTTCTCTTTTAACCAGTTTCTTACAGAGTCGTTTAAATGTATCTTATGCCAACGGTCTGAGCGCATTCAAGACACAATCTGCACACAATTCTTCACATAAAACTCATTTTCTCGTAAATGTATTGTTCATATTTTAATATGATCAATTCTATAAATCCATCTTAATAATAAAGGAAAAGTCAATTAGCCAGACTACTGCTTACGGTGACTAAGCAAAAGATTACAAAAGAACCATAGAATAATAATAAATCAATCGCTAATCATCCGGGGTTAAAAACAAATTATTAACAGAAAATATAATGGATAAAAACATGTACAAAACCTGATTGCTTCCATTGTGTTTTTTTCTATTGCTACCTTTGCTTTGCTCTTCCTTTTCGGACACATTTGGTTGGCGCTACAACCTTGTTGTGAGATGTTTTTCTGGTATTGATCCAGATTTGGATGCTCAAGTGGAATTTGGAACATTCCAAAAAGAGGGAGATCCAACTACAAGATGCTTGCACACCTCCGCCCAGGCGCCTAAGCCACTCTCCATGCAAAAGAACACAATCACACTGATGAAGTAATAAGAAACAATGCTCCAGTCAGAAATACAAATATAACTAACACACTTATGGTCGATAACTAATCCCAAAAGGCACATGTTCAAAAATTCATTACAAACTCCCACCGCCAACCTTTACAATTTCACGTTAATATCTTTCGGCGATGAAAACAACATGCATCAGGACACGTGATACATTAAAAACTTTGTACTACCAAAATTGAATTGGGCGTACACAATGGTAGTCATTTAAGCGAGTAGCTTGTAATTTAATTTCATGACCACATCGGGCAGGAACAAAAGTAATAAAAAATATGAAAAGCTTTGGATGTTTTTGTTGCCAGCAACAGTGACCTGTACTTAGAAGAAGGAAAACGTGACAGTGAACTCGTTAATCAATTGAAAGCGAACTGAAAAGCGAGCTCCCAGGCAAACTGTAACCTGATCATGAGATGAACATGCGATTAGTTCTGAAGACGGTGACCCGTTCCTCAAGACCATGAACTGAACCTAGGATAATCAGAATACAATGACCTGATTATATGTTATATACTAGTGAGGTCATCTGAACAATCCGAACTCTATACGAAAATGCATGAAGCTTCAGTTTCATGTGTACATTTCTAATATAAGCAGTGCACTCCCTATCTGGACAATCTGCACTGCCTGAAAAAATACAGTAAACACCGTCCTAGGCAGCCAAGATGCAGTTACCAAACACATGATTACTGCTGCAAAAAACACCCAGATTGGGAGCCTCATTGTCCAAGGCGTCGACAGCCTCACGCTTTTCTGCTCGGTGGGCGCTGTTCTGCTTGAGCTGAGGTGCAGGGGCAGCAATGTCATGGCTCGGTGTGACCCTGCAGCCGGTGATTGTTGTCAGCTACAAAGGGAAGAACGATAGGGATCAGGAGCATGGACCGAGCAGACGCCGCAGCGGGAAGGACCCCATGGACTTCGAGGTGTGTGGAGCTCGCTTTTGTATGAGGCAGGTCGTGAAGGCTGTGGCACGGCCACCCATGGTGGGGAGGTCGGGACAACATAACTGGAATCCTGGGACGCGGGAAGCTCCTGATGATGCGCGGGGTATGGTCCGATGGCACAGGCCTGTCCGAAGGCTTGGGCACGGTTCGTGGAGTGGGGGGGGGGCGATTCCATCCGTGGTATGCAGATTTTGTTTTAGGTGGCCGGCATGAATCATTGAACCTTAGTTGTGAATATTCCACTTCGTAAACCCTAAATATATTCCACTTCGTAAACCCTAAATATATTCCATCCGTGGTATGCAGATTTTCTTTCGCCTATTTATACCCCCCGAGACGTAAACCCTAAATATATTCCACTTCGTCCCGAAAAACACCCGAGGCCGCCGTCATCGTCATCCCGATATCGGGAGGGTTCTGGAGCTCTCCCTGGCACCCTGCCGGGACAAGAATTCATCACCGGAGGGGTCTTCACCACCATGCCCTCCTCTGAAGTGATGCGTGAGTAGTTCATCCCTGAACTACGGGTCCATAGCAGTAACTAGGTGGTTGTTCTCTCCACTTTGTACCTCATGTTTAGATCTTCTGAGCTTCCTAACATGATCAAGATCATCTTTATGTAATGCTACATGTTGTGTTTGCTGGGATCTGATGAATGTTGAATGATATGTCTTCTGATTTTCAATCTATCATGATTTCTTCACGCATATGTTATTTATGATCTTGCATGCTCTCCGTTATTAGTAGATGCTCTGGCCAAGTAGATGCTAGTAACTCCAAGAGGGAGTATTTATGCTCGATAGTGGGTTCATGCCTCCTTTGCATCTGTGCTCGAGTGACAGAAACGTGACGGATGGAGGATGTGTTGTTGCCATTAGGAAGAAAACAAAGGTGTTTACTTAGTTTACATTGTTTACATTACACACTTTGCTTACTGCGATAATCTGTTGCTTGCAACTTAATACCCAATGTTTGTTCGGATGATATTCGGAGGGTGAATTATTAGACATAGATGCAATTGGATGACGGTCTATGTATCGTGTTGTAATGCCCGCATGAATCACATAGTAATCTTTATGTCTTGCATATGCACTAGGGTGCAGCCTTCATTTTTGTCAATTGCCCAGCTGTAATTTGTTCACCACACATGTTATTTATCTTTCACGGAGGGACACCACTAGTGAACTGTGGACCCCCGGTCCTTTTTCCTCATACTGATAAAACACCTACTGCTTTCATACTGCTGATAATGTTTTCATATTGTTTTCCTACTGTTTTCCACACCATACGTTTAATCTCTTTGTGTTCAGCAAAACCGGTGAGATTGACAATCTCACAGCTTCGTTGGGGAAAAGTGATTTAGTTGTGTTGTGTAAGTTTCACGTTGCTTCTGAACCGGTAGTGCATCCTGCCATCTCAGCTACTTCAACCTTCTGAAGTTGCTCCTTCCTCCTACTGGTCGTTTAAATCTTGGTTTCTTACTGAGGGAAAACTGTTGTTGTGCTCATCATACCTTTCTCTTGGGGTCTCCCAATGAGTGCAAGCCTGCACCATCATTATGCAACAACAAATTGGATCAAATGTTATGCAACAAGTATATTGTTTCATTGCAACAAGTATGTTGTTTTGATGCAACAAGTATATTGTTTCAATGCAACAACTTTATTCTTTCCAATGTATGTACGTACATATAGCTAGGATTCAAATGGGAACAAATTATAAATGGAATTTACAATAAATATTGCTATATGAATACACATGGATATATATATTTCTTTCCTATGCAATTTCGTCCAATACATTATTGCTATATGAATGCAAATGGAATTTCCAATACACATTGCTATATGAATACACATGGATATATGTATTGCTTTTCCTATGCAATTTCGGCCAATATATTATTGCTATGTGAATACAAATGTAATTTCCAATACACATTGCTATATGAATACAAATGGATACACACGTACATGTTGCTATCCTATGCAATTTTTCGATCCAATCAAAATAAGATCAAGGAGAAAATGGGAAAAGAGAAAGAGAGGAGAAGATCGATCGGAGTGCTTATTACGTTTCCCATGGGAAGACAAGGACACGCCTCTTGTGAGCAATTTGGATGACGGCCACTTCTTTTTGATCTGCCCTATACTCAAGATCAAGGCCAAGAAAACCCCCGCCATCCTCGTGAAGCCATTGCTTCAAGAGGTCAAGAAAATCCGGAAGCCTCCCGTTCTTGTTCGTGTATGCGACTTCGATCTTCCCACCATGTGAGTTCGCGTTCATAATCTCTAGTCCCATGATGGAGAATATGGAAGAATGAAGAGATGAGAGAACGAGGAACAAGAGAGGGCCGCGGGGGTACTGTAGCAATGACGTGTTTCTATGTTTTTATTGCCTCCCCGACGATGGAACAACTTCCGAAGCGCGGCAGGCAAACGGTTTGGGCATTTAGTCCCGGGCCGTAACACGACCCGGGACCCGAGACTAAATGCTCTCCGGTCAGGCGAACGGTTGCCACGACGACTTTTAGTCCCGGTCCGTGTTACGACCCGGGACTAAAAGGGTGCGAGGCGACGCGAACGGTTGCCAGACGACTTTTAGCCCCACGCCGTGTTACGACGTGGGACTAAAAGCGTTCGAGGCGAGACGAACCGTTGCCCTGCCCCCCTCTGGTCCCGGTTGGTAAACTCATGGGGACTAGAGCAAAAAAAACTATAGGGTTTTTCTACTAGTGTTTGATGTCATCGACCTGTATGGTCATAGGTGTAAGGCTGGTCACAATGGGGAGTAACATAAGGCCGTCCGTAACGCTCCAAGCTGGACCGTCTCTAAAAAGGCCACGTCATACTTTTGCTTTGCTGGAACCCCTATTAAATGAGAGAAACAAGAGAACCGTATCTTATTTTAGAAACGGCTCTTAGGATGCAAAACGAGGTAAGCAATTAGTTACACCCAATCAGCACGCTCATTTTTATTTTCCTGCCAATACTAGAAGACATGGATGGGAGGGAAAGCATTAAATGGGAAAGAAAATACAAGAAACGGCTCATGTCTCTTAACACCGATTGCTGACCTGGACTGCATTACATACGGCCAGCCCGTTCCCCATTACGGAAGGTCTAAGGTAGAAACCTACACATTTTTCTAGACTATGTTCCTACCTCCACAATGGGGAGTAACATGTATGTAGTGTCATGCAACAATGCATTTATTGAGCTATAGACTCATTGTTTCTTGGAGTGTGTGATGTTCCGGTAACTTAGCTAGTTACCACAAGCATCTCTCTTTTTATTAAATACGTGCCACATAAGCAAAGTTGTATTGGAGTGTGTGATGTTACTCCTAAATTCCTCCCCATTGTGACCAGCCTGGTATCTACCTATGATACCACCATCACCTCTCTCCTCATTAATTGCACCGCCACATCAGATTTTTGCCAACATGGCATGCATGATACTACCTATGATACCCCTATTGTGGCTAGTCTAAGGGACTCAAGTCCCTCGTCTTGCTCACCTCTTGAGATCGAGGTTCTCTTCCTTAATATCTCGACCATTAAATCGAATGTCGCCATTTGGGGAGTCGCAAGCGTGAAACAACAGGAAACTAGGATTAGTATTTGAACCTATCGGCTAGTTTGTATCTTAAACTCTTGTTAATTAATCATGACCGAAACAAAGATTTGCCTTAGTTGAGAAGAAAAATGAGCTGCACCAAACTTGCACTCGGTTTGCATGCATGGAAGACCAATCCTAGCTACTTGGCGACGGCGCACTCCGGCGGAGGGCCGTGCGGGAACCGATTCCAGGTGTCGGCGCAGTAATTGTAGATCATATACTTCTTCCGCACCCACTGGAGGCGGGCCCGTGCCGCATTGTCTAGGTCCTGGTGCATCCACGAGCCGTTGGACCTAGCGCACGCCGCCGCGTCCTGGGAGACACACCCGCTCGCCGCGTAGCCCTTGTACGAGGCAATGAACGGCGCCTTCGACCAGTCCGTCTTGATGCGCCCGCCCTCCGTCGCCCACGCCTCTGCGTCCCACAGGCTGGCGTACATCCGCATCGGCTGCCGCGTCAGGAATGGCACCCCCGTCCTTGCCGCCAGGTTCCGGTGCTCCCGTATCGGCGTCCCGTCGACGTAGAACAGGAGATGGTATTCCTATCTAGCTCATTCCAGATCAAGTATATATCCTCAGCATTCTAGATGTTTTTTTCAGGTTTGTGGATCTGTTCTATCAAAAGAGAATCATATGTTAAAGTTCAGACCTGCAGCAATGATGTGATATCAATCATACCAGATATAACCTGACACCGTGTCTTGATCACATTCACATGACGGTCAAAGAAACAAAGACCAATGGTTCTAAACTTCCTATTAGAGAGATTATTCAAGCTTACTATGAGATATCATGGAGTGAAAGTGTCGAGACATCGTAGTAGTTTTCATAGACTGGGGTGCCATGAGACTACGGTAGAGACGTGGGGTAACGGGATAGCGTAGTAACACGGAACACGGGATTTTACCCAGGTTCGGTACGTCGCGACAGTACGGCGTACCTACTCCTGCACTTCTCACTAATTGGGACTAAAGCCCGTATAACAGGGTTACAGTGTGAGGGAATAGATCTAGCTACTCGACGAGGATGAGCTTCTCGGCGAGTTGCGTAGAGCTTTAGCTTGTGAAGGTTGAACCTAGAACCTATGTACTCTATCTCCCGTCCGGCTTTATATAATAGCCGGATTAGGGCTTACAGAACAGGAAACCTAGAAGACTACGTTTAACTTGTAACTTGGAAAGTAAGGAATCCGTCTTCTCCTCCAAGCCAGATCACGTGGGCCGTGATCCGGGTTCTTCTAGAATCCGGCTTCTGCGCGTCGGACTACTGGGCCGCCCAATGGACCTAAGCCCATTACCATGTAGGCCACCCTGGTAGTCCGGCTCTTTTGTCTACCATCTTCTATACCCCTATTCAGTATATATCCGACAGAAAGAGATGAACTTTATGGTGTTACATCTAGCTTCCAAAGAGAAGGAATAAACACCGTGTAATGCCCCCTAAAATTAATGACATCATACAAATGGTGAGCTGCATTGAGTCATCCTTTCACCATTCTAGCAAATTTGTTGATACCGGTGGTTTGCGAAATATGTAGCTTCTGATCATTTATTATCACTTACCAACATTCTACATTTACCTTATATGGAATATATATGACACCGTGCACATGTTTCGATTTAAATTTGTGTTAGTATTTTTTTCACTTCACAGTATTTAAGTTGTGTGTTCCTCCAATACGCATGGATTTCTGTTTGGCGGAATTTTACTGTTGCTGCATATCTTTCAAAATGCTAGAAGAACTGCACCTTGCTCCATTTCTTTTAGGAATACAATTGAACATTCCATCATTCCTGAAAAATCCGACAGAAGTTACAATATCATCCTTTTTCATGCGAGAATAATATTAACAGGTCAGTTCTCCCCAAATATAAAACTATGCTCATCCATTAATCAAATAGCCCCTGAACCATCTCAGTTACGAAAATATGTATGTTCTCATATCTCAGTTTAATACAAGAAACACCATTTTTTTTTCTTCTGATTGAGTTAAGAACCAAACAACTAACTTTATTTTTAGAGTGATACAACTAATACATGTACTCGTACTTCTTAGGTGGTTTGCAATCTATATTCCCATTTGCTATTATACATGGTTCATACGCTCCTGATCGGCATGTGGTAGAGTGGTTCAGCTCGTGCCCTTCCGCTCTGAAAATAGAAGTTTTGTATGATGTGGGAAAAAGTGAGTTTAATCTTTGGAGTTGTCTCCGTGTGTTTTCTCTTAACAGTTTGTCCTCTTATTGGTTTCCCTTCATATATTTGATTAGGTTTCTCACAGTCCCTTGTTCTACATCTCGATAACTCTTTTAGGGGAGTCTGTCTTGGTTCCTGTAGTTTGTAATTATATACTAAGTTATATCTCTGTTTTAAAATACTCACGCAGAATAGAATACATTGGGTGTGATTGTTGAAGAAATATCATAGGTGTTCAGCCGAAAGTATTAGTGTGTACTCCTTTGATTTTTGTAGTTCTAATTTTTGTAAGTCAAACTTTTGTCTAAATAGCTCGGTAAAGGTTTTTCTTTTTGTTCATTAATTCTTGTAAGTCGAAGTTTTGTCTAAATAGCTCGGTAGAAAAATTATTAAGTACTGTCAAGTATGTTTGCATTGTGCTCACATTGATTGCCTCATCTTTTGACGATTGTGTGGTACCAACCTATATGAAGTGACCCTATGTATATGAACTGTTTCAAAATGTGCAACTAGATTGTGTTGTTAGATGTTTATAGGCTTCAATGCAATGAACGGGTTTGCAAACATGATACAGGGGAGTCGTGTCCCGGTGACTGTGATTAAACATGAACATCAGCTTCGGACCATGATGATCATGTTGTAGTTGGGTTTACAATAGTAAGACTGAATAAATACAATTGAATATTTTTTTTATGCAATGTGTGGGGTAAATTACTAATACACCCTCTTGTGTCTCTCATCACTATAGATCTCGCGGCTGTCGATTTCAGTATGAGGGCGAACTAGAGAGGATAGTAGAGATTTTCCCCGCCGCAGAGGAGAGAACTGACAACAGTCGATTTTGGTGCAAGGGGCGACCATGAGAGGTGCTCAGCGACCAGGTACTCCTCATGTGCTGACTAACTAATCTCGTTACCTTACTAAAGGCCAACTTTGCAAACAATGTGCTTGAATCTGCCCAAATACGTTATGCCCATCTCCTTTACAAATTTATGGATATTTTGATGATGGAGTTGTAGAATATTGTAGCATAAATCCATCTCAATATTGTTTTATCCTCTCCTTGCAGATCTCTGGCCTAGCTTCTCATGAACATTGTGAACTATGGTGTCCGTATCTAAGTCCGCCCTCATGAAGCTTGTGCTCAACTCCACCCTCATGAAGATTGTGAAGTATGGCGTCCGTATCTAACTCATAAAACTGCTGGATTCGGGAACTTAGTTACCAGGACCAAAGCCATATTTCTGAACATAAACATATCTGATAACATGAGAGTGACAAGTATTTCATCCTATACCGGCTGTTTTTTTCTTCTCTTTATTTTAAACAAAATTGCAGATACAAGATGGAATAATCATCAATATTCTGTATCCATCTAGACTCAACTTACTTTTTACACAAATTTATTTGCTAGAATATAATTTGTATATTTCTTGTTCCCTTGCGAGTTGGTCTATGTATCTTGTTGCTGACCTACTTGCCCTTCAAGTGCAAATTCATGATTAGCCTTTTCAAAAATCTTCTTATGTTAGATGGTAGTAATCTACTTTGCCGTATTTAGGCTCTACATTTCTTTGTGCTGTCAGTATCAATTGTTTTACGAATGGGAAGGTAATCATCAAATTCGATATAAATGCTTGGAAATGCAAGCATTGAAAAGGTGAACTGAATGAGAAAAAAAATTATCAAGATATATGCCTTCGTGACACATTTTTTCGCTCCCGTTGCAACGCACGGGCATGTTCCTAGTAGATAGATAAAGAAAGATTTCGGGACGAGTTAGCCGAACGTCCGAATCTACACGACAATCAATCATCTGCCTTACAATCGCGTGTCTACCCTGCCTAAAATTATGTGAACGCGGAATCCAGAGCGGGATGGAATGAGACCTCGCCGCTGAACACGCCGTCGATCATCTCCCTGCACCTCTCCTTCTCACGCGACAGCAACCGCTCGTCGTCGCCCGCCGCGTTCCTGATCTCCCGGAAGTGAGCCTGCATGCCATTCATCATCGCCTGCAAGCCGCCCTGGACGTGCCCGAGCAGCCGATGCATCCTGGTCAGGTCCCAGTACCTGCCGTCGTCGAGCATGGACGCGAGCCCGGAGCCCCCCATTCCGACCAGCCGCGCCACATTCTTCTCGACCATCTCTGTCAGCACCACCGCCGCGACCTTCTCCTCCGTCCGGGGGTCGAGGTAGCGGGAGACTCGCGCCTTCTCGGCGTTGACCATGCGCTCCACCGCGCGTACGATTAGGTACTCACCGCAGCAGCAGGGCGAGGCGAGAAGCCGGGCTGACTCGCGGGCGCACGCCGCACGGGTCTCCTCGAGGAACGGCGCCTCGAAGACTTGTTCGTACAAACCATCGCCTACCTCCAATAGCATCTTGGTCGCGCCGGCCATCAGCTCGGGGAGCGTGACATCCACCGCCTCGCCGGCCCGCTCCCGCCGCACCGTCTCGAGCAGCGTGTCTCGCAGCCTCGCGCCGGCGGGTCGGCGGAGCACGCCGTCGCGCCACGCCTTGAGGCTCAGCTCACGGACGGGTGCCTTGCCTGTCGCCTCGATGAACGTCCGGTTCATGTAGAGGAGGGCGTCGTGTATCAGGGTGGCGGCGTGGCTGTGCTTCTTCCACCTGGCCAGCAGGTCCCGCAAGAACTCGGCATCTGGCGCTGAGTGGTCGAGAGACGCCGCGAGCTTCTCCCCCTCCGCGGACATAGTCGTTGCAACCAGGTTGTAGAGCACCTCACCATGGCCGTAAAGAAGCACGTTGTAAGTGCAGCTGCAGGAAATCGGAAGTTCGGAACCCGATCAGATGGCGCGTAACATGTGAGATCGATGCGGCACATGAATTCGGTTGGAGGGGGAACCTGTAGAGAGTGCTGAAGCAGAGGTCTTTGAAGATTCCGGCGTAGATTTCGCGGAAGGCGGAGGAGAGCTTCAGGTAGGAACTCCTGGCGACAAGGAAGTGGTGGTCGTTGTCGCGATTCAAGGGCTGGAATGGGGCCGTTGCACGGCGTTTCGCCGGCCTCTCGATCATGGCGTCCGCTGGGATGGGGAACATCTCGTGGGCTGGGATGGGGAACATCTCGTTGGCTGGGGAGATCAGAGGCGGCTCCAAGTCTGTTTATATCAAGGATTAGAGTTCGTGTACACCCAAACGAGTCGGTCTCGGACTGGACCCAAAACGAGTTTCGCTTGTTGTGAGCTGCCTCGCCTCGCTCACGCTCTGACGCTCAGCGAGAAGCGTGCCTCGCTCACCCTCCGGTTACATGGGCCGGCCCATCGGGCGTTACGGAGCAAGCGAGCAGCAACTGCTCAGTGCTCACGCTCGTACACGTTTTTTCTTCCGCGTTTTCTTTTTTACATTTTTGCTTGTCCTTTATTCTTTATTTCTGGAAATATATATTTTAAATCTTAAAGTATGAAAAATGTTAAGATTTTCAAAATCAAGATTTTTTAAAATCTGAATATTTTCTAAAAAGGATTTTTTAAATGATGATTTTTTTTGAAAATGGTGAATAATTTGTAAAAATGAACATTTAAAAAAATGGTAAGCAATTTTTTAAAATGAACAATTTTTTATAAAAAACTGAATATTTTTTTTAAAGTTGGTTCAGATTTCAAAATATTCAAAAAAAAAACAGAAACAAAAGAACGGAAAAGAAAAAAGGAACGGACCTAAAGGAAGATGGTCCGGCTCATAGAGGGCATTCCTGCGGGAGAGCTCGTGCTACGACTCGCTTAAGGCGAGATCGATACAGCGCTCGCGTTTCAAAGTTCTCAAAACAAAAAGAGTACAATCCGCAAAATTGGTAGTTTATAACAATATAAAACGCCTTTCAAGCAAAAATCTTTTGTCCTTACAGCTTGATAGAAACCATATTATAGAGTAAACTATATAACACACCAAAGAAAACTTGTCGATAGAGTTTGCATTTTACACCAACATTACCCAGACATCATCACAGAGCATGATCTTGTCTCGGTCATATTATCAAAGTTGGCAATCACAGAGTGAAACGCTCTTGGCAACCCCCGCTCGAACCACTTGTATGTCCTAGCATGCCGCAATGGGTGTGTGCGACTAAATATTTAGTATTCCAAAAGATATTAACCGAGTATAATGATTAAGTAATATTTAAATGGACAAATATGACCACGGCAAAGAGTATCTCAAGTTCTCAACATCGACATTTAATTTCCATAGGGAAAGAGGCCGTTAGGAAAAAGAAGATGGTGCAGGAACCCTCTCTTCTTGCTTTGCTCCATAGGAAAGATTCTCTCACTCGCGTCCTTGGCATCTTTTATTTTTGAAATAAAAGAGAAACCATATCTTTGCAGCGCAATGGCATTGTTGTCGGCCAGGGCAACAATTTTGTCCGGGGGGACCGAGTGGAATTGCAGATGTGCCGGATGGACAACAGGGTGGTGGTGCCGCTGGCGTTCCATGCCGAGGGTTTAACAACCAGGCGGGGAACCGTTTCAACACTGGTGGTATGCGCGGAAGACAGAGATTTTATCAGGGGAGAGGACACTTTGAGAGAGGTCTTGGTGCGCATGTCAACAATGTTTATCGTGCTAACGGCCATCGTTTCGCTAATGGCCGCGGTCGATACGTCCCTGTCGTTGCTCAGCCCGAGGTGAATCAGAGGAATGTGGCTCAGGTGGCAACCGTGACGACGCCGGTTCTACCACAGGGTCTGCCCGTGGTTGCAGCAGTAGGTCAGCAGCAGCCTCACGTGGGGGCAAGCCTCGGAGACGCTTCGGTTGTGCAACAGGGGCGAAACGGGTGTCAGCCGAGCAGTTTGCGGTCGCAGTGGACGATGCGGTTCAAAAGAAGAGTAAGAAGGCTGAGAAGAACAAGTTCTTTAGGTGTGGAGCGGCTGGTCACTTCCTGGCAGACTGCCCGGCTCCAGTTTGTGAGATTTGCCAAGGTTCGGTTGATAAGAACGGACCATGTCCATTGCTTGCTGCTCCCAAGCCACATCCGGTGATGTACGGATACGCTCATGATGAGTTCATGGTTTTTGGCATACCCCTCACGGAGAATTTTAGACCAAAGGTGGTAAATGCTCGTTGGGCTTCTATGGTGGTTAACAAGGGTGAGGTGTCAATTCCCCAGGTGATTGGTCAGCTACAACTTCTGGTACCAACAGAAGGGTTCATTTGGAATGTTAGTCAGGTGGGACACAACATTTACAAAGCCCTATTTCTGTTTTTGGACCATGTAGGGTTCCGAATTCTCATTGTGAGATGACAGTTGATAGCTGGGGACATCAGATTGAGCGTCTTGACACTTTGCCAAACTTTTGGGTGCGCGTGTCTGGGATACCGGAGGAACACACTGGTGATTTTCTGGCAATGTGGGCTGTGGGGTATATGATCGGTGTTACGAGGAAAATTGATATGATCTACACTTGTAAACATGGTGTTTTGCGGCTTCTAGCGGGATGTCTTGACTACACGAAAATTCCGCAGACTATTCCTATGCCAATCAAGGATGATTTTTATGCACTCTCCTTTTATGTGGAGGGGGAGGACAAGCTAGAGAATGATGATGCTATGGCTGTGGATAAACAGAACGAGGAAGATGAGGAAGATGATAGTGAGATGGGTTCGGATTTCCGCGATGCTCTCGCAAAAACCTCGTTGGAGGATATCACGGGAAACAAGGGAGTGGAAAGAACACGGTCTTGGACTCACAGAATAATCTTCAGGGGGTTCGACTCCAAAAGGTAATAATAGTATGGGGCTAAAGCGATCTGGGGTGGTTTTCTCGCCCATGTTGCAAGAACAGTTTAGAAAGATTGAGTTTTTTGTGAACTCTCAGCCCAAAACTTCTGCCGGGCAGAGTTTGAGGCCGTTTTTGCTGTCGGGCACCGAATCTGCGCGACTTTCTGCTGGTTTTGCTGCCGCTGCTGTGGGGCATGATTCTGGTTCTGTTTTGCTGCCGGGCAGCGTTTCTGAGTATCCAATCGGGTCTGTCCCTGCCGTGGGCGCTCGTGAGATCCTAGCTGTGGTATGTCCAGTGGAGGGAGCTATGGTGGTTTCTCCAACGTCCTAGACGCTGCAGCTCGATGCGACGAGGAGCAGTAATACTGCTGCTGCGTATGGGTCGGGTGCACCATTAACACCTACGGGGCGCAAGAGGACGATACGGTGGCTATTTGTGCTAAGGGAAGCGAGATGGAACTGGCAACTCCCCGGGCTGAGGAGTTATCTTGCACGGAGTTCATGAAAACTACTGGTTCGGTGAATCAGAAGGAAATGCAAACACCTACCGCACTACTATTTCTAGCTAGCCCCGGGAAGGCTCCGGGTAGTGTTGCGATGGGGGGAGTGGTGCAGCTGTCTCGGGAGGAGGTGGTGGACTTTGGAGGTGTCCCTGATCCAGCTACGTCGGGGTTAAGATCAAGTGCATGCATTCGGGCGCATCATTCGGCGGATGTGCCGATAGCGGAGAGGGCATCTCTGCGTGCTTCCCAGAAGGACGCTATGCTTGGAGGTATGGCTTCACACTTATCTTTTTTAGATTTTAGTAATGAGGTTATCATTGATAGAGTAGCTAGGCTGGGTGTTTCTTTGGGGGTTTCTTCTGCTTCGGCTAATAGAGCTGCTGATTTTTTTAAAGATTTAGAACACTCACAACAATTTGTTATCCTGAACAATAATTTAGAAACTCATGGTATTGATAATAACCATAGTTTGGTGGTGCAAAGGGCATGAAATTTATGTGAGGATTATGTGGATGATGTTGAGGAGGGATTGGAGGATCATATGGATCCATTTTCCCAGAGTGTCAAGGTGACACGCTCACATAAAGGAAAACAGCCAAAATGTTATTCTAAACCTAGAAGAAGCGCTAGCATTAAAAAATTAATACTAAGTCGTGATGAGAGGTTATTTCTGGAATGCTGGTGGATTTGAGGACACTGCTAAGCATTGGGCTGTTAGAGAAGCGGTTTCTGAGTTGAAGTTAGATTTTATTGCTATTAGTGAAACAGGGAGAAGTAATTTCAGTACTTCTTTCTCGACTTCTCTGGCTAGTGGGTCAGATCTTTGTTGGTATTGCCTACTACCTCATGATAGGTCTAGAGGTATCCTTATTGGATTTAATAATGAGACTATAACAATACAGACTGTTATAGCCGGGGACTTCTCGGTAAAATTGCATGTGCAATCAAAGGATGATGGTTTTCTTTGGGCTCTGGTTGTCGTTTATGGGGTTGCTTAGAATGATAAGAAAACGGAGTTTTTATCCGAGTTAGTGCGTATTTGCGAAAGCGAGACTCGGCCTATACTTGTAGGAGGCGATTTCAATTTTATTAGATCGCAAGAGGAGAAAAATAATGCAAATTTTAATCCTCGATGGCCTTTTATTTTGAATTCCATTATTCATAGCCTCGATCTTAAGGAGTTGGAGATGTCGGGGAGACAATATACTTGGACTAGTAGACGTGATGTCCCAACTTTGGAGAAGTTGGATAGGATTCTTGCTTGTATTGAGTGGGAACTAAAATTCCCACTTGTGACTGTGCAAGCGCTGGCACGAGCAGGATCTGATCACAATCCACTACTCCTAGACTCGGGATCGGCGGCTCATTAGGGTAATAAATTGTTATTTTCCTTTGAGTTGGCTTGGTTCAAGGAACCGGATTTTTTTGAGCTAGTCAAGGTGGAACGGGAATCCGTTGTTGCTGGCTCCACTCCAATCGAACGATGGCAAAAGAAAACTAGACATCTTCGCAGTTTTTTGAGAGGATGGGCGAAGAATCGTGCAGGGGGATTTAAGAGACTGAGAGATAAGCTTTTGTTGCTTATTAATGAATTAGATGTAAAGGCTGAGAGTTCACCTCTGTCAGAATCAGAGCGGGCTTCCAGAGTAGAAGCGGAAGCGTATCTTGCTAAACTTCGTCGCGAGGAAGAGTCCAACTGGGCTCATCGGGCGAAGGTGAGGCATATTCAGGAAGGGGGAGCAATACATGATATTTCCATCTCATTTCCAATGGTAGGCATAGAAAGAAACCAATTTTTCAATTAGAACAAGACAAAGGTACAATCGTGGGGCAACAAAATTTAAAATTCTTTATTTTTGAGTATTATAAAAAAACTGTTTGGAGCATCGGATCCATCCAGTGTCTTGCTTGATGAGACGATAATTGATGATATTACTCAGGTATCCCCTAAAGAGAACATGCTTCTCACACAACTTTTTACAGAAAAGGAGGTGTGTGAGGCTATTTATCAGATGGAGCTAAATAAAGCTCCGGGACCGGATGGGTTCCCCGCGGAGTTTTATAAACGGTTCTGGGGGATCATTAAGACTTACTTAATGACGTTGTTTAATCAGTTGCATGGGGGGGTTTGGAATTGTTCAAGTTGAACTTTGGAGCGATCACCCTACTTCCTAAGAAGGAGGATGCAAATAGGATTGAACAATATAGACCTATCTTCTTGTTAAATGTAAGTTTCAAGTTTTTTACTAAGGTGGGAACAAATAGAGTGACCTCTATAGCGCAGAGAGTTACTCGTCCTTCTCGATCCGCTTTCCTTCCAGGAAGGAATATTTTAGAAGGATTTGTAGTCCTACATGAGACTATTCATGAGCTAAAAAGGAGAAAATTAGATGGTGTCTTACTTAATCTCGATTTTGAAAAGGCCTATGATAAGGTTAACTGGAAGTTCCTGCAGCAAATGCTCTGTATGAAAGGCTTTGATCATAGGTGGTGTGATTGGTAGCCCGGTTTATGCAAGGAGGTAGTGTGGGGATAAGGGTAAATGATGACATTGGTCATTATTTCCAGACGTTAAAAGGTTTACGTCAGAGTGATCCTTTATCACCTATTATTTTTAACATGGTGGCTGATATGCTATCTCTCTTAATTGGAAGAGCAAAAGATGATGGTCAGTGAAAGAACATAGGTTCTAAATCCTGTTTTGAGTGTTTGATTACAACATATAGATGGACTAATGTGCTTTGCTAAGTGTACTCAGAAAATATCGACCCGTAAATGTCTTACAAAGTTCAGCAATGTGTGAGAAAATGTTACGGGAAAAGACAAGGAAGAAGAGAAAAGAGACGGCGAAGAGAAAGGATAAAAGAAGAAGAAAAGGGGGGTGGCCGGCCTCCAGGCCGGGCTGGCAGTGCGCCTGGCCAGCCCCACGCCGGCCCCAGGCTGGCTCCCAGGCCGGGCGTTTCGGGTGGGGGGGCCGGCCTCGCCCCTCTGCCCACGCCGGCCCCAGGCCGGCCTCCAGGCTGGGGCGTCCGGGTGGGGATCCGGCCTCCCCCTGGTCCACGCCGGCCCCAGGCCGGGCTGGCTGGCCACGCCGGCCTCCCCCTGGCGCCCACGCCGGCCCCAGGCCGGCCCCCAGGCCGGGGTGGGTTCTGGCCCGGCCCTGGCTGCTCCCAGGCCGGCCAGGCCGGCCCCCAGGCCGGGGTGGGACGCAGGAAAGGGGAAAACCCCCTAAAACGGCCATATTTCGACACGAGTATAAATACGAGGTCTTCACCTACCTTTGCTCTTTGTCAATCCCACTCACACTCTCTCTCACCACCATTGATTGACCAAGCTCAAGCTCAAGAACAAGATCTCCACAAATCCCCAACCAAAGCTCGTGATACTTTGGGATTTGAAGGAGACACCCCCGATCTACAACTCCACCGAGCCGATTAGAAATCCACCCACTCATCCCATAGGGATCTTGTCATTCTTAGTTCATTGGAGCTAGGAATCTTGTTGCTCTTAGTTCATCGGAGCTCGGAGCCTTGTTGATATCCCCGGTGCTTTTGTGCCCGTGGATCTTGCTTCTCGGAGTCTTGGCGGCTCTTGGGATTTGGTGAGGACCCTCCAATCTTGTGGAGTGTGCCTCATCCTTGTAAAGGTTCTAGTTGTCAACCTCAACGGCAACATAGTGATTCGAGTCTATCCACATCGGTGGAAGATCTCGAAGGAGATACGGTGTGGCATTTGAGGCCTACTCGGTGTTCCACTTTGGTGGCACCGCACCGCTCCAACGGAGATTAGCTTCCATTGGGAAGTGAACTTCGGGATAAATCTCCGCGTCATTATGTTCGGTTATTCCTCAACTTACCTTTACTTGTTACTACTAGCCTAGTCATATTGTTCACCTTGTGCTAGTCGTAATTGCTCAACATATAGGATTGTCCATCTAGTTGCATACTCTAGATAATCTATATTTGAGCTTTGCCTTGTTAACTTGAAAAAGAAGTTAAAATTTGTAGTTAACCTATTCACCCCCCCTCTAGTTAACCTCTCGATCCTTCAATTGGTATCAGAGCCTCGTCTCTTTATAAAAGGCTTTACCGCCTAAAGAGGAGGTGAGGATGGCCGATGATCCCGTCACCATGGATGGGATTCAAAAGCTAATCCAAGCTATGATTGAATCTTCCGAGAAGAAGATGGAGGGACTAATAAAAGAATTGACATCTCCATCTAAGCAACCTAGTGAAAAGATTATCTTAGATGAACATGGAAACCCCTTGCCAACTAAAGAAGGAAGTGATACAACTTCACCTTTAAATAATGGTGCACCATCAAATGGTAGTGGTGGCAATTCTTTTGGCTATGCATACAACAATGCTCCTAATGTTCAACATCCGCATGTTTCTAATCTTGGTCCACCTCCTTTGGTGGATCGGCATCGTTTTACTAATTGGAAAGCTTCCATGAAGTCTTACATGTGCAGCTCTTCAATGCAAATATGGAGAATTGTTGAAAAAGGATATGAGCCAAAGGATCCCGCTAATCTAAGCTCAAGTGACATCATTGATGAGCAACTCAACGCTCATGCCTTGCACATGTTGGAAAGGGCAATGGAGAAGGAAGGAGTTGAGCACATCCGGTCCTTCACAAGTGCAAAGAAAGCTTATGATGGTCTTGTTGATATGTTTGACGGCAATGTCAACCTCCAAAGGTCCAAGAGGTCAATCATTCAAAGAAAAGTTGAACACTTTCATTTGGGCGATGGAGAGAACATAGAAGACATGTTTAGAAGGCTCAAGGCTCTTGTAAATGATATGAGAGATAGTGGATTCACGGATTGCACAGAGAATTGGGTCAAGGAGAAATTCCTTCTCACCTTGATGCCATACAATGAAAACATGGTGATGAATGTACAAGCAAGGGCCGACTATTTGGACCTATCCCCCAATGATGTCCTAGGTCTTTTTATCACTCTCAAGGTCATGAAACAAACCTCCGATGATGTCATGGCCCGTGTGAACGGAGCAAAGAAAGCATCTCTTGCCTTGAAGGCCAAGGTCATTCCCCATGAAGATAATGACTCGAGTGATGATGGTGGCTCTACGCATGAGGTCTCCGAGAGAGAAATGAGGACATCACATGAAGAATGCTTGGCTCTTGCTCAACACAAGTGGTGGAAGAAAGGAGACTTTAGATCCAATGCCACCAAGAACAAAGGGAAGGAATCCTCGAGCATGAAGAAAGCAAGAACTTGCTTCAATTGTGGAGATTCCGAGCACTTCGTTGCCGAGTGTCCCTTCAAGAGTAGAATTGAGAATGGAGGAAGACTTATCAAGAAATCCACTTTCATTCCCAAGTCCAAGAACTTCATCAAGAGAGGCCCTCCTAGGGCAATGATTGCTAAAGAAGTCGAGTACATCTCCGGTGGTGAAGAGAGTGATGGTGAAGGCGAACAAGTAGGTATGGCGGCCATGGCTAGGGGCGTCATACCTCCTAACTTAAGCTCTCTCTTCTCCAACCCAAATGACAACAAGGGCCCCTCGATTCACAAGTGCTTCATGGCCAAGGGTATACCCCCAAAGGTGACTCCTACACTTAAACTTTCTAACTCCTCTATTCCTTCACTACTAAATTGTGTCGAGGAAGACCCCTTGACAAACTTTGTTGAAAAACTAGAAGGAGAAACTAAATCCATCTTTGTCTCTCTCATGGATCAATTAAGTGAGGCACATGGCCTCATTGATGAACATGAGGAGAGAATAATGTTACTTGAAAAGTTTGCGCATGATGATGCTAATAAAATTGAGGAGCTTGAGAAAGCTCTAGATGAATCACATTGCCTTAAAGAAAGCATTGAAGAAACCTTTGCAATTGACATAGCTAAAGTTAAACTTGATTGTCAACATGCTTTTGCTAAGGTAACGGAATTCATGAGTTTAAATGATGCAACTAACCAAGGGTATAATGAACTCATTAAGGATTTTGATAAGCTTAAAATTGATCATCGTACTATCTCAAATGAGCTCAAAACCTTAAAAGGAGTTAGAATTGTGAATGAAAACTCTTGTGCTACTAACCCTTTGTGTGTCAAGGCAACTCTCATTGAGGAGAACAATAGGTTGAAGGCACAACTCAACAAAGGCCTTGCCACATGCATCCAAGGCCAAAAGAACCTCAATGATCTTTTGAGTAATCATAAGAGAGTTGTTGGTAAAGAAGGTCTTGGTTTTGGTTCCACATCGGAGGTGGCCTACAAGAAGAAGTCAACTCCCTCCACTAACTCTATTGTTTTTGTAAAGGAGGGGGAGTTGGCTAATGAGGAAGATGAGTTTGATATTATTGCTAAAAGTATTGTTTCTAGGAACACTACTTCTCACAACAACTTTGCGGGAAAGTATAACCCATCCTATGTGCTTCTAAAATCTACTAATGGTCATGTTTATGCAAAGTATGTAGGCACCTCATATGGTGATGATTACAAGCATGCTATTTGGGTTCCCAAGACCCTTGTGACTAACAAAAAAGGACCCATCCAAAAATGGGTACCTAAGACAAGAAGTTGATTTATTGTAGGGTTGCATTTCCGGTGGAACATCATGGATGATTGATAGCGGTTGTTCCGCACACATGACCGGACGCAAAGAAGTATTAGAAGACTTGAAGCTCCAACTTCTCAAGTTTGCTCATGTAACTATTGGTGATCGCTCACAACTTAAGGTATTGGGACATGGCAAGGTGGTCATTTCTCCGGATTCATCCATTGAGAAAGTCCTCCTTGTTGAGTCCCTTGGCTATAATCTTCTTTCCGTCTTGCAACTTTGTGAATGCAATTTTACATGTGTATTTGGGCGTCACCATGTGCTTGTCCTTCACACTATTTCTCTTAAAGTAGCCTTTGTTGGATTTGTGGAAAACGGTATGTATGTAGTGGATTTCTCTAAAGAAACTACACATATTGCCACATGTCTAATGGCTAAATCCGACGTGGGGTGGCTTTGGCATCGTCGCCTAGGCCATGTCGGTATGAGAAATCTACAAACTCTTGTGAAGGGTGAGCACGTGGTAGGACTAACAAGTGTGAATTTTTCCAAAGATCGTCCTTGTAGCTCTTGTATTGCCGGAAAGATGCATGAGAAGAATCATCCTAAAACATCTATCATCGCCACAACAAGACCTTTTGAGCGCATTCACATGGACCTATTTGGTCCTCCCACATATGATAGTCTTGGTGGCAAGAAGTATTGTTTGGTTATTGTTGATGATTATACAAGATACACTTGGGTTTTCTATATCAAGAAGAAGAGTGAAACTCAAGAAAGATTCATTACTTGGGCTACCGAAGTGCAACGCCAATATGACACCAAGATCTTATCCATTAGGAGTGACAATGGTTCCGAGTTCAAGAACTACACCATGGATGAATTCTTGGGTAATGAGGGGATAAGACATCAATATTCCGCCGCGTACACCCCTCAACAAAATGGTGTTGCGGAGAGGAAGAATCGCACACTTATTGATATGGCAAGAACTATGATGGCCGAGTTCAAATCCCCATATAACTTTTGGGCCGAAGCTATCAACACCGCTTGTCATCTATCTAACCGTCTCTTCCTTCGTCCGATGATTGGCATGACTCCATATGAGCTTCTAACCGGTAACAAACCCAACCTCTCATATCTTCGAGTTTTTGGGTGCAAATGCCAAGTATACATAAAAGGAACTAGATTGTCTAAATTTGATGCTAGAACATTTGAAGGTATTTTTGTTGGTTATGCCACGAACTCCCACACTTATAGAGTCTACAACATATCCACCGGGTGTGTTGAAGAATCTATGAATGTGGAATTTCATGAGGATAATGGCTCCCAAGTGGAGCAAATTGATTGTGATGATGTAGGTGATGAACCATCCTCCATAGCCATAGGAAGAATGGGTGTAGGACCACTTATACCCATTGAGGGACACCTTGTGGCAAATGAGGATGGAACTAGCTCTACGCAAGTGGAGCCCTCTACATCAACCACCAATCAAATGGTAAACCAAGAACAAGAAGAAGATCTTAATGTGGATATCTCCCATCAAGAAAGTGATCAAGATCCACCCAATGATAATGGTGGAAGTGGTCTTGGTGATACTTCACCAAGAACCCCAATAAGGGTGGACAATGGTCTTGATGAAGGAAATGATGAGGATGTCCCACCAAATGAACATCCCGATGATGCTCTAGTTCGTATCATGTCTCGTCAAGCATCAAGATTGCAACAAAAGTCACTATATCAAAATAATATAATTGGTGGCTTGGGAAGAAGTGTCTCCACTCGTGGACAAGTGCTCAAGTTTTGTGGTATTCATTCATATGTCTCTCATGTTGAACCCATCAAAGTATATGATGCTCTTGAAGATGAAGATTGGGTTCAAGCTATGCATGAAGAGCTCCATAATTTTGAAAGGAACAAAGTATGGTCTCTAGTGGAAATACCCAAGGATCACAATATCATTGGAACTAAATGGGTGTTCAAGAATAAGCAAGATTCTCATGGGCAAGTGATTCGCAACAAAGCACGATTGGTTGCTCAAGGCTACTCTCAAGTCGAAGGACTTGACTACGGTGAAACTTTCGCTCCCGTAGCTAGGCTTGAATCCATTCGTATATTACTTGCATTTGCCACTAGTCATAACTTCATCTTGCATCAAATGGATGTTAAAAGTGCCTTTCTAAATGGACCTTTAAATGAAATGGTATATGTTAAACAACCTCCGGGATTCGAGGATCCCAAGTATCCTAACCATGTCTACTTCCTCCATAAGGCTTTGTATGGCCTCAAACAAGCCCCACGTGCTTGGTATGATCACTTAAAGGAGTTCTTAGTAGATCGTGGTTTCATGCTTGGGGTAATTGATCCCACACTCTTTACCAAAAGTGTAGATGGACATTTCTTTGTATGCCAAGTATATGTTGATGATATTATATTTGGATCCTCTAACGTGAGTTTTGTAGATCAATTTGCCAAACTAATGACAAGTGAATTTGAGATGTCTATGATGGGAGAATTAAAATTCTTTCTAGGTTTTGAGATCAAGCAATATCATGAAGGAACTTTTATTTGTCAAGCCAAATATATTCAAGACATGCTCAAGAAATTCGATATGATTAATGCCAAACCATTACCTTATCCAATGCCAACTACCACAAATCTCTCTTTGGATCATGAAGGTATACCGGTAGACCCCAAACTTTATAGATCCATCATTGGATCTTTGCTTTACCTTTGTGCATCTAGACCGGATATTATGTTTAGTGTGGGTTTGTGTGCAAGATTTCAATCTAACCCCAAGGAAAGCCATATGATTGCGGTCAAGAGGATTCTTAGGTACTTGGTTGACACTCCAACTCATGGTCTTTGGTATCCATCAAACACAACTTTTGATCTTGTGGGATACTCGGATGCGGATTGGGGAGGTGACAAGGTGGATAGAAAATCAACCTCGGGTGCTTGCCAATTTCTTGGTAGGTCTCTCGTGTGTTGGTCTTCCAAGAAGCAAAATTGTATTGCCACCTCCTCCACGGAAGCGGAGTATATCTCCGCCGCAAGTTGTTGTTCTCAACTCTTATGGATGAGGCAATGTCTTAAGGATTTTGGAATTAAGATTAAGACAATGCCTCTTTTATGTGATAATGAGAGTGCCATTAAGATTGGTCACAATCCGGTACTTCATGGCAAGACCAAGCATATTGAGATTCGGTATCATTTTATTCGGGATCATGTGGCCAATGGTGATATCTCACTCTCTTATGTCAACACTAAAGATCAACTTGCCGACATTCTTACCAAGCCTCTAGATGTGAAGAGATTCAAGGAATTGAGGAGTGAGCTCAACATCATATGTGCAAGCAATTTTAGTTGATTGGAAATCTCGCATACACACCCTTACTAGATTCTTATTTGGATTTAGATGCACGCATAGACATAGGGGGAGTGTAGCTCAATCAATGAGCCAACACTACCTCTATTATGCATAAATAAACAAATCATGCCTAAATGATCATTTTTAATGACATCATGTGCTTAAATGATGAGTCTCGACAATGCACCCAAGATATATCTTCGCGGTGTCATATTGAACATACTCATACATGGTGGCTATGGCCACCGCCTTTGTGTTCGAGTGTTCACTCAATTGCTTCTCTCTTTGATTTCATATTTCATTAGTATCCAATGTTGCTCATTTTGTTTTCTCAATTTTTTTTCCCATTGGATACAAATGAAAATATCTTATGCATGTCATCATTCTCATATCATCCGTGCACATGGTCAAATAAAAATGCTCTACAAAACAAACTCAAGAAAAATGTTTTTTTTGAAACATTTTCTACTGCAGGGGAGACCCCCACAGCCCTTTATTACCAACCACAAGCGTTACAGTTACAGATATGTACAAATATACATGAGATGAGACTAAGAGAGTCTATCCCAGACTAAGTTAAGGAGTTAATCCATAAAGCTAAATCATCAGCCAAAGCAGCACTCAACCTATGCTTAAGCATAAGGAGATCCAACAGAAAGCCCACTTTCCATCCCATAAAGGAATGCCTTTCAGATTTAAAAATTACTCCATTTCTCTGCTTCCAAATATTCCAGCAAGCAATAATCACAATCTCTGTGAAACATGGCCCCTTGAAGGACTTTTTGGCAGCAGTGAGATTTTGCACAAGTGTGTCATCACTCCAACTTATTTGCAAATAATTCCAAATTCGGGAGCTAAAAACACATTGAAAGAACATATGTATCCAGTCCTCATTGCACTGTGCACAACAAAGAACACAATGATCTGTACCTTCAATCTTCCATTTTCTCCTTTTGATCATATCCTTTGTATTAATCCTATCCTTGAGAATCAACCAAGCAAAGAATTTATGTTTTGACATACATTTGGATTTCCATATCCACTTTGCTGGCCCATCAAGACTTAAATGACCAAATTGCATCTGATAGAAATTCCTGGAGGTGTATACCCCTTTATTGAAATTGCATCTCCAACTGTCCTCAGAATCAGTCAACTGAACATTATTTAAATTGCCACTCAGATCAGTAAACTCCTGGAAAGCTTCAGTTGAAAGTGGCAATACAAAGGCATCTGAGAGGTCTGCCAATAAAAGAATGTCTCTTATAGAGGACAGAGGATCAATGGCAAAAGAGAATAACCTTGGAAATTTTATAGCCAAAGGTTGTCCCATCCACGAATCTTTCCAGAAAAGACCAGTAGAACCATTACCCAAAACACAAGAGGACAAGGAACACCAGGTTTCTGCCAATTGCATAACACCTCTCCACCAGAACGAACCACAAGAGGTGACAGCATGTGGTACTGTTTGGAAATAGTAAGCATTCTTTACTAAATGGACCCAAGGGATATCCACAGAATTATAAAGTTTTGCCAGGAACTTCAGTAACAGAGCTCTGTTTTGAATCTGGATATTGATGATCCCTAAACCTCCTTTGTTTTTGGGTCTACAAACCATATCCCAGGCAGCTAATGAGTTTACTCTTTGTTTATTCTTGTCCTTTCTCCATAAACATCTTCTCCTTGCTTTATCAATTATATCAATGACACCTTTAGGAATTACAAGAGAGCACATGTAATAAGAAGGCAAGGAGGAAAGAACCGAATTCACCAGAACCAAACTATCCCCATAAGAAAGAAAAGAGACAGTAGCCGAAAGTCTCCTCTCAATTCTGTCAATTAATGGTGCAAAATCCTTGATAGTCGGTTTTGTGGTTCCCATAGGCAAGCCTAAATAAGTAAAGGGCATAGAAGCCACAGAGCAATCAAGGACAGAAGCCAGGCTAACAGTTTCCTGCTGGGATAAATTGATCGGGATCATCGACGATTTATTATAATTCACTTTTAGCCCAGTGAGACGAGCATAAAGATTAAGCAGGTCTTTAAAAACCAATAACTGATCCGGTTCAGCAGGAAGAATGACTAAAGTGTCATCAGCATATTGCACAATAGGAAAGTCACCACCAATTGGAATTGGCAATCTGAGTCTTCCTTCCCTAAGTGCCAGATTTACAATACTTTGCAACAGATCCCCTCCCAACACATATAGGATAGGGGACAAAGGATCCCCCTGCCTGACACCTCTTTTACAAACAAAAGGTTTACCTGGGACCCCATTTAAGAGTACCGAAGAAGATCCAGAAGCAAGGATTTCCTTAACCCATTTGATTACTAAGGGGGGAAAACCCTTAAATTTCAGAATTTGCAAAATAGCAGAGTGCTCAATAGTATCAAAAGCTTTCTCAAAATCAATCTTGAAAATCACCACTCTTTTCTTAGAATGCTTACATTGGTGAATGTACTCAAAACACCAAGCCAAACAGTCTTGGATAGTTCTTGATTTTATGAAACCATACTGATTAGCATGTATGCATCCAAAAAATTTGTCTTGAAAACGATTAGCCAGAATTTTGGTGATAAATTTCAAACAAGTATTGGTCAGTGAAATAGGTCTAAAATCATTCACCGTCTCAGGAGAATTAATCTTTGGAATCAGAGTGATGAAAGATCCATTAATGCTCTCCAAAGAAATCTTAGCACTGTGAAAATCATTGCAGAGCTTGACAAAATCCTCTTTTATTATACTCCAGCAATGTTTAATAAAGAGCCCTGTAAACCCATCTGGTCCAGGCGCACAGTCAGGTTTTAAGTGTTTAACAACACCCTCAATCTCTTCAACAGTGAAAGGATTAGCCAAAGTCTCAAGGCCATCAACCTCAGGCAGAAAAACAGACAAATCAAAATCAGACATGGGTGGGCAGGAAACACCCATTCTGTTCTTAAAGCATGACCAGAAAGCAGCAGCTTTATCCATATGATCCACCAACAAATTACCAGAAGTATCCGAGATGGAAGGAATAGAATTTCTCCTAAATCTCTCAGTGGCTCTGGCATGAAAATATTTAGTATTCTCCCCAGAAAGCCTAGCCCAACGAATAGTACATCGTTGTTTCCAGTAATCAGATTGCAAAGCAAGCAGATTCTTGATATGCTTCTTTACAATAAGTCTGAAATTAAATTCTGGAACATTCAACTGCCGCAAATCCTCCAATTGATCAAAGAATAAAATCACCTTACTACTCATATCAATAAGAATCTTTAACTGAGATAAATTCCTTCCCCAATCCTTCAAAGCATATCTGAGGTTTTTTAATTTAGCAGTGATTTTGGAGGTTATTGATTTGGCCAGAACAGGAGTATTCCAAATCTTAGTCACAAGGTCCATGAATCCAGGTTGCCTAACCCAATGATTCTCAAACCGAAAAATCTTTGCCTTTGGGATGTTTGTTCCAATTTTAACCATACAAGGCAAGTGGTCAGAGGTTATTTTAGACATGGGTAACACCATAGTATTAGGGTAGTCTAAAGTCCACTGGCATGAAGTAAAGAACCAATCCAATTGAACCAAAAGTGGATCCCTTTGCATATTAGACCAAGTGAAATTCCTGCCCTTAACTGGCAGCTCCAAAAGACCCAGATGGCTGATAATATCATTAAATATAAACATATCATTGAGATCAGCACCTGGTTTATTTCGATTATCCAGTGATCTAAAGAAATTAAAATCGCCAAGGATCATCCAGTTTTGATGAATCGGGATAGAAAGATTATATAGCCAAGTAACAAAATTATCTCTTTCCACCCCTTTGCATGGACCATAAACATTCACCAAATTCCAAGAAGTAGAATTATGAGTAGAAGTGAATTTAATGTGAATGGCAGAGCGATGAACTTCTAACAACTCCCCACTGAAGATGGAACTATTCCAAAGCACAAAAAATGTTGTTAGATTATATTTCATGAAAATTTCTTGAATTGCAATATTGTTCATTTGTTTGTGTGTTGTGGGTCGATAAGTTGGGTAGGTTAATCGTGTGATTTTTTAGTGAAAAAAAAACAACACCGCCCTCCCCAACAGCAAAACAAAAAATAGCCCAATCAAAATTGCCAAAAGAAAAAAAAAACACATGCGCCCAACTCCCCTGGCCGGCCCCTGCCCCTGCCGAGCCGGCCCCAGGCCGGGGGTCAGGCCGGCGCCTTCGGCCGCCCACCCGGCCTCGCCTCCATCGCCGTGCCGGCCCCAGGCCGGGGGCCAGGCCGGCGCCTTCGGCCGCCATGCCGGCCCCGCGGCCGGCCCCGCCTCCCCCCGCCCCGGCCCCAGGCCGGGGTCCCTGCTCGCCCGCACGCCAGGCCGGCCTGGCCGGCCACCCGACCGGCCCCAGGCCGGGGTGGGCGCTGCCCCCACCCCACACGCACACAAACACGCCCATGACCCCCTCCCCTACCCCAGCCGCCCCCACACTCCTTCTTCCTCCTCCCCCATCTCCATTAGAGCCCTTAGGAGCTCTTCCCTACCCCCCTCCCCCCACCTCCCTAGCCCATCCCCACCGCCCAAAATCACGGATCCGCAAGCCCTTGGTCTTCTCCGCCCCCTCCTCCACACGGATTTTTCATTGACCCATTATTGGAGGAGATCGGGTCACTTCCTTTTCTAGTACTTTTTGGTTGACCATGGCTTCGAACTCGGGTAATTTTTCTATGGGCTATTCTATGTGTTATGTGTATGTTAGTGCCATCCATGTGTGTGCTAGTACTCATGTTCATGTGCTAGATTTTTTTGTTTTTCATCTCATCATATTAGGGCTCATACCGCTATGCTATACTATGATTTGTTCTATTGGTATGATATGCCATGATTGATGTTCCATGCTCCTCATAATCTATCAATGCTAGGGTTCATCCACTATGATTTATTATGTTTTGTTCATATCACGTGTTCCCTATATTATCTTGATTATGCCATGTTGATGCTCACCTAGCCCTCGATATCATGACTATGACCATGAATACATATTCAAATATTTTCCCATTACTTGATACAATTGTTCTATCATTAAGACCTAATGTGTATGATATCACTTAAATATTTTTTACATTCTCATGGTTGTTTGTATGCTTAAATGCCAAATATTTTGTTTCACATCAAACACTTCTATCCACATGATATGATAATATGCAAACACCTCTCAATTTTTTTTTGCTTGCTAACTATTGGGCTAGTATTTCGTTTCCCATGTCATTGTCCCATAGATTCATGGTTTCATTTTTTTCTCTCACATAAAACAAATGACCATGTGCACTCATTATCATGTTCCATCTCCATGCATCATATGTTTTAGGTGATTCTCCTCCTCCCGAGGATTCCTCTCGCTCTCTCCGTCCTCGCAACCCTCGCAAGAAGAATGCTCAAGAAGTTGCTGGCTCTACTCCCTCACGGAGATCCTCCCTTCCTATCAATCCGACAGAGCCCGTTATCAGAAACTGGGGTGGCCTTAGTATCGCTGATTTTGAGGAAGCTAGGCTCAAATTTAATCCTTATGAGTTTGGTCAAAGCACGTGCTCGGATGCTCGGTTCTATTGCAAGGTTCATCAAGTAATGCATGAATTCATTCTTGGCAAGCTACAGCACACTCATGTGGATCAACACTTCTTTGACATTGAGTATGCTCGCAACAAGTGGCCTGAAGTAATGACCATCATGGACTACCACAACATCACTCCCCTCATGGGTGACACACTTGCTCATCCGTTCTCTCCAGAGTTGCTCAGGGAGTTCTACTCCACCGTTCACTTCTCCTCTGGTGGTCCCGCGCGTCTCCCGCGTACTTTGATATGGATGAGCGGTGGCACCAAGTGTGAGGCTACTATGGATGAGTTTGGTGCTATCTTGGGTATCCCCGAATATTATTTTGACTATGCATACCATTTCCGCATTCATGGGGAGTCCAACAAGATTATGAGGGCCAAGGATGGGATTCGTCATTGCTATCCCGAAGGTACCGGCTCCGTGCATATTCCGAAGATCAAGTTCTTCTCTGAGCATTGGTACATGATACACGCCATCCTTCGCAACACCATCAACGCCAAATTTGGTGAGAAGGGTGAGGTACGCAAGTGGATGATCAACCTTCTCTTCCATATTGAGTCTCGGATGCAAGCAAAGAAGAAGTTGGATGTACCGGACTACATGTGGCAGGAGATGCAGACTGTGGTTAAGGAGAAGAGGGTCCCCATCTATGGCTCATATATTCAGCGCCTTATTGAGACCCGCATCCCGGAAGGTCTCCTCAACAACTATGCCAAAGTGACTCCAAAGAAGAACATTCTCATGTATGAGACTCCCGTTGAGACTGCTAATGAGCCAAGGCCTAAGCGTACCCGCACTGAGTCCATTGCTCGCCGCTCTCCTTCACCTTCTCCTCCTCCTGAGACATTCAATCTTAAGAAGATTCTTCAGAAGATGAACTGCTTTTTCATTGATAAGCAACATCAGGATTATGAGGCTTATCGCAAAGGGAAGGCCTCTAGTCGCCGTCAGCGCGCCATACAGACTGCTCTCAAGATTCCTCTTAGTCCTCCCAGCTCCGAAGAGATTTCCGAGGAGAAGTGGATGTCTAAGCATACTTATTGGTGTGGAGATGATGCTTCCTCTCTCGGCTCTTTTGCGGGGCCATACACCACCACTGAGGCTAGCTCCAGTCAGGCTCCACAAGAGGATTTCCACGAGGATGAGGATGAGATGGGCGACGAGTGATCGGGTTGCATTTTTCTCCCTTTTTGGTGTATGATGCCAAGGGGGAGAAACACTCACGCATAGCATTGCATCACATGCATTCATTTGCGTCTTATCTTCGTGATTTGCTTTTTAGTTGAAACTATTTGTGCTATTTGTGTGGTTTGTGAACCTTGGTGTTATTGTAAGACTATGTCCTTAATTATCTATCGTACTCTCTATTATGTGTGTGACAATGGTTATTGAAGATCATAGCAAGATTATCAAGTTAATTCTCCACTCACTATATTGAATGTGTTGAAGCCATATTGAGGGAAGTTATTATTCATAAGAAGAATGCTATGGTAAGATCTTGCAAGTAGTAAACATTATTATTCATACATGTGTATCTTCAATCGTAAAAATCATGGTCGCACTAATTTCTTGCACTTCACATAAATATGTTATAGTCTCATCATCACCATGATTATCAAATATACATGTCAATTTTTATGAGGCACACAAATAGGGGGAGTACGGATATATGTTATTTCTCTCACAAATAGCCATGCAAAATTATCTATTATGCAAATCCGTATGTTGTCATCAAACATCAAAAAGGGGGAGATTGAAAGAACATAGGTTCTAAATCCTGTTTTGAGTGTTTGATTACAACATATAGATGGACTAATGTGCTTTGCTAAGTGTACTCAGAAAATATCGACCCGTAAATGTCTTACAAAGTTCAGCAATGTGTGAGAAAATTTTACGGGAAAAGACAAGGAAGAAGAGAAAAGAGACGGCGAAGAGAAAGGATAAAAGAAGAAGAAAAGGGGGGTGGCCGGCCTCCAGGCCGGGCTGGCAGTGCGCCTGGCCAGCCCCACGCCGGCCCCAGGCTGGCTCCCAGGCCGGGCGTTTCGGGTGGGGGGCCGGCCTCGCCCCTCTGCCCACGCCGGCCCCAGGCCGGCCTCCAGGCTGGGGCGTCCGGGTGGGGATCCGGCCTCCCCCTGGTCCACGCCGGCCTCCCCCTGGCGCCCACGCCGGCCCCAGGCCGGCCCCCAGGCCGGGGTGGGACGCAGGAAAGGGGAAAACCCCCTAAAACGGCCATATTTCGACACGAGTATAAATACGGGGTCTTCACCTACCTTTGCTCTTTTTCAATCCCACTCACACTCTCTCTCACCACCATTGATTGACCAAGCTCAAGCTCAAGAACAAGATCTCCACAAATCCCCAACCAAAGCTCGTGATACTTTGGGATTTGAAGGAGACACCCCCGATCTACAACTCCACCGAGCCGATTAGAAATCCACCCACTCATCCCATAGGGATCTTGTCATTCTTAGTTCATTGGAGCTAGGAATCTTGTTGCTCTTAGTTCATCGGAGCTCGGAGCCTTGTTGATATCCCCGGTGCTTTTGTGCCCGTGGATCTTGCTTCTCGGAGTCTTGGCGGCTCTTGGGATTTGGTGAGGACCCTCCAATCTTGTGGAGCGTGCCTCATCCTTGTAAAGGTTCTAGTTGTCAACCTCAACGGCAACATAGTGATTCGAGTCTATCCACATCGGTGGAAGATCTCGAAGGAGATACGGTGTGGCATTTGAGGCCTACTCAGTGTTCCACTTTGGTGGCACCGCACCGCTCCAACGGAGATTAGCTTCCATTGGGAAGTGAACTTCGGGATAAATCTCCGCGTCATTATGTTCGGTTATTCCTCAACTTACCTTTACTTGTTACTACTAGCCTAGTCATATTGTTCACCTTGTGCTAGTCGTAATTGCTCAACATATAGGATTGTCCATCTAGTTGCATACTCTAGATAATCTATATTTGAGCTTTTCCTTGTTAACTTGAAAAAGAAGTTAAAATTTGTAGTTAACCTATTCACCCCCCCTCTAGTTAACCTCTCGATCCTTCAGTCAGGTTGGAGGTTTGATCCCTCAACTTGTTGACGGGGGGGGGGGGGGTTAAATCCTTCAGTATGCCGATGACACTATTTTGTTTCTGGAGCATGATTTAGAGAATGCTGTTAACATGAAATCAATTCTGTCCATTTTCGAACAATTGTCAGGGTTAAAAATTAATTCTAATAAAAGTGAGGTCTTTTATTTTGGGAAAGCCAATGACTTTGAGGGTCAATATCGAAGGATTTTTGGGCGTGAAGTGGGTGTTCTACCGTTTAAATACCTTGGCATACCTATTCATCACCGTAAACTATTTAATAAAGAATGGAAACCAGTGGAACATCAGTTTGAACATAAGCTGAGCTTTTGGATAGGAAAATTTCTCTCACATGGAGATCGCTTAGTCCTTATTAACTCAGTTCTATCTAGTTTACCAATGTTCCTTCTCTCCTTCTTTGAATTACCTATTGGGGTTAAAAAGAGAATGGACTTCTATAGATCTCGTTTCTTCTGGCAATCAGACCAAACCAAAAAGAGTTATAGGTTGACCAAGTGGAACATTGTTTGTCGCCCAAAGGACCAAGGTGGTCTGGGCATTGAATGCCTTGAGGTTAAAAATAAATGTTTACTAAGTAAATGACTTTTTAAACTATTAACTGAAAAGGGCATCTGCCACGAGTTATTACATAATAAATATATAATGGGCAAGCCACTCACTCAGGTGGAGGCTAAACCTACCGACTCGCCTTTCTGGAAAGAAATAATAAGAGTTAAGCATGATTTTTTTTAGAATATCTCTTTCACTTTGGGCGATGGGCAGAGTGTTAGATTTTGGGAGGAACCGTGGTTGCAGGGAAGGCCTCTAGCTGTTCAGTATCCTGCATTGTATAACATTGTGCGTAATAAGAATATGCTAGTTGCGAATGTTCTTGGTCAGGAGCGTCTAAATATTGAGTTTAGGCGATCTTTATACAGGTATAAATGGGTTGACTGGTTACACCTGGTTGAGAGGCTGATGGCAGTCTCTTTGTTAGAAGAGCATGATTCTTTTTCGTGGAAATTGACTAGCTCAGGTGTGTTGCAGTTAAATCGCTGTATGAGGAACTTATGAATGGAAACACGAGATTTTTGCATACGTATCTTTGGAAATTAAAAGTGCCACTAAAGATTAAGATATTTACGTGGTTTTTTTCCGTAAAGAGTTGCTTACTAAAATAATTTGCTTAAACGAAGATGGACATGATCTAAGAAATGTGCGTTTTGCGATGCTGATGAGACGGTTGATCACCTGTTTGTTCACTTTGAGTTTGCTAGAAAAATTTGGAGATTAGTCCACTTTATTTTTAGCATCACTCCACCTAATAGTGTTAATAACATGTTTGGGACATGGTTGAGCGGGATAGACAAATCCACTAAAGCTAGTATACGCATTGGTGTATGTGCTTTTCTTTGGGCAATTTGGAATTGCCGAAATGATGTTATTTTTAACAATTTGGTCGTGGGATATTTTTTTGCAGGTGGTTCATCGGGCTACGCATTGGATCCATCTGTGGTCTTATCTTCTGCCAGCAGACCATCGTGGACGCTTGGATCCAGGATATTCTCGGCTGATGGCGGTCGTTCGGGCTATCTTCAGCCGGGGTGGTTGGTTGCGTGATGGGAGGTTACAATGGGTTGAATGATAATGGTCTTCTTGTTTAGGTGGCTGATCTTTGTGGCCATTCTGGCAGATCGTTGAGTTGTTTTCCCTTTTATGTAATACCCAGACATACTTTTTTAATATAAAAACCGTGTGCATCAATCTGATGCAGAGGCTGGATTTTCCTTTTCAATTTTTTTAAATGGACATGCCCCAACCACAAAACCGGTTTGGAGGTAGCCAAGTATCACTGCAACAACATAATTATATATCGAGAAATTATGATGGCTCATAAGAAGTAAAAAAATAGGAAAAGTGGAGGACATCTAGTGCAATGGTAGACCTTGAATCTAGGACAACATATTCTCATAGGAAAATTTATATTAGCCAAAAAATTCCAAGTATATCATTTTATCTTACCACATGACGAGAACTATGTATTATTCTTTATGCCCTTATTAAGAGACAAAAGATATACTAAGACACAATCTTCACTTCATTATGGGGCATAAAGGATGTGTTGGCCTTGTCATTCTACGTACCTAGTACAATGCAAGAGCATTACAATATGATTATGCACGGGCATGCGTAGAAAAGTTAGTTTGACTAATCTCCATACTTTGACACATAATTTCATATCGTCGGATAACATACATTAAAGAAACTACGTGTTAGGATGATGTGAAAGAGGCCAATCATTCCAAGGTGTATTCATAGTCCAGTGTAATGAATTGTGTACTTATCTTTGACTACGTGATTTAAATGTGGAACATTGTAATTATTGAGTCCATACATGTTTGTCCTTATACTTTTGAGATTGTGGATGGATTCACACTACCAAGACTAATATGAATTCGGTGAGATGACTAAGTTCTAGTTGTCATAGAACACATAGATGCCAATCTGACTCGCCCTAGCTGTGCTAAATAGTTAAGAGAGCTGAACTAACCCAAGTATTCGAGTCGGTGTGAGTGAGAACATAAATATGTTCAACTGATCTAGCAGGTGTGGAGCTGTCCAAAACACACCCTATACATTTGAAATCTATACATCCAGGCCTAAAAATGTGACTGAAACTACACAAAGTATGAATCTCCGAGTATCAATCAATTGGTAGTAAGATGGATATGTCTACTCCAGAAAATTATGTGAAGCAGGAATCCAGAAAATTATGTGAAGCAGGTCCATCCTCGCCGCTGAACACGCCGTCGATCATCTCCCTGCACCTCTCCTTCTCACGCGACAGCAACCGCTCGTCGTCGCCCGCCACGTTCCTGATCTCCCGGAAGTGAGCCTGCATGCCATTCCTCATCGCCTGCAAGCCGCCATGGACGTGCCCGAGCAGCCGATGCATCCTGGTCAGGTCCCAGTACCTGCCGTCGTCAAGCATGGACGCGAGCCCGGAGCCCCCCATTCCGACCAGCGGCGCCACATTCTTCTCGACCATCTCTGTCAGCACCACCGCCGCGACCTTCTCCTCCGTCCGGGGGTCGAGGTAGCGGGAGACTCGCGCCATCTCGGCGTTGACCATGCGCTCCACTGCACGTACGAGCAGGTATTCACCGCAGCCGCACGGCGAGCCGAGAAGCCGGGCTGACTCGCTGGCGCAGACCGCACGGGTCTCCTCGAGGAACGGCGCCTCGAAGATTTCTTCGTACATACCATCGCCTACCTCCACCAGCATCTCTGTCGCGCCGGCCATCAGCTCGCGGAGCGTGACGTCCACGGCCTCGCCGGCCCGCTCCCGCCGCACCGCCTCGAGCAGCGCGTCTCGCAGCCTCGCGCCGGCGGGTCGGCGGAGCACGCCGTCGCGCCACGCCCTGAGGCCCAGCTCACGGACGGGCGCCTTGCCTGTCACCTGGACGAGCGTCCGGTTCATGTAGCGGACGACGTCGTCGATATGGGTCGCGGCGTGGCTGTGCTTCTTCCACGTGGCCAGCAGCTCCCGCAAGAACTCGGCGTCTGGCGCGGAATGGTCGAGAGACGCCGCGAGCTTCTCCACCTCCGCGGACATAGTCGTTGCAACCAGGGTGTAGAGCACCTCGCCATGGCGCGAACAAACCAGGTTGCAAGCGCAGCTGCAGGAAATCGTTAGTTAGGAAGTCGGAAGTCACGATCAGATCGCGCGTAACTGGATTCGATTAGAGGGGGGAACCCGTAGAGAGTGATGTAGCTGAGGTCTTTGGCGTTTCCGGCGTAGATTTCGCAGAAGGCGCGGGAAAGCTTCAGGTAGGAAGTCCTGGCGACAGCCAAGTCGTGGTCGTTGTCGCGATTGAAGGGCTGGTATCGGGGCGTTGGACGGCGTTTCGTCGGCGTCTGGACCATGGCGTGCGCTGGGCATGGGAAGATCTCGTGGGCTGTGATGGGGGACATCTTGTTGGCTGGGCTGTTACCTGGAGATTGGAGATCGGAGGCGGCTTGAAGTCTGTTTATATCAAGGATTAGAGTTCGTGTAGGCCCAAACGAGTCGGACTCGGACTGGAGCCGAAACGAGTAGGCCACAGCTGGATCAGCGCACCTGCGAATCCGCTAATTTCAAGTTCTTAAAAAAAAAGATCCGCTACTCCCTCCTTTCCAAAATATTTGGCTTCCATTTGTTCAAATATGGATGTATCTATATACTAAAATATGTCTAGATGCATCTATAGTTAGACAAATGGAAGTCATCTAATATGGAACTGAGGGAGTAGTTTATAATAACTAGTTGGCTTGTACGTGCACGTATTAGATACCCATGGATTGCAAAAAAAAGAAAATTAATTATTCTATTACATGAAATTTTATTGGAAAAAATGATGTGTATGTAAACCGGTGGAAAAATAATAGGTAATACCTTTTTAAATAGGAGATCAATTGACTATTAAATTGGGGGCCTTTTGGTTCGCATCTAGACAAGACCTTTTTAAATAGGCGAGTTCTCTGCGTAGGTCGCCCTTTTTTTTTGTTTGAAAAAGGGAAGTATATAAATATCATGAGATACAAATTACACCCGGCCTCTGCAACAACGCAATAACCATAGTAATTACGGATGCACACAGCCGAAAGACAATAAAAAGAAGAAGTAAAAAAAGAAAAAGTCCCGCTACAGAGATACAGTCCTTGCAGTAGCCGCACAACCACCACCGAAACAACAGCTGATGTCCATCTCTTCGAAAACAACGTCTTCAAGAAGAACGGTGCCAGACACAACCAATTAAGGCCAGACCTTGGGTTTTCACCCTGAAGATAATCCTCGCTCTCAAAAAAACGGCTCCAAGAAGACCAATGCCAGGCACAACCAATTAAGGCCGGACCTTGGGTTTTCACCCTGAAAGGTAGGACTTTGGACTTCACGCTTGCTGTCGCCCCCTCTTGCATACGGCTGCCACGAATCTTGTAACTCCAAGCCAGATCCCCATCGATGCAAAGATTCCGAACTCCGAACTCCCTACGCGAGTAAAACGTAGGTCCCCTCCTATGCTCTTAGATCTTTATCCAACGTCTACAAATCAGCATATTACCGATTTTTATTTTAGTCCCTGATTTTTTCGGATATATAACCCGCACTCCACAGCAGCCCCACTTAAACGAAGGGGTAAATCACGTTGCCCCGGTCATCTCGATAATTACAGCAAAAATGCCATTGCAACAAATTCACGGGTATCGCACAAAAATTATAGCCCCGTATAAAAAACTAATATTACAATAAATTGTTCCAAAAAAATAAAAAAATAAGTAATGCTATAAAAAAATAGTTAAACAATATGTTTATTTCGTTGTAACAAAAAATTCAAACAGTCCTATATAACTAAATAGAGGCAACTCACTGACTGATTTCTCTACACATGCAGCCTCCCACCTCACCCATGACACGTCATCATAGTTGACCACATATTTTTCTACCGTGATTATCATTGCTGGATCAACATGTACGTTGCCATTATTTTCTTCCTTCCAACCCGTACTTTTTCCACTCACCTCCATCAACATCCTATTGTCTCCCCTCCCACTATTATTATATGTCTATAACACTTCATATTCTCTACCGTTTTGCAATAGGAACTGATGGTTTCTCTCCCCGTCCCACGTATATATGGGCATTCTCTATCTCATTCTCTTTCTGTGTCCTACTCCCATTCCCATGACAATAACATCTAAATAAGCTGTCGGACCCTTTCCGTATCTTCCCAATAGGCACGCACATTTGAGCTGCGCCAACCTGGTTGCATGCGGTTGCTGCGTCGTGGATTTCCATGGACATGCTTGTCCTAGGTACCTGGCCACTGCCGTCTATTGCAAGCAGGGGCGGAGCTCCCCTTAGGGCAAGGTAGGGAGACCGCCCTACCTTGATATTTCGCAAAATATTACATGTATATAGGTATTTTCTTATGTGCACACAAGTTTTGGTTGTTTTCTGCTCATTTTCTGGAAAAAAAAACATCCAAGAAATGGCTTACTCGGCCGGCTGCAAGATGCCTCAACCGTGCTGGGCTTCATGGGCCACGCGGAGGACCCGAGAAGGTCTCCGTAGCTCCTAGCAGGCTGCGTGGATTCACTCTATCGATCAGCCAAAAAGAGCGAGTTCTATTTTCTGAGCGAATGTCATTCTAGCTAGATATGCTACCACTTTGAAGGTTGTAACGTGGGTCTGGTTCATCTAACCACCAGGTTTTTATTTTTGCCTGATATTGTTTCTGAATAGGTTTTCTTTGTATTCATCTTGACATTTAAGCCTTAATAAAAGTGTAGGGTAACTTTAAGCATGATATTTTTGTCCGGTCGGCTACCGTTTCTTCCCCGCGGCTGTTTCATGGTAGACATTACAAAAAGTTTTCAAAACGAATATGGAGTTCACTATCGCCGGAATTTTAGACAACACTAAAGATTTATTGTCGGTACGATTGTGGGTCATATTTATATATAATGTTCGTTATTATCACTATACTAAGTTAATGCTTAAAAACATATATTGTTTGTATAATTTTGATTTTTTTTGCACCAGATATTTTTCTTTAGAGTTCGCCCCACCTCAAATATTTTTCGTCCTCCGCCACTGATTGCAAGCATGGAACAACCAATGCTGACGAGTGGTGTGGCCCATGAAAATTGTCAGTTCCCGGGTGAAGCCACACCCATTCTTCTTCCTCACCTGTCATCACGAATTCAAAGGGTAGCTAAAATGTTCCTATCAAAGTGATAAGTTTTTCTGCAAAAATTGTTAAGCATATATAAGATATCTGTACTCTTGTGTTATGCTGCAGGTACGAACCAATTTTTCTCTGGAAGTATCCATTTGTGTTAAGCCAATTTGATGTGCTGTTCAAGAGGGCTGGAGCCTAATAAGAAATATGTGCCTGCTAGGATAGTATGGTTGATGCGGCAGGTTGAAGATATTCGACTGTAATTCTTCTCAGATGCACCAAAACTGGAGGATTGTTCTGCCTGATATCAATCTATGCCGCCGTATTTGTGTCTGTTTTTTTTTTTTTACATTTTTTGACTATTTTTTCTTAAATATCGAAAGCTACTCAGCATCGTCTGTATTTGGCAGACCATTATACTGTAAGCCAGCAGCTATTAAATCCATGTAGCATTCACTATTAATTTAGAAACTGAGGCAAATCTATCAGTCACATATCAGAAAGTACTTCATATTTAAGCATGAAACTCACTACAAGTGTGACTACATGTCCAGTTGGTAGACTCCATCTTACATAGTGTCTACAAGTTACCATATACTTCAGGATTGACAGTGTGTTGTGCGGAACTATAATATGTATAGGACATATTCGGTATCATATTTGTTCCAGCATAAGAACATGGTTGTCGCTGAAATTAGGAGATTTCTTCATCAAAACTCACAACCTATGTACTAAAATTTCCCGTCGCAATATGCGAGGCCTCCTTTATAATGGTATAAATTGATACTGGGTGTATAGCTTTTGTCCAAGCCTTATTTCCGTACAATCTTCTAAACCATGGTTTTAACCATGCTACATCCATAGTTGTACATTATTTATCTAACCTTTCAAGTTATGCTACATTATGAATAATATATTTTAACATCTTTAGGCATAATAAATTATTTTCCAAAAGATCCCGCTGCAACGCGCGGGGATTTTTCTAGTTTAATAAAAATCACAACCTATTGCAACAAAAAATTTTTTTTGCATCAAATAAAAAGTTGGTAAGTAACAAAATAATTTGTCACCGTTTCAGTTGCAACAAAAATCATCACATATTTCAACAAGAAAATAAACTGATAGCAACAAAAAAATCACATGTGAAGGAGCGCGTAAACATATAAATTCCAAATGAATTCTAAAAACACATGTATTTCTCTAGAAAAATCATCTAGAGAAAACATTGCAACATCTCGCATGTGCTTTCTCAACAAAAAGTTTGCGAACTTGTTTCAAATTTTTAAGACGTACGCAATGTTGTCCGAAAATGGTGAAAACAGTTAGTACATATATGGTTGCAGCTACTTATTTTATTGGGCTGCTAAAAAAAACTGACGCGAAAACTGAGCCAAAAACCAAATTTCTACTAATTGGGCCTGCGTATATACACATGACGGCCCAAAATGGACTCAAGTGACCTGAAAATAGTGATCGGTTCTAGAGACCTAGCGCTGTGAGGCTTAGGTCACCCAGAATAAGCATTTTACTTTTAAATATGAGATCAGTTGACTACTAAATTGGGGCCTTTTGATTCCAATCTGGACATGCAAGTAGGTGCACCCAATTTCTAGCTTAAGAAAAGATAACGGATATTTCCGGTCAGGAATACGTCTCGTACATAGCCGGATGGGCTTTTCCTTTTCTTGTTTTTACATTGTAAGTTTTGCACGTGATCTTCACGGACATGTTGGTTTTTTTCGGATCGAATCATACAGGTGGCTGTGGTTTTATTTTGGTGTTGAGTTCAATTCAAGATCGGGACAATCTGAGCTGTTGGTCTGAAGGCTATTGGGCGCGTGCGATTAAATGTATCTAAACATGGTTGCTCTTTTATAAGCATAGTGGAAATGCACGTGCAGTGCACGTAATAATAAAAACGTCTATTTTCAATATTATTTCTTTTTTAACCAGTTTTTTACAGAGTCGTTTAAATGTATCTTATACCAACGGTCTGAGCGCATTCAAGACACAATCTTCACACATGTCTTCACATAAAACTCATTTTCTCGTAAATGTATTGTTCATATTTTAATATGATCAATTCTATAAATCCATCTTAATAATGAAGGAAAAGTCAATTAGCCAGACTACTGCTTACGGTGACTAAGCAAAAGATTACAAAAGAACCATAGAAAAATAATAAATCAACCACTAATCATCCGGGGTTAAAAGCAAATCAGTAACAGAAAATATAATGGAAAAAACATGTACAAAAGCTGATTGCTTCCATTGTGTTTTTTTTCTATTGCTACCTTTGCTTTGCTCTTCCTTTTCGGACACATTTGGTTGGCGCTACAACCTTGTTCTGAGATGTTTTTTTTGGTATTGATCCAGATTTGGATGCTCAAGTGGAATTTGGAACATTCCAAAAAGTGGGAGATCCAACTACAAGATGCTTGCACACCTCCGCCCAGGCGCTTAAGCCATGCTCCATGCAAAAGAACACAATCACACTGATGAAGTAATAAGAAACAATGCTCCAGTCAGAGATACAAATATAACTAACACACACTTATGGTCGATAACTAATTCCAAATGGCACATGTTCAAAAATTCATTACAAAATCCCACTGCCAACATTTACAATTTCACGTTAATATCTTTTGGCGATGAAAACAACATGCATCAGGACACGTGATACATTAAAACTTTGTACTACCAAAATTGAATTGGGCGTACACAATGGTAGTCATTTAAGCGATTAGCTGGTAATTTAATTTCATGAGCACATCAGGCAGGAACAAAAGTAACAAAAAAAGTGAAAAGCTTTGGATGTTTTTGTTGCCAGCAACAGTGACCTGTACTTAGGGAGAGGAAAATGTGACAGTGAACTCGTTACTCAATTGAAAGCGAAAGGAAAAGCGAGGTCCCAAGCAAGCTGTAACCTAATCATGAGCTGAACATGCGATTAGTCCCGAAGACAGTGACCCGCTCCTCAAGACCATGAACTGAACCTAGGATAATCAGAATACAGTGACCTGATTATATGTTATATACCAGTGAGGTCATCTGAACAATCCAAACTATATAGGACAATGCATGAAGCTCCAGTTTGATGTGTACATTTCTAATATAAGCAGTGTACTCCCTATCTGGACAATCTGCACTGCCTGAAAAAAATACAGTAAACACCGTCCTAGGGAGCCAAGATGCAGTTACCAAACACATGATTACTGCTGCAAAGAAAACCCAGATTGGGAGCCTCATTGTCCAAGGCGCCGGCAGCCTCACGCTTTTCCGCTTGGTGGGCGCTGCTCTGCTTGAGCTGAGGTGCAGGGGTAGCAATGTCATGGCTCGGTGTGACCCTGCAGCCGGTGATTGTTGTCAGCTACAAGGGGAAGAACGAAAGGGATCGGGAGCATGGACCGAGCAGATGACACAGCGGGAAGGACCGCATGGACTACGAGGTATGCGGAGCTCTCTTTCGTATGAGGAAGGTCGTGGAGGTTGTGGCACGGCCACCCATGGTGGGGAGGTCGGGACAACATCACTGGAATCCCGGGACGGGGGAAGCTCCTGACGACGCGCGATTCGCGGAGGGGGGGGGGCGATTCTATTCGAGGTATGCAGATTTTGTTTTAGGTGGGCGGCATGAATCATTGAACCTTAGTTGTGAATCGTTATCGGGCAGATAAAAAACAAATCGGTACCTAACATATCAATGGCAGTGGTGGGTAATTATTTCCAAATTTAGGGATAATTTCTATTTTGAGTAGTTCAACATTGGAGAGAACTAGATCGTTTGATCTAAGCGTTTGATGACTGAGATTTAATATATCCCAATATGTTTGCTCTTTTATAAATAGTTTAGATATAAACCTCCTTTTAAGCAAAAAAAAGCGATTTGTACAAACCCTCGCTGGTTACTCATCGTATCAGCCGACTGTCCTTACAGCTTACTAGAAACCATGTGTCGTGGTGGTGTCACGGCAGATGCCATGGGATGGCTAAAGATGTGGGGACGATGGACGCTGGAGGTGTCCGGGGAGGGATCACGCGACGAGTAGCCGCGTGAGGTAAGATCCACACAACACAAACAACACGATATACCCAGGTTCAGGGCCCTCGTGAGGAGGTAAAACCCCTACTCCTGCCTTTCTCTATGTATTACGATGTCTCTCCGAGTAGCCACAGTACAAATGGTATCGCTACCGAGTAGCCTCTCTCTCCTCTCCGAGTAGAGCTAGGTTAAGAACTTAGGGTTTCTAGGGTTTCCGAATGAACCTCTGAGAGCATCTATGGGAGCATGCCTCGCGCAGGAGGCGGCGGGGCACCTTATATACGCGGTGCCCAGCCGGATACATCCAAATCTAGACAAGTGTCGACATAGTGTGCACACTGTCCTTTCTCCGAGTACCCGCTGACAGCTTTGGTCGTTGATCTTGGCTGCTTCCGTAAAGTCGTTGGGCAAAACTAGGGGACAGACTGGTATCACTGTACCTAGGCACAGAGTAGGCCCCCCTTATCCTGCCACGGCCTGCTTCCATGCTGTCACTGTCAGGCAGGCCGTCCCCACGTGAACAGTAGTTCGAATGCTGCCAAGTACGGACCCAGGATACGCGGGATCCTGTGTCAGAACGGCTCCTTTGACTTCCTGCCCGAGTAGTTTCCCGCCAAAGGTTCCCGCCAATTGTACTCGGGCCAAACCTTCTACTCGTCAGGGCAGAACTTGATTGATATCTCCTTCTGGTCATCTTGAGGTGAGACCGAGTAGCAGTCGACCGGGTAGCGAGTACCCGGTAGTCGGCTACTCGACCAAACCTCTCTTCTGTAAGCGGCCTTTACCACCTGTCTTTACCCTACTCGGGGGTAACCCCCCGACAGCAGTCCCCGAAGCTGGTTGAGTCTTGCGAACTTGTTCACTAGGCTCTGCCAGCTTAAAACCAGCCTTTGCATCTCAGCCATCGAACCTCAAGATGCCGAGTAGGTCCTCCGAGTAGCTATCTGGAAAGTACCTTGAGTTTCCTCTCTTCCGAGTAGCACTTGCTTTCTACTCTGTAACCGAGTAAAAAGACTTAGCGAAATTTCGCAAACTGAGCCTCTGCAGCGTAGAGCAACATCCAGCCCTTCACGCAGGCACTGCCCACGTGTCAAGCATCCACGACCTCGTCGTTTGGTTGCCCAGGACACGACGCCACGCGTCCAGTTTTCACGCTGTGGGCCCACCGGCCGTCATGTCCCATCACGCGCAATTACTGGCCACGATCTGATGGTGGGATCAAATGCGGCCGTTACGCGCGCAGCCCGCGCTTTTGTGCGTTTCTAGCCGGCCACAGGACCCACCACACGCCACAGTCGATCCCACTTCCGCGGTGGTAACGGTAATCTCGCGAGGGAGATATAAATACCCCCGCGGTAACTTCCTTTTCCCCTTCCCTGCACTTTTCCTCTTCTTCCTCTTGTTCTTCTTCGCCACCGAGCCCTCCGCCGCCGCGCAAGCTTCCGCGCCGCCGCGGACTCACTCCATTCGGAATCATCCACTCCTCCCACTCGCAACGATGGCCAAGGCTAGCTGGGCGGGTTCCTCCGTCACCAAGGCCAATCTCGCCTGGCTCGTGACCAGCAGAAGGGTTCCCCCCGGCGTGGAGTGCCGGGCACCCGACGACGAGGTTGTGCCAGCTCCACGGGACGGCGAGCGGGTGGTCTTCATGTCGCACTTCGAGCGCGGCTTTGGACTGCCCGCCTTCGACTTCCTGCGCAAATTCCTCGACCACTTCGGGCTGCAGATGCATCATCTGCCCCCCAACGCGGTCGTCTTCCTCGCCTACCATGCGGTGGTCTGCGAGGCTTTCCTCGGCATCAGGCCCACGACTGATACGTGGCTCAGGTATTTCAATCTTCGCCAGCAGTCAGTCGGGAAGAAAGACGCCGCAGGCATCGGCCGCGCCACCGACACTGGCTGTGCCATGATGGTGCAGCGGACCGGGACGAATCATCCCCGCATCCAGGGGCTGGATTCCTGCCGAATGTGGCAGCAGTCGTTCTTCTACGTCAAGAATGTCCCCGCCACGGAAGGAGGTGCGGTTGATGATCGAATCAACCTGCCCGCTTGGAGGAATCGTGCTCCACTCGGGTCAAACTGGAAGGAGAAGCCCACCATCGACGAAATCGCCATCGAGATAGAAGATAGACTCGGCGAGCTGAAGAAACTGGGCCTCAAGAACGACGACCCGGTGGTGTGCTGGATCAAGCGCCGAGTGCTCCCTCTGCAGGAGCGTTGCCATCTCATGTGTTACATGGGAGGCCCCCGCGACTGCACCAGGACCACCACCGTCGAAATCGACGACGTCGACGTTGCCTATCATGCCAAGAACATTCTGAAGACAAGCCTTAGCGAGAAGTGGCGGTATGGTTTCGTCCCGTACAGCCGCACGCAACCGATTGCCCGGGTACGCTGTTCCTACTCTGCTTTCGCCTTTGCTTCCCGAGTAGATAACTTCCCTTTCCGCCCCGACTAGCAATCACCTGGTGCACCGAGTAGAGCACTTAGTCGACTCGCGCTTAGGCTTAGTATGCTTTGTGTTTGCACGCCTATCCGGGTAGAACACATAGAAAACTGTATAGGCTTAGTGTGCTTTGTGTCTGCACGCCTATCCGAGTAGAATACTTAGAAAACTGCATAGGCTTAGTGTGCTTTGTGTTTGCACGCCTATCCGAGTAGAGTTCCATCCTGATACTCGGTTGACTTATGATCCTTCTCTGTCTTTCAGACTCTTACTCGACAGTTGATTGAGAGTCGCGAAGTTTTTGAAGACAACTGGTTCGCCGATCGCGAGGAGGATGACATGCTGCCTTCTGATGACGCGGATCAGAGCAGTCCCGTTCCTGACAAGCGCGATGCTCTCCGCACTTGGTCGGATGAAGGCTCTCACGGTATTGTTATTTTCATCTTGTTTGTTTCTGAGAAATACCAACCCCTTGCACTGCTGTTTCTGATTCTTCCTTCTTCTCTTTTGACTTTCTCAGATGAGGCCGCTGCGGAGAAGGACGACGAGGATGAGGACGAGAACGAGGGCGATGCGCCCCTTGTCGTCCAACCTCTGTCTACTGCCCCTCCCGAAACCCGCAAGCGGACCGGCAGCGGAGCAGAGGCACCTCCAGCCAAGAAGAGGAAGCCCGCCGAGAAGGAGGAGGCCGCCGAGAAGAAGAAGAAGGTTACTGTAAAGAAACCCCGACGACAGCTTAAATCCACCACTGCGTGAGTTCTCTTCTCGTCTGCCCTTCTTCTCGCGTAGTACTGTTTTCTCCCAAATCTTCTTCCAATCCCTGACTTCTTTCTTCTCTGCAGTCCTGCCATGGATGCGAACGCAGCCTTTGCGTCCGGCCAAGACAGGGAGACAGCAGTACCCCTGATCGACCTCGTTGACGACGAGAACGACGCCACCAATGCTGCTGCCACCAACGCACAGGCTAGTGATGCTCGAGGAGCAGAACCAGAGCCAGCAGCACAAGATGCCACCACTCATGAAGAGAGACCCCCTTCTCCTCCGGCTAGCAACGCCGAGGAGAACCAAGAACAAGAAATGCAAGACGCCGCCGCCCTTGAGCGGCCAGAAGTAGAACGGGAGCAGCCTACCACCGAGGCTGCCGCACAAGAGAACATTACTGCCGAGCAGCTGGTGAAAGACGACACCGCCGCGGATGCTACCATAGCAGATGTCTACCCACTGCCAGGCGGCGCACCGAGTAGTGTTCAGCCAGGAGCTGCACCGGGCGATGGATCTGCGGCGCCACCAACTGCGCAAGGCCCTACGCCACCAACTGCGCAAGGCCCTACACCACCAACTTCCTCCTCGTCGCCACAGAGCAAGGACACATCCAGCCCTCCTGGGCGAGTAACCAGGCAACAGGCCCTTGATGCTCTGAGGAACGAGGTTGTCAGAAGGGAATCCGAGAAGGAAGCTGCTGAGAAGGCCAAGGCCGAGGAGGAAGCCGCCGAGAAGGTCAAAGCTGAGAAAGAAGCTGCTGAGAGAGCCAAGGCCGAGCAGAAGAAAGCCAGGGCTGAGCAGAAGAAGGCCGAGAAGCAAGCTGCCGAGAAAGCAGTCGCCGAGAAGGCAAAGGCCAAGACTGACGGGAAGAAACCCGAGGATCTCGAGAAGCAGGGAATCGAGAAGGAGCAAACGAAGAAAAGGGCCAGAGACCAAGGCGCATCCGCAGGCGGGGCGCTCGTGATCCACGAGTCCGGCCCGATTCCTGCTGCGCTCTCGGCTGATGCTCGCGCTGCTGGTCAGCCCTGCTACCCGGAGTATATGATTGAGGTTAGCCAACAACACACCATCGGCTTCCCTCCCCAAGATAAAGCTTTAGCTATTCAGAAGGGAAGGAAAGTTGTAGCCAGGAATACTCCTCCCTTCGATCCAGCTCAAAACAAACCTGTCAATATTGCTTCTCGGGGAGCCCAAGACAAGCCAATAACCTCCAAGGGTCTTGAGCAGGTACTGGACACTGTTGGCCACATCAGCGCCAAGTGGGACAGCAGGGTTCTCGGAGAGGAGAAATGGCACGGCTTGACCCTTGGCTCCATCGACCACTACCGCGTGGAATGGAACAAGATTGATCTGGGACACCAGCCCATGTCCGTCTCCACTGATACCGCAACCCTCGCAGCCAAGATGTTCTTGCACCGCAAGAACGCCGAAGATATCGAACAGAGCTACGCAGTAAGTCTTTTTTGCCTTTTCCGAGTTGAATTTTCTTCTCTTCTACTCGCCTTTCTTCTTTCTTACCATCACCCCCAGTCCCCGAGATTTGGGTCGAGTAGATGGATACTTTCCGAGTAGCCTCCTACTCGGGCCGAATCTTCTCTGCTTTGCCTAACTCATTTTCTTCTCGGTTTTCAGGATAGCGTTCTTAAGCGGACCAACTTATATCGCATCCTTCTCTGGAATCACTCCATCGCCAGGAGGCGTATCGCCGTACTGGAGAAGGAGAAAGCCGTGGCTGAAGCCGCGAGCAAAGATGCCACCACCAGCACCCAACAGCTGGCTGAAGTGCAAGGTACGCCTTTAGCTACGCGGTTTCTGCGTTTTATGTTTACGCCCGCTTTTGCTTTCTTATGCGCTAACCCTTCCTTCTCTGCAGACAAACTGAAGGCCTTGGCCAGTGAGCATGAAAAATGCCGTAGCTTCGTGGAGAACGCCGAGGCCACCATAAAGAAACTTGAAGGTGAGTTTGCTGTTTACTCGGTGTGACCTTGAGTTTGGTTCTTCTCTGCCCATTTATTGACCTCATCTTATCTTTTCGCAGAAGATCATAAGTCCTTTGCTGAGGCGCACCAAGATTGCGTCAAGCCAGCGGAGGTGGAGAAACAGCTATCCGACCAGGCCATTACTCTGGTGAAGGATCACACCACTGAGATGGAGAAGCTGCAGGTCCAGCTTCAGAAAGCACTCCAAGATGCCGTTAAGATTGGCGCCGAGAGGGACAAGGCAATCGCCGAGAAGGCCAAGGCCGAGACCACTTTCAAGGCCAAGGAGAGGGCCCTCGAGGCTGAGTGCGAAACTTTGAAGAAAACCAACGCTGATCTCTTTGCTCAGATGGACAGCTTGCGCCTGATCCAATCCAGGCATATTGGCAACGAGGAGTCCTGGAAAACCAAGCTGCAGCAGCTGCGCCGCCAACTGATCGGCAAGTTTTCTCTTCATTGCATCTTTTCTTCTCGGTCTTGTTCCTTCTCTGCTTCTTCTTTCTTCTCGGTTTTTGATCTTGCTACTTGCTATTTCAGATATCTGGCCTCGTCTTGATTCTACCTCTGCGCCTACGGTAGCCAAGGCCCGAGCAGTTCGCCTTTCGCTGGGTGAGCCAATTGACACCAGGGCTGAAATCGAGGACAGCCTGCTGGTGCTTAAAGATTACTTCGAAATGCTGTCCGGCGTCGGAACTGATTTGATTCATGTGGGCTTTGAGCTCCACCGGCTGTTCTGGCCTCATGATCCCGAGCCAAGAAACATGCGGGAGCTCGCCCTCAAGCTGGAGAACGTGAAGGCCGAGTTGAAAAAGTGGCGAGCCTCTGGAGCCCGTGCTGGTGCGGACGTGATGCTTCTCTGCATAGCATCCTGGTATGAAAACCTGGATATGCAGCGCATCCGCGGGAAGCGCAATAATTCCAAGTGGGAGACAGATGCCGAGAGCGTGGCCTTGCGCAAGCAGATTGCGTATGAGGTCGCAGAGTGCGCCGAGACGGAGGTCTACATCGATGGCGTCCCCGAACCCGACACCGAGTACGAGGACGAAGAAGATGATGACGAAGAGGAAGAACTTGGTGACTTCTTCGAATCTCCCAAGGGCAAGGCCGGGAAGGGAAAATCTGCCGTTGTCGCGAGTAGCGATGAAGACGAAGGGGCGCACATCGACAGCGAGCCACTCGACTTCGGCACCTCCTCGAGTGCTGCTCTCGACGACACGGTGCCTCCTCCTGGCCATGCTTCAGGCTCCTCCTCGGCTCCAGGACCCGTCTCGGTGGCCACGGCCACTTCCGAGCAGGCGGCCACCCAGGAGGATGCCGAGATGGAGGAATCCGCCGCCGTGCAGACGGAGGCGGATGCCACCCACGCCAGCACCGAAGGAATAGCCGCCACGACTGCCACCGAAGAAGCTGCTGCCAAGACCACCGCCGAGGAAACAGCTGCCAAGACCAGCGCCGAGAACACTGCCTCCTCAACTTGAAGCAACCTGCACTCTTTTTTACTCGAAAACTTATCAGATCCCCGGGATGCCGGGAGCAGATGTAACAGACTATCTTTATCTTGCTTGCTACTCAGTTTTTAGGCCCACTCTGTTTATGTTGACATTAATCAATTTGAACGACACTGGCTTAATGCCGAGTTGTGTTTCCATGCGAGTCCCCGAGTAGCATTTCTTATTCACCCTGTCTTTTCATCTTTGCTCTACCTGCGACTTGTCGCTTGTTTGGTATTCGAGTCACAAGAATCAAGGAGCAAGGCTGCAAATACTTAGCCGCTAGAAACAATCATGATAACGCAGCCCACCACTTAGCCGAGAAGACGAAAACAGAGAACAAAAAGTAACCGACAATCTACTCGGTTCCTGCACTCTTTCTTCCTTAGTGATTTTCGTGTGCTCATTGACCTTTTGCTTGTTCTCTTGCTTGCCATGAAGCCGGGTTTCGGACAGCAGCAAAGTCGAAGAGTTGGCATATAGGTTTAAACACAGTACTCAATGCACTTTTGAGTTCTGAAGTGGAGCAACCGAATAGACAAAGGAACAAGCCAAGTAAGAAAAACACTTAGAGCAATTTTGGACGAGGGCAGTCCCCGAGAACAATTTCAGATTGCAGAGTAGAATTTCAACTCGGATAGGAGGGTACATACACATCTTTGCTTACGAATGAAAACGACGAAGTAGAGCTACATTCCAGGGACGCTTGGTTTCCTCTCCAGCTTTATCTGCCCTGTTCGCCTGCGATGGGCGCACATCTACAAGGTAGTACGCGTCATTGTGCAGCGCTTTGCTGACAATGAAAGGCCCTTCCCAAGGAGGAGACAACTTGTGCATCCCGGCTGTGCGCTGCACAAGCCTAAGGACCATGTCTCCTTCTCGGAAAACCCTTGGGTTCACCTTTCGGCTATGATAGCGCCGCAGGTTTTGCTGGTAGATAGCCGAACGTGACAGAGTCAGCTCTCTTGCTTCTTCAAGCAGGTCAACGTCGTCTTCTCGAGCTTCTCTCGCCTCCACCTCGGTGTAGAGGGCTACTCGGGGGGAGTCATGCTCTAAGTCTATTGGCAACACGGCCTCAGCCCCGTATACCAAGAAGAATGGCGTGTAGCCGGTTGACCGGTTAGGGGTAGTCCTTAGACTCCACAACACCGCTGGCAACTCTTCTAGCCAACACCCAGGTGTTTTCAGCAATGGCTCAATCAGCCTCGGCTTGATGCCTGCCAGTACCATCCCATTTGCTCTCTCAACTTGCCCATTGGAGGCAGGGTGCGCGACTGACGCAACGTCTAGTCGGATATGCTTATCTCTGCAGAATCGCACCATTGCCCCCTCTGCAAAGTTGGTGCCGTTGTCGGTGATGATACTGTGCGGGTAGCCATATCTCATGATCACATCCTTCACAAACTTCACAGCTGTGACTCCATCGCACTTCCGAATCGGCTTCACCTCGATCCACTTGGTGAACTTGTCCACCATGACCAAGATATGAGTCATGTTGCCTTTAGCCGGCTTGAAAGGACCAACCATATCCAAGCACCAGACAGCAAAGGGCCATGTGATAGGGATTGTTTTCAACTCGGAAGCTGGCATGTGAATCTTACTTGCGAACATCTGGCAGCCGGCGCACTTTCTTACGATATCTTCAGCTTGCTGCAGTGCAGTGAGCCAGTAGAAGCCATGCCGAAAAGCTTTCTTGACCAAAGCCCGAGAAGAGGCGTGATGCCCACATTCCCCTTGATGTATCTCCACCAGGATTTCTTCTCCTTCTTCTGGGCTCACACAGCGTTGCAGCACGCCGGTGGCACTTCTCTTGTGCAGCACATCTCGGACTATAGTGTAGCCCTTGGACCTTCTCTGAATCTGCCTCGCGGTCACCTCATCTTCAGGTAAAGTACCGTCCCTTAGAAAGGATAATATGGGCATTGCCCAACTCGGCGTCTCCCGCACGGGAAACACTGGTTCGTCCATTTCCATTGGGACAGGCTCTGTTGGTTGCACAGGAGGAGTAGGAGCGCTTCTCTGCAGCCCAGACCGATTGGCGAGAACTTCTTCAATGAATGCAACAGCTTCTGGGTTGAGGGCGGCAGTCCCCGAGTAAGGAGTGGCAGTCCCCGAGTAGGGAGTGGCAGTCCCCGAGTAGGGAGTGGCAGTCCCCGAGTAAGGAGTGGCAGTCCCCGAGTAGGGAACGGCAGTCCCCGAGTAGAGGACGGCAGTCCCCGGGTTCCCTGCAGCACTCTCCCAGTCAATCTCCATTGGGTCAGATTCCTCACTCGGCAGAGAAGGAACAAAGATGGATTCCGAGTTGGGGGAAGGCTTGATAGATGGCTTCCTCAAATGCTCCAAGGCAATCCCTGCCGGGATGGATTGCCGAGAAGATCCCAACTTGGATAGCTCGTCTGCGGCTTCGTTCTCTGCTCGGTGAATGTGCTGAAACTCACAGCCTTCGAAAAACCCAGTCATTGACTGCACCAGGAAGCGATACGATGCCATGTTGGCATCCAAAGCGTCCCAGGTACCTGAGACTTGCTGCACCACTAGATCTGAGTCGCCATAGCATATAATGCGCTGCACACCAACCTCCTTTGCTACTCGCAACCCATGCACCACTGCCTCGTACTCGGCTACATTGTTGGATGCCTTGAAATGGATCTGCAACACATACCTGAGCTGATCCCGCTTGGGTGATGTAAGCACCACGCCAGCACCAAGGCCTTCTTTCACCTTTGAGCCATCAAAGTGCATCTTCCAATAGTTGGAAACTGGAGCGGGAGGTTCATACTGCATCTCGGCCCAGTCCACAAGAAATTCCGCCAGTACCTGAGACTTGATTGCTTCTCTTCTCGTATACGCGGGAGCGTACGCGGCTAGCTCAATCGCCCACTTGGCTACTCTGCCACTCGCCTCCTTGTTACCCATGATGTCCGAGATGGGAGCTGAGCTCACAACAGTGATGGGATGCTCCTGGAAGTAATGTTTCAGCTTCCTGGCGCCCAGGTACACACCATATGTCATCTTCTGGTAATGTGGATAGTTTTGCTTGGAACTGGACAGCACTTCACTGAGATAATAGACTGGGCGCTGCACACTCTTGCCTTCTTCTTCTCGCTCCACCACTATCACCACGCTGACTACTCGGTTAGTCGCGGCAATGTATAGCAGCATAGGCTCCTTGGGTAGCGGACTAGCCAAGACAGGAGCGCTAGCCAACATTGCTTTTAGCTCATTGAATGCCACATCCGCCTGCGGAGTCCAGACAAACTTGTCGCTTTTCTTCATCAGCTGGTACAAAGGCAGAGCCTTCTCGCCCATCCGGCCCAGGAAACGGCTCAGAGACGCCAAACACCCCGTGAACTTCTGCACATCCTTCAATGATCTCGGCAAAGACATGCTTTCAATAGCTTTTATCTTAGACGGATTGGCTTCAATGCCCCGACTAGAAACCAGAAAACCGAGTAGCTTTCCAGCTGGTACACCAAAGGTGCACTTACTCGGATTCAGTTTCATTTTGTACCTGCGTAGGTTAGCAAAGGTTTCCTCCAGGTCGGCAAGCAGAGTATGTGTTTTATTCGTTTTGATGACAATGTCATCTACGTACACCTGCACATTCTTGCCGAGCTGGTCGTGCAAGCATTTCTGCATGCATCTCTGATAGGTTGCACCCGCATTCCTCAGGCCAAAACACATGACACGATAGCAATAAGCCCCGTACGGGGTAATGAAAGCAGTCTTTATTTGATCAGCAGGATTGAGTGCAATCTGGTGGAAACCAGAGTAGGCATCTATGAAAGACAACAGTTCACAGCCGGCAGTGGAATCGATCACCTGATCGATGCGAGGTAGCGGGAAGGGATCCTTGGGGCATGCCTTGTTCAAGTCGGTGTAGTCGACGCACATGCGCCATGCGGTGGCAGCCTTGGGATCTTCCTTTTTCTTCTCGACCATGACCGGGTTGGCTAACCAGTCCGGGTGCAGCACTTCCATGATGAAGTTACTGATCAGCAGCTTGGTGATTTGATCACCGATGGCCTTCCTTCTCTCATCCCCGAAGCGGCGTAAAGCCTGCTTCACGGGCTTGGCGTCAGGACGCACATGCAAAGAGTGCTCAACCAACTCCCTCGGGACTCCTGGTAGATCTTCATTAGTCCAGGCGAAAACATCCCGATTCTCACGGAGGAAGTGGATGAGCGCGCTTTCCTATTTCTCGGCCAACCCGGCACCAATGATAGCCACACGCTCCGGGAACTCGGGGTCAACCTGGACCGTCTTGGTCTCCTTGGCAGCTTGGAAAGCAGTACCATGCTGAGTACTCGGCACACCTTGTGCGCCAGCTTGTGCGGACTGAGCCATGGCCACCACCTCGTACATCTTCTTCTTCTCGGCAGCAATCACCATTGACTCCGCCAGCTGAGAGCTAGCAGAGGCACACTCCATGGACTTCTTGTAATCTCCCGAGATGGTGATAATGCCATTGGGCCCGGGGATCTTCATCTTCAGGTAAGCCACATGGGTAGAGGCCATGAACTTGCTCAGAGCAGGCCTGCCGAGTAGAGCATGATATGGGCTCTGATGATCCACCACCTCGAACTGCAGGCGCTCTGTGCGGCAGTTCTCCCGAGTACCGAATAGCACATCAATCCACACTCGGCCAATCGGATTGCACGAGATCCCAGGCACAATGCCATGGAAGGTGGTCTTGCTAGGCAGCATCATGTTCTCGGCCAGGCCAAGCTTCTCGAGTGTATCCTTGTACACAATGTTGATGCTGCTGCCGTTGTCGATCAGCACTTTGCTGAACCTCACATTCTTCTCGGGGCCCAGGAAGGTAGGATCCAGCACCAAGGCATAGGTACCCGGATTGGGCATCACCTTGGGGTGATCTGCCCGAGTCCACCTGATCTCCTGGTCGCACCAGTACATGTAGTGAGGGACAGCCGGAATCACTGCATTGACCTCCATGGCCCGCCTGTGCTGTGACTGCTTGTCGACTGCCTCAGAAGTGAAGATCATATAGCTCTCATGGTGCTCTTGGTACTGGTTGGAGCCATTGCCCCCATTGTTGCCATTGTTGCCATTGTTGTTGCCCTGATAGTTGTTGTTGCCTCTGTTGTTGTTGTTGCGGTTGTAGTTGTTGTTGTTCCGGTTGGCTCCTAAAGCCACCTGGTTGACATTCTCTCTTCTCGGGTACACTGGCGGCCGAGTTGCAGGAGCGCGAGTAGGCTGAACAGTGGCATTCGCGGCTGGCAGAGGAGGTGGAGGAGGCAAGCCATCACTCTTGATCACATCCCACCATTCGCATTGCCGAGTAGTGTGGTTGGCAGGCCTTGAGGGGTGGTGAGTGTGGAAGCTACACGGACCATCCTTCATGTCATCGAAGACAAACTTCTTTGGCTGCTCGGAGCTCTCGCTACCCGGCTGTGCAGTGCGGAACGGTTTCTTGTTGCCTTGGCCCTGGTTCTGGTTCTGCCCGTAGGCTCCAGCAGGTTTCTGCCTTTGGCCACCACCGCCTCCGACATTCACTGCATTCACCTCTTCGGGATCATACCGAGTATCTACTCGGCGCTTGTTGCGGAACTCGTTGCGCTTGCTGCTGTTGAAGCTTCTTCTCGGCTCAGAGGAATCCATCAGTGGCTGAGTAGGATCTCCGAGTGCGTACTGATCCGCAATCTTGATGGTCTCGGCCAGGGTATTCGGCATCTCCCTCTGCAATCTCTGCCAAAGCATGCTGCCATGTCGGCAACCCTGCGCAAACCAAGTGATGGCCTGCGCCTCATTCACACCCTCACAGGTGTTCCTCAAGGTGCTCCACCGAGTAAGGTACTCGCGGTCCGTCTCGTCTTCTCGCTGCCGGCAAGCCGACAACTGCTGTGGCCTATTCGGCCTCTTGTAGGTGCTGGTGAAGTTGCTGACGAATGCGTCCGAGAAGTCCAGCCAGCAGTTTATGCTGTGCTTGGGCAGGTTGTTGAGCCAAGTGCGAGCTGGACCCTCTAGCATCTGCGGCACGTAGCGCACCGCCCATCTCCTGTTGCCACCCGCAATATGGACTGCGGTGACGTAGTCGTTGAGCCAATCTTCAGGCTTGGTGCTACCATTGTAGCTCTTGGTGCCTCTTGCGAGCTGGAAGCCCTTCACGGATGGCTCGTTCATGATGCGCGGGCCAAAGCACTCGGGGCCAGGAGGACCCGTGCTCTCAAGCCGCGCCGACAAGCTGAGGCGGTCCAACTGGTGCCTTGCATCTCCAGGTGCCAACACACGCTCACCAACACGGTCATGGATGTCATAACCAGCCATCTCCATAGCCGAGTAGCCATCATCATACCTATCCACCTGCATAGCTGCGGGCTGCTCCACCGGGTTGGCGACTGGTGCCACTGGGCGCGGCTGCTGCCTCTGCCGAGTGGGCGGAGCTGCGGGTTGCCGAGAAGTACCCGGACGCGCGGCTTCTCGGACACGGCTTTGAGCTTGATGGGCTTGAGAGCCTGCTCTTGCAGCGTTGTGTTCCCGCCCGGGCTGCTGCGGCACAGCAGTCTGTTTCGCGGCAGCAGCCGGGTCATACACCTGCATTTGCCTGTCTCTACCCGAACGCCCGCTGCGGCTCTTCTCGCGACTAGGATGCGGAGATGAGGCTTGATCGTTAGATCTTGCCGCATGGGAGTGAACCACCTGCGAAGCTCCAGCTCCCGGGTTGGCCTTGCGGAACTCCTCGTTCTGCCTGGCAGCCTCCAGCACCAACTCATTGAGCCTCTCCTGCTGCCTGAGACGCGCCTCTCCATCTAGGCGCGGCAACTCGGCAGCCACAGCCTGCGCAGCTCGCAGCGTCTTAGCGGGCGTGCTGTACCTTGGCCTTGTGAAGGTGTTCGCGGTAGCGGACTGCGCGGGCTCCTCTGCAACTGTCGCCATCTCGGCACCCAGGTTGCGCCGCGTAGCACCCACTCTGCTGGGCCTCCTGGCGACTGGCGTGAAGCCGTGCGCCTTGTTGTACTCGAGCTGGTCCAGGCTCAGCTCCAACCTGATCTTCTCCAACTCCGCCTGCTCGGCGAGCAGCTCCTGGCGTTGCCGCTCGAGCTGCTCCCTTGCGGCTAGGAGCTCGACGTCGGTGGGCGTGGGCATGCCGGTTCGCGCAGCAGAGGCGGGGATGACCGTAGACGTGGAAGGCGGCAAGTTGCTCTCCTTCTCGTAGGGCCGGTGGTTCCTGCCTCCAGCAGGCGGGTCGTCGACCTCCTCGACGACGGCCGCAGCGCCCGTAGCAGCTGCGCCAGCGTTTGCCGCCAAGCCCGTCACCATCACCTCAGCGCAGCATGCGGAGCTGCATGCAGGCCTTCCGCGAGCAGCAACCACCGCGGGAGGATCCTCCGCGTCATGCACCAGCTCGGGGTAGGCGCTGTTGGCGACGGTGGCGACGTAGACGAGATGCGAGCCGAAGGAGATCACCGAGCCGCCCTCCGGCATGGCCATGCCGCCGAAACAGCCAGCGTTGTCGGTGACGAAGTCGAAGGAGCCGAATCTGTGGACAAGGCCACAAACTACGCGCTCCGCCGAAGAAGATCCCGTCCGAACAGAAACTCCAGCCAGCGCCGCTGGTTGCCCCACGGTGGGCGCCAACTGTCGTGGTGGTGTCACGGCAGATGCCATGGGATGGCTAAAGATGTGGGGACGATGGACGCTGGAGGTGTCCGGGGAGGGATCACGCGACGAGTAGCCGCGTGAGGTAAGATCCACACAACACAAACAACACGATATACCCAGGTTCAGGGCCCTCGTGAGGAGGTAAAACCCCTACTCCTGCCTTTCTCTATGTATTACGATGTCTCTCCGAGTAGCCACAGTACAAATGGTATCGCTACCGAGTAGCCTCTCTCTCCTCTCCGAGTAGAGCTAGGTTAAGAACTTAGGGTTTCTAGGGTTTCCGAATGAACCTCTGAGAGCATCTATGGGAGCATGCCTCGCGCAGGAGGCGGCGGGGCACCTTATATACGCGGTGCCCAGCCGGATACATCCAAATCTAGACAAGTGTCGACATAGTGTGCACACTGTCCTTTCTCCGAGTACCCGCTGACAGCTTTGGTCGTTGATCTTGGCTGCTTCCGTAAAGTCGTTGGGCAAAACTAGGGGACAGACTGGTATCACTGTACCTAGGCACAGAGTAGGCCCCCTTATCCTGCCACGGCCTGCTTCCATGCTGTCACTGTCAGGCAGGCCGTCCCCACGTGAACAGTAGTTCGAATGCTGCCAAGTACGGACCCAGGATACGCGGGATCCTGTGTCAGAACGGCTCCTTTGACTTCCTGCCCGAGTAGTTTCCCGCCAAAGGTTCCCGCCAATTGTACTCGGGCCAAACCTTCTACTCGTCAGGGCAGAACTTGATTGATATCTCCTTCTGGTCATCTTGAGGTGAGACCGAGTAGCAGTCGACTGGGTAGCGAGTACCCGGTAGTCGGCTACTCGACCAAACCTCTCTTCTGTAAGCGGCCTTTACCACCTGTCTTTACCCTACTCGGGGGTAACCCCCCGACACCATGGTTATAGAGGGTTAACCATGTAACGCAACGGAGAAAACTCACCGTTGGCGTTAAGATTTTACACCAACATCACCCGAACTAACCATTTTATCACAGAGCATGATCTTGTCTCGGTCATATTATCAAATTTCGCAATCACATAGTGAAATACTCTTGCAACCTCCACTCTAACATGTTGTATGTCCTAGCATGCCGCAATGGGTGTGTGCGGCTAAATTATTTAGTATTCAAAAAATATTAACCTGGTATAATTATTAACTACTCCCTCCGTTTCATAATATAAGATGTTTTAGGGGTTTTACATGTTGTCTAGATTCGGACTAAAATGAGTGAACATATACGTTAAAACATGTCTAGATACATGTGTATGTATGTGAATGTGAAAAAAAGTCTAAAACATCTTATATTGTCGAACGGAGAGAGTAATATTTAGATGGACATATGCCAAACCACAAATCTTGTGTGTGTGTGAGGGGATAGCAGAGGTATCACTATAGCAACATAATTATTTATTCGAGAAACTATGGTGGCTCATAAGTAGAAAAATAGGAAACCAGAGGACCTCCACTGCAATGATGGTAGACCTTGACTCTAAGCCAACATATTCTCATAGGAAATTTTGTATTGGGCAACAAAGTCCAAGTATATCATTTTCTCTTACCACATGACTAGAGCTTATAGAGACACAAGATATATTAAGGAACACGCTGGGCATCCCCCGGGGGTTCAAAACGCGCAAGCCTCCGGGTGGACAGCCGTCCGACTGCATCTGATAGTAGTCGTCAGATCGAACCCAGCGCAGCCCTTCCCCCGCTTTTGCTACAACGAGCAAAAAATGGTTCGATCGCAACAATAATGTTCGTCTCGAGAGAATAATATCTCAGACGAAATCCCGTGGATCGCGGAGAGGGTGAGGCGGCGACTGGCGATGCAGCGACGCGTCGGGGAGCAATTCACGGAGTAGCTCGGGTGTATCCATGGCGCATCTCCGAGATAACATCTTGCACCCTCCCTCTGGCTATCCTGCTCCCTCCCCTTGCATAGTAACAAGCTCGGGATCGAATCCATCAATGAGGCATAGGAACAACAGGAGACCAGCTCGGGGGGGGTTTGCTGCTTGGTTTGGAGCAGAGACGGCGCACAGGTACAACAATCTTGAAGTTTTTTCGATGAAGATCCGGAGGAAGATGAACCTGCATATTCGGTTAGTTCAAAATCTTCCAAGAGCAAGTAAAAGTTAATGTACCAAATGATGCAGAGCAAAATTGATTTCATATGCAAGCAAATTCTCTCATGAATGTTATTTGGAGTTTACGTTCTTGTAGCAATTTAGTTCGGAAACAATATTTTCTATAAAATTGGTATTGTTGTGCCTGTTTTTTGTTTAGCAGATTGGAATCAGATTGTTGCCATAAAAATAGGTGGCAAATTTGGTCTTAATGCAATGAGTTGGTACTATAGCAAATGATTCTTTTACCAATTGGGTATTGATGAACTGACTTCTGTATGAATTTATTCCAGTTTAGCTGATTTTAAAAACTTGATTGTTCAGAGACAGGAAATTCTACATGAAAAAGTTTTGAACAAGCAAAAGTTGAGGACAATGTTCAGGGTGTTTAATTGCTACATGGTAAATTGTGTGAAAGGTTTTGTAAACAAATTTTAGCAGTTTTATCACATGATGCAGTTTAGCAAAAATGAAAAACATGGTTTGTGATAGTTGCTACATGTGTGGAAATAAAATAGTTTGCCTAACAATTTGCTTCACTACATTAAAGTTTTTGCTGCTCTGTAGTACTTATTGCTCTATGTACATGAGTGTAGCAGATAAAAATGTAATGTTGTCTATTGGCAAAATGCTAGAAAACTATTGTAGCAAGAGAAAAATTATAAGTTTCTTAAAAAATTAATGTAGCAATAGGAAAATTACTTTCGTGGTTGTTTCTGCTGAATAATACTTGAACAAGTAGTTCACGATAGTTTAACAACACTTGCATGATAACCTACAAGATTTAAGACCACTTGTATGATAACTACGAAATATCTTGTTTGTGTAAGTTTGCTTCATCAATTTTTTCAGGACAGTTTGCTTACAAAAATGTTTTGTAGGGATTTGTTGGTGATAGTATACTTGAAGGCTTCAACCTGAATGAGATGCCTAGAGATGAGATTAATGCTACATTTGTGCCTCGAGACAATACTCCAAACAATTTGGCTGATGGACCACGCAACCCAACAATCGGAAATGATTCTAATGTTGCTGAAGAGGCTAGGGAAGAAATAATATCACAACTGGTCGTTCCGTTTGTTGGTATGGTTTTTGACAACATTGAAGAAGCTCAACAAACGTACAACAAATATGCTTGGAAAATGGGGTTTCACACTCGAACACAAAATACAGCCAGACAAGGAATGCGCCCCCGGAGACCATCATGAGCAGAGTGTTTGAGTGTGTGCACACCGGGAAACCTGCTGCTGCGAAACTAGTTGCTGGTAGCAAATCTGCTGTTGCTCCAACTTCCCAAGACTTTGAAATTGATATGAGCATTCACAGTGCCCGAAATCCACGTAGCAAGCAAGACGTTGTGGAGATGGATGTTTCAGACTCAAGGCAACGTGTGAAGTTGATACGCCATGATTGCAAGGCTCATATGTTAGTTGGTATGAGGAAAGGAGCTTGGACAGTGACTGTTTTTTGATGAAAAGCATACTCATTCGATGGTTAAGAAAGTTGGTATGCGCAGATTCTAGCGCTCACATAGGAAAGTTCCCGAAGAAGACTGTCAGTTTTTGAAAACATTGCACAATCAAAACCTTACCACTGCGCAAATAATAGGTTGTCTAATGAGCGTGCACGATGGTGACCCGAGGTGCCTTAGCTATGTGAAGCGAGATGTTTCAAACATTCGCACAATGCTGCGCCAAGAAGTGACTCTAAGAGACATGGAAATGACAGTGGAGTGTTTTAAAAAGAGAGAAAAAGAAAACCCGAGCTTCTTTTTTGCTACACAAGTGGACACAGAGAATGCTGCTAGGGCATTATTTTGTGTTGATGGAAGAACACGTGCGTTGTACAAAAAGTACAAGAACTGTATGTTCTTAAACACAACTTTCTGCAGAACCAGGTACAATATGCCTTTTGCTCCAATAGTGGGCATCAATAACCACACGCACACAATTGTGCTTGGTTGTTCTTTGCTACCAGAACGAGAAGATACAAACATTTAAGTGGGTCTTTGAGCAGTGGATGCTTGCAATGGAAGGGGAACACCCTGAACACATCATGACCAACCAGGATCAGGCTATGGCTACAGCAATGTCACAAGTTTCCCAAATTCAATTCACTGATGCTTCTTGTATCACGTTCTGCACCTTGCTAGAAAAAAACTTGGCCCTAATTTGGCAGAAGGAAAGCCTTTTGCTGATGCATTCTATGGATGCATATATGGCACGGACACACCGAAGCAATTTGGGGACTGTTGGAAGCACATGGTTGAAACCTACGCAATGCCAAAAAACACACATCTGGAAAACATGTGGAACTCGAGGACAACATGGGCATCGGTGTACTTTAGGCACAGGTTCTTCCCGTTTACGAGCACCACTAGCAGGTCTAAAGGGTTTAACTCTTATTTTAAGACTTTGATCAGGCCAAGTGATTTAGTTTGGAATTTTGTTCAACAGTATGAGCTATGTGAAGGGAATATGACCGAGAGGCAATAATAAAGTGGTTATTATCTTATTCCTTGTTTATGATAAATTTTTATTTCTCATGTTAGAATTGTATTACCAGGAAACATTGATACATGTGTGTTTAATAAAAAAAATGGTTCCTAGTAAAACCTCTCTTTGAAGTAGCTCGTTGATTAATAGATGATCAAGGTTTCCTGATCATGAACATTGGATGTTGTTAATAATGGGGTCATGTCATTAGAAAAATGATGTGATGAACATAGACCCAAGTGAATATAGCAATGCGATCAAGTCATTAATTTACATTGTTATATCACACATACGAAGTAACTCTAATCCTTAGACCATGAGATCATGCCAATCACTAACACCGAAAGAGTGCTTTGACGTCATCAAACGTCACACCGTAACAGGGTGACTATAAAGGGTCCGTTGGGTATTAGGAAAGTATCAGTTGAGGCTCATGGATCAAGAGTGGGATTTGTCCATCCAAATGACGGAGAGATATACTCTGGGCCCTCTCGGTGATATCACATCGACACCCCTTGCAAGCACGTGACTAGTTCACAAGGATGTCATATCACAGAACGAGTAAAAGAGTACTCGTCAGTAACAAGATTGAACTAGGTATGGTTGATACCAATGATCGGATCTTGGACAAGTAAAATATCGCGAGACAAAGGGAATTGGTTACGGCGTTTATGGTTCACACGATCACTAGATTCATCGTTGAATGTGTAGGATTCATTACAGATCTCCAGGTCCCGCTGTTGACTATTGATCAGAGAGGTGTCTCAATCATGTCTACGTTATTCACGAACCATAGGGTGACACACTTAAGGTTCGATGACGCGATTGAGTGGATACGGAATATCGGAGAAAAGTTTGGACAACACCGAAATTGTTTTGGGGAATATTGAAATAGTCACTGGAATAGTTTCGGGAAATATTGAAATAGTTCAAGGTGGTATATGTTAATGCTTGATTAACAAATAGTTCAAGGGGGTAAGTGTTAATGTTTGTTAATAGGATTAAAAAATATTAAAATAAATAAATAAAATTGTTTTATTTATTTATTAAAGAAAACCCTTGGGATTTTGAGTGGGAATTGATGAGAGAATGAGTGGGTTGAGTGGAGACTCCACACACATGATGAGGCGAGAGGTTGAGGCACCAAAATTTCGTGGCTGCCTCCCCCTCCTATATAAAGAGGTATTGGACCTCTCTCTCCATACACAACTTGGTGTCATCTCCATCTCCATTCTCCCGCTGATCCACCTCATGTTCTTGCGCTTGGCAAAGCCCTGAACGAAGTTTTCTCCACCACACCACGCTGTCGTGCTGCTGGTTTCCGAGGGATCCTCTACTTCCGCTTCCCCACTGAATCGAGGGAACGAAGGTCGTCATCGAGCTGTAGGTGTGACCGAGTGCGGAAGCGCTGCCGGATTGCAGCGCTCATCTTCGCGATCTTGAGATTGATATGAGTACGACTACGCCAACAACGAGATTAAATCTTGTACCACTTAGATTCTTCGAGGGTATGTTTTCCTAAGACTCTTTATCCCCGTTACCTTTCATCTCCTAGATTAGATCTTGGCTTTTCGGGTGTCTCTCGCGTAGGATTTTTTTTTCAATGCAACGAACCCTTCAGTGGTATCAGAGCCGGATCTATGCGTAGATGATTTATACGGGTAGAAGACATAGGTGTATGTGGGCGTTGATGATCAAGTTATTGCCTCCTTGAGTATTTTATGATATTAGTGGCATAGTAGGATGAAGTTGCCTTAGATAAACTTTACGTGTACTTTGTACGCGATACCTTTCTCACTTGTGGCCGAGGGGGTGTCCGTTTCTCCTACTATAGTTAAGATCTAATCTATGAGGGGTTGTTAAAAATATGTTTATCAACGTTGTGGTTGATGTTCGTAGGTATGAACGGTTCTATCCTCGAAATCCCTAAGCCACGTAAAATATGCAAAAATAAATTTGATACATCTAACTAGTTTTTGCAGGGCATGTGATATGATATGGTCAATGTTACAAATTTGATTATGAGATGATCTCTTTTGTAAATTAATTGATATACCGGAAGGGATCCATATGGTTTTCTTATTATTGATGGACAATCAAGATGGAGATGCCATGGACCTTGGTGCCACGCCGATGGAATGATGGAGATCATACCATGATGCACAAGATGGAGATCAAGTGCAAGAAGGACCATATCATATCACATTATCCATACATGTGATGTTAGTCCTTTTATGCATCTTATTTTGCTTAGATCGCAACGGTAGCATTATAAAATGATCCCTCTCACTTAATGTCGAGATAATAATATGTTCTTTCTTAGTATGCATTGTTAAGAAAGTTCGTCATTTCGAGACACCACATGATGATCGGGTGTGATAGACTTAAAGTTCGCATACAACGGGTCTGACGAGCCTAGAATGTACAGACATGGCCTCGGAACACACGCAATACTACGGTTCTACTTTGCGAGTCTAGCATGTACAAACATGGCCTCGGAGCACGGAACCGAAAGGTAAAGCATGAGTCATATGGATGATATGATGAACATGTCGATGTTCGCCTTTGCAGCTACATCATCTCACGTGATGATCGGTTTTGTTGTAGTGAATTTGGTTTGTGTAATCACTAAAACGACTAGAGGGATGTTGTTTTTGAGTGAGAGTTCACGTAGTAATTTTGAATTAACTTGAACTTATTTTATCATGAACAACCAATCAAAATGAATTTGCACAAATTGTAGTATTCATTGGAATCCACAAACTAACTTACACTTAGATTGTTAATTGAGATATAACTATTATGATCTGGTAAAACTATGTAAGATTGGTACCGTATTAGCGAAATTCAAAATTGAGTCATATTGTAGATTTTCGGTATTACCTACCTAGCTCCATATGATTAATGATTGATTGATCTAGAGAGCAAATAATTCCTACTTAGAATCCAGAGTCATGGTTGCTTCCATATTACTTTATCTTCAAAAGAATGTTTTGTCGATCAAGGTGATTTAGGAACTGAAAATAATTGTTTTAAGAAACAATCAAGTGAAAGATATATTGATATCAAGAAACTTATGTGTGGCAACATGACTGAGTATAATTTAGCGTGACAATGTATGCTTATATTATTTGAATATATGCAATGATTGAAGATGCTAGGCATTTAAATATTCCAAGAAGTTGGACGCTAAAAATTATCCTCTAAATTCCTCCCTTTGATCTATAGTAGCTTAATCATAAAATTGTTGTGATGGGATGTATTAAAAGTATGGGTAAAAATCGTTAACTTACTTGGAGATTGCTAAGAGTGGAATCTGGAAGAATGCTATTAATATGGTGATATTAGTAGAACAATCAAACTCAAATTATGACTCAATGGGTGATAGTATAAGACTAACACGCCAAAGAAAATGAGCTAGTACGACTAGCGTTGTTTGATGTTGAATGATTCTTCTTGTAAAGAAAAGAGAATATTGAAAATAGAATTACAAAAAGGTATATGGCAGAAAAAGATAACTGGAAAAGTCCAGCTCAGGAGTATATGCTTGATATACAAGTTATAGATGTATTACTAGCTAACAAATCTTTTTTGGGTATTTTCATACCAGATTGTTTGGTATGAGTTGTCATACAAAGCAACACAATACAAGAAATACAAGGTCCTAAAAGAAACTAGTAGTAGATGTGGAATCGATTATGACAAGAACAGAAATAAAGTGTTATTGTGTTCATTGTCGTATCGAACCAAACATTCAAGATTTATTTTAAGAACTTAATAATTTGTTATTTTTTCTCGTCTTTTGTGAGAACAAATGAAATTGTTCAAACTATGACCATATACCATAACTGTTGGATGAGTTAATATAAATCATGTTGATAAAGTAAACATCTAAAAAATAAATGCTAAACGTTACAAGACATAAAAGAATTTCACTTAAATTGTGACACCACATTTTTAGTTCATATCGGAAAGGAAAACATGAAAGTAACTCCATGTTAATGGACTTCCAAAGTCATTTTATTTTTGAATAAATTGACGCTTGTGAGACCTCTTCCAAAAGATGACTAGAATTCCGTTCATGGGCCAAAGTAGAATGGACGACTAATTTAATGGAGATTGTACATATTGATTTATATAGTATATTATGTATAGTCATGTGTGGTTGATTAAGTTTTCCTTCATAAAATTGTGTCGATGATTTGAGTAGATATACGAGTATATCTATGTAAAGAGAACAGAGTTTGAAATTTTTGAATTGGTTCAAATTATTGTTAGTATGAAGTAAAAATCATTGTAACAAGATAATAAAGTATTTATGATTGGATCATAAAGGATAAATTTTGAGTTACAAGTTTAGCAAAACATATAAGGAGTTGCAGAATTGTTCTACAACTTAAACTACTCGAATAACCCCACATTAGTTTGGAGTGTTCGAGAGACAAAATCAAACCTTGTTTGACATGGTAAGATAAGTAAAATGCCATTGTAGTTTTGTAGTTTATACGTTAGAGACAACCGCTTTTACACTGAAAAGAGCGCCATCATGATCCGTTGAAATTGACACCATATAAATTATGGTTTGGATAGTGACCCGAGTTGCCTTTTTCTTAAGTTTTGGTATGAATAGCATGTGTAAAATGTTTACAACTAAAATAGGATACATATATGTTCATAAGGTTATCTCAACGAATCTATTAGGTATTTCCCCTATCACCGAACCAAAGACAAATGTTGTTTGTCAGGAAGGGTTGATTTCTCGAGAAAGTAATTCTTGCGAAACAAGTGAGTGGGAGGACAGTACAAACTCGACGAGATTAGAGAATCTTCGTTACCATGTCAAGAGTGGCGCAGCACTGGAAGTTGTTCCAAGGTTTCCTATTTTGACATAGTAGAAGACACTACATGTGTTGTAGATACTTCGAATGAGTTTGCGAACTGAACCACAAAAGTCCTAAAACTTTGTACTTAGAGCAACTTGTGGTTTGAGAGTGAAGTGTTGTTTTGACAACAAAGGACCTGGACCTTATAAAGGAAGCAAATAATGGGCCCTGACTTCGTAAAATTGGCTATGAGTCATTATATCCTCGATAGTATCCCTGTATGAATATCAAGTATGTGACTTGCTAGTCTTTTCGATAGGCATGATGCCTAACGATAGAAAACGGGTCTATATAGGAACAAAGACATGGATTTTTACATCCTTTGGAAGTTGTGCTTGTCGAAAAGATGTTTTCGACGAAGTTCAAAGAGTCGACTACTTCAAGATTTTGATCTTGTGTAGTGATGCTTTAGTCTTTGCGGATAGTTCTAGCAAAAGTTGTATATTGTGATATGGCAGTTGAATAACAAAAACCAACTTTCCTCTCAAGGAAGTTTGATCGAGGATGTGTACTTGATATAGTCTGAGAGTTTTGTAAAATTCAAAAGTTTGCTGGAAAGGTATGCACACTTCAATGGTTGAAGTGAGCATAATGAAGTTGGAACTTTACCTTAATGCAATTATCAAAAGAGTTTGATTCCATCATGAACGATAAAGATGCTTGTAGAGTTACAAGAAATTAAGTGGGAGCGCTATGACATATTTCTAATGCTTTATGTAGATGACATATGGTTGATTAGAAAATATGTATTTTAAATTAACACGGTTAAGATTTCATATTGATGAAAGGCTTAGGAGATATTGGGCATCGATATCTATAAGAGATGGATTGAAGCGTCTGATATGGTTGAGCCAAATTACATAGATGAAATATTGATGTAAGTTAATATCGAAATGACAAGTAGGAGTTCTTGCCACATGGAAAAGAATTGAGAAATATTCAAGTGTTTTGACACATGATGAGCATCATTGAAATTATGATTTCTAAGTCACCTGTTCCATGATATGTACACAACCAGATGAGTCCTATGATATAAAATGTTATAGAAGGATAATTCATATGATGATTAGACAACAATGGGAGAGATCCTTATGCCATTTCAGAAATGCTAATGATATGTTTTCCTGTATAGTAATGACAAACTATTTGTTGTAATATGTTACACTAATAGTATTGTCATCTATTCAAATAATTTTATCTCAATTAAAAATATGTGATGAAGGGTAGCACAATAGGCCGAAAGAAAGATCCATGCTGGATTTGAATGAGTTTCAAAATTAAAGTATTGTGACGGATACTACAACAAAGGCTAAGTATATTGTTGTGTTGACAACAAATAATATTAGTAGTTTGTGTCAAGGAGTTCTTTATTTAACTTGGTGATTTCCAAGAACGCTAACACTATGAAGCTACATTTTCACAATGTTAGTAACATTAGTTTAAGTTGAGGAATTAAGGTCTCACCGGTTGACCAAATATATACAAAGCCATCTCATTAGAGAATGAGTGATGCGTGTAGACGCAAAACATGCAAATACAATAGGACCTGAACATGTCAGATCTTTTGATGATTTTTACCACATGTGAAGCATGGTAATAACACTGAAACGCCATATGTGTTAAGTGCTTAAAGACTACATTATTGACTCTAGTGCAAGTGGGAGACTGAAGGGAATATGCCCGAGAGGCAATAATAAAGTGGTTATTATCTTATTCCTTGTTTATGATAAATATTTATTTCTCATGCTAGAATTGTATTAACCGGAAAATTTGATACATGTGTGTTTAATAAACAAACAATGGTTCCTAGTAAAGCTTCCCTTTTAACTAGCTCGTTGATTAATAGATGATCAAGGTTTCCTGATCATGAACATTAGATGTTGTTAATAATGGGGTCATGTCATTAGAAGAATGATGTGATGAACATAGACCCAAAGTGAATATAGCAATGCGATCAAGTCATTAAGTTACATTGTTATATCACACATACAAAGTAAGTCTAATCCTTAGACCATGAGATCATGTCAATCACTAACACCGAAAGAGTGCTTTGATGTCATCAAACGTCACACTGTAACAGGGTGACTATAAAGGTGCCGTTGGGTATTCGAAAAGTATTAGTTGAGGCTCATGGATCAAGAGTGGGATTTATCCATCCAAATGACGGAGAGATATACTCTGGGCCATCTCGGTGATATCACATCGACACAGATTGCAAGCAAGTGACTAGGTCACAAGGATGTCATATCACGGAACGAGTAAAAGAGTACTTATCAGTAACGAGATTGAACTAGGTATGGTTGATACCAATAGTCGGATCTCGTACAAGTAAAATATCACGAGACAAAGGAAGTTGGTTACAACGTTTATGGTTCACACGATCACTAGATTCATCGTTGAATGTGTAGGAGTCATTACGGATCTCTAGGTCCCGCTGTTGACTATTGATCGGAGAGGTGTCTCGATCATGTCTACATTATTCACGAACCATAGGGTGACACACTTAAGGTTCGATGACGCGATTGAGTGGATACGGAATATCGGAGAAAAGTTTGGACAACACTGAAATTGTTTCGGGTTATATTGAAATATTCACTGGAATAATTTCGGGGAATATTGAAATATTTCAAGGTGGTATATGTTAATGTTTGATTAACAAATAGTTCAAGGGAGTGTTAATGTTTGTTAATAGGATTAACAAATATTAAAATAAAGAAATAAAATTGTTTTATTTATTTATTAAAGAAAACCCTTGGAATTTTGAGTGGGAATTGATGAGAGAATGAGTGGGTTGAGTGAAGACTCCACCCACATGATGAGGGGAGAGGTGGAGGCACCAAAATTTTGTGGCTGCCTCCCCTCCTATATAAAGAGGGGTTGGACCTCTCTCTCCACACACAACTTGGTGTCATCTCCATCTCCATCCTCCCGCCGATCCACTTCATGTTCATGCGCTTGGCGAAGCCATGAACAAAGTTTTCTCCACCCCACCACACCGTCGTGCTGCTGTTTCTGAGGGATCCTCTACTTCCGCTGCCCCGCTGGATCGAGGGAACGGAGGTCGTCATCGAGTTGTATGTGTGACCGAGTGCGGAAGCGCTGCCGGATTGCAGCGCTCATCTTCGCGATCTTGAGATGGATTTGAGTACGAATACATCACCAACGAGATTTAATCTCGTACCGCTTAGAGTATTCGAGGGTATGTTTCCCTAAGACTATTTCTCCCCGTTACCTTTCATCTCCTAGATTAGATCTTGGACTTTTGGGTGTCTCTTGCGTAGGATTTTTTTGTTTTCTATGCGACGAACCCTTCATTATGCCAGACGCTGATTCTAGACCGCAAGGACAACGCATGATTAAAAATGGAGACGAAAAATGCAGCGCTTTGGGTCAGGCGAGCATTTTGGTGCATGTAGCATTGTTTTTGAATCTGGATCATCTTTTTGTCTTCTACAAAAAAGATGAAAAAAGCATCTTGTTCCATGTGATGTAGCAACTTGTTATTTGTATTGTAGCACACAATTAACTAAATAAAAGTCCAAAAACAGATAAAAATAGTTGTAAGTATAACAATATGCTATTGTTGTCTATTGGAGCATACTAGTTTAGTTTAACAAAACTTTACATACAAAAATAATAATAAACAAAAAACTGTGTTCAAAAGGAAAATTATATCAAATGGTTGTATCTGTTGAAGCATCATTTCTATTTTATTGAAGCAATTGAAAATAGGAAATGTAGCATTCAATTTATTGTATTATAGCATAATATATTTCTAATGATGCAAAATATAAATATTTCAGATATGCAATCGAGAAACAAGGTTGGGCACCAAAATTTTGTGGCTGCCTCCCCCTCCTATATAAAGAGGGGTTGGACCTCTCTCTCCACACACAACTTGGTGTCATCTCCATCTCCATCCTCCCGCCGATCCACTTCATGTTCATGCGCTTGGCGAAGCCATGAACAAAGTTTTCTCCACCCCACCACACCGTTGTGCTGCTGTTTCTGAGGGATCCTCTACTTCCGCTGCCCCGCTGGATCGAGGGAACGGATGTCGTCATCGAGTTGTATGTGTGACCGAGTGCGGAAGCGCTGCCGGATTGCAGCGCTCATCTTCGCGATCTTGAGATGGATTTGAGTATGAATACATCACCAACGAGATTTAATCTCGTACCGCTTAGAGTATTCGAGGGTATGTTTCCCTAAGACTATTTCTCCCCGTTACCTTTCATCTCCTAGATTAGATCTTGGCCTTTTGGGTGTCTCTTGCGTAGGATTTTTTTGTTTTCTATGCGACGAACCCTTCATTATGCCAGACGCTGATTCTAGACCGCAAGGACAACGCATGATTAAAAATGGAGACGAAAAATGCAGGGCTTTGGGTCAGGCGAGCATTTTGGTGCATGTAGCATTGTTTTTGAATCTGGATCATCTTTTTGTCTTCTACAAAAAAGATGAAAAAAGCATCTTGTTCCATGTGATGTAGCAACTTGCTATTTGTATTGTAGCACACAATTAACTAAATAAAAGTCCAAAAACAGATAAAAATAGTTGTAAGTATAACAATATGCTATTGTTGTCTATTGGAGCATACTAGTTTAGTTTAACAAAACTTTACATACAAAAATAATAATAAACAAAAAACTGTGTTCAAAAGGAAAATTATATCAAATGGTTGTATCTGTTGAAGCATCATTTCTATTTTATTGAAGCAATTGAAAATAGGAAATGTAGCATTCAATTTATTGTATTATAGCATAATATATTTCTAATGGTGCAAAATATAAATATTTCAGATATGCAATCGAGAAACAAGGTCAAGATTTCTTCACCTCGAAGATATTTAAACGCTACCAGAAACTTGTTGCTGCATCTACACAGTTTTACCCACTCAGAGCAGAAAAAGTGGGACTCTGTTTTGATCTTGTTCCAAACCTAGGATATGAGGTGAAAACATACCAAGTTCAAGTTGGGTATGATGAAGGTTTGTACTCATGCAGCTGCAATGGATTTGAGATGTGCCGTCTGGTGTGCCCACGTATCATAAGGGTAATGGTGCACCTCAACATGCAGCAAATCCTTGACAGATACATGCTCCGACGATGGTCTGCTGCAGCGACAACACCTGCCCCTGATCCTAGAACAGATGACATCAGATTTGCCATCCCACCAACAAACAGCTTGAAGTACAATGCTCTGTGGAGGAAGATGAATGTTCTTGCATCTTATGCATTCTACGCAGATGATACCTATGACGTAGTATCAAGAATGGTCGATGAAGTAAGCAAAAGAGTTGTTGCGATGAGACATGCTAGATATTATGTGCAACAATATGAGGGGGAAGGGAGTCAAGCAAATGTTGAAGAGTCGAACCAACCTGAAAAAGAACAACATGACACGCTACATGGAGATCAACTAAATAGTGCTGGTGTGGGTGTGAGGACAGTGAAAAAACCTGCAAGGGTATAACCTAAAGGGCGACCAAGCAATAAGGAGAAAATGCATAAAACATTGGTTGAGCTGCGCGATGATGAAAGGAAGAAGAGACAGAAGAAAGATAAAGGGTCTGCAACAGAGAAGAAGAAAGTTGAGAAGAAACCAAGAAATAAAAGGGCCAAGAATTGTGTGTGGTGTCAATCAGAGGAGCACACGGTGGGACAATGCAAAGCTAAAAAGGTGAGACAAGATGAACTGACTGCTGGAGCTGAATTGAGGCTGTAGCTACAAAAAAAATTATTCTCATAAAACATACTTTGCTTTGAATGGAGCAGATTTTCTACAGCCAAAAACAGGATCATTTTTTGTATAAAAATGATTTGGTCACGACAAAAAACTCAATTGCAAAAAATTTCTACTTATACGTATGTTTGAACTATTGTTCTACAGTGCAATACATCAAGTAACAAAAGAGAAATCATTTTTTTGATATGTTTCTGGGTTAAAATTGATTTGATATATATGTTACTTAACTGTGATGTTTTTGTTGCTATGATAATCTGTTGGTAGCAGGAAAGTACAACTGTGAATTATCAGGTAGTTTGACTAGTAGCACCGCTTAAGACATGGAAGAAATTAGAAATTGTGTAGCAATTTTAATTCATAATTGTAGCAAAAGTACAATTTTATGGAATCATTTTATACGAACTGTTGGAGCAAAAACAAAAATTAGTGTATCAGGAAAGAATCAATATGTAAATTGAATAGTTTGGAGCAGCCACAACATTGTAGCGAAAAATAAAAAATATATATAGCAGTATAAACAAGCATGCTGAGCAAAACGAGAAACAATATGGAGCAAACTACACTAGGCACTTTAGTTAATAACTATGAGTTGGAATGTTGTGTAGCAAAATTATATAACCTATGAAGCAAGAAAAAATACTCAACATGAGCAATCAAAATTGAAAATATGCAGCAAAATCACTTTCATACGTAGTAGAAGAACAACATATAACATACAATAGATTCCATAATAGAGGATCCACTAGAAAACTTCACAAAACAGAAAACGAGTTTGCGTCACGGTTTACGCACACTTCATATTACATTGGTCTGGTCAAACAAGATAAAGACGGAAGAAAATCTATATCTAAACTTCCAAGTCAGCTTCCATTATGTCCATGATGTTTCCTTCGTTCTCCCTGCTGTCGATGAGACTTGCTGTGACACACATGCGGAGAGCTGGGATGTTGTCCTTGTCAAAAGGATGCATGACCTTCGTGTTAAAATGCTTCATGAACATCATTGAGAACATCGCGCAATCATAGCTGAAGCAAAATAAATTGATGTTGAGTTCAATAGTAGCAAATAAAAAGAAAAACTGGTATGAACAATAAATAAAACAATTGCAGAAAACATGGGAAAAATAGTTCGAATAGAATTATAGTGTCTTCTGCTGGGGATGATCGGGTGTTTTCAGCAAGTAGCGATCCCAATCAATTTTGCATATTCCAGAAGCTTGTGTCAATGTCTTGAAGTTCACAAACTACAAAAAAAAATCACCAAAAACTTGTTTAGCAAAAAACAGAAAAGATACAAGTAAGTAAAAAAGAAACGACCCAATTTGGGAGAGAAGTGTAGCAAATTACTAGGTTCCTCGCAGATTTCTCAATAGAGCTCTTTTTCTTGGAGGACACCATAGAATCAAAAATGTGGAACGGTGGTGTGGAGCAAGTTCGCAGTGCACAACAAGGAAATGGAACTACGTTTGCAGCAACAAAATAGCTATTCAGTAATGACAGTAAAAAATTCTACAAAATTGAAGATAGTGTATTCACAAGTTCTTTCTTCATAAGGTCATACTCAACATGTTTACTCTTGAACTCCCCCATGATAGAATCTGGATCAAACTCTTCTGGGTCCACAATGAGCTTCCCCTATTAGTTGAGAAGATAAAAACATGGGTTAGAAATGAAAGTGGAACCAAGGTATACACATACAGAAGAAGAAATGCCGCAAACTCACAGTGAAGTAACAGGAAAAGGCATACTTCTTTCAAGCTCCTTTGTTTTTTCAGATGCTTTCTTTGAGGTCTTGTTGAAATCCTCGGTCCACACACGCATAACCTGAGTGAGAACATTACCCCGGACGCTGAAGGATGTATAGAAAGACTTGTACTCACAATGGATACGTCCTATTAGGATGAAACGGCTGCATTGAACAAAAAAATACAGTACAAGTTAGTGTGAAGCAAAAATTTGACATATCATAGCAATTGTGTAAACCTATTGTAGCTTCAGAGATAGCTAATGCAACTAAAACTAACTAAGCAAGAAAATACAGAAACAATTGAGCAGTAAAACAAAAATAACATCAATAAGGATCTTGGGGACAAAATGCTCATAGGCTATCTTGCTTCATCTTTGCGTCATCGTTCTTGTGCCTCCGACGTTGAGCAATAAAATTTCCGTACATGCACGTCACAACTTCAGAGACCTTTATCCGTTTCATAGGTGCAAGTTCCGAGTCTTCATTTCTAGCCCTCTTGTCCCTAGTCCTCCTTTCAAATGTGTTTACACCAGTCATAGCCTTCTCATAAATAACAACAACAACAACAACAACAACATTGTCTATAAAAAGTAAAGAATAAGGATGAGAAGCAAAAAACAGAAAATAATTGTAGCTGCATCTATAAGGCAAACTTAATGAGAAAAAATCTTCAAGAACATGGATGAAGCCTCATTAGGGGAGGTGTCGACATAGTAGCACACTCATAGAAAAAGATTGTTAGGGTTTTAGCACACCTATGGTGTTATTCGGTGTTGCTGCATCAGGTATGTTGTCAGATTCTTCACCGGACAAACCTTTTGATCGTGACAAGATGTATAGAACATTAATGAGCACATAAAAAAAAGATAAAAAAAGTAACATGAACTAAAAGCTGTAGAAGGACAAGGTTTAAGGATAAATAGGAGCATACATTCAGATGCCTGTAACTCTGCAGTTGGCGCGTTTCTAACAGTGGCCTCCTTTTCTGCACACATCACAACAGGTTCAGGAATCTTTGCCGGTTGAAGTCGCAGTCTTGACAGCATAAACTGAAGTTTGGAATATCGTCCCAATAACAAGTTGGTATTTCACGTCTGTGGGTGGGTGAAGGCACCACATGTCTGATAGGGATATTGGCATCATACTTATCAATAACATCAACGCCTGTGCATGATGAAGCAATGATGACTGCTGCTTGAGGCAATTCAGTGTTAGTGCCAGTGCTTGCATGCTGGGCTAGGGGAATGGGATGAACTTCTGTTACATCATCATCCCATGTGCCATTTTTTGCTACCACACCATCAGTCTTCTCTTCATTTTCTACAACTTCCTCATCAACATCAAATTCAGGAGCGGTGGTGTCGTTGCCCATGTTACTCTGGCTGTCACAAGCTGCATAGTTCGAGAACACAACGCTTGGGCATCAGTTTACCTCATTGCAGCGTCCACAACGTTCAACAAGACAGACATGTGATAAGACTGCAACGATTTGAGCCCTGAACCGAGGGTCTTGAGAGTAGAATCAACCGCTGTAGCAAACCGGACGTTGTGATTGTCGTACAAATTCTTGAACCGAGGTGGAACCTCTGTGTAAACACATGCATAAAATGTAAAAACAATAACATTATGCCTGAGCAAATACAATAACATTATGCCTGACCAAACAAATAGTTATACAGAAGCACAGAAACAATAGCATTGTAGCAAAATTATGAAAATAATGAAGCAAAATTAAAACTGAAAATAGAATAAACTACTATTTTGTACATTACTAAAATAGCGTGAGGTAATACCTAAGTTAGCAAAACAAAGTAAGCACAAACAACAACCCAAGCAAAAACACTTCTGCATCCATTTGGTACTTGTATTAAAATGTTAGAAAAAAATAAAGCTAATGGTAGCAAACATAAATAATATTTGCAGCCATTGTAAACAACAAATGACGCAAAAAATTCAAACAACATAAGAAAGAAAAATAACCTCCATCTGCTGCATGCCAGGGAACACGACCCAATCGTTGAGGGATACAGATGGGTTTACTTACGAATCTTCGTCGATTGAATTGTTCATAGTAGCAACACCGTACGGTGTTTGAGACAGCTCTAAAAAATGCAGATAATAAAAAGTGGTCAAGGATAATAATTGCAGCAAAGAAAAAAGTAAGAATACAACATACAAACACTAGCTAAACATGTACTTACCGATCGCCTTCCAAAAACGGTCTTGTTCAACAAGATTTTTGGATCAAGATCGATTTTGGTGACGAATATGAAATCAGTAGTGGTGACAAAGCAAGCTCTGAGGAAAGCGTAGTTTATAACATGCTCATTATTTGGGATATCCAGATGGTCCATGTATGCAATCCACAGTAATGAGCAACACAAGATAGCATGTAATACACCCGAAGACGCAAGTTTAACCAATAAGAGCAAAAAAACAATGAAGTGCAAGGAAGAAAACTTACAACAATGAGGGGCAGAGGTCCAGAAATCCAGAATTCAAACTCATTCTTTTTGTTTATCTTCTTGGTTTTACCACCCTCAACTTCCTGATCTAACGGCGCCTATGCTTGCTGCACAGTGCACACTTTTGACACCACGGGTTGATGCTTCTTAATATAATTTTTCTTGATGTACAACATTAGAAGATCCAAAATGTGCCGGTCCCAATCATACTCATGCGTCTTCTTTGGATCATACATGCACCCTAGATATTCCAAACAAATCATGTTGTTCGTGCCCGGGTGAAGCACAGGTGCCCAGCAGAGAAGGTACCATGTCCTGATGATAAAGAACTCATCATCGTTGTCAAGAGCCTTCATCATCTTTTCTGCCTTCTCTATGGGGAGCCTGGCCAAATCACCTTTGTAAGCATCACGAACATCATACTGAGAGCTCTTTGTTTGTAACTTTACTAGCTTGTCCCCTGAGATGATGTCAAACACCTTCTTGACCATGTCCTTAGTGAACAGGAACCTTTTGACACGGTAGTTGAATTCGCGGAGCTCACAAATTGTGTTGACAGCAATAAAATATATAAGCTCATTTGGCACAGTGAAGGGTGAAATGTTCAGCAGTGATCTGAATGCGTTGTGATTCTCAATCACTTTTCTCTTCTCAGGTGACAGTTCTTTAGCACACATGTGTAACCGCTTCGCAGCAAAACGGTCATTTGAACGCCAATACTTGCCCTGCTAAGAAGAAATAGCAATTCAAAAAAAAAAGCTAGCAGATTTAAACCTAAGCTTCTATTAACTAATGTAGCAAACATTTAGCTACCGGAACAGAATATAAAAAAGGATGATAAAAGAGCATACCAAATAAAAATGAAAGCAAAAAACATGCTAGCAAACTTAAACATCTAAACTAGCAAACTTAAACATCTAAACTAGCAAAATTAAACAACTAAACTAGCAAAAAAAAATGCTAGAAACTTAACCATCTAAATTACTAGCATAATGTACATGTTAAATCAACAAACAAATATTCTATGAATTTCCTACAGACAATACAGACTCTCATCCCGCAATATGCTACAGCAATGGTTACCCACTCAAAAACCTAACAAGTTTTCACCTACATAAGAACAAAAACTTACAACCAAACATTGATGGACACAGACAGAGAGAAATAAAGGGATCCTAAGCATTTCCCATGTAGTCAGAGCATTCCAAGAAGAAGGGCCAAGCTGCAGTAAGCCTATGCACATACGGGGAGGGGGATAGGGAGAAAGGGGGAGAGCGCAAACTTAACCTCCGTAGATCTACTTAGACTATCCATCGACGACGAGTTGCCCGGCGCAGTTGCCATGTCAGCAGTTTCCCCTGGCCCGCACATGGAGGACGAGATGTCAGTACCAAAACTGCCAAAATTGCTCGGGAAAAATGGGGAGGACGGAGGTAAGGGTAAGAGGAAGCTCATCGGAGCGCTGCGGAGCGGCCGCCGGTCCAGGGCGAAGTAGATCGGCCACCGCAACAACTCTCCCCTGATGCGCACAAGTAACGGGAAGGTTTCAGAACCAAATACAAGGAGCTGAACGATGCGGAGCATGTACGGATGCGAACAAACTCACCGCAGCGCCCCAGATAGGGTTGCCGGAGCTAGGGGTGCAGAAAGGGTCACCAGGACTTGGGCAAAGCTGGATCTGAACGCACCTCCTTCGACGCTGCCTCCTTCGTCGCTCTTCGTCGCTCTGTCAGTTACCAGGAACAAGACGTACGGGGAAGGAAACATGCCGTTCGCTACACGAGGAAAGAAATGCATGATCCATAAATCGCCCATTACACGAGCTACGTGGTAGCATCGCGGACGTGTGACGAGGGTGTATCGAACGGTGGTCGACCCAGAGGTTCGATAACGCGCAGCCCCCGGGGGTTTGCCAGCGTTTTCCACATATTAAGGCTCAATCTTCAAATCATTATGCAGGCATCCAGAATATGTTGACCTTGTCATTCTAAAAGTTTTACCCTACATACCTAGTACAATTCAAGAGCATTACAATGTGGTTATGCATGGGCACGCGTAGAAAATTAGTTTGGCTAGTCTCCATACTTTGACACATAATTTCATATCGTTGGAAGGTAAAATACACATTAAGGACACTATGTGTTAGGAATGATGCCCAAGAGGCGATATAATTGCAAAAGGCCACCATATTTTGGGCAACTACTACAAAACCCATCACTTCTTTTTTTCCCGTAAATCTCCACTGTGTCTTTTCATGACAAATACCCACCACTTTTGTTGGAACGATCGCTTAACTCCTTTAATTTTGTAACTAAGAGTGGGGCCCTTTGTCGGTGATAACATGGCGCCACTGACGACCTGGTCCCATTCATCAGCCCAATTAATAAATAGAAAATCTAAAAACAAAGAAAAATTAAAAATATCAATAAAAAAGTACACGCTAGCTAGCCGTAACGCTGCAACGTACGTGCGTGCTACCTAGCCGCCACATACGTGGAAAATACGTATCTTTTTCTTGTATGAAAAAATACGCTAGCCAGCTACAACGCACATATTTTTAGCTGCAATGTGTGTATTTTTTCCTGTACATGGCAAATACATATTTTTTAAACATGGCAAGTACATATTTTTTCGTACGAGCTAGCTGGAAAAAATATCAAATATCTAAAAATAGGTACGTGGTAGATAGCCAGCACGCATGTACCTTGCATATGTTTTTTTTTTTTGATATTTTGGTTTTTTTTCTTTGTTCTGTTAGTTTATAGATTTTTTATTTATTAATTTGGTTGGTGTGTGGATCCAGATCGTCAGTTCAAGTATCAACACATTGCCACGTCATCACTGATAAGGGGCCACTATCAGTTACACGATTGAACGAGTTAAGTGACCGTTTCGATAAAAATGGTGGGTATCGGTCACGACAAGCCCCGATTGCGGTGGAGATTTGCAAAAAAAAGTGGTGGCTTTTTATAGTAGTTGCCTGGAACATGGTGATTTTTTTCCAACTATCTCCCAAGAGGCCAATCGTTCCAAGGTGCATCCATAGTTAGTCCAACTTAATAAATTCCGTACTTATGTTTGAGTACATGTAATTATTCACTTTATACATGTTTGTCCTTATTATTTAAAGATTGTGTATGTATTTGCACTACCAAGACTAATGTGCATTCGGTGAGATGATGACGGTGCAGATCTTGCACTCGTTGGGAGACCCCAAGAGGAAGGTATGATGAGCACAGCAGCAATTTTCCCTAGAAAGAAACCAAGATTGAATCGACTAGTAGAAGGAAGGAGTAAATTCAGAAGGTTGATGCAGTTGAGATGGTAGAGCGTACTACCGGTTCAGCAGCAACGTGAAACCTACACAACACAATCAAATCATTTTGCCCCAACGAAGCAGTGAGGTTGTCAATCTCACCAGTTTTGCTGAACACAATGAGGTTAAACCTATGGTGTGGAAAACAATATGAGAACAATAGGAAAACAGTAGCAGCAGTCTGAAAACAGTAATTGGAGTGGTTGTATTATCAGTATGAGAAAATGGACCGAGGTCCACAGTTCACTAGTGGTGTCTCGCCATAGAAAATAAATAACATGTGTGGTGAACAAATTACAGCTGTGCGATTGATAGTAATAAAGATGGCACCAAAGTGCATATGCAAGACATAAAGATTACTATGTGATTCATGCGGGTATTACAACAAAATACATAGACCGTCATCCAACTGCATCTATGACTAATAATCCACCATCCGAATATCATCCAAATGTTGGGTATTAATTTGCAAGCAACGGATAATCGCAGTAAGCAATGTGTGTGATGTAAATAATATAAACAAAGTAAACATCGTCACGTTTCTGTCACTCGAGCATAGATGCAAAGGAGGCATGAACCCACTATCGAGCATAAATACTCCCTCTTGGAGTCACTAGCATCTACTTGTCCAGAGCATCTACTAACAATGGAGAGTATGCAAGATCATAAATAACATATGCATGAAGATAACATGATATATTGATAATCAGAAGACATAGCATTCAACATTCATCGGATCCCAGCAAATACAACATGTAGCATTACAATAAGATGATCTCGATCATGTAAGGCAGCTCACGAGATCTAAACATGAGGCATAAAGTGGAGAAGACAACCATCTAGCTACTGCTATGGACCCGTAGTCCAGGGATGCACTACTCACACATCACTCCGGAGGTGGGCATGGTGGTGTAGACCCCTCCAATGATGAATTTCCCTCCCAGCAGGGTGCCGGGGAGAGCTCCAGAACCCTCCCGGTCTCGGGTTGACGATGACGGTGGCCTCGGGTGTTTCTCGGTAAGAAGTGGTATATTTTTAGGGTTGACGTATCGAGGGGAATAAATAGGCGAAAGGGCGATGGGGGTGGACGCTCGAGGGACCCACACCACCCCCAGGCTCGGCCAGGGGGCGCGACGCCCTATGGTGTGGACCCCCTGTGGCCCCTCTCCAGGCCTCTTCAGGATTCCGTGGAACCTTCGAAAATTCTAAGACTTTCGGGTTTCGAATTTTCCAATTCCGAGAATATTTCCAGAACAACTTTTCTGAAACTAAAAACAATAGAAAACATGGAACTGGCTCTGTGTCATCTTGTTAATAGGGTAGTCCCGAAAATCGATAAAAATGACATAAAGTATATAGTAAACATGTAGCAAATAACATGAAAACAACATGGAACATCAGAAATTAAGGATACGTTTATGACGTATCAACATCCCCAAGCTTAGTTCTTACTCGTCCTCGAGTAGGTAAACGATAATAACACATAATTTGTGAGGTGACATGCTACAACCATAAACTTGATCATCAATATTGTAAAAGCATATGTAAGCTGGGATCATAGTACATTAAACACAAGCATGCTAGATATAATTCTAGAAATAATACATAGCAATCACTTTTCATCACGAGAAGTAACACAAATAAAATATCATGAATAATAATGCACTCGAAAGTTATACGTTTGTTTCAAGCATAGAGATAACATACCAAACCGATATTTCGCTTGTGCTTAAGAGTGGGGCAAAACATAAATGTTAGGACACCTTCAAAGTTTAAGAGGAAGACTAAAACAAATAATTTGAGAGCAACTAATAACACATCTTGAAGCAATTAATAATGTTTCTGGGACAAATGCGCATTACACTCAGAATGGAAACTATGCTCTCTCAACTGTGCGTAAAGTTAGAAGATGGAGACTCAACATAAAAGTAAAAGAAAGGCCCTTAGTAGAGGGAAGTATGGATCACTCATGTGCTAGAGCTTTTTATTTTATTAAACAGAGGTGTAAAATGTTTGACACTCCTCCCAACCTTTCTTCACAAACGATAGCTAACCGAATCCTCGGGTGCCTGCCAACAATCACATACCATGGAGGAGTGTCTAATTTTTAGAGTCGTGTGTATGCTTATGTCAACGAATGGTAAACAGAAAATACAGTACGTCACAAGCCAACTAGACTTCACAAGAGCGGCTCCCATTGAAGGACGCAACTGGGTAGAAGGTCATCCCTCTTTCTCTTTTGTTTACACAATTATTCTTTGACTGATGAATCAGGGGGAAAATAGCGAAGAGAATTTGTTTGTATTAATTTGGGGATGGGAACCCCGCTGCCAGCTCTTCTATCAATTGAATAAGCGGATGAAGCCACTGGTCCAGGGTGTGAAATCCAATCAACAAGTGAGATACAGATTCTCTATTTACGTGCTCATGAGCTAAAACATGAACACAAAACAGGAGTAATTTTGAAAGTTTTAAAGGTAACACATGAGCAATTTACTTTGGATTGTCGGTTAAATATCACATGTAGGCAGGTATGGCGGACACATTTGGCATACTTTGATTTTTTTGGAGATGGATGCACGAGTAGATCTCATAATCAGTACATGTGGAGGCTGGCAAAAGACTGGGAGCGACAAATCAAGAGAGCATAATGGCTATAATCATGCATAGAGACAAAAACATCATTAATCAAAGCATAAGTGGTACTATTGGTAGAGATACATAACGCACCGGAAACTAATTTATCAACATATATCTGCAAAATGTCTAGAGATACATATCGCACTGGAAGAAAAAAAATATGAAAAATATTCAGATTTACTATGGGTAAGAAGCTTGTTGCTGCAGGTGAGATGGAGAGCAACGTTGAACTGGGAGGTGATGGATCTGTTATTTTGAGTTGATCTAAATTCACTTATGATGATAAAAGGCTGAACTTCTCACGAGTAGGATTATAATGATGTGTTCTCCCCAGTTGTTAAGCATAGTTCTATTCGTAATTTCTTTAATATTGTTGCTATGCATGATCTTGAGCTTGAAAAGTTAGATGTGAAGACTGCATTTTTTTTATAGAGAACTTGAGAAGGGGATATACATGAACCAACCTGAAGGGTTCATAGTGCCTAGTAAGGAGGATTTCGTGTGCAATAAAAAGAAGTCCCTTTATTGTTTGGAACAGTCTCCTCAACACTGGTATAAGATATTTGATTCTTTTATGATGTCGCATGACTTTAAGAGGTACGAATATGATAGTTGTGTGTACATTAAATTTGTTGATGAATCGCCCATATACTTGTTCCTATATGTTAATGATATGCTAATTTCTGCCAAGAGCATGAAAGAAATCACTACACTGAAGAAACAATTGAGTAGTGAGTATGAGATGAACGATCTTGGTCCTGCTAAGAAAATTCTAGGTATGAAAATTTCAAAAGACAGAAAATCTAGATTGTTAATTCTTAGTCAGGAAAATTATATTAAGAAAATTCTTCATCATTTTAATATGCATGATGCGAAGTCTGTTAGTACCACTATTGTTTCACACTTCAAGTTGTCAATATTGCAATGTCCTACTACTGACAAACATATTGATGTCAAGTAACATTATGTGCGTGATGCTGTTGCACATGGTGAGCTGAACATATGCAAGATTAGTACTCATGATAATCCTGCTGATATGATGACAAAGACAGTTCCTGTTACTAAGTTTGAGCTTTGCTCATTGGTATCAATATTTAGCCCAAGAGGCTATTTTAAGCCGAAGGTGTTTTCTTTGTTTATTTCAAGGTGAAGGTTTCTTTTATGCTACATGAAGGAATTTGTCTCAAGGTGGAGTGTTATTTTGAGGTGATCCAAATTCAATTATGCTGATAAAAAAGCCGAACTTCTGACCAGTAGAGCGGTAGAGGCTCGTAAAATTCACTTATGCTTCGATCTTGCTTATTTTACCGTTGTTTTGATATTGCGTGTAACAGGATATGAGCTTGTCATAACAAGAAAGAGCGAGAAAGGGACACGTGTGACCACTCTTCGATCCTGGGAGTTCATTCGCTACTATGGTCAGAAGCAACGGCATTCTGCTGCAGAAGATCGTGCTCTTGCTCTTACCCTGGCTACCATTCCAAGTCTGAATCCTTTGTTCCTTGGTTCTTCCGTTTAAATATCTTTGTCATGTTGCATTCACCAAATGCCCAGACCCTTTATGCTTAATGGTGTTACGTTTTGTGTTCCTGTACCGTAGCTACAAGAGCATGGGTCTGTTGACAGTTCAGTCGAAGGAGCAGATGGTAAGCCTGAAGGTGCTCCGAACAATGAACATGAGCGGGGTGGATACGATGAGAACCAAGATTGGAATGAAGAGAAACGTGATCAGAAATATTCCGAAGAACGTCCCATATTAGTCGATGATGCTTCTTGTACGAGCAGAGTATGTGGAGCTCCAGCGTCAGCCTTGAAGGCCATGCCTGTGTTTTGTCTATTCTCCTGCTTGTCATGGCAGAGCCAGAGCTTACAATATTTAGAACGATGGAGTCCTTTTTTGTTGGGTTATGTGGACGCTGAAATCCACACTGCTCTTGACAGTGCCATGGCATCTCCCGTACGTAAAAGTTTTCTTGGCCTGAATCTGCTGACGTGAAAAGTTTCAAGCCCAACTGACACTATCATAGTTCTGCAGCGCACAAGTAGGAAACAACCTTTTCTGTGGAAACACAAAAAATATTTCTGTGGCACACGAAACCACATGCTCCACAGAAAGTCGCATTTTTGTGGCGCACGAAACCACATGCGCCACAGAAAGACACATTTCTGTGGCGTATGTAGTTACATGCGCCATAGAAAGTCAAATTTCTATGGCGCATGTTGGATGTGCGCCACAAAAATGTGTATTTCTGTGGCGCATGTTGGATGTGCGCCACAGAAAAGGTTAAAAAAATCAAAAAATTACAAACAAAAGTGCCAATAAATTCCAAAAAAAAATAAGAAGTCCAGAAAAACACAAAAAAAAGGAAAACTTTCAAAAAAATTGAATTACGTTTGGATGTTTTGTATTTTTTATTTGTTTTGAGTTTTTGATTTTTTTTTGAAATTCTTTGAATTTTTGGCTTTCTTTTGAATTTTTTGATTTATTGATTATTTTGATTTTTTTTGAAATATATTCACATACTAGCTTAAGAGAGTTGATATGATGCGTATATCAATAAGAACTTAAGTATCATAATAGTGGCTGAATTGAATAGAACTTAGAAGTTAAGCGTGTTTGGGTTGGAGCAATTTGAGGATGGGTGACCTAGCGGGAAGTCATCATTTGAAAAGTTTAAAAAATTCAGAAAAAATCAACGAAAATTCAAATAATTAAGGTTTTCCAAAATAAAATCGTTTTTTTGATTTTTTTTTTTTTGAGTTTTTAAGCTTTTTTAAAAAATTAATTTTTTGAGGAGTATCAAGAAACGTGCGCCACAGAAATATAATTTAGTTGCGTGGATTCTGTGGCGCACCGGGGTGTGCCAGAGAATCATAAAATGGTGCACCACTAAAGAGCTTTTCTGTACTAGTGGCGTGGCGGGAAGGTCCACCACGACATCCTGCACTCGGCTCACGGAGTCACAGACGCATACTGCACTTGCAAATGCAGCGACCTTAAGAATCCCATCAGCCGCGTTGGTCATCACTCATCAATCGCACGACTGTCGCATCCGCCCCACCATCCGCATGGAGGAATTGTATACCTATGTTGTATGTTGGAGGTGATCAGGGTTCAATCTTTCTGGCTCATATTCCACCGGTATAATTCAACGACGGCAATTCGAAAGAAATGAGAGACCGACAGACTCGTGTTGGATTAGAAGTCATATGTAGTCTTAAGTCATAATGATGCCGCAGGTCAATCTGTTTTGTTTTGTTTTGTTTTGTAGAGTTTGGTTCCACTTCCAATTTTTATTGTTGAGGTGCTCAACGTTGAAGCAGTCTAGGCCGTTGAAATCTGATAGTTTGATGGCCAAAATTGAATGTGTTGGATTAGAAGTCATATTTAGTCTTAAGTCGTAGTGATGCCGCATGTCAATCTGATTTTTTGTTTTGTTTTGTAGAGTTTGGTTCCACTTCCAATTGTTATTGTTGAGGTGCTCAACATTGAAGCCGTCTAGGTCGTTGAAATCTGATAGTTTGATGGCTAAGATTGATTGTATCTACGAAGTTTGCTCTTTTATAAGTAGTTTAGATTATATGTGTGTTATTATATATAGAGAAAAAAGTTTCATCTTTTATGTTTGCTGCTTTTATTTTATATTGTCCTGTTCGTTTTGGATTTTCATTTTTTATGTTATAAATATTTATTTTCAGTCTACTTAAGTCCTTATCATATCTTCTCTAAGACCGTTCATTTATGTTGTTGAAGCTCGATCGCATTCCTGCCAGCATGCGAGATCAACTATTGTCCATCGTTGTGTTTAGAAATCAGAAAATTCAGCCAAACGAAACAGAACCATTTTTTCCTTCTCGTACCAAACGTTGCAATCTGATCTGTTATTTTCTATAACCAAATTCATTTATGTTGACAAAAGGCCGAACTTCTGACGAGTAGAGCCGAGCGTATGGTACGAGTTGTTACCGAGTTGGAGTTCGATTCACGCTTACCGATCTAGTTAGATCAGGACCGCCTATATATACATCTTTAAAGTCGCCGCACGGGATAAGACACATATTGTAAATTCCGACGGGTTTGTAACCTCATCTGAAATTGTGAAGTATTGTTAACTGGCGCCTGTGGTTTTCTCTCTTACTTGTTGAAAGGATTTTCCACCTTAAAATCTCGTGTCCCCGTTGGTTTGATCTTGATTAACTTTATTATTATTTTGTTATCACGTATAACATGATTTTAAACCTCGACTGAACTCTCGCTTCATAGGACTGCAAATTCTGACAGAAAATACACACGATTGCTTCACTCTATCTCCAACATCGGATCATCCTGGAAGAAACACAAACGTTAACTGAAATCTGACAGTGATTTAACATGCATATTCTGCAATGAGCAAGAAATTGTGTTCTTTCGATCGGGTCGTCGCAAAGGCTCTAATTTTGAAAGTGTTGTGCCTGTACAAACACTCGAGCCTGCTGGACGACTGGACATGAATCTACTTCTGTCTTTTTTTTTTAGTCGGACATAATTAGGGACATCATTGTACCAATCCATTCAAACAGCAAACAAACAGAAGTGTTCATGGGTGCAGTTCAGAGGTTCAGAAATATTTCGAGGACAGGTCCACAAGAACAGTACTTCCGCGTCTTCTGCGCATCAAAAAGAGACAATGGGCGCGTCCATGAACTCGCAGCACACATCGGCGCCAAGCTCCATCAGCATCTCGGTCACGCCGGTCACCAGGTCGCCGGTGCCGGGCACGTCCACCACGGCGCCCTCCTCCTCCTCCTCCTTATCCTCACGATCACTCTCCAGCCTTAACGCCTCGACCAGTATCGGCCGGACTTTTTCGGAGCGGACGACGCTGTCACGCCACAGGCCGAGTCCCAGCTCCCGGACGGGCGTCCTGCCGGTGGCCGCGACGAACGTCCGGTCCATGTACATCACGATGTTTCTGATAGCAGAGACGGCAGCCATATGCCGGCGCCACGTCGTCAGCAGCTCCCGCAGGAACGGCTTGCTGCTCGCCGAGGCGCCGGCTGCGGCGAGTGACCCGGCGAGGCTCTGCACCTCCGAGGTCATGGCGGCCTCCACCGTGGAGTAGAGCTCCTCTCCGTGCTTGTGGAGGACCATGTTGTAAGCGCTCCTATCCAATCAATTAATCCGCCAAGAAAAATCAGTACAGTTAGTTAAAAGACGATCGATTGGGCAGAGCCGCAGAGGACCGGATGGAGGGAAGAGAGGCGATGGATAGATGAACCTGTAAAGGTCGCCGAAGCTGACGTTCGTCATATCTTGGGCGTAGATGTCGCGGATCGCGTCCGTCACCGCCTTGCAGTTGCCGGCGACGACGTCGGGGTTCCCGTCAGCCTCCTGCCACCGGAAACCCTCGATGTTGAACTGGCGCCCGGTGGACATGGTGGTGCAGCGGGTTGATTGACAGGCGACACCAACAGATCAAAACAGAGAGCAGCGCTCGAAACTTGGAACCAGGATCGAGTTTTACCAAGTGGTTAGTCCACTAGATGACTAGACCAGTAAACTTCGTCGACTTTGAACTTCTTTTGGCCTCCTTGTCAGCACCTTGTGTGGAGTGCATGCAGCATCGTGGAAATGATGCAGGTAGAAAGGCTTTGACTGAGCCAGTCAACTCTCGGAAACCTTCTCACACATTTTAAATATCACTCCGTCCACTTTTAGTAAGAAGTGTGTCTTATAAAAGTGGACCGAGGGAGTACACCCCCAAAAGAATGTTATTTTGCTTTTTGCCACTCAAGCTCTGCCGCTATGCGATGCAGAAGAAGAAATGACCGAGCAATATGGTAATTCTTGCTCATCCATTCTTTCTTAAATCCAAGAGCTGAAAGTGTGTTCAAGACAATATTGTCGAAATTTCCTGCAAAATTCATCTCGTGGGAGGACAGTGTGCATGTAGCGGTTTCTGTTCCTGGTGAACATGAAAACTTTTGGCGTGTGCGGCATGGCTGGCTGGACAGATTTGGCTAGAGTCAATGTTTAAGAGCGGCAAGGAAAAAAAAAACCTTCGCTCCCGTCTCGTCCCCCGCGCGGGCGAGTAGGAACTCGACCAGCACCGCCTCCCGCGCCGTCCTCCTACTCTTCTTCCCCTCCGCCGCCGTCGGCGCGAAACGCCGGGCGTGGCCTAGGCGGTGCCGGCGGTGGCGATAGTGCTTCCTCTACCTTCCCGTTCTGAGGGCGTGTGCGGGACGTCTCCGGCGGGTGGTGCGGCTCAGGCGACATAGACGCGGCTCCGGCCGGGAAGCGAGGACATGGCAACGCTGGGCGCGGCGGTGGCGCCGGAATGGCTGGGTGGTGGCCGGCCGCCTCAGATCTGGGGACATCTGGGCCGGTGGCGGGCCGTCCGGCCTGGGATGGCTGCGGTCTCTCGGAGATGGCGGTGACAGTAGACTCTGGATGGGGATGGTGGCGATGGCGGCTAGATTGTTGCAGCGTGGCAGCGGGCTTCACGGGCCCGCTATAGGCCCAGCCGGACCATACTGGGACCAGTGTGCCTCTGTGGAGGCTTTACAGGTTCCAGAGGAGGACTTGGCCAGGCCCAAATGGGACCGGTATGTCCCGCTGTATCGTCCGGTCGACTAGGTGGTGGAGGTAGTTCCCTCCTGCATGCCCGTAATACCGCCGACCTCGTCCCAGCCTACCATTCACCTCTGTTATCCTGGCCTCGTGTTGGTAGCTTTGGTGAGATGATGATGGCGGCTTCGTGACTGTGGCGGTGCATGCTGTTGGGCGGCGAGTTTGAGGGTTGAGGCTTCGACCTCGCGGAGCTCCATAAGAACGGATTGTCCGGGGTAGTGGATATGGTTTTTTTGGGAGAAATCCCTGTCGCCTTGCCGACACTGACGCGGTGCCACCCGAAGGTGGCACCATTCCTTCCTGGAGGGCGTCGTGGTCACCCATCGTCCACTCCTCTCTGTGTACCGGGAAAAACCCTAGGCCAGTGCGCTGACCGGGCAGCAGCGTCATCGCTTCCTTCTTGAAGGTGCTTCTTGGTACTTGATAAGCCGGTGTTAGTAGTGTGGTGGAACTTCTTTGGGGGACGCAGCGGTGGCGGATCTCCTTTGCTTAGTCGATCCGGCTTTGTCTCCTTTGTTTCTTTTTTTTCCTTTTCTGTTGGGCTCATGTTTGTTGTTGCCCCAACATGTGTTAGTATTAAAACTCGTTGTATCATGTGGTTGCTATATTAATATAGCAGGACGAAAGCCTGTTTCGAGATTCAATGTTTAAGGTGGAAATGGTTCCAGTGGACCAATCCACATCGGGGAAAAAGATCAAGTAATACCACACTTTAGGTGATATATCATGATACCACTCATAAAAAATTCATATTTCTAAGTGTAAGAAAAAAATCCGAAATAAATGTGGGGATGCTCAAAGATACATGTTTAAGAGCCCTAAAATTTGCAGAACCAAATTAAAAATAGACATAGAGAAAGTTTTTGGCTTGGCTTGGTGAATCTCAAAACTTTCTAATCGAATAGTTTTGGCAACTAGTAGAAAACGGGCCTCGAGTCCCGGGCCGTAAGCGGCTATAGTCCCGAATGGCAATCCGGGACTAGAGGCCCCCCTTTTGTCCTGCCGGCCCACGGGCCGCGACTAGAGGCAGCCCACAGGGAGCTCCCGGGGCGCTCTCGGGGCAGGACTTTTAGTCCCGGGTGGTAATACAATCCGGGACTTGATTTTTTTTATTATTTCCGATTTTCCCTTTCATTTAGTCTCTATTATTTCTATCTCTAATCATTATCCCTTAATCTCAATTATTTTTAAATCTAACCACTCTTCTTTCACTCTGAACTGACACTTCCCAGGAGGTCACCCATCCTCAGACTATTCCACTCTCAGCACGCTGAACTTCTGGGTTCCTTCACTCTCAGCTTCCAAGAAACAAATCATGTTTTACTGACAATAGTATAATGTCAATCATGTTAACTTTTGAGATATGATGTTGCATGTCTTTATTTTATGAATTCAAAATTTATTTAGTTAAACATAAATAAATAAGTAATAATAGTCTTGAATTCAAATAATCGTTAATTAATTTAAATAATAATTAATTTCGTTGCTTTATTAGTATTAGTGAATATCCGTAAAATCGAAAATTGGCAAATGATATTGTCTAAATAGATTAGAAAAAAAAAGAGAAGTTCAAACATATATGATCGACGCGCACCTTACATATTATATTTTCCATCATTAATTATATATATAGATCGATATGTACAAAATTTACTCCAAATTGTTAGTCATTTCAACATATTATATTATCTTCAGATAATTTTTTTCTCTTACTCCACATTTCAACATAGCTCGGGTGTCAAATTAAAATTCTGAAATTTCATCACATATACATCAATTGCTTCATTAAGCTTGCTCAGATCGATCATGCATATATATATAACAAAACAAGGACATTTAAAATAGATATATATATAATTAAAGAAGGACACGTACATAAGTCTTCTAGGGATCGAATATATAAACATCACACACCAAGAAATACATAATATATAGGCGTCACGAGAGAGAGACTCCCATCTACACGGATTGCTCGTCCTCCGAATCCCAAACAGTGGGATACCGAGGGGGCAAGGTGACGCTGCCCATAGTCGAAGACACTAATAATACGATACAACTCGTAGCCAATGTACCCATCGATAGCTGCATAATCAATGTTGATCTGGTCAAGTGGGGAGTTCTCCCAAAGATTGTGCCTGAAACTAGGGAAATCTTTCTTCATGCTACTGTATTTCTCGTCGATCAATGTTGTTGCCATATCAGCCATGGAAGTCCTCTCATACTTAAGCTAGAACAGGTCCTGAATATCAGTATGGCACTGAGATGGTATCTTAATATGCCAGGTGTTCCTCATCTTCGACCTGTCATTCCTTATATCAACGCTAGCAAAACGTATGCCGCTGTTGATAAGGAAATTCATCAGTTCTGGACAATTTTTGTCACTACTGCAACAAAAAAATGGAACAAATGTTAAACAAACTAGTAAGATTGCACGTGCAACGCACGACCAGATTGGCGCATTTTACATCAAATATACCAAAAATATAGGTATATCTTAATTAAAATGTTCAAAATTCACACCAAAGTTCTATATGATTCCTCGCTCCAGAAACAATTTGAAACACCATATTTATGAATCAATGTGGGCCATGTATCAAAATATCACTTAATTTTATATAGGTTCAATTAATTATACAATCTCTTATCCAAATAAACACTTTGCCATCGTACTGCTCCAAGCGATTATAATGTTCTCTAAGCGAATTCCAATATATGTATATGCTAACAACGGGTTGATCATTTGTTGATAAATATCATCTAAAAACCATGCATGCTAATATTCTAAACCGCTAGATCACATGTTGCAAGGCTATGTACATCTCAAAAAAGAACCACATGTTGCTTCGTCCTTCTTGCTTGACCAGACCCTGTAATTCAAAATTTTCAACCAGCTAAGGTATTTTCACAACAACTTTCTAAGCACCAATCAGAAGTCGACAAACTGACAAAATTGTTAAGAAATTTTCACAACATCCAGAGATCAGCATAATAAATTAATAAGCATATAAGTTCCTTGCGTAGAGTCAACGGAGGTTTTTCTCACGGAGGTCCATATCACCCTAAAATTTTCTTACACGGCTTTATTGGCGGCACCAGATATATCGTGTTGCCTCCTCATGTCTTGAACTCTAGTCTCGGGTCTTAAAGAAAAGTGTGAATACAATTTGCGGAACGAAATTGTGAAGAAGAAAACAAAGTGTAACAAACATGGTTTGTAGATAAATAGCAAGAAAATGAACACAAATTGATATATAGGCACCCCCTCTGAACTTTAAATCATTATTGTGCCACTTAACCTTGCAATCCTCTAACCCAATATATCTGGTAACTCACCTTTGAAGTCTGGAAATTATTAGAGCAGATGTCCTGGCCTCCCTAAAGCCATCGGTGCCGCGCGCTCTACGTCTTGGTCTGCACAGACATAGAACCGAGAGACGTGAGAGGGAAAGGAGACGTCCCGGCCTCACCTACTCCGGCTGCGCTTGTGCCGCTGCCATCTACGGAAAGGGGATCACGCGGAGATGCAGTGTCGCGGCTCGCAGGTAAGGCGACGCATGTGAACGGCGATCTCGTGTGGTAAGGGGCCATCTCGTGGAAAGGGACAAGGTGATCGCGATCCGGATCGTGGAAGGCGGTTTATTTCCACTTTTTTCCTCGGCGACGGATTGTGCGTGGCAGTCAATTGCGTGTACTCGGCGACGGATCGCTTGAGACTCACGATGGAAAGCCCGCCAATTGCGTGGGCTGAGGGGTGGGGAGAACAGATAAATCTAGACCATTTGATCTACCCATATGTGTGGTCAAGATTTGATTTTCCCACTAAGTTCTCTCTTTTATAAGTAGTGGAGATAATGTTATGTGATATATCATAAACGTATCTTTAATTTCTGATGTTCCATGTTGTTTTCTTATTGTTTCCCACATGTTTGTTATACACTTTATGTATTTTTTCGATTTTCCGGACTAACCTATTCACAAGATGCCTCAGAGCCAGTTCCCTGTTTTCTGTTGTTTTTAGTTTCAGAAAAGTTGTTCTGGATATATTCTCGGAATTGAAAAATTCAAAGCCCGGAAGTCTTAAAATTCCCTAAGGTTCCACGGAGTCCCAAAGAGACCCGGAGGGGGGCCTCAGGGGGCCCACACCATGGGGCGGCGCGCCCCCTGGCCGCGCCATGGGATGGTGTGCCCCCCCGGTCTCCATCGCCTTTGCTCTTTCGCCTATTTATACCCCCCGAGACGTAAACCCTAAATATATTCCACTTCATCCCGAAAAACACCCGAGGCCGCCGTCATCGTCATCCCGAGATCGGGAGGATTCTGGATCTCTCCCCGGCACCCTGCCGCGAAGGGAATTAATCACCGGAGGGGTCTTCACCACCATGCCCTCCTCTGGTTGTTCATCCCTGAACCCAACGTTTATTTGGATGATATTCGGAGGGTGGATTATTAGACATAGATGCAGTTGGATGACGGTCTATGTATCTTGTTGTAATGCCCGGATGAATCACATAGTAATATTTATGTCTTGCGTATGCACTACGGTGCAGCCTTCATTTCTGTCAATTGCCCAGTTGTAATTTTTTTTAATCTTTCACGGAGAGACACCACTAGTGAACTATGGACCCCGATCCTTTTTCCTCATACTGATAAAACACCTACTGCTTTCATACTGTTTTCCTACTGTTTTCCTCACCATACGTTTAAACTCTTTGTGTTTAGCAAAACCGGTGAGATTGACAACCTCACTGCTTCGTTGGGGCAAAGTGATTTGATTATGTTGTGTAGGTTCCACGTTGCTTTTGAACCGGTTGTGCGCCCTGCCATCTCAGCTACTTCAACCTTCTGAAGTTACTCCTTCCTCCTACTGGTCGATTAAACCTTGGTTTCTTAATGAGGGAAAACTGCTGTTGTGCTCATCATACCTTCCTCTTGGGGTCTCCCAATGAGTGCAATACCTGCACCATCAAGCTATTTTCTGGCGCCGTTGCCGGGGAGGAAGATAATTTCTGCAAGAGGAGTCTCTCACTTGCAATCTCTTTTCTTTGTTTTTTCTTAGTTTATTTTATTTTGTCTTGTTTGCTTCTCTTTATCAAAAAACACAAAAAAAGTTCTTATTCTAGCTGTAGTTTTATTCATGTTTTTAGTCTTCTCAAAATGACTACTCCTGAGAACACGAAGCTGTGTTACTTTACTAGCACCAACAACAATGATTTCATTAGCACACATATTGCTCCACCTGCTCCTACTGCTGATTTTTATGAGATTAAGCATGCACTATTAAATCTTGCTATGAGAGAGCAATTTTCTGGTGCTAGTACTGATGATGCTGCTGCCCATCTTAATAATTTTGTTGAACTATGTGAGATGCAAAAATATAAAGATGTAGATGGAGATATTATTAAACTGAAATTGTTTCCTTTCTCTTTGAGAGGAAGAGCTAAAGAATGGTTGCTATCTTTGCTTAGAAGTAGTATTGATTCTTGGATTAAGTGTAAAGATGCTTTCATTGGAAAATATTATCCTCCTGCAAAGATTATATCTTTAAGAAGTAGCATTATGAATTTTAAGCAACTTGATAATGAGCATGTTTCTAAAGCTTGGGAAAGAATGAAATCTTTAGTAAAGAATTGTCCCACTCATGGACTGACTACTTTGATGATCATCCAAACCTTTTATGGAGGATTGAATTTTTCTTCAAGAAACCTTCTGGATTCAGCTGCTGGAGGAACCTTTATGTCCATGACCTTGGGGGCATCAACAAAGCTTCTTGATGATATGATGGTAAATTATTCTGAGTGGCACACTGAGAGAGCTACAACTGGTAAGAAGGTAAATTCAGTTCAAGAAACCTCCTCTTTGAATGAAAGACTTGATGTTGTTATGTCTATGCTTGTTAATGGCCATGCTCCTATTGATCCAAATAATGTTCCTTTAGCCTCTTTGGTTGCTCAAGAAGAGCATGTTGATGTGAACTTCATTAAAAATAGTAATTTCAGCAACAATGCTTATATGAATAATTTTGGTAGCAACAATTATAGGCCATATCCTCCTAATAATGGCAATGATTATGGTAATTCCTACAACAACAATAAAAGTGTACCCTCTGATCTTGAGAACATGCTTAAGAATTTTATTAGTACACAAACAGCTTTTAACAAATCTGTTGAGGAAAATTTTGGAAAAATTGATGTTCTTGCTTCTAAAGTTGATAGCCTTGCTCTTGATGTTGATTTTCTGAAACTAAAGTTCATGCCTCATGATGTTAAAGAAATTAAAACTTTAAATTCTATCCAAATTCGAATTGATGATAATGTTAGGATGTTAGCTGAATTGCATGCTAGATGGGAAAAGGAAGATGAAATAGATAGAAAGAATAATATAGCTAATGTTTGCACCATTACCACCACTAGTAAAACTGAAGCGTCTCATTCTATAAAACCTTCTACTATCAATGTTAAAGTAATTGGTGTTGGAGACACTCCCACTTCTGCTAGTAAAAGTGCAAAACTGCCTGAAACTGCTAAAAATGTTCTTGATAAAAGTGCTGAAATTTTTATAAACATGGGAGACAATGGTCCCACTATCTTTGATGAAAATGATCTTTATTTTGATTATTGCAACATAAATGAAGTGATTAAGTTCTTACAAAATCTTGCTAGTTTTCCTAATGCAAGTGCTATGAATATGGCTTTCACAAAACATATTACAATTGCTCTCATGCAATTAGAGAGGATGAATTAAGATGTGAAGCCTCTATCCCTAGGAAGATAGATGATGGTTGGGAGCCTATTATTAAAATGAAAGTAAATGATTTTGATTGCAATTCTCTATGTGATCTTGGTGCTAGTATCTCTGTTATGCCCAAGAAACTCTATGATATTCTTGATTTGCCACCAGTGGAACCTTATTATTTGGATATTCGTCTTATTGATAATGTTAGAAAGAAACCTTTGGGGAGAGTTGATGATGTTCTTATCATGGTTAATAATAATCTTGTCCCCGTTGATTTTTTTGTCTTGAATATTAAATGCAATGCTTCTTGTCCAATTTTTTTGGGAAGACCTTTTCTTAGAACTGTTGGTTCTGTTATTGATATGAAAGAAGGGAATATTAAATTTCAGTTCCCACTCAAGAAAGGTATGGAACACTTTTCTAGAAATAGAATGAAGTTGGCTTTTGATTCTATTATTCAAACAAGTTACAATTTGGATGCGTCTTCACTTGAAAATACTTGATTCCAGTTTTCTGGGCCTAGCTAAAAGGCGTTAAAGAAAAGCACTTCTTGGGAGATAAACCATGGTTTTATTTTTGCTTTGTTTTTATCTTTTTTATTTGAGTCAAGGGTTTTTATACTTCTGTAGAAACTCCTTTGTATCTTTATTTTCATGTTTTCGTAGTGCCAAGTAAGGTTTCTGACAAGAGTTGGAGTTGGTTTTCGGATTTCTGCGCAGGAAACAGATTTCCGCTGTCCACCATAAAAGATCGTGTAAATCATAGAAAAATCATAATGACCTGAAACTTCTTGTGCTTATTCCTCGGATAACTCCGCAAATGTTTTGTTCTTTAATTTTTTAGATCTGAGCAACGTTAGTGCCAAGAAAAAATTCTTCTTTACAGACTGTTCTGGTTTTGACAGATTCTGTCATTTTTCTTGCATTTGCTCTTTTGCGATGTCAAGTGGATTTCTTTGCTTCACGAAACATCAGTGGCTGTAGCTAATGTTTAAAAGTATCAATATCACTTGTTCCATACAGAACCAATGGATTTTTAATTGTTGCATCAACCCCCTAATGTGAATCACTGTTTGAGTGTGGTGTGAAGAAAGTTTTCAAGGGTCAAGAGAAGAGGTGATATATGTGATCAAGAAGAGTGCAAGGTAAAAACTTGGGGACTCCCCCGTGGTTCATCCAAGAATATTTTTAGAAGACTCAATCATCTAATCTTGGGTATGCCCAAGGCATCCCCTTCTTCATCAACTATCTATCAGGTCACTTCTCGTGAAACTATATTTTTATTCGGTCACATCATATGAAGTTTACTTGGAATGTCTATTTGTTTTTATTTTGTTTTCCATTGTTTTATTTATTTTTCCTTGATGCAATAATATAGTTGGATCCTAGCATTCTTTGTTTTGTAGAGAGACACGCTCCGCTTTTTCGTTTGAATACTTGCTATGCTAGTATTCTTAGTTTTTCTTCTAGTTGCTGCAAAAATTCCTGTTTAGCTCTCGTTTTCATTGCATCTCTTGTTCAGAGATGTTAGCTTTAGTAGTGTTATGTGAGTCATCTCATGTTTTCTTGCTGTATAATTTAGAGAGTTTTTGTTAAAGCATGTTTTGTATGGTGCTTGTTGGGAAAAGAAACTGCTGCTTGATGTAGAATATTTAACGGTGCAAGTAGAAGCTTGTATAGACTGTGGCTAGACTTTTTCATAGCATGCTAGATGTTATTTTAGTTCTAAAACCTTGTGGTTATTTAGTAGCATGATTATCCTCAAATAGTTGAGAGTTTTTATTGTTCCATTGAAAGAATCATGAGTTGTTCTTGTCATATTGAAGCATAAATTTCTGGTGTTCTCCTTTGAATGTTTTATTTGGTTGACTTGGAGCATGCCCACACCATGTTTATGACTATAAACTAGTCACGAATAGCCTCCATGATCATTTCTTTTTTGAACTTGTGGTACTACTTATGCTTTGATTAATGATGTTTATGTCGCTATGCATGATTATGGCTCTTATGCTCTCTTGATTTGTCGCTCCCAGTCTTTTGCTAGCGTCCACCTGTACTGAGTATGAGCTCTACTCGTGCATCCAACTCCAAAAACCAAAGTTTTCCCATTGTGTCCACCATACCAACCTACATGTGGTATTTAACCGCCACTCCAAAGTAAATTGCTCATGTGTTACCTTTAGAACTTTCAAAATTACTCCTGTTTTGTGCTCCTGTGCTCCTGTTTTAGCTCATGAGGGCGTAAATAGAGAATCTTTATCTCACTTGTTGATTGGAATTTCACACCTGGACTAGTGGCTTCATCCGCTTATCCAATGATAGAAGAGCTGGCAGTGAGGTGCCTAGCCCCTAATTAATAACACAAATTTTCTTCACTATTTTTGCCCCTGATTTATCAGTCAAAGCATAATTGTGTAAACAAAAGAGAAAGATGGATGAATTTCTACCCAGATGCGTCCTTCTATGGGAGCCGCTCTGGTGAAGTCTAGTTGGCTTGTGACGTACTGTATTTTCTGTTTACCATTCGTTGACATAAGCATACACCTCTCTTAAAATATAGACACTCCTCGACGGTATGTGATTGTTGGCAGGCACCCCGAGGATTCGGTTAGCCATGGTTTGTGAAAGATGGTTGGGAGGAGTGTCAAGTTTTTATACCTCTGTTTAATAAAATAAAAGCTCTAGCACATGAGTGATCCATTCTTCCCTCTGCGAAGTGCCCTTCTTTTACTTTTATGTTGAGTCTCCATTTTCTAACTTTATGCACAGTTGAGAGAGCATAGTTGTCATTCTGAGTTTTATGTGCATTTGTCCGAGAAACATTTTTAATTGATTCATGATGTGTTATTGCTTGTTCTCTAATTATTTGTTCTAGTCTTCCTCATGAACTTTGAAGGTGTCCTAGCATTTATGTTTTGCCCCACTCTTAAGGACTAGCGAAATATCACTTTTACATGCTTTCTCTATACTTGAAACAAACGTATATCTTTCTTTGCATTGTTATTCATGATCTTTTATTTGAGTTACTTCTCATGATGCAAGGTGATTACTATGCTTTGTTATTAAAGTTCTATTTATCATGCTTGTGTTAAAGTTCTACGATCTCAGCTTACTTATGCTTTTACATTATTGATGATCAAGTTTATGTTGGTAGCATGTCACCTGAGAAATTATGTGTTTTTATTGTTTACCTATTCGAGGACGAGTAGGAACTAAGCTTGGGGATGTTGATACGTCATAAAAGTATCCTTAATTTCTGATGTTCCATGTTGTTTTCTTATTGTTTCCCACATGTTTGCTATACACTTTATGTCATTTTCATCGATTTTATGGACTAACCTATTGACAAGATGCCTCAGAGCCAGTTCCCTGTTTTCTGCTGTTTTTAGTTTCAGAAAAGTTGTTCTGGAAATATTCTCGGAATTGGAAAATGCGAAGCCCGGACGTCTTAGAATTCCTGAAGGTTCCACAGAGTCCCGAAGAGACCAGGAGGGGGGCCACACCATAGGACAGCACCCCTAGTCTCGCCATGGGGTGGTGTGGGGCCTCCCGGCCTCCCTCGCTTATTTATACCCCCCGAGACGTAAACCCTAAATATATTCCACTTCGTCCCAAAAACACCCGAGGCCGCCGTCATCGTCATCCCGAGATCGGGAGGGTTCTAGAGCTCTCTCTGGCACCCTGCCGGGACAAGAATTCATCACCGGAGGGGTCTTCACCACCATGCCCTCCTCTGAAGTGATGCGTGAGTAGTTCATCCCTAAACTACGGGTCCATAGCAGTAACTAGATGGTTGTTCTCTCCACTTTGTACCTCATGTTTAGCTCTTGTGAGCTGCCTAACATGATCAAGATCATCTTTATGTAATGCTACATGTTGTGTTTGTTGGGATCTGATGAATGTTGAATGCTATGTCTTCTGATTTTCAATCTATCATGTTATCTTCATGCATATGTTATTTATGATCTTGCATGCTCTCCGTTATTAGTAGATGCTCTGGCCAAGTAGATGCTAGTAACTCCAAGAGGGAGTATTTATGCTCGATAGTGGGTTCATGCCTCCTTTGCATCTGTGCTCGAGTGACAGAAACGTGACGGATGGAGGATGTGTTGTTGCCATTAGGGAGAAAACAAAGGTGTTTACTTAGTTTACATTGTTTACATTACACACTTTGCTTACTGCGATAATCTGTTGCTTGCAACTTAATACCCAACGTTTGTTCGGATGATATCCGGAGGGTGGATTATTAGACATAGATGCAATTGGATGACGGTCTATGTATCGTGTTGTAATGTCCGTTTGAATCACATAGTAATCTTTATGTCTTGCATATGCACTAGGGTGCAGCCTTCATTTTTGTCAATTGCCCAGGTGTAATTTGTTCACCACACATGTTATTTATCTTTCACGGAGAGACACCACTAGTGAACTGTGGACCCCGGTCCTTTTTCCTCATACTGATAAAACACCTACTGATTTCATACTGCTGCTACTGTTTTCATATTATTTTCCTACTGTTTTCCACACCATACGTTTAATCTCTTTGTGTTCAGCAAAACCGGTGAGATTGACAATCTCACTGCTTCGCTGGGGAAAATTGATTTAGTTGTGTTGTGTAAGTTTCACGTTGCTTCTGAACCGGTAGTGCACCCTGCCATCTCAGCTGTTTCAACCTTCTGAAGTTGCTCCTTCCTCCTACTGGTCGTTTAAATCTTGGTTTCTTACTGAGGGAAAACTGCTGTTGTGCTCATCATACCTTCCTCTTTGGGTCTCCCAACGAGTGCAAGCCTGCACCATCATTATGCAACAACAAATTGTATCAAATGTTATGCAACAAGTATATTGTTTCAATGCAACAAGTATATTGTTTTGATGCAACAAGTATATTGTTTCAATGCAACAACTTTATTCTTTCCAATGTACGTACGTACATATAGCTAGGATTCAAATGGGAACAAATTATAAATGGAATTTACAATAAATATTGCTATATGAATACACATGGATATATATTCCTTTCCTATGCAATTTCGTCCAATACATTATTGCTATATGAATATAAATGGAATTTTCAATACACATTGCTATATGAATACACATGGATATATGTATTGCTTTTCCTATGCAATTTCGGCCAATATATTATTGCTATGTGAATACAAATGTAATTTCCAATACACATTGCTATATGAATACAAATGGATAGACACGTACATGTTGCTATCCTATGCAATTTCCCGATCCAATCAAAATAAGATCAAGGAGAAAATGGGAAAAGAGAAAGAGAGGAGAAAATCGATCAGAGTGCTTATTACGTTTCCCATTGGAAGACAAGGACACGCCTCTTGTGAGCAATTTGGATGATGGCCACTTCTTTTTGATCTGCCCTATACTCAAGATCAAGGCCAAGAAAACCCCCGCCATCCTCGTGAAGCCATTGCTTCAAGAGGTCAAGAAAATCCGGAAGCCTCCTGTTCTCGTTCGTGTATGCGACTTCGATCTTCCGACCATGTGAGTTCGCGTTCACAATCTCTAGTCCCATGGTGGAGAATATGGAAGAATGAAGAGATGAGAGAACGAGGAACAAGAGAGGGCCGCGGGGTACCGTAGAAATGACGCGTTTCTATGTTTTTATTGCCTCCCCGACGATGGAACAACTTCCGAAGCGCGAGAGGCAAACGGTTTGGGCATTTAGTCCCGGGCCGTAACACGACCCGGGACCCGGGACTAAATGCTCTCCGGTCAGGCGAACGGTTGCCACGCCGACTTTTAGTCCCGGTCAGTGTTACGACCCGGGACTAAAAGGGTGCGAGGCGACGCGAACGGTTGCCAGACGACTTTTAGTCCCACGTTGTGTTACGACGTGGGACTAAAAGCGTTCGAGGCGAGACGAACCGTTGCCCTGCCCCCCTCTGGTCCTGGTTGGTAAACTCATGGGGACTAGAGCCAAAAACCTATAGGGTTTTTCTACTAGTGTTTGATGTCACCGACCTGTATGGTCATAGGTGTAAGGGACTCAAGTCCCTCGTCTTGCTCACCTCTTGAGATCGAGGTTCTCTTCCTTAATATCTCTGTTGAACATATTCTGAGTATACGTGTTGTATTAGGGTCCACCTCCTAGTTTCCTTGTATAGTTGAGGTCGTGGCCCTCCATTGTACATCATATATACGTGCCTTTGCACCAGAGCAATATATCGATGCATCAAATTCCATCTACAATCTCGACCATTAAATCGAATGTCGCCATTTGGGGAGTCGCAAGCGTGAAACAACAGGAAACTAGGATTAGTATTTGAACCTATCGGCTAGTTTGTATCTTAAACTCTTGTTAATTAATCATGACCGAAACAAAGATTTTCCTTAGTTGAGAAGAAAAATGAGCTGCACCAAACTTGCACTCGGTTTGCATGCATGGCAAAACTGCGATTTTTTTAGACCAATCCTAGCTACTTGGCGACGGCGCACTCCGGCGGAGGGCCGTGCGGGAACCGATTCCAGGTGTCGGCGCAGTAGTTGTAGATCATATACTTCTTCCGCACCCACTGCAGGCGGGCCCGTGCCGCATTGTCTAGGTCCTGGTGCATCCACGAGCCGTTGGACCTAGCGCACGCCGCCGCGTCCTGGGAGACACACCCGCTCGCCGCGTAGCCCTTGTACGAGGCAATGAACGGCGCCTTCGACCAGTCCGTCTTGATGCGCCCGCCCTCCGTCGCCCACGCCTCCGCGTCCCACAGGCTGGCGTACATCCGCATCGGCTGCCGCGTCAGGAATGGCACCCCCGTCCTTGCCGCCAGGTTCCGGTGCTCCCGTATCGGCGTCCCGTCGACGTAGAACAGGATATGGGTGGGGTTCCAGACGATGGAGTAGGTGTGAAGTCCATGGTGGGGTCGAACCACATGACGAACTGCTGCTCCCGCTCGCCCTGCCCCTGGCTGAACACATTGGTCTGCACCGTGTAGGGCTGCCCGCTCGCGTTCCCCAGGAACTCGAAGTCGATCTCGTCATGTGCCGGCCCCACCGACGAAAGCTGCACATATATATATATGCACCGGTCAGTACTCAGTACAGTACAATACGTGCTGTGTGGCGTGAGAGTTAGGCAAATCGTGCTTACGTAGAAAGCAGTCACAGTGCCGGCGGAGTTGCCATGGACGAGCTTCATCTGCATATCGAAGCGGCCAAACAGGTACTGGTTCTTGGACTGGAACCCGGCGCCGGAGTTCCTGTCCATGGACAGCGTCAGAAGGCTGCCGCCGTCCAGGATCTTAGCGCGCCAATCGCCATACGTGATGTCCACGTCCTGGTAGAAGTTGCCGCCGCGGGCTACACCGGCAGCAGCCAGCAGCACAGAGCACAGGATCAGCACGAATGTTCTCTTGCGACTGGACGCCATCATCGATTGGCGGCACTGATCAGTATTATATGTCTTAGTGTTTACGAGTTTGTGTGAAATCAACCGGTGCAAAGCTGTGGTTTTATAGGCCAGTGGAAGGAGCAGGATTACAATGAAAACCTCTGATTTCTTGAGTGCTTATCCCCTCAGGAGAATTAGTGCTTAATTTTTAGCTTGGAGTAATTAGGAGGGATTTAACGCCAATCAAATATATCAGCGCATATTTAGCGTTACCAGGTACTCTCTAATTTTTATGCTCATCTCAAAGATTACCGTACCCAAGAATAACAATGAATGAATGGAGTATTCATTATGCATTCTTTGGTTCCACATTAAGATTTCAGAATTGGAATAAAAATAGGAGTGGTTCCATTTTTTACCTTGTAGTTTGCCATCTTTTACACTTATTACCTAATTTATCAAGTTTCGTTGTATACTTATTTAATTGTTAGCTATGAGTAGTTATTAACCGCCAATCATTTATCAGCACATATTTGTAGAGAGTAATTATTCTCTTTTTTCTTTTTTTTCTTTTACAATTCTATTACTTTTAGTTACTCTGCACTATAAGTCATTTCAAAGATCACTGCCAATAAAGATAAGAACAAATTAATCCGGTAGGCATGATTGTTCTTATCTTATTACACATTAAAAACTGAATTAGAATACAATAAATGTGGTGGTAATTATTTTCTTTCCCGTTCTCAAAGCAAGGAGACTTACAAAATAAAGTTTCAGAGTTTTGTGACATGCCTAATAAACTGGAGAGAAAAATCATAGAGATCATTTGGGAATCAATTGTACTATTGCACTAAAAACTACATGGTAAACGAACAGCGTCACGTACACATGATGCTTATATCCGACAAGCTACATGGTTAAGTGCAATGAAAATTTTGCGCGGGGTTTATGGGACACTATAGAAAAAGGCGTAGCCGAAATTATTTTAGTGGTGCTTTGGTTACCTTAGTGATTAGCTATCTTAGAGCATCCCCAATGGTCCTCCCAATAGGGCTATTGTATAGTGACTATGCTAATATGTTGTTGTAAAGTGATATAAAGTACAAGAAACTTATGCGTCAAAACATTTTCCATTGGATGATGTTGGTATCCAATTTGAATATTTCTTTCTGGGTGACACAATCATAATATCTCTATATGAGAATATCCATCGTATCCTTTGTGCATGTTTCGCATGACATGAAAATGACGTGTCAACCTACGAAGATTGTCCAAATCAGTTTTTCTAACGCGGGTGCATATACATGGTAATAGTTTGATGCTATTACGTTCTATCAGGTCTGTTGGGTGAAACTCTTAAAAAGAAACGCTAGCACATCCTTTATGTCCCTTGATGATGTAAATAATGTATATGAATATACTTGTTCTCGAGGGAACTAAACATAATAGAGAGATCTCGTCATGTGGTAAAGGGAAATGATATACTTGGACTTAGTTGGAGTTAAGCTTGCCATCATGAACTCCCATTTATTGTTGGAGTATTCCTTTAAATGTTCATGGCTATATCATAAACTAATATTGAATGAGATATGGCCTGCAACAGCAATACTACTGTCTGAACAATTAGCCCACGCTAAAAGGCCTAGCAGATAGACCCGAATCAAAGCGATGACAATGTTTCGCTTAAAAAAGAACGCGATGGTGGGGTTCCATCAAGAGTAGATTAAATTCTTGAAAACCGATGTGGTAGATGTCAGCCGATACTAATTCTCATTCGTGCTTAGCACTAGTCGCAGCCAAAAATCTATGTACATATATACTAACATAAAAATACACAGAGGGCTAGATTCAAGGACAAAATTTGGCCATGTATTGAAGGAGGGGGATAGGCAAAAATACACGGGTTTTTTAGCAAAAATATATCAAACATAAAAGGGTTTCGTCTTGAAAAATCCGAGGCTAGGAGTTTGGGGGCAGTGTTCACCTTGAAGTACACATAGCTCCTGAACTTAAATAAAATACATACATACATTATATGTATGCATGTGATTTTTATTTACTATACTACTATTGCAAGGATCCACTTTTTAGTTCGCACAGAGCCTCTAGAAAGTCAGGACCAACCCTAGTTGCTTAAGTTCTTGTCATGGTCTTATAAATATATGTGGTTTGTGTGTAAATATCTTGTTCTCCTCTAAACAAATATTCTGCCATTATGACGAGCATGAGGATAATCACAAAGAGGATTGAAACCAGATGATAGCCGTAAAGAAAAGGGAAAATGAGAAATTAGAACTCAACACTAGTATCCATGTAACTTCACATCTTCGGCATTTTAGGATAAACCTTTTTTTTTTCTTGTATTTCTCGGTGAACTAATGCTTGCCGAAACAACAAGAGAATGTTTTTTGCAGACATTGTTAATGTCCATCTCCACTAATAGATAGAGAGAGGGGGGTCCAAAAAAATATTAACCATATACAAATGTGATCAAACGACACAAAATCATGCAGATATGAAGGTATTTATTTTCTCTACCCCCACTTTTAATTTTCTGATATGAGCGGATGTTATAGTTCTGTCCATTGGGTAGTAGCCCGCTATTTGAAGAGTGGCTTTGTCTTCTGACTTCGGTAAACCTGCATCTTGTGGATATCCTACTCCTCCTAGCTGCTTAATATGTTTCCTAGTTTCTATCGGTGGATGTGATGTTTTCTTGAGCTATTCTTGCTAGTGTTTATGTGATTTGAACAATGGGTTATTGTTGGTAGATGAATATCCTCATGTCTGAAACTTGCGTTGCGTCTGGGATGTGTGTGTGTGTGTGCACGCGCGCCAGAATAGTGGTTGGTACTGTTTATATCATGTTGTGCAGTTCCTATGGTACTTACAACTCATAGCATGCATGTTCCAAGTAAGGTGTTTGTAGGTGACCCATATTTGGTGTATTTGACGTAGTTTCTATTCTTCACCTCCTTGTGAAAGATACAATTGATACTTGCCTGTATCCAAGCTTGGCATTTATTTTCGGTGTGGGCAAGAGCCTACACCTCCGTAACCATGGTGACCTCCACCACGGAGTAGAGGCTCTTGTAGAGGACCATAATGTAAGTCGTCCATGCACTACGTGACAGTTGGGATTTAGGGGCACTTTTCTTGCGGCACTTTTTCAATGTGCACCAAAAGCTTCCAATTAGTGGCACTTTGTCCAAAAGTCCCTAATAGGTATGACATTTTGGGGCAGTTTGACATAATGCCTCTAAAATTTATAGCTATTGGTGCAATGTGGCAAAGTGCCCCCAAATATTCAAAGCTATTGGGGCATTTTGGCAAATTTGTACACCATTGCAGGTTAAATCTTTTCGAAAAGCCATGATACATGGTTAAGGATGACTTCGTGACGGATTTTGTGACCATAGATAACTTGAACGAATGACTAAAACTTGTTGATAACGAATGACAGGTGCCTCCTCGAAGATGTCGAGAGGGGTTATCCTTGTGGAGAAAGGTACTTGAGCATGAGAATGACTTGGTGGATAAAAGATGATGGATTTGGTACTTTGAGTAGCTCTCTCGGCTCTTTTGAAAATATTCCACGATACGTGCTTCCTCCCCTCTCAATTTGTAAACAAAGATTTCTTTATGAAAATTAACCTTCATAAAACCTTTCTGAAATAACAGATATCTAATAGGTTAAATAAGTCTTGTTGAGTACCTCTAGTACTCAGATTTGCTTCAATTTGGTTCAGGTGAAGTTCCTCACTCATCTGGTGGATTCTACATGGACATCGATGAGTGGTTTGGGGTTCCCAGGCAGCAACCTAGAATCTATGGGTTGTGACGTCACCTTATGTTGCGGCCTCTTAATTCTTTTTGTATTTTGTTGCCTAGCAACATCATTTTCCTTTCGTTGTCTGATGTAATGTTGGGTTGTGTGACCTTTGGGTGTAAAGTTGTACTCTAGTAACACTTATTTAATACATCTTCTTGTCTAGAGTAACTGCTTTGATAGGTTGTTGGTTTCGATCTCATCGTTATAAAGTTTTGGCTATGCCTCTATTGACTGTCACAGTCGAGGGATTGTGGTTCCGATGATCCATTCCGAACACGCATGCCGATGTTTACTCGGCCTAGGATTGGTAACCCGAAACCCTCGACATGTGCAGCACTTCTGTAACACATAACATCTCTGTATAGTTTTGGTCCAAGATTCATGAATTCTTTGGTATGCATGTTTGCTTATGACTAGTATGGACACAAGGAGCAGTAGTACCGATGTTTTCGAACCTTGTGTGTTACGGTCGGGGCTGGTAACCCCAAATCCCTTGTGGATCCATGTCTAGTAGCGCATAACATTATGTATAACTCTAGATCCGGTGTCTGACATACTCCTGGGAAGGACCAAAGGGCACTCCCCGAGATGACACCTTACGGTCTTGGCTCGACGATGCTCCTGCTATCCCCTGAAGGAAGCAAGAGCATATCACCTAGGTGGAAGAGGGCAACAAAGGAGGGAGAAGCAACAAAAGGTACAAAGCAAAAAATCCATCTGGATTTTTCTCACTGTATTTTTTCATATCCTGTCATATTATACTACGACGAGTATACAGTGATTTCCCTCTCTCACAACACCTTTTTTTATTTTGTACGTGTTCTACTTTTTGGTTTCTACAAGATGAGGATTTCTACAAGAGCGCTCGCTGCACCAACACTAACGATAACATCAATGGTGGCGATTGCAACGGTCAAAGCAAGCTACACATGTGTACTGTTCGGCGCAGCAGTCTTAGCATCAACCTGGCTACAAATGTGGTACACAGTCCAAGCATGTGAAGGGAACAACGAGAAAAATCACCAAGCAAGATGCAGAAGAGCAGCACTTGCACTCCACACCCTGACAACCATGCTTGTTTGCTCACAAGTATACTACGAATTCGAGGAAGACAGACCAGCCATAATAATAGGATACGGCGTCGCGTCTATACTTGTCGGGTACATTTTGTATGGTAGGAAGTGGATAGCGAATGAAGTAGAAAAAGTAGACATCGAAAATACTCAAGTGTAATCACAAGCAATGGAATAAATAGAGCTAAGAAGTTAAATCAAAGCAAGATACAACATAACACAACAAAAATCACTGGAAGAAAAAATATGTCTCAAAACAATAACAAACAAAGAGAAAGCTAATCTTCAATGTCCTGAACGAACTCCTGGGGTGGCCTCCCCTTGTTATCCTTCATGTGCATCAAAAGGTAAAGGAGGACGGCGCGATTTTTTTCATAATCGCATGCACCAAGGGAAATTGCACCGTGCTTCACACCGTCCCAAGTACGGCAAAAAATAATTGCTTGAACGCTTGACTCCGACCTATTTTTTTTTTAAAAAAAAAGAGCAATAAGAAAAGTGGAATATAAATTATAATCCCATATGTACAAGCTTATTATCAGAAGTGCAATACCATTTTTCAGAGGAAGATTTTGGGAATGTTCTTTTAAGGCCAGAGTCCATAAACAGATGGCTCCATCCATCTTGTTGGAAGCACCAGTCTTCAAAGAAAACAGCAGAGCACTGAACAAAAGCTAGATGGATCACACTACACACCTTCTTATGCATAGCCCAAGGATCAAGAGAAGACGAGCCAGATGGGACGCCGTACACAGTAAGCTGCTTCCTCTTAACATCCCACGCGAAGGCAGTAAGATTTTCACCAACTATGGCTGTGCATAGGAACTGAGGCAAAAAAAGAGGTGTAAATATTTTTTTTGCTTCCTAGTAAATAAGCAAGAGAATGGTGCATAAAATGGGGTTCACAAACCATCTGGCATCTAGTTACATCGTACGGGATATGAGCACCAACGAACTGCTCCCGAACCGCGCAGGATTGTATGTAATTTTCGTCGGACATAACAGCTTTCTGCAAAAAAGAAATGTTAAATACAAAATGTACATATAAAAAAAAATAAAGAAACAAATAACTCGAAAGAAATTCCGTCTACAAGATACTTACCGAAAAAACAGGACCAACAAAGTGCCTCCATGTGAAGGGCAAGACCTTACTGTAAATCCTGCAGTCCAACTGTCGAAAACACCTAAACAAGGCTTCGCAAACCAACGGGCCAATCTCACCCCGTGGGCCGAACTGGGCCTGCACCATTGCGCCAGTTATCTCTAGCTTAAAAGGAATGTCGTGACGAACCCAACAACTGCAAATGGTTTCAAAAAAAATACATATTAAAAAAACGCAAAACAAGAAATAAAAGAATATGCTAGTAGAATTCAGATCATAGTTGCTTTTTAAGAGAAAGTTACCCAATTCTAGTTGAAGAAGGAACAATCACCCATCTGTAAAACTGACAGGCTGCTAATTGATCGGGGTTAAACTTGTCTACACCAAGTTCCCATGGGGTTTCAGAAAATTTAACACGCACACTGCAAGCCGACGGCTTACTGAGACCATCAGAACAGTCGTCGGTAGCCCGTATGTTTAAATCAATAGATTCAATTGCCCGCTTAGCAGTAACAAAAGATTTAGAAGAAATCCTAGGAGACAAAACATCCCTTAATTTTTTCCTAGAGCACGACGGAGTAGAAGGGATCGGGCTAGTTGCACTACTAGCACTGACAACCCAGTCCGGAGTAAGTTCGAAGGACGGAGGTGAAATTGACAACGGGCTTGACAAGCTAGGCAACTTTGGATCTGCACAAAAAAAAGAAACATTTTTTAGGAAATTAAGGTGGAAGGAAAAAGATGTTGGTTTCGAAAATAGCATACCAGAAGAGGGGGTGACCGGTGAAACGGAGCAATCCGAGAAGACACGCGACGGAGATCGACCTACATCATTCCAGTGAGAGGGAGCAGGCAGGCAGATACTTTCAATCAACAATTCTGTCTCCTTTTCAATCTGAAGCCTGGCAGAAGTAAGAATCTTCAGACAGCGAGCATTATGCCTCTTAGCAGCCAGTAGGATGTGTGTCTGCAAAAGAATAAAATGGCACAAGGATTGAGCATCGAAAGCCATGGGATTTTTTCTGGGTTACGTCTAATAAGAACAAGCATAGACAAATGCGAAGACTACAAAGTAATCACCTTCAAAGGAATTTCAGCTGCATAATCGCAGGTAGAAGTTTGAGACGAAGGAGAAGCAGGTATCGGAACAGCGACTGGCTGTGTTACAACTTGTGTGCCCACAGAAGCTTCTGAAGGAAGTGACTTTTTGTCCACACTGTCATCGACGAGAATTGTTGACTTGGACACATCTTTGGCATAAACACCGCAATCAAGAGTTTGATCTGCTGCAGTAGAATCACGAACACGGGACGTGCCGAGCTCCAGAAGCCAGTCTGGCACTGTCCTCTTAAAAACCACACGATCTCCTTCTCGGGGATAAAATTTAAGTAAACATGGGAAGACATATATATTTAAAAACAATGTATGATATGCCTAGCATGTAAGCCATAAATTACATTTTAAAAAAAACAAGTACATACCTTACCAGCGCCAAAAACACGGCGAGGTGTGGGGCCTGCAAGACCGGATGTGTCAGCCATGACCAACCTAGATATCAAAGAACTATCATAGATCTTTATCCTAGAGAAAATGCCCGGAGGAGGAGAATCTTCCCCGTAATCCATGCTATCCATGTAGAAGACCTGACAAGAAAAGGGAATAAAACATGAATCAGTTTTTAGACTAATTAAGCACACGCAAAACAAACTTGACAAACTTGAAAAGAGAGACAGCTGACCTGAAGAAAAATAGCAACGCCAACAGGTACATGTATCGTTTCCTTCTGGCGGACACTACGTCTACAGGAAACACACGAAGATATAACAGACTCAAGGAAAAATGAAGCCCAGTTGAAGGAATGTATATTATTGGGGTCGGCTATGGCTGGCCAGAAATTGGTGGACTCGTTCAAGTTAGGAGAGTAGTCGTCGATTAATAACCTAACTAGGAAGACCACAACAGCAACCTTGAACACATCACTGTCAAGAGAATCGTCGTCGCAGTAGTCTATAGACTCCAACACACTCAAAGCTGCAGCGCTAGGAGGAAGACACTGACCTTTGACAGTGAGGAAAGAAGCGACACGGTCGTAAGCAGCAGCAGATTTGTCTAAAGAGGAGTCCCAAACTTCCTTCCCACTACACGGCAGACCAAACACAGAATTTACATACTCGGAAAAGAACTGAAGACGATTGTCGACCGAGAATTTAAAGCAACGTTGCATCGAGTCAATTTTGGAAATCAACCATATACTGAAAGGATGGTCTGGGTAACCGAAATTTATGCCATCAGAGAAAGCACCAAAACCAGTAGAACGGACAAGGCTCTTGTGCTTCTCAGTAAAACGAGAAGCAATGCCATTGAACACGACAACAGAAGGAATGAGCTGCGGAGGTTTTGCAAGAACTGCCTTTTCAGAAGATGAGACAGACTCACGGGAAGAATGCTTCCCAGTACAAATCCAAGTCTTGGGCTTGGTGGCAGCAGAAGACATTAGACTTGCGATGACGTAGGGGCAGGTAGAATATAAAGAAAGGGAAAGGAGAAATCTCAGAGAGAGAGCGCTAGGAGAAAACTAGATCCTTTTTCGAACCAGAAGGATGATGAATCGAGAAGAGAGCGATGATCTATTTAACAACTGGCCGGGGTGGCAAAATGGGGCGGGCTAGATGTCACATGGAGAAATTCAAAATTCAAAAACACTGACAAGGGCAACTTTAGCACAAGGCAGGCCTACTAGCAGCACGGAGTAGGACACGAAAGCAACTACAAGGCAGGCCGACCAGGAACATGGAGATATCGTTTTTCGGTAGATATAGCTTTAAAGCAACACCTAGGAGTACTAGGGGGGGGGAGGGGGATGGCGAAGACCAACAACCGAGTCGTTAAAATGGGGTACAAACAAATAAGATACACAACACTTTATCTAGGCGAAGCAGTAAAGTGCAACACATTTGGAAAAGAAACAGGAATTAACTAAGACAACACAACGAAATACCACGACCTAGGTAAACTAAGATGAAACATCAAGTCTGTTTGGAGACATACGAAGACTTCCTCCCGCACGTGCTCCTGTTATGACCGGGGGCACCACACGTACTGCAGCGTCTGGCAGTTTCACCTTGAGGCTTGGGCACTGTGTTCATGGGGCACTTGGAAGCAAAGTGGTCGGAGGAGGAGCATGTGTGACACTTGGGGACGTCAGAAGCAGCGGTAGTTCGACGTGAGCGGCGAGGAGGAGGAGCACCAACACCGTTGTTCTTAGTTTTGCGTTTCTTCTTCTTAGCCCCAGGACTCTCCAATGGAGACTTGAAACGGCTAGCCTTCAAACGACCACGAGAACGAACTCTAGGAGGAGCAAGCACAACATCAGTAGACGTAGTGCCACTACCAGCTAGAGAAATATCAACCAAGGTCGAGGCTGCAAGTGTAGGAGCTGGAACGACAGTCATCGAGGACATGGCAACCTTAGCACGGTTGACGTAGTCGACAGCCAGCTCAAATGCAGGCCTAGACTTCGTAGCCATAGAAACAAGCTCCATAGCAGAAGCGTATATGAAGCAGTGCATGGAAGCTTGGTCGGTAGAATCGCCATGAGCTTGGACATATGTTTCAGAAGACACGGGGAAACCATCACGGGCATTTCTGGTCCACCGCTTAGTCAACAACCCGGCTGGCAATGAAGTATAAGCAAGACCAACAAGAACCTACAGAAGAAAGGGAAAATTACTCCACAAGCACTAAAAAACGTGAAGTATAAAAAAAAACAAGAAATTTACTTACACACAAAACGTGACGGCAAGGCATGCCACAGTGCTCAAACATTTTGCATTCGCAAAGGAATGAATCGGCGGCTTCAGATCGGGTAACCTCAAAAGAAGTTTTTCCATCATCAGAATATCCAGGACGACTTACTAAAACAGCACTTAAAATGCCATTTTCTTCGTCATCCCTACGACAAATAAAGGAGCCGGAACGGTAAAGCTCCTTAGCAAAACGAGCAAAGAGGTTACGCGTGTAGACTTTCGCCGCGTGAAGCTCCAACGGCACACCGATGCTCAAATGCCTGCGAGTCTGACAAATGAATTTTTAAAGTTCCAAGTTAGCAAAAAACAAGAACAACAAAATGTTACAAATTTTAGCCACATGGCTCTAAATGAAATGTCATCACGGAGCATAGGTAGCATGCCTGCTTAGTTGCGTGGGACTCTCTGGCTTCATCTGCAATCCGATCAGCAATCAACTTATTGTACTGAGAAACAAAATGATGCATGGTGGACCCAGGAGCTATGTAAGTCTTAAGCAGATGATTAGCACTCTCGCTACACTGTGTGCTAGTCATACCAGCACAAAAGGTCTCTGCAAAGTAAGGCTTTGCCCACATTTCCCTGTTAGCATAAGCTCTCTGGAGAAATTCATTATCCTTCAAACTATAAGATTCCAAAAGCTCGGCCCAACGACTCTCAAACTCATCAATGCACACGATCTCATCGAGCAACTCGTGCAGTCTAGCCTTGAACTTGTTATCCTTCGTGTATATTGGGCCAAGAGATTCTTTCGCCTTCTTCAACACGTGCCATTTGCACCAGCGGTGACGTGTATCGGGGTACTCTTCCTCGAGTGCAACGCGCATCTGATGGCATTGGTCTGTCATAGATTGAAGGAAAAACGGATTTACTAAGAAGGCAGTAAAAAAACAACTGTTTGCTAGTGATTATTACAATTTGCATTTTTTGTAAGCAATAAAAGATAATAAATGATAAATTAAAATCGGGACACACCTGTCAAGACAGTGCAGGGGTGCTTCCCGCCCATCGCATCAGAAAAAATACGAAAACACCAACGGAATGCCTCGATGGTCTCTTCGGTTAGAAGAACAGCACCAAACATTGTGCTTTGAAAATGATTGTTGACGCTGACAAATAATCCAAATGGAAAATTGTAGAGGTTTGTGCGGTAAGTGGTGTCGAACGTGACAACATCACCGAAAGCTGAGTAATCTGCTCTGCTAGAACCGTGACACCAAAACATAGACTTAATTCTACCTATGTCGTCTAAGTCCATCTTCACAACCAAACCAGGATCATTCTGTTTCATTTTGGCTACTATCTGAAGTGTTTTTGCCATATCCTCTACTATTGACTCCTGAGAAAGCCTACCACAGAGTGCACGTATAGAATGCCTACTAAACGGCACATAGTCGTTCTGCTCGTGCATTGAGCCAACAATTGAACAAACACGAGATATTTGTACATTGTTAAGCCTAAGTTGGCGGATAGTCTCACGTGTCATCTGGTCTATGCGGCTATGGGAGTTCCACTGCCTTTTCTCGCCACAACTTATGGAAAGAGGATGATTATGATCATCCAAAAAAGCACGAACGTACCAAGACTGGTCATCAGATCGTAAGAGAGTGACACGTGCAGGGCAACCAGTCCTAGCAGTCCTTGAGTCAGTTTTCTTGTCCTCGCCCTGTAAAGATAAACGACATACTATAAGTGATGACAGTTTCACAAGATAACATTTCTAAAAAAACGTAGAGGAAAAAAATATAAGTAAATAAAGGTTTCACCTGGCACGCACAAACTATATCCTGTCTTGTTCTCTTCCCACCACTACCAGTACGACTACGACCGTAACGAATGCCGAACCCCCTCTCCCAAGAGTACATGTTATAAAACTCGTATGCCTCCTCTGCAGAATCAAACAGAGATCCCTTCGCCGGCTCAAAGATGCAACGCTCGCCGCATGCGGATGCGTCACGCAAAGCACGCTCCACAGCACCGTAATTCCATGTGTTTGGTAGACGTGGACCAAAAACGCGCCTAGGGAAACAAAACAAACAAGTCAATGGACAAAACATAAAATCAGGTAGAAAAAATTAAGAGGCAAGTTAATAGATAGGAGGAATCTTTTTCTTTCCCATCATAAACAAAAACCTGTCAGGGATGCTACGATGGCTGCCTTGCTCGCCACCCGAAGGGTCTGGATGCTCCATGCGGATTGCTGCGGCCGAGAGGAAGCTGAACTAGCGAGAGGGGTGGACTAAACCGATGGGGGGTGCGATCTATCGAACCCACAACATGTACATTATATAGCTGGCCATTCTCACTTGAGACTCTAGGTTTTGGCGGGAGTTCTTTGTGGCGGGAAGAAACAATGCAAGCCAAAAAGCGTGGGAAGGAAAAATTCCACGACAAAGTGCATAAAGAAAGGAAAAGGGAGACACAGCTAGCATGCGTAGGGCGTATAGACAAGACATCAAGCACAAAAGGTGGCGAGCTAGCCGTCTCTGAAATTTCTTGATAGGCAAGCCAGCACAGGGATGCTTTTGCATGGACCATGCACAAGAAAAGACACGGACGCGCGGCGTGCATGCCAGGGAGGTGTAGGCGTCAGGGGCGGGGGGTGGGGTATGGTGGGGTTATGGGCGATGCATGGCACGTGGGGTGGGGGGAGGGGGGGTGGGGGGATGATTTTTCTTTGCGAGTCGCTCGCGAAAGTTAACTTGTCATGGAGCCAACAGTTCACAAGAAATATTCATATGAAAGATTTTCCGCCTTTTTCGGATTTTATGTTTGTGTCATTGTGACGCCCCGAGATCGGGCACTATGCAGATTTCAGCATTCCCGCCAAAATCCACATAATAACCGATTCCAGGTTGCCACTTGTGATAACATTAGAATAGTTCACGAATATTCCACAATTACAACAGAAACAGATAGATACAAGATGACTCAAACGAGCCAGGGATACAACTGATACAATACAAAGATCCAAATAACAGCGGAAGAAACAACACATCGTCCGTCTACGGACAAGATACAAATTGGACTAAGAGTCCTGAAGATAACCGAGAGCGTCCAATCCCTGCCCAGGCCAAGCCGGATGGATTCCCAAGCTAACGTCGTCAGACTTCAAACCTGTTGACTGCAATGTTGAATATGCAGCCACGAAAGAGATTCGTGGGTCAGTACGGTTAAGTACTGGCAAGTGGATAAACCATACTCACAAGATACCGGCGTAACCAGTCATCACAAGATACAAATACTTTGGGATCAACGGAAAGTAAGGGGTTATTGCAAATAAGCGGCAGCGGGCTGCACTAACCATCTACAGAGAGATACTACAACTTCCGGCTAATAGAAAGAAGATAAGATCGAGTATTGTAACCAACTGAAAGATAACTTCAAACAAACCCATCCTGGATCTCGCCCCTTATCCGAAGAAGCAATCCGAGGATAACTCACACAGTTGGATTAATGATGGTTCAGATTATTGGGTCAATAAGCCTATTACTAGTCAAGTTGTTAATCATTGGGTGAAAGGTTGTTAATCATTGGGTTTAAGTTGTCCTGAGTACTTGTTAGCCAGTACTTTCACCAAGTAATCCATAACCGCGGAAAACACGGCTTCTCGAGAAGATTATCCCTGCAGGGTTGCACCAATTTGGCCGTACACGCAAGAATATCCCGCCAGACGGGGATCAAACCCACCAAGCGAGGTACTCTACACAACTCAACTCTTCTTCGCATCAAGCCCAAAGCACCTTAGGCGCACGGCTAATCGAGCCCAGAAGAAAATGGACCCTCATAGCACTCTAAGAACGTGTCCTCCTATATGCCGACTACGAAAGTTCCACCCGGGATCCAAGGGCTCGCAAGATCATGCATGCAGCAAATGGAAAACCCGAACTAAATGAGGAGATTTGGACGAGATGCGAATCGAGTCAAATTGAGGGGGGCGCCCATACTCGCTTCCCGCATGCGGGTAGTGCGCTCATCATGGATCAGTAGACAAGACCCTTTTCCTATTAGGGTCGACACTAGCAGGCCTAAAAACCACAAAGGGCCTCCTGCCGGTGCCTTATCATCAAATTATTATTACCATTAGCATTAACAGGATTGATTGATTAACATCGAGCCCCCACAACGTAATAGAAATAGTAACAGAAAGTAACGGGTAACAGACTCGAGCAAAAGCAACCTAAGCATGCTAGTAAGACACTGGCTCCACCAAAGGGGTGATAGGAGTGGAGGTGAGGCAATATCAGGGTTAAAGGATTCATGTGATAGGTTCGTAACAGAAACAACTACTACTAAGGCTAGCAGAAAAGAACAACGGAAAGTATCGGTAACAAGTGATGAAAGGCAGCCATTTGGCAGCAAGTGAGTATACTTGCCTGAGATCCCGCAAGGTAGCAGAACTTGTCGTTGCTCACATCATCTCAACGTCCTATCCGGGAAGAAGCAATGAACCTCGAACAAACACCGGATGCAACAATTACTACTACGGCAAAAGATCCAACATGATCAAGATATGGATGCATGACAAGTTTAAAGATGCATCAAGGTAAACTAGTTGACAAGATAAACAAATTTAAATGGACCCATATGCAATTTGAGTTGCATATGAACAGCCCATGAATTATGGTTAGATGATTTGTTTTCCAACTAATCAACAGGTGAAGGTGGATTAGCATGATGCATGGATGAGGAAAACAGCAAAATAACAACAATAGAACCAATTGAAATAAGGTTTAACAAGTTTGGAAATTATTGGTTAAGGGTGGAAAGTTTGGTTACTGAAACATGTCACACAAGCAATTGTTGTTTTCAACAAGTTAAAGTGTTCAAAACAAATAACAAAGTTTATTTTTGGAAAGAACATCAAATTTTAGTTGGATTACATGTTTCAAATATTGAAATTGGAATTAGGATAATTTAATTATGAATTAAACAATATTAAACAAGTTTTAATTGAATTTAAAACAAGTTTGAATTTAATTGAATTTTTATTTGTTCAAAACATAAATTCAAACTCACATTTGAAAAGTTCACACTTTGATGGTTTGAAAACATATTTTGCATGTTCAAAATTATTTTATTTTGAGCAAGTTATGATTTTATCAAATTTAAATGAATTAAACAAGTATTAAATTATTTAGGCAATTTAAATTATTCAAACCATGAAGCAAAATTTATATTTGAAAAGGTTATTCAAAATGGTATGGAAAACATATTTTATTTGTATTTATTGGATTAATAATGAATTAGTTATTGAATTTAGCAATTTGCATTTGAATTATTCAAATTTGAATTTTAAATACATTTGGGAATTTCAAAACAGTACACAATTGGAATATTTGGAAAGAGGATTAAATTTGGAACAACAAACATATATAACTTTTATTAATTGGAATTATAGATTAAAAGTTATTCAAGTTTTAGTTTTTGTATTTAATTCTGCCATTTAAAAGTATTTTGAGAATTAACAGAAAAAGTTTTAAACATTTTGCACCGTGCAGCAGCTAGCCACAGCCACTACAGGGTGGGCCGCGGGGGCCAGCGTGGCGCTGTGCGCTTGCGTGGCCACGGTGGGCCGCTGACGGGTGGGGCTGGCCTGTCAGCGATGGGAAAAATAAGAGAAAAGGGGTGCGCCCGCGGGGGATCGAACCCGCGATGGCTCGCGTGTGCGCGCGGTTGCTCTGCCAGTTGGGCTGCAAACGAATCCTTGACAGGTAAGGGGTGCGACTGAAGATATGGTGTGCCGAGTGGTTAACTGAAACAAACGAACGCAGTTTTTCCTGAACCTGCACGATTGACTGACAGAGGAAGAACAGCGACTGCTCCGACGATCACCGGCACCTGAGGCTGTGGACACGCGAGGGACTTCACGTAGGCGAGCAGTGCGTAGAGGGAGAGGGACAGGAGAAAGGGTGGGCGCTCACCAGGTGGTCATCGGTGTTCAGTAGATGGAGCAGAACGGAGGGGTATGCCGGCGACGGCGCGGCCGCTACGGCGTCTCCCGGCAACCGGCGAGGACACGGGGAGATCCAGGAGGACGACGCGGTTCCATTCCCGGGACCCGTTGCTCCTCGAGGGGGTTGTGGCGACCGGAGCTAGAGGAAGGCGGCAATGGTGCTCGGTGGTGGCTTCAGGTTCAGAAGAACAGAGGACTTGGGGGGGAGAGGTGAGACGGCGGCGCTAGGGTTAGAGGGAGCTAGGGTAGGCAGAGGGGGGAGGTGTGTGCTTGTTTTATGGGGAGGAGGAGGGTGGTACAGCAGCACATCGGCGTGGGGGGGGAGGAATCAGAGGGTGGAGGGGGAATCGTACAGAGGAGGGTGACGTGGGAGGAGGAAGAAGACAAAACAGAAAGGGGGGTATGGGCCAGAAGTGGGATGGGCTGGGGAGAAATAAGGGGAAAGAGGTGGGCTGCCCTCTCTCCTCCCTTTTTTTTGCTTTTGATTTTCCTTATGAACATTTTTTTTGTAAAGGATTAAAGAGGAAAATAGGAATAGAATTTGGGGGGGGGGGGTTTAGGGTTTTCTTTTATAAATTATTTTGTGTTAATTTTCCAAAACAACAATTAAAGCAAGAGTTAACATTGTTTCACAATTTTGAAAATTTAATTTGGTTTAAAGGTTTTAGTTGAATTTCAAACAATGTTTGATTTGGGAATTTTGGGAACTAAGAAAATTCCATTTAATAAGTTCAAACCATTATGCAAACATTATTGAAAAATTTGTTTTGCAAGGATTTAATTTGTAAACCTCAATTTGGATCATATCAACTATGATTTTATTTGAAATTTAATTTGCCATTAGGGTTTTAATAACAGGGAAATTTGTATTAACAAGCAATTTGATTAGAACAATTGCAAACTATTTGAAAACAAAGGAGTTGTTGTACTTTGCAATTGTTAAATTGGAAATTTTTGACATGTGTGAAATTTTAAATTGTTTTGAATTGTTGTGATGCAAACATAGTGCAATGCAATATGATGCATATGATGCAAGCAAAAAAAAAGAAAACAAGCAACTCTTTATTAGGGTAACACCCCAGGTGTTATAGTCATCAAAAAAATTGATAAATAGATGGAGCTTTACGTAGCTTGTCATGGAGCAGTGCCAGAAGAAATAACTTTTTCTACGATGTGTTTTTTGTCTTTTTTTATTTAGTGATCATTGAGATCCCTTCCTTTAGTCCCTTTTTTCATTGAGATAATTGACAAAAAATTAGCGAGAAAATAGAGATCCCTTGCTAAGCCGTTGCGTAAAAGTACTTGGAGATCAGAGGTAAAGACAAACATGGGACATTTTTTTTTAATTGCTGAATACAAACATTGGACAAGAGGTAAACACAAACATGGGATCTCAATGATCTCGGATTACAAGCTATGCCATATCTAAAGCATACCACAACACGCACACCTTGGAAAATAACTAAGTTTACATAGCACACGACACAGGAATAAAAGTCTAATTAGCGCACACTCGAGAGAGAATACGACTAGTTGGGTGATACATTTTTTTTTGGGATCCAGCGCATAAATGATCATAGACGATCAACCACGCTCCCGCTCAAAAATCTTGAATGCCGCGGCATCTCCACGAGCGTAACGGTACTCCCGGTCCACAGTGGAGACACGGTGGAAAGAAACAAGCACGCCGAAGGAAGCATACACCTGAGACTCCAACATAACAGCGTCCTCGACACTGCGTGTGGACAGACGTACATAACGCCATTGGGAGACTCCGAGATGATGTAGTTCCTGTTACCCAGCAGAGCCATCAATGCAGTAGTGGCAACGAAAAGCTTGCCACAGAAACGAGGCTCGGAGGCGAAGTGGAGACGTAGAAGGTTGTCTGCTGGGATGGAGTCAACCACGTGGAAGAAGGTGCGCAAAGCAGCAGCGGCGTCAACCATCACATCATCGTCTGCCGGCGGGTGGAGGTTGCGAAACTTTGGTGTAACAACAAGAGGTCGATCAGCTTTAGTCTTCGCCATCTTAGCACGGCCAGACCTGTATTTTCCACGGGGATAAATAGATCAGATAAATAAAAGATCTTAGATCGACAACCAACAAATAAACAAGACAGGTTATCCACCTGGTAAGGACAGGAGCAGCAGATGACTCAGCCATCGACACGAAATAAAAGCTCCTTTCTTCTCACGAGAAACAGCGGAGTGTGGGGGGTGAGGCAGCGGGGGGCGAATGGAGTTCGTGGACAGGGGAAGAGCGGACGGGGGCACACATATATACACACACCCCGCGATGGCTAGCCACCGTGACGGGGGGTCGAGAGGGAGTGCAAAGAAAAAAAAAACGTTTTTCTCTCAAACGCGCTGCAAAAGTTAGAAAAAAAGGCCCACCAGAGCGACACATATAACACAGCAAAGGCCCGTTGGAAACAAGGCCCAACGAAAAAATAGCATAGTAGCTGCGCCAGCTACGATGCATGGCAGCCCCTACGTGCAAGGCATGCCCCTACGATACAATAGGGAAGTACCATCACCTGGCTAGTGAACACGAAATTAGGACATGCACATACATAAAGCAACACCGGAGTGAGGTTTTCCGCACCTGTCAGCAAACGACGATCGGACGGCAGACAGAGGGGATCCAACGGCAACAACTGCATGCACAGCTACCCGTGTGAACACATATTCGCCTCTCAAGGTACTTGAGCATGAGAATGACTTGGTGGATAAAATATGATGGATTTGGTACTTTGAGTAGCTCTCTCGGCTCTTTTGAAAATATTCCACGATACGTGATTCCTCCTCTCTCAATTTGGAAACAAAGATTACTTTATGAAAATTAACATTCATAAAACCTTTCTGAAATAGAAGATATCTAATAGGTTAAATAACTCTTGTTGAGTACCTCAAGTACTCAGATTTGCTTCAATTTGGTTCAGGTGAAGTTCCTCACTCATCTGGCGGATTCTACGTGGACATCGACGAGTAGTTTGGGGTTCCCAGGCAGAAGCCTAGAATCTATGGGTTGTGACATCACCTTATGTTGTGGCCTCTTAATTCTTTTGGTATTTTGTTGCCTAGCAACATCATTTGCCTTTCGTTGTCTGTTGTAATGTTGGGTTCTGTGACATTTGTGTGTAAAGTTGTACTCTAGTAACACTTATTTAATACAGCTTCTTGTCTAGAGTAACTGCTTTGATAGGTTGTTGGTTTCGATCTCATCGTTATAAAGTTTTGGCTATGCCTCTATTGACTGTCACAGTCGAGGGATTGTGGTTCCGATGATCCATTCCGAACACGCATGCCGATGTTTACTCGGCCTAGGATTGGTAACCCGAGTAACCCTCGACATGTGCAGCACTTCTGTAACACATAACATCTCTGTATAGTTTTGGTCCAAGATTCATGAATTCTTTGGTATGCATGTTTGCTTATGACTAGCATGGCAACAAGGAGCAGTAGTACCGATGTTTTCGAACCTACGTGTTGATGATTCTGGTCTATCCGCCGTTGTGTGTTATGGTCGGGGCTGGTAACCCCGAATCCCTTGTGGGTCCATGTCTAGTAGCGCATAACATTATGTATAACTCTAGATCCAGTGTCTGACATACTCCTGGGAAGGACCAAAGGGCACTCCCCGAGATGACACCTTACGGTCTTGGCTCGACGATGCTCCTGCTATCGCTAGGTCTTGAGTGAGTGGTTGTTGCCGGGTGACCCTTGGGCTGGGACCCCCGTGGTGGGTGGTCCCACCTATCATTGAAAGGTTGATGTTGTGATACGGCCTTAGTGACCCCGCTTTAGTAGCAACTTAGGGGACCCCTTAGTTCCATATTTACGACAAAAATAACTGCAATTAATATCAAAATCTGAATCGAATATTTTCATTAGATAAGTAAAGCTCATATAAAAATCGGTAGCTAGTTGCACATCTTTAAGAAAAAATGCATCTTGTATCAGAAAAAATGCTAGTTGCACATTTTCTTGACAACAATGCTACTCATTTTGGAAACTAATTGATGCTTTTTTTTAGAAAAGTGCAACTCATGTGATAGAGAGGGTCCTACTAAATTTATGGTATGTATCAAATTACGTCACACGAGTAAAAAAGGAAAATAATTAAACAAAGTTAAGAAAATGCATGATTGATCAATAATATTTATGAAATATAAAAAATAATGTGCAACTCTAGTGTAAATTTTAGCCGCAAAAATACAAATAAGGATAAACATAAACATACTGTATTGATAGATGCGTCAATACGTATCGAAAAATGAATTGCTAGTTACACATTTATTGAAAAAAGGTGATAACAATTCGTATAACAAAAAAATTGCTAGTTACACATTTCTTGAAAAAACACTAGTTGCACATAAAAAGTGATCAATGTATGACTGTCCTTTGTCTATTAAACAAACATGAGAATTTATTTAGTATTTTTACATAACATAAAAAACTATATTTATAAATTATTTCTGAAAAATATCTATAATGGTGTAGCTAGTTGCTAAGCTCTAAAGTGAAGTGCGTGAAAAATAAAATCTACAAATACATAGTTACAGAAAAATCTCAAATATATAGTGGAGCCTGGTTGCACATTTCCGAGTGCAAAGTGCAACTTGGACCGAGTTGCACATTTCCGGGTGGAAAAGGAACTTAGGCCTAGTTGTACATATCCAAGTGGAAAATGGCGGATTGTACCTAGTTGCACATACAATTGGAAAAGTTCAACTTTGATTTAGCTACATATTTCTGAGTGGAAAGGTACAATTTGGATCTAGTTGCACATATCCATACAGAAAGGTGCAACTTGGACCTAGTTGCACATATTCGGCAGAAAAGTGCAACTTGGACCTAGTTGCACATATTCGGGTAGAAAAATGACCTTGTTGCACATATCCGAGCCGAAAAGTGCAATTTGGACTTAGTTGCAAATTTTTGGTTGGAAAAGTGCAACTTCCACCTAGTTGCACATTTCCCGGTGGAAAAGTACAACTTGGACCTAGTTGCACATAATCAAATGGAAAAATACACCTTGGACGCACATTTTCGAGTGGAAAAGTATAACTTGGAGCCAGTTAAACTATTCGCTAAGCCATGTATTATTCATAAAAGTGAAACCCGTATAAAAACGGATTGAGGTTGCACGTTCTAAGAGAAAAGGGGCAACTCGTATTGGAAAACCAGTTGCTAGTTGCACAATTTTTTGACATTACAACATACAATGAATAAGAATACAAAGAAAAAAGGGAAAGGGGCACAAAAAATAAATATGCAACTCCAGTATTAAAATGCAACCATGAAAATAAAAATACTGAAGAAGAAACATCGATAAGTAATGTGCCACTCCAACCGTTTTTTGATACGAGTTGCACTTTTCTCGACAAATATGCAACATCTTTGGAGTTTCTCGTTTCTTAGGAAAAATATAACTCGTATAAAATATCGGTTAGAATTGTACATTTCTTGAGAAAAGTTAACTCACAATTTGTCTTCTATATAAATAAATAAATAAAATCTATACAAAATAATCCAATAACAAAAAAGAAAAAAACATAAGAAAATCAGAACCAAAGAATCAAGTATAAGAATAGTGCAACTCTTGTTTACTAAAAAGTGCAAGAAGGTCTGTCGCACTTTTCAAGATATGGTGATCACTTATTAACCCTTGTTCAATTGGAAAGTGTAAAAAAATTGAAATTATGAATATGCCAAAAAATAAAATAAAAGGAAAAGCGCAACATATATCCAAACATGTTTCCCTTTTAATGATGTAGTAGTTGCACATTGTTTTGAAAAGATTAAAACTCATTTTTTATCAATAAGATGAATGTAGTTTGAAATCAAAAATACCAAAGAATCAAAGAAGATATGAGAGATGAAAAACAAGTTGATTCTAAATTTTCTTGTAAAATGGGCAGCTCATATGACCTTGCAAAAGTTCAAAATATGCAATTTGAAACAAGTGCAACATACCCATAACAATCAATTAAAAATATAGAAATAAATGTACAGTTTACATATTTCTTAATATCGTCTCTCTCGCTCTCCTTTACAAGCATCGGCATGGCCCACCTACAAACACACACAGAAAAAGAAGGGGAAAAACAAAGGGCAACGAGTCCATCTCACATACAAAAGACGCAAGATACAAAGAAAAAATAATAAGTGCAATCTGATTGAGGAAAGTATGAGCATGAATGAAAAGCCCAAAAGAAAGCCCATAAACAGCTCGTTCTTAGCGCGGAGATATACAACGAGCATGTGTACGAAACACGAGTCACATCATACGGCAGATAACATCTATTGTGACATACGAAAAAAATCAGGTGCCCGATGTTTAGCTAATCCGAACAAAAAACCGCTAGTTGGATGTTTGTTGAGAAAAATGAAAGTCGTAAAATAACAAGAGAAAACGAAAAAATAGACTTAGAACATTGGTTGTACTTTTCTTAACATGATGATCAGAGATGTATAAATATTACACTAAGAAAATAAAAATATAGTAAAAAGAAAACTAGAATTAGAAAACATAAAAGGAGAAAAATACATGGCAAAGACTGAAAAAGAAAACACGACAGAGCTCCATAGCTCCTTTCATACGGCCTCTAAACCACAACCCATTTCTAAGCGGAGCCTACAAAAGAAATCAGAAAGAAAAAAGGTCACATGATCTGTGAGGCCCAAAACTGGTGTCCCTGGTACAAAAGACCGATCAAGACACGTCCAGCCAGGAAGCGCCGTATTTAGGACAGAACTCAAATCACAGGTAGAAAACTGATCGGACAATGTCGACCGGAAAAAACAGGCGACTGAGGCATAGCAATTCCGTAATTTTAAACCCTATAAAATATGACTGGAACTAGGTAAAGTATGAATCTCCGAGCATCAATCAATTTCGGACGTGTCTAATACTCTAATAGCACCTAAATTAACTCTCAGAAAATTATGTAAAGCAAGAATCCAGAGCAGCATGGAAGGAGACCTCGCCGCGGAACACGGCGTCGATCATCTCCCTGTACCTCTCCTTTTCACGTGAAAGCAACCGCTCGTCGTCGCCCGCCGTGTTACTGACCTCCCGGAAGTGAGCCTCCATCACGTTCTTCATCGCCGCCACGCCGCCCTGGACGCGCCCGAGCAGCCGGTGCATCCTGGTAAGGTCCCAGTACCTTCCGTCCACGAGCATGGACGCGAGCCCGGAGCCCTCCATGCCGATCACCCGCGCCACGTTTTTCTCGACCATCTCCGTCAGCATCACAGCCCCAACCTTCTCCTCCGTCCGAGCGTGGAGGCAGCCGGAGACTCGCGCCTTCTCGGCATCGACCATGGACTCCACTGCACGTAGGTACTCACCGCAGCCACACGGCCGGACGAGAAGCCGGGTTGCCTCACCGGCGTAGAACACGCGGATCTCATCGAGGAACGGCGTCTCGAAGACTTCTTCGTACAAACCATCGCCTACCTCCACCAGCATCTTGGTCGCGCCGACCATCAGCTCGCGGAAGGTGACGTCGACGGCCTCCCCGGCCCGCTCCCGCTGCGCCACCTCCAGCAGCGCGTCTCGCATCCTCGGCAGCACATCTCCAGCGGGTCGGCGGAGCACGCCGTCCCGCCACGCCCTGAGACCCAGCTCGCTGACGGGCGTCTTGCGTCCCTGCGGGACGAAAGCCCGGTCCATGAACATGACGATGTCCCTTATCATCAAGGTGGCCTTGCTGTGCTTCTTCCACCTGGCCAGCAGCTCCCGCAGGAACTCGGCGTCCGGTGCGGAGGCAATGTGGTCGAGCGACGCCGCGAGCTTCTCCACCTCCGCCGCCATGGTGGTCGCGACCTGGGTGTAGAGCACCTCGCCATGGCCGACAGAAACCACGTTGTAAGCGCACCTGAAGAAAAGCGGAAGTTGACAACTCGATCAGATCGCGGACAATGGCGCATAACCGAATAACCGGTGAGATGCACATGAAATCGATTCGACGGGGAACCTGTAGAGAGTCTCGAAGTCGAGGCTTGCGGCGTTTCCGGCGTAGGTTTCGCGGAAGGCGGAGGAGAGCGTCAGGCAGGAGTTGACGATGAAGTCGGGATCAGCGTCGAGTAGCGTTGCACCGCGTCCCGGCGGCCTCTGGACTGGGATGTGGACCATCTCTCGTGGGCTGGGCTGTGATCTAAACGGAGATCAGAGGCGGCTCGACGTGTCTGTTTGTGCCAAGGATCAGGTTTAGACTTAAGTAAGCCGAGAGTTCGTGCCCGAACGAGCTGGGCTCGGACGGGGGACGTATGTTAGGTAGTGGAAAACAAAATTGGCAAAAAGGAAGGGGCACATAGCACAATTGACGGCGCGTCTACAGACAATCGTCCGCTGATTCTTTTTGGGAGTGTCTATTTAACAATGGTCTGATTTCAATTGGGAAACAGTCGATTTTTGTAACCAATACTTGAATGACACATGTCCCGTAAGCAGATAAGTCCCCATACTCTCGTCTGAGACAATGGCAATACGAGTGGTTTTCTGTTTGTTCTCTTTGGGCCTTGTTTGTCGAAAGAGTTTTGAAATGTTTCATCGTGTAATTTCCTGGCACACATTAAATGCTCACCGAACCACTAAGAGGTCGTTCGACAGACCGGTCTTGGTTGGGCTAACCCACAGAAAACTCCAATAACCACGTCGGGCCGGGTTGTTTTGAAAATGCTCCTCGTTCACGTTGGACGCTAGCAACAACGGCCCCAACCACGTCCGATTTCAGCGCCCCACCCAAACAACATGAGTTTTAAGGAAGGGGTGATCAGGAAGGGGATCGAGAGAAAGCAAGTGGATTTGGTGTAGGGGTGTTTTCACCCAAAAAAACATGGGGTATAATACACAACAACACTCCTCCAAACACCACTCCCAAAGGAGGCCTCATGAGCAGCTTACCTTCTTGCATCGCACGAAAATAACAAAAACTATGCCAAAGAGATTCAAGGAAAAGTCAACAAAAAGTAAGAAAATTTTCATGATCCGGATGTAGGAAGAAGATGAAGGACGATCAAGAGCTTACTAGAAATCAGAAGATCCTAACCTCGAAAATTTTCAGCTTACCCAGATTAGATTATTTTCTCTCGTTCTTCCCCTCCTGCAAGAATAGCAAAGAAAGAAACAAATAGGAAAAACATGGATGAACTTGATTATGTACTGAATCTTTAGCTGGTAATTTTGCTTTCTTCTTTTGCATTATAATATCAAGGATAAGCCCAAAAAAACAGAACATCAAGGGAAAAAAGTCAAGCACCTATAGTGTAGAGATGCATTTCACTCTAGAAAGAAACAAATAGAACCACCATCGAGAGCTGGTCCGGTTCTAAGTGGTGGACTGATACTTCCAAAGCGTATCTTCTTTTCCGAACAATTTTGTTGTTGTTTACCTCTAAACTTGTGAGTTTTAGATACAACTTACACGGACTAACGCTATTTTCAGCAGAATTACCTCGGTGTCTCGTTTTTGTGCACAAAAACAACTTTCAGGAAATTGCCCGGAAAAGATCCCAAAATCCTTATTTTACCCGAAGACCCCCGGGGCCAGAAGAAGAGCCGGAGGGGGCGAGAAGGGGCCCACACCATGGGCTGCCCCCCCCCCCCCTTGGTCGCGCCGCCTGGTGGTGTGGCTGCCCGAGGCACGCCCTCGGGCTCCCCTTTTGACTACTTAATCCCCGTGAACTAAAAACCGAGGGGGGTTCTTCATATTCCACAGAAATACACGAGAGCGCCGCCGCCACCTCGAAACCCAATTCGGGGTTCAGAAATTCCTATTCTGGCACTCTGTCGGGACGGGGATTCGGAGGAGATCATCACCATCGTCATCGCCACTACTTCTTCTGTAACCATCCATGATTCCCCCATCCATTTGTGCGTAATCCCCGCTGTAGGATGAGAGGGATGGAAGGGATTGGATGAGATCGTTCATGTAATAATGCCAGATTATTAGGGCATGGTGCCTAGTATCCGTTGTTAGTGTTTTATATCGTTGTTGCAACTTGTTATGCTTAATGCTTTTCATTACGGCCCGAGTGCCATGATCTCAGATCTGAACATGTTATTGATTCATAATTATAATTATGTTTCTTTATCTTATCTGCAAATTATTTACACATGTCATTGTACGGAACCTGAGGCCCCAAAGTGACAATAATTGGGATAACCGGAGGGGATGGCTGTGATGTGAGGATCACATGTGTTCAAGAAGTGTTAATGCTTTGCTCCGGTGCTTTATTAAAAGGAGCACCTTAATTACCAGTAGTTTCTTTTGAGGCCACACTGCAACGGGCTAGTAGGACAGAAGATGTTGTGCAAGTTTCTCATTGCAAGCACGTACGACTAAATTAGAAAACATGCCTATGGTTTGCCTAGAACTTGGATGCTTTATTATTATCTATCTGCAATGCCCATGTTTTGATTATTATATGAACTATCTTATCCATGCAACACCAGTTCTTCCGTCCCTATGCCTACAGTATTTTCATCCTGCTGTTTCCCACAATTGATATCGATGTTACTATTTTACTCCTGCTGTTATTTTACTACTCTACTGTTATAGAACTGTTACCACTTATAAACTGTTGCGAGCCAGTCTACTTTCAGGTGCAGCTGAACTGAAAACTCATCTGTTATGGCTTATAAATATTCTTTGCCTCCCCTTATGTAGAATCAATAAATTTGGGTTTTACTTCCCTTGAAGACTATTGCGATCCCTTATACTTGTGGGTCATCATGGACCACCGCAGCCCCTACCACGCCATTCTTGGGCGGCTAGCCCTTGCCTTGCTCATGGAGGCGATTATAGGCGGTCAATCTCCTGCAGATGCTGGCTCTAAGATAGCTGAAGCCCTCGCCATCAAGGAAGAGTTCAAGGAGATCAAGCGTGCCATCGCAAAGGAGCAGCCGGAAGCCCCTCTTGCCAAGAGGTCAGTCAGTGAGATGCAGTTCCAGGCGTTCAAGCACACCAAGCAGATCTTGCTTGACTCCAGCCAGCCCACCGAGAAGCTCCTCACCATTGGGGCCGGTCTCATCAGCAAATAGGAAGGCGATCTTGCCGACTTCCTCCGTGAGAATTGGGACAACTTTGCATGGTCACTTCTGGACTTCCTCAAGGGGAGTTCGCCGAGCACTCACTTCATGTTAGGCCAGATGCCAAGCCAGTCAAGCAACCACTTCGTTGGTTCACAGATGAGAGAAAAAGATCCATAGGAGAGGAGATCACCCGGTTGCTTGCAGCCGGGTTCATCATGGAAGTATTCCACCTAGATTGGTTAGCCAGACAGTCTTGGTGGTGAAGAAAGACAAGACATGGTGCATGTGTATCATCTAGACCAGTCGGAACAAGGGATGCCCCAAGGAACCCTTCGCCATGCCCCGGGTAGACCAAGTGATCGACTCCACAGCCGGCTGCGACCTACTGTCTTTCCTGGATGCCTACTCCGGCTACAACCAGATCAAGCTGAACCCAGCCGACCAGATTAAGACGTCATTAACAAGCGTGGGCCTACAGACAAATACAAACCTTGTCTTGCTCCCAACTTTCCGAGAAGGTTGTCACTCTTCCCGTCTTACTGAAAAATACACAATTAATTGTATCGAATGCTTGAAGAATATTAAATAAAAATGGAACGACGAGAAATGATGATGAAAGAAGTAAACGAGGTTGTAATCAATGAGGAAAATAGGACCGGGGGCCATAGTTTCACTAGTGGTATCTCTCCGTAGAACAATAAACATGTTGGGTGAAAAATTACAGCTGGACAATTGACAAATAATGAGCGTATGACAATACTATTATGACAAAATATAGTTCACGGGTTCTAATATTGTAGGCAATACATCAAGGTAAATAAATTGTCATCCAACAACAACTATTTCTAAAAGTCCACCTTGAGACAGAAATCCATCGAATCTCACGGGTATTAAGTTGTAGCAACGAAGTGATTGATTGTGTGCAACAAACAAATGCAAGAAGAACAATATGTAATGTATGTAATAATTCCCATCCATAGACAAGAACACCATTGTTTTCTCCCTAGAGGAAACAACACATCCTCCACCCATCACGTTTCGGACACTCGAGCACAGATAAAAAGGAGGCATGAACCCACTATCTAGCATATAAACCGTGTCTTGGAGGTGGATACAATAACTTGGCCAAGGCAATCATACACACCGGATAGCATTGCAAGACAAGATTAAAACACTCTAAAGATATAAGTGAAGCACACAAAAAGACTTGATTTTATAGGCGAAGAGGCGGTGCCCAAGCTGGTGGGGCCCACTAGGCGTGGCCTAGGGTGGACCTGCGCCTGGGGGTCACCTGGCCACCCCCTGGCCCCTCTCCGGCTCTCCTTTGGACCCTGATGCTGACGTGATCACGCGCTCGTTGGGAGACCCCAAGTGGAAGGTATGATGTAGTCTAGCGGAAATTTTCCCCCAGTTAAGGAACCTGGGTTTATCAAACCAGTAGGACCATAGCTTTGAAGAAGGTTGCTTGTTGTATGGCGCGTCAACAAGCGTGGAACCTGCAAAAAAACACAAACTCTCTATTACCCCAACTTTGTGGAAGGTTGTCAATCTTCCGGTGTTGCTGAAAACAAGAGAATAAAACGTATGGAGTATTGAAAATTAATTAAAGTAACAAGCAGAAAGCAAGGAAACAATTATGAAAGTGCTTGAAAGAAGATTGTAAATATGAGGGAAATAGGACCGGGGCCATTGATGCTGCAGATCTTGCACTCGTTGGAAAACCCCAAGAGGAAGGTATGATGAGCATAGCAGCAGTTTTCCCACAATAAGAAACCAAGGTTTAATCGACCAGTAGGAGGAAGGAGTAACTTCAGAAGGTTGATGTAGCTGAGATGGCAGGGCGCACTACCGGTTCAGCAGCAACGTGGAACCTACACAACACAGTCAAATCACTTTGCCCCAACGAAGCAGTGAGGTTGTCAATCTCACCGGTTTTTCTGAACACAAAGACATTAAACGTATGGTGTGGGAAACAGTAGGAGAACAGTATGAAAGCAGTAGCAACAGTATGAAACAGTGGAAGCAGTGTGAAAGTCGTGGAAGAAGTGTGTGTATTATCAGAATGAGAAAATGGACCGGGGTCCACAGTTCACTAGTGGTGTCTCTCCGTGAAAGATAAATAACATGTGTGGTGAATAAATTACAGCTGGGCAATTGACAGAAATGAAGTCTGCACCGTAGGGCATATGCAAGACATAAAGATTACTATGTGATTCATGCGGACATTACAGCAAAATACATAGACCGTCATCCAACTGCATCTATGACTAATAATCCACCCTCCGAATATCGTCCGACTAAACGTTGGGAATTAAGTTGCAAGCAACAGATTATCGCAGTAAGAAAAGTGTTTAATGTAAACTAAGTAAATACTATTGTTTTCTCCCTAATGGAAACAGCACATCCTCCATCCGTCACGTTTCTGTCACTCGAGCACATATACAAAGGAGGCATGAACCCACTATCGAGCATAAATACACCCTCTTGGAGTTACTGCATCTGCTTGGCCAGAGCATCTACTAATAACAGAGAGCATGCAAGATCATAAATAACATATGCATGAAGATAACATGATAGATTGATAATCAGAAGACATAGCATTCAACATTCATCAGATCCCAGCAAACACAACATGTAGCATTACATAAAGATGATCTCGATCATGTAGGGCACCTCACAAGATCTAAACATGAGGTACAAAGTGGAGAAGACAACCATCTATATACTGCTATGGACCCGTAGTCCAGGGATGAACTACTCACGCATCACTTTGGAGGAGGAAACTGTGGTGTAGACCCCTCTAGTGATGAATTCCCCTCCCGGCAGGGTTCCGTGGAGAGCTCCAAAACCATCCCGATCTCGGGATGACGATGACGGTGGCCTCGGGTGTTTCTCGGGACGAAGTGGTATATTTTTAGTGTTGACATATTGGGTGGTAAACATAGGAGAAAGGGAGATGGCGGTGGACTCCCGAGGGGCCCACACCACCCCCAGGCGCGGCCAGGGGGCGTGACGCCCTATGGCGTGACGCCCTATGGCGTGTCCCCCTTGTGGCCCCCCTCCGGGCCTCTTCGGGACTCCATGGAACATTCGGGAATTATAAGACTTCCGGGCTTCGAATTTCCCAATTCCAAGAATATTTCCGGAACAACTTTTCTAAAACTAAAAGAGCAGAAAACAGGGAACTGGCTCTGTGGCATCTTGTCAATAGGTTAGTCCGGAAAATCGATAAAAATGACATAAAGTGTATTAGAAACGTGTAGGAAACAACATGAAAACAACATGGGACATCAGAAATTAAGGATACGTTTATGACGTATCAACATCCCCAAGCTTAGTTCCTACTCGTCCTCCAGTAGCTAAACTATAAAAACACATAATTTCTGAGGTGACATGCTAACAACATAAACTTGATCATCAATAATGTAAAAGCATATGTAAGCTGAGATCATAGAACTTCAACACAAGCATGATAAATAAAATTTTAACAATAAAGCATAGCAATCACCTTGCATAATGAGAAGTAACACAAATAAAAGATCATGAATAACAATGCATCGAAAGTTATACGTTTGTTTCAAGTATATAGAAAACATGGCAAAGTGATATTTCGCAAGTCCTTAAGAGTGGAGCAAAACATAAATGCCAGGACACCTTCAAAGTTCATGAGGAAGAGTATAACAAATAATTAGAGAACAAACAATAACACATCATGAATCAATTAATAATGTTTCTCGGACAAATGCACATTAAACTCATAATGACAACTATGCTCTCTCAGCTGTGCATAAAGTTAGAAGATGGAGACTCAAAATAAAAGTAGAAGAAAGGCCCTTCGCAGAGTTAAGCACGGATCAACTCATGTGATAGAGATTTTTAGTTCATTAAACAGAGGTATTGAAAACATATTTTAGAGAGGTGTATGCTTATGTCAACGAATGGTAAACAGAAATACAGTACGTCACAAGACACCTAGACTTCACAAGAGCGGCTCCCATAGAAGGACACATATGGGTAGAAGTTCATCCCTCTTTCTCTTTTGTTTACACAATTATGCTTTGAGTGATAAATCAGGGGAAATAGTGAAGAGAATTTGTATATTAATTTGGGGCTGGGCACCCCGTTGCCAGCTCTTCTATCAAGTGGATAAGCGGATGAAACCACTAGTCAAGGGTGTGAAAGTCCAATCAAAAAGTGAGATAAAGATTCTCTATTTACGTCCTCATGAGCTAAATCAGGAGTAATTTTGAAAGTTTTAAATGTAACACGTGAGAAATTTACTTTAGAGTGGCGGTTAAATACCACATGTGGGTAGGTATGGTGGACACACTGGGTAAACTTTGGTTTTTGGGAGTTGGATGCACGAGTAGAGCTCATACTCAGTACAGGTGGAGGCTAGCAAAAGACTGGGAGCGACAAATCAAGAGAGCATAAGAGCCATAATCATGCATAGAGACAAAAAAATCATTAGTCAAAGCATAAGTGGCACCACAAGTTCAAAAACTAAATGATCATAAAGGCTATAAGTGACTGGTTCATAGTCATAAACATGGTGTGAGCATGCGCCAAGTCAACCAAATAAAACATTCAAAGGAGAACGCCACAAATTTATGCTTCAATATGACAAGAACAACTCATGATTCTTTCAATGGCACATTAAACACTCTCAGCTATTTGATACTAATCATGCTACTAAATAAACACTAGGATTTTGAATTAAAATAACATCTAGCATGATACGAATAAGTCTAGCCATAGTCTATACAAGCTTCTACTTGCAATGTTATAAATTCTACTTCAAGCAGCAGTTTCTTTTACCAACAAGCACCATACAAAATATGTTTTAACAAAAACTCTCTAAATGATATATCAAGAAAACATAAGAGTACTCACAGAACACTACTAAAAATAATAGCTCAGAATAAGATATGCAATGAAAACAAGAGCTAAACAGGAATTTTGCAGCAGCTAGAAGAAAAATTAAGAATACGAGCATAACGAGTATTCAAACGAAAAAGCGGAGCGTGTATCTCTCCCAAACTAAGAATGATAGGGTCCAAATATATTATTTCAGCAAGGAAAAGAAAATAAAATAAGAGAAAACAAAAGAAAAACAAACAGACGCTCCAAGTAAACTTCATATGATGTGACCGAATAAAAATATAGTTTCACTAAAAGTGACCTGATAGAATGTTGATGAAGAAGCGGATGCCTTGGGCATCCCCAAGATTATATGCTTGAGTATTCTTATAATTTGTTGGGATGAACCATGGGGGAATCCCCAAGCTTTGACCTTGCACTCTTTTTTATCACATATATCACCCTCTTCTCTTGACCCTTGAAAACTTCCTTCACACCACACTCAAAGAGTAATTCGCATTAGAGGGTTAGTGCAACAATCAAATTAAGTGTTTTCAAGTGAAGAAGCATCCAAATTGTAACTTTTTCGAATAATAGAATCAAAAGGAAACTTCATTCTCTTTCTAGGAAAGTGTTCCGTACCTTTCTTGAGTGGGAATTGAAATTTAATATTCCCCTCTTTCATATCAATAACAGCCCCAACAGTTCTAAGAAAAGGTCTCCCCAAAAATATTGGACATGAAGCATTGCACTCAATATTCAAGACAACAAAATCAATAGGGACAAGATTATTATCAACCATGATAAGAACATCATAAACTCTCCCCAAAGGTTTGTTTCTAACATTATCAATAAGAAGAACATCCAAATAACAGGGTTCCAATGGTGGTAAATCAAGAATATCATAGAGTTTCTTGGGCATAACAGAGATACTAGCACCAAGATCACATAGAGCATCGCAATAAAAAAAACATTCACTTTCATTTTAATAATGGGTTCCCAACCATCATCTAGCTTCCTAGGGATAGAGGCTTCACATCTTAATTCATCCTCTCTAATTTTCATGAGAGCTTTTGTAATATGTTTTGTGAAAGCCATATTCATAGCACTAGCATTAGGACAACTAGCAAGCTTTTGTAAGAACTTAATCACTTCAGTTATGTTGCAATCATCAAAATCAAGATCATTTTTATCAAAGGCAATGGGACCATTGTCTCCCATGTTTCTAAAAATTGCAGCACTTTTATCAGGAACATTTTTAGCAGTTTTGCATTTTTAATAGCTGAAGTGGGAGTATTTCCAACACCAATTACTTTACCATTGATAGTAGAAGGTTTAATAGCATGAGAGGCTTCAGTTTTGCTAGTGGTGGTAATGGTGCAAACATTAGCTATATTATTCTTTCTAACTATTTCATCTTCTCTTTCCCATCTAGCATGCAATTTAGGTAACATCCTAACATTATCATCAATTCGAATTTGGATGGCTGATGGCTGACGTTGGTAACCCCAAAGAGAAAGGTTGTGAAGAGTGCCGCGGCAAGTTTTCCCTCAGACAATGAAACCAAGGTTGAATCGACCAGTAGGAGGCCAAGTAATCTCTAAAGGTTGATGCAGCTGAGGTGGCAGTGGCACTACCGGTTCAGCAGCAACGTGGAACCTACACAACACAATCAAATCACTTTGCCCCAACGAAGCAGTGAGGTTGTCAATCTCACCGATTTTTCTCAGCACAAAGAGGTTAAACGTATGGTGTGGAAAACAATATGAGAACTGTATGAAAGCAGTGGAAACAGTGTGAAAACAGTAGAAGAAGTGTCTGAATAATCAGTATGAGAAAATGGAACAGGGTCCACAGTTAATTAGTGGTGTCTCTCCGTGAAAGATAAATAACATGTGTGGTGAACAAATTATAGCTGGGCAATTGACAGAAATGAAGGCTGCACCGTAGTGCATATGCAAGACATAAAGATTACTATGTGATTCATGCGGGCATTACAACAAAATACATAGACCGTTATCCAACTTCATCTATAACCAAAAATCCACCATCCGAATATCATCCGAACAAACGTTGGGTATTAAGTTGCAAGCAACATATTATCGCAGTAAGCGAAGTGTGTAATGTAAACAATAACATCATTCTTAGACAAAGCATTGTTGTTTTCTCCCTAATGGCAACAGCACATCCTCCATCCGTCATGTTTCTGTCACTCGAGCACATATCCAAAGGAGGCATGAACCCACTATCGAGCATAAATACTCCCTCTTGAGTTACTAGTATCTACTTGGCCAGAGCATCTACTAATAGCGGAGAGCGCGCAAGATTATAAATAACATAAGCATGAAGATAACAATATAGATTGATAATCAGAAGACATAACATTCAACATTCATCAGATCCCAGCAAACACAACATGTAGCATTACATAAAGACGATCTTGATCATGATAGGCAGCTCACAAGATCTAAACATGAGGTACAAAGTGGAGAGAACAACCATCTAGCTACTACTATGGACTCGTAGTCCATGGATGAACTACTCACGCATCACTTCGGAGGAGGGCATGGTGGTGTAGACCCCTCCGGTGATGATTTCCCCCTTTGGTAGGGTGCCGGGGAGAGCTCCAGAACCCTCCCGGTCTCGGGATGACGGTGACGCCGGCCTCGGGTGTTTCTCGGGAAAAGTGGGATATTTCTAGGTTTTATGTCTCGGAAGATTAAATAGGCGAAAGGGAAGAGGTGGTGGAGGCCTGGGGGCCCCACACCACCCCCTGGCGCGTCCAAGGGGGGGGGGGCGCCGCCCTATGGTGTGGGCCCCCTGAGGCCCCCTCCGGATCTCTTTGGGACTCCGTGGAACCTTCGGGAATTCTAAGACTTCTAGGATTCGAATTTTCCAATTCCGAGAATATTTCCAGAACAACTTTTCTGAAACTTAAAACAGCAGAACAAGGAACTGGCTCTATGGCATCTTGTCAATAGGTTAGTCCGTAAAATCGATAAAAAGGCATAAATTGTAAATCAAACATGTGGGAAACAATAAGAAAACAACATGGATCATTAGAAATTAAGGATACGTTGATGACGTATCAACATCCCCAAGCTTAGTTCATACTCTTCCTTGAGTAGGTAAACAATAAAAACACAAGAATTTCTGAGGTGACATGCTACCAACGTAAACTTGATCATCAATAATGTAGAAACATAAGTAAGTTGAGATCATAGAACTTAAACACAAACATAATAGATAGAACTTTAATAATAGAGCATAGCAATCACCTTGCATCATGAGAAGTAACACAAATAAAAGATCATGAATAACAATGCAACGAAAGATATACATTTGTTTCAAGTAGAGAGAGAACATGTCAAAGTGATATTTCGCTAGTCCTTAAGAGTGTGGAAAAACATAAATGCCAGGACACCTTCAAAGTTCATGAGGAAGACTAATAATTAGAGAACAATAAATAACACATCATGAATCAATTAATAATGTTTCTGGGACAAATGAACATAAAACTCAGAATGGAAACTATGCTCTGTCAAATGTGCATAAAGTTAGAAGATGGAGACTCAACATAAAAGTAAAAGAAAGGCCCTTCGCAGAGGGAAGCATGGATCACTCATGTGCTAGAGCTTTTATTTTATTAAATTGATGTATAAAAAACTTGACACTCCTCCTAACCATCTTTCACAAACCATGGCTGACCGAATCCTCGGGTGCCTGCAAACAACATACCGTGGAGGAGTGTCTATATTTTAAGAGAGGTGTATGTCAACAAATTGTAAACAGAAAATACAGTACGTCACAAGCCAACTAGACTTCACAAGAGCGGATCCCATAGAAGGACGCATCTGGGTAGAAGGTCATCCCTCTTTATATTTTGTTTACACAATTATGCTTTAACTGATAAATAAGGGGAAAAATAGTGAAGAGAATTTGTGTTATTAATTTGGGGCTGGGTACTGATATGTCTCCAATGTATCTATAATTTCTGATGTTCCAAGTTGATATTATGCCAATTGCTACATGTTTTCTCCCTTCTTTATAGCATTTTTGCATGTTTTCCGGGACTAACCTATTAACAAGATGCCAAGTGCCAGTTCCCTGTTTTCTGCTGTTTTTTACTTCAGAAAAGTTGTTTTGGAAATATTCTCGGAATTGGACCCCACGAATCCCGAAGTTCCTATTTTCCCCGGAAGCATCCAGAAGTCCGAAGAGGAGTCGAAGACGGGCACCAGGGGGCCCTCATCATAGCCAGGCGTGGGCCCCCTTACCCGCGCCTGGGGCTGGTGAGGCCACCCTGGTGGCCCACCGACGTTGCCCTTTCGCCTATATAATCCCCCCGATGCAAAAACCCTAGAAGAATCGGCGAAATTCCACGAAACTTTCCGCAGCCTCTGGCATCGTCAACCCAAGTTTCGGGGGACAGATCTCTGTTCTGGCACCCTGCCGAGACGGGGAAGTGCCCCTGGAAGCCATCTCCATCGACTCCACCGACATCTCCATCACCGTTGTTGTCTCCTATGATGAGGAGGGAGTAGTTCTCCCCCGAGGCTAAGGGCTCTACGGTAGCTATGTGGTTCATCTCTCTCTCCCAGGGTGTGATCTATATGTGATCGTGAGCTTTGTAATCTAGTTGAATAAGTAGATGTTACTCTTCATCTTGTGCTACTCAAGTGTTTTATTAATATGAACTTTGGAGTCACCTTGCCCCGCGGTGTGAAGGTGACAGTGTGCACATCGTGTGTGTCTCCTTAATGAATTGTGGTGTTTGTCTAGTACCTTCTAGGGCGCTCATAGTGACAGTGTGGGGTTAACTAGACATGGGAATGCTTACTTTAAGGAATTATTTTTGCAGCCCTACGCAATGATTAGTGTTCATTATCCAACCGAAGAGGGTTAAGAGTAGCATAGTGAAGAGAAGATATTTAGTTATTCAATTATGTTATCATTGTTGAGATTGTCCACTAGTGAAAGTAGGATCCCTAGGCCTTGCTTCCAAGCATTGAAACACTGTTTTTCGTCTGTTCTGCTACATGTTTGCTTGCTGCCATATTTATTTCAGATTTCTATTATTACTTATAACCATCCATATTACTCGCATTTCACTATCTCTTCGCCGAACTAGTGCACCTATATACCTGACAAGTATATTGGGTGTGTTGGGGACAGAAGAGACTTCTTGTATCTTAATTGCTGGGTTGCTTGAGAGGGATATCTTTGACCTCTACCTCCCTGAGTTCGATAATCCTTGGGTGATCCACTTAAGGGAAACTTTCTGCTGTTCTACAAACCTCTGTACTTGGAGGCCCAACATTGGATACAAGAATAGAAGTCTGCGTAGACATCAAGCTCTTTTCTAGCGTTGTTGCCGGGGAGGTAAGGTAAAAGGTACTCACATCCTCGGGTGTGAGTGCTCGGAGTTATTTCCTTTAGATTCTGCAAATTTATCTTTTTGTTTCTTGTTTTCACTAGTTAGGCTTATTTTTACTCGCTTCTTGTTTTTATTTTTTACTAGTAGTCTTAATGGAGAACAACAACAAAATGTGAGAGATTTATAATATTTATCTTGAATTAGGACATGAAGTGTTTGAAGAGAAAATTAAAAAAACCTATGGAACTTTATTTGCATGCTAGTGGCTATATTATTATTATGAACTCTTTAAACACCATTATTGCTAATGCTATGGAAAAATCTAAGCTTGGGGAAGCTAGTTTTGATGAATATGATATTTTTAGTCCCCCAAGTTTTGAGGAGGAATTTTTTTTGATGATACCTTGCCGCCAATATATGATGATTGTGGTATTCTAGTTCCACCTGTTTACAATGATGAATATGATATTTTGAGTCCACCTACTATTGAGGAAAAAAATTAATTATGATTACAATATGCCTCCTATATTTAATCATTATGGTGATGAGAATAATAATGATAGCTATTTTGTTGAATTTGCTCCCACTACTATTAATAAAAATGACTATGCTTATGTGGAGAGTATTAATTCTTTTATGCATGTGGCTCATGATAAGAATGTTTTATGTGATAGCTATAATGTTAATTTTATTCATGATGCTACTGAAATTTATTATGAGAGAGGGAAACATGGTTTTATGCATCTCAAGAATATTAAGTTTCCCCTCTTTGTGTTGAAATTTTTGAAGTTGCACTTATTTTGTCTTCCTATGCTAGTCACTTTGTGCTTTGTTGACTTGTTTTTATACAAGATTCTTTTTCATAAGAAGTGGGTTAGACTTAAATTTGTTTTAAATTTGCTTCTTGATGCTCTCTTTTTCTTCAATTCATATTTCTCATGTGAGCATCTTCTGAAATTATCATGTCTAGCTAAAAGGCTTTAAAGAAAAGCACTTCTTGGGAGATAACCCATGTTTTTATTTTTGCATTGTTTTTCTTTGTTTTCTTTGAGTCAAGGGGTTGTATACTTATGTAGCAACTCATTTGTATATTTATTTTCATGTATTAGTTGAGCCAAGTAAATCCTCTAGTGGAAAGTTGAGACTATATTTCGGATTTCTGCGCAGGAAACAGATTTCTGCTGTCCACTATTAAATTCGTATAAAATCACAGAAAATTCAAAATGACCTAAGTTATTTTGTGCGTAATACTAGGCTATATACGCAACTTTTCTAACTTTACCACTTTCTGATTTGAGAAACAGAGGATTTTGGAAAAAAAAATCATCTTTATCTGCTGTCCTGTTTTGGCAGATATCTGCCAATAATTGCATTTGCATCTTAATCTCCTTCCTTTGGTGTTCTTTTGAGAAAAAGAGTTTTAGAAGAAGTTTTTACAGTAGCTAATGTATTTATGAGTGTTAGGCTTGTGTTGAAACTGAACCATGTGGATTTTTTTATTTCGATTTGCACTAACGTTGCTAATGAAGATTGTGAGAAGTTTGGTGTGAAGGAAGTTTTCAAGGGTCAAGAGAACATGATGATATGATGTGATCAAGAAGAGTGAAAAGCCTAAACTTGGGGATGCCCCGGTGGTACAACCCAGCAAATTCCAAGAAGACTCAAGCATCTAAGCTTGGGGATGCCCAAGGCATCCCCTTCTTCATCAACAATTTATCAGGTCACTTTAGTGAAACTATATTTTTATTCAGTCACATCTTATGTGCTTTACTTGGAGAGTCTTTTATATTTGTTTTCAGTTTGTTTGGTTTTATTTTGTGTAATAAATAGTTGGATCCTATCATATTTGGTTGGGAGAGAGACACTCTCCGCTTTTTCGTTAGAATACTCTTGTGCTTCACTTATATTTGTCGAGTATTCATGCTTAGATATTTTAGTGTTTCCAGCTCTTGTTTTGCATACATCCTTTGTTCAGAGCTATTAGCTTTTGTAGTTAGGTGGTTCTCATATGTGTGTTTGCTTGTAAATTGGAATGCTATTGTGATAGTTGGTATAGTGGAAAAGATTGCATGGTCTTGTAGATCACTAAACTGCTTCACTTGAATCATTACTGTTGTTTTGAGATATTAGTTTGCTTAATGGATAAACGGGAAGGACTAGTAAGTAGAAACTTTTAATGGTTGGTCTAAGAAACTTGAAGCTGTGTCACACTTAAATTACCAGCTGATAGAAAGAATAGTATATGATTGCTACGAGTGATAAATTTCCGATCAGCCTTTTGTTACGCGCTACGGTCGGGGTAGCTAACAGTGACTTGTCACTGCCACGGACCCTCTTGGAGTGATTTGCATTGTGCCTTGTAAAGATGATTTGCTTGCTGCAACCTTTTAACTCGTGAGTCTACGTTGCGGTTCCTGGCACTTCCACCATCCATATTTGCTAGCCTCTTGAGTACCGTGCATCGCCCTTTCTCACATTGAGAGTTGGTGCAAACTTCGCCAGTGCATCCAAATCCCGTGGGAGGACTTTGTTCTCCTACACATAAGCCTATATATTATTCCTCAAAACAGCCACCATACCTACCATTCCGAGATATGTTGTTGCACAACATCCACCTCCATTATGTTACTTGATGATGAGCTTCATGGTTATTTATGCATACTGCTACACTGGCAGGAGTATGCAGTTGGACAAATCAGAGATATTCCATTATGAGTTATGAGTACTAAAAGTGTTATGATTCATTGTAATATAGGATGTTGCCCCTACCTGTGAGGATATAAAAAAAATAAACATAATAAAAAAAGCCCAAAAAGAAAAAAAGGGCCAAAGAGAGAATAAAGAGAGAGGGGGCGCATCACTATCCTTTATACCACACTTGTGCTTCATGTTTAGCACCAATACTTCAGTTTGGAGAGAGTTTTCATATTATCATTCATTCATAACTATGTGGGGAACTTTACATTATAGAACTTGGCTTGTATATTACAATGACGAGCCTCCTCAAATGAGCTCTAGGTCTTCGTGAGCAAGCAAGTTGGATGTACCCCCACTAGTTCCATTGGAGAGCTTTCATACACTTATATCTCTATGTGCATCCGTTGTGTGGCGATCCTTACTCCTTGCATAGCTTCGGTTGTAAGACTTTTATCTTGTTTAATGACCACTTTTAGTTTTGTGAGCCTTTCTTCCATTGACCTTCCAAACCCCCCATAATGTTCTCTTTTCCATAACATCTCGGTGCCAGGGACCAAAGTAGAACACTTGCTTGTTTTTAGTGCGCAAATAGTTTAAGATTCAAGCATTGCATCGTGTGGAAAGCTTGACTTGATCCTAACAGGGGTTGTGAAGATCGTTTTACGTGCATTATATTGTTGTTCTTAAAAGCTTAAATCATCTCTAATAAACTTTGAACGGTTGCTAGTCTTTTAGTATTGATTCATTAAAAGTTTTTCTTCTTTCTTCTTATTTGTTTATGCATTACTTGTTGATATCAAATATAGATCACAACTTTATTTCGTTTGATCCTAGTTTACATGCTCTGCTTTACATATTATGATCAAGATTGTGTGGTAGCATGTCACCTCAGAAATTATTTTGTTTTATCGTTTACCTACTCGAGGACAAGTAGGAACTAAGCTTGGGGATGCTTGATACGTCTCCAACGTATCTATATTTTCTGATGTCCCATGTTGATATTATGCCAATTGCTACATGTTTTCTCCTTTCTTTATAGCGTTTTTACACATTTTCCGGGACTAACCTATTAACAAGATGTCAAGTGCTTGTTCCCTGTTTTCTGTTGTTTTTTATTTCATAAAAGTTGTTCTGGAAATATTCTCGGAATTGGACGCCACGAATCCCGAAGTTCCTATTTTCCCCGGAAGCCTCCAGAAGTCCCGAGGCCGAGGGCTCTACGGTAGCTATGTGGTTCATCTCTCTCTCCCATGGTGTCATCTATATGTGATCGTGAGCTTTGTAATATAGTTGAATAAGTAGATGTTACTCTTCATATTGTGCTACTCAAGTGTTTTATTAATATGAACTTTGGAGTCACCTTGTCCCGCGGTGTGAAGGTGACAGTGTGTACATCGTGTGTGTCTCCTCTATGAATTGTAGTGTTTGTCTAGTACCTTCGAGGGCCCTCATAGTGACAGCGTGGGGTTAACTAGACATGGGAATGCTTACTTTAAGGAATGCTTTTTGTATCCCTACGCAATGATTAGTGTTCGTTATCCAACCGGAGAGGGTTAAGAGTAGAATAGTGAAGAGAATATATTTAGTTATTCAATTATGTGATCATTGTTGAGAGTGTTGACTAGTGAAAGTAGGATCCCTAGGCCTTGTTTCCAAGCATTGAAACACCGTTTTCCGCCTGTTCTGCTACATGTTTGCTTGCTGCCATATATATTTCAGATTGCTATTGTTACTTATAACCATCCATATTGCTCCCATTTCACTATCTCTTCGCCGAACTAGTGCACCTATACACCTGATAAGTATATTGGGTGTGTTGGGTACACAAGAGACTTCTTGTATCTTAATTGCAGGGTTGCTTGAGAGTAATATCTTTGACCTCTACCTCCCTGAGTTCGATAAACCTTGGGTGATCCACTTAAGGGAAACTTGTTGTTGTTCTACAAACCTCTGCACTTGGAGGCTCAACACTGTCTACATGAATAGAAGCGTGCGTAGACATCAGGCATCCCGCTGCATGCTCTTCTATCATTCGATAAGTGGATGGAGTCACTAGTCCAGGGCGTGAAAGTCCAATCAACAAGTGAGATAAAGATTCTCTATTTACAACCTCATGAGCTAAAACAGAAACGCAAAACAGGAGTAATTTTGGAAGTTTTAAAGGTAAATACGTCCATTTTGCATCACTATTTTACATCATAATTTTATTTTATTCATCGATATATTTCATGTTATGATGCATCCCTTATGTTATTTTATCTTATTTTGCATGTTTCATAATTTTTGGAGAATAAACACCGGGACCAGAAATCTGATGGAAAAAAGCACCATCGACATACCATATTTCAGAAGATCAGAAAAAGAAGGGGGACATCCGGGGTGTCTTAGAAGTTCAGAGGATTAGTCCAGCCAGAAGAGGAGACAGAGGGGGCCACGAGGGGTCCACACCATGAGGTGGCACGCCCAACCCCCCCGGTGGTCGCGCCACCAGGTGGTGTGGCCACCCTGGCCCACCCCTGGTGGATATTTTTGGCGTACTTGGCCCCCAGGGAACCCTAAGCGTCATTCCATCGTCGAAGAATTATTCCGCCGCTGCCTGGGGGCGGAAAACACCCAAGAGAGAAAAAATCTCTAGCAGGGAGAAATCTGCCGGGGAAATTCCTCTCCGGAGAGGGGAAATCACCGCCATCGTCACCGTCATCACTCCGGGCATCATCAAGATCATCATCATCACCATAACCCTCATCATCCACCTTCATCCCGCTGTAACAATTAGGGCCCTCTATCGTTGTTTTACATTAGATCTCTCTCCCGGTGTGGATTACTTGTTAGTAGTTGATGCTTGTGAGATTTATCGGTGTTTGCACTTTATGACCAGATTGTTATAATCCATTATATCACCTCTGATTATGATCCATATGATGTCTTGTGAGTAGTTCGTGTTGTTCTTGAGGACATGGGAGAAGTCAAGTTGTTAGTAGTGAAGTAATGTTGAGTAATATTTAAGTTGGGGTGTTATTCTCCTAGTGGTGTCATGTAAACGTCGACTACATGATACTTCACCATTTATGAGCCTAGAGGAATGCATCGTGTATTTGGCTACTAATTATGGGGTTGCCGGAGTGACAGAAACCTAAACCCCCATTAGGAAACCATTACACGAGGGAGTGTAGGATCCCGGAGTTTAAATCTTTGGTTAGATTTATTTCGTAATTACTTTCTTGTAGTTGCGGATGCTTGCAAGGGGTATAATCACAAGTATGTATTATTCTTGGATGGGACGGTACATTAGAAAAGGTTCACCCACACAACACTTATCAAAACACCTAAGATTATTCAGCGGCATGGAACAAAAGCACTTGACAGAAACCTCCCGTGTGTCCTCGAGAACGTTTGGTAATCATAAGTAAACTCGCCGGCTTGTCCTTTGCTGAAGAAAGGATTGGGCCACTTGCTGCAATTATTATTACTGCATTTTATTTACTCGCACTTTATTTATCTGCAATATCAAAAACCCCTACAAATCTATCTTTCAGTATTACAGTTATTCCTTCATCGAAACTGCTTGTCAACACCTTCTGATCCTCGTTGGGTTCGACACTCTTATTTATCAAAAATACTACGATACACCCCCTATAATTGTGGGACATCAAGACTATTTTCTGGTGCCGTTGCCGGGGAGTGAAGCGCTATTGGGAAGTGGAATTGATAAAGGAAGCTTCTGCTGTAAGTGTTGTTTTTATTACTGTGTACTGCTTTATTACACTATGTTTGGATCTCCTTTTGAGTCCTTATTTGTGGGCACTGCTGCCACTGCTAGGGTAGTAAGTGACCCACCGCCCGATGATTTGGATCCTTATAAAATACCTATAAAGATTGTTAAACATGTTAGGAATAACTGCTATTCAGCTGATGGAATTGTCCATCCTGGTGATCATTTGCTCTTTTTACATGAATTATGTGAGTTATTCAAGTGTGCAGGTATTACAATGGGCCAAGTGAAGAGAAAATTATTCTCTATATCATTGACAGGCCGAGCTGTTGAATGGTTCAAACTGCTGAAATATAGCCAGACTATTGGATGGGAGGAAATTGTGCCTCTCTTTTATTCTAAATTCTATCCTCCCAGTGAAATTCATAGAGATCGGAATTATATATATAATTTTTGGCCTCATGATGGAGAGATTATTGCCCAAGCATGAGGGAGATTGAAGTTACTAATGCTCAAATGCCCCATTCATGAGCTCCTTAGTAATATTGTTATTAATAATTTTTATGCAAGGCTTTCTCTTCATGATAAGGATTTATTGGATGCTTCTTGTTCTGGATCATTGACACGTATGAAGGATGAAGCTAAATGGGATCTTCTTGACCGTATTCAAGAAAACACTGAAGGATGGGAGAATGACAAACGTAGAAAGTCAGGTATAAATTATGATTATGAATGCATTAAACTTTTATGTCATCTGATGATTTTCATAATGTTAGTACTGTTTATGGTCTTGATTCTCAAGTTGCTGCAAACTTATATAAGGCTTTTGCTTCTTATATTGATATTCCTAAAAAGGAATGGGACAAGTACCATGCACCTTATAAAGATATTGTTAATTGTGTTCCTGCTAGAGATATAGAAGTTCATACCGTTGATTCTATTGTGCCAGAACCTTATATTGAGAAAATGCCTTTCCCTGCTAAGGTAAAAGAACATTCTATGTTAGCTAGTGTGGTTAATAAAAGTGCAAGGAAACCTGTAGAACCCGAGGAACAAATAACTGTAGAACCTATAGTAGCAATAGTAAGGACCCTGTTTCTGAAAATGTAGAAGAGGGACACATTATATTTTGTGAGGATGCTTCTAATATTGTCTCTCATCCTAGTAAATCTAGGAAACCTAGTGTTCCTGTGCTATCTGTTAGGATAGGTGATCATTGCTATTATGGTTTGTGTGATATTGGTGCTAGTTCTAGTGCTATTCCTTATGATATTTATAGAGAAATCATGCATGAAATTGGTTCTTGTGAACTTGAAGACATTGATGTGATTATTCAACTTGCTAATAGGGAAACTATTTCTCCAATTGGTATTGTTAGAGATGTGGAGGTCTTATGTGGTACAACTAAATATCCTGCCGATTTTCTAGTACTAGACACTTCTACTAGTGAGACTTGTCCTATTATATTTGGTAGACCTTTCTTAAACACTTGTGGTGCTGTTATAGATTGTAAAAAGGAGAAAATCCTTACAAAGTTTGATGGAGAGTCTTATGAATTTAATTTCTCTAAATTTGCTAAAGCACCTTATGAAGCTGAATTACCTAATGAGAATTTGGCTGCTATTGCTCTTGCTCCTAACAATCCTTTGCAGCAATACATGGAAGACCACGAAAGTGATGTCTTTATGGAAGAAAGGAATAAAATTGACGAGATCTTCCTACATCAGCCAGCAATGCTGAAACATAATTTATCGGTGGAAGACTTGGATACCACGTTACCACCCAAGGAGGATCATGTTTTTGATTTAAAGCCTTTGTCTGACAATCTTCAATATGCTCATATTCATAATAAGAAATTATATCCTGTTATTATTAGTTCTAAACTTTCTAGTGAAGAAGAGGAGAGATTATTGGGAATATTGAAGAAACATAGAGGTGCTATTGATTATACTCTTGATGATTTGAAGGGGATTTCTCCTGCTATATGTCAGCATGCTATTAATATTGAACCTGATGCAAAGCCAGTTGTTGAACATCAATGTCGTTTAAATCCTAAGATGAAGGATGTGGTAACACATGAGGTATTGAAACTCCTTGACGCTGGTATTATTTATCCTATTGCTGATAGTAGATGGGTTAGTCTTGTGCATTGTGTCCCTAAGAAAGGAGGTGTGACTGTTGTGCCTAATGAAAATAATGAACTTATTCTTCAAAGAGTAGTGGTTGGTTATAGGATGTGTATTGATTTTAGGAAAGTTAATAAGGTTACTAAAAAGATCATTATCATCTGCCTTTTATAAATCAAATGTTAGAAAGGTTGTCTAAGAAAACTCATTTATGCTTTCTTGATGGTTATTCTGGGTTCTCTCAAATTGCTGTTAGAAAGCCTGATCAAGAGAAAACAACTTTCACGTGTCCTTTTGGAACCTATGCTTATAGACGTATGCCTTTTGGTTTATGTAATACTCCTGCTACTTTTCAAAGATGCATGTCTGCTATCTTTCATGGTTGTTGTGAAGAAATTGTGGAAGTCTTCATGGACGATTTCTCCTCTATGGAATTTCTTTTGATAATTGTTTGCAGAATCTTGATAAAGTTTTGCAGAGGTGTGAGGAGACTAATCTTGTTCTTAATTGGGAGAAATGCAATTTTATGGTTAATGAACGAATTGTTCTTGGACATAAAATTTCTGAAAGAGGTATTGAAGTTGATAGAGCTAAAGTTGAAGCTATTGAGAAAATGCCATGTCCTAGGGATGTCAAAAATATTCGTAGTATTCTTGGTCATGTTGGTTTCAATAGAAGGTTTATTAAAGATTTCTCAAAAATATCAAAGCCTCTTACTAATCTTCTTCAAAAGGATGTACCTTTTGTTTTTGATGAAGATTGTAAAGAAGCTTTTGAAATTTTAAAGAAGGATCTAATATTTGCCCCTATTGTTCAACCCCTTGATTGGAATTTACCGTTTGAAATTATGTGTGATGCTAGTGATTATGATGTAGGTGTTGTTCTTGGACAACGGATAGATAAGAAGCTAAATGTTATTCATTATGCTAGTAAAACTCTTGATGTTGCTCAAAAGAATTATGCTACCACTGAGAAAGAGTTCCTAGCTGTAGTTTTTGCTTGTGATAAATTTAGGCAGTATGTTGTTGATTCTAAAGTTACTATTCATACTGATCATGCTGCTATTAAGTACCTTATGGAAAAGAAAGATGCTAAGCCTAGGCTTATTAGATGGGTGCTTCTCTTACAAGAGTTTGATTTACAAATTGTGGATAGGAAAGGTGCTGAAAATCCTGTTGCTGATAATTTGTCTAGATTAGAAAATATCTCTGATGACCCTATTCCTCTTAATGATAGTTTTCCTAATGAACAGTTAGCTGCAATAAAAGTGAGCTCTCAAGAGAGTCCATGGTATGGTGATTATGCTAACTTTATTGTTTCCAAGTATTTTCCTCCTACCTTTACAACTCAGCAAAGAAGAAAATTCTTCTATGATTTGAGGCATTATTTTTGGGATGACCCACACTTACATAAAGAAGGTGTTGATGGTATTATGCGAAGATGTGTTCCTGGAAATGAACAACGAGAGATATTGAGAAAATGTCATAGTAGTGCTTATGGAGGACATCACGCTGGAGATAGAACTGCACATAAGGTTCTACAGTCAGGTTTTTATTGGCCTACTCTCTTTAAAGATGCTAGAAAGTTTGTTTTATCTTGTGATCAATGTCAAAGGGTTGGAAATATTTCTAGACGTAATGAAATGCCTATGAATTATTCTCTTGTTATTGAACCGTTTGATTGTTGAGGTTTTGACTTTATGGGTCCTTTCCCTCCTTCAAAAGGCTACACTCATATTCTTGTTGCTGTTTATTATGTTAATAAATGGGTAGAAGCTATACCTACTAAAAGTTCTCATGGTGAAACCTCATTAAAAATGCTTAAAGATATTATTTTCCCTAGGTTTGGTGTGCCTAGATATCTTATGACTGATGGGGGTTCTCATTTTATTCATGGTGGTTTTAGGAAGACTCTTGCTAAATATGATGTTAATCATAGAATGGCCTCACCCTATCATCCTCAAACTAGTGGGCAAGTAGAATTATCAAATAGAGAAATCAAATCTATCTTGCAAAAGACTGCTAGAAAAAAATGGGTTAAGAAATTAAATGATGCTCTGTGGGCTTATAGAACTTCTTATAAAAATCCCATGGGCATGTCTCCTTATAAAATGGTTTATGTAAAAGATTGTCACTTGCCCCTAGAGTTAGAATACAAAACTTATTGGGCAGTGAAAGACCTAAATAGAGATTTTAAACTTGCTGGTGAAAAAAGGATGCTTGACTTAAGTTCTTTAGATGAATGGAGGAGTGAAGCATATGAAAATGCTAAGCTATTTAAAGAGAAAGTTAAAAGGTGGCACGATAAGAGAATTATTAAAAGAGAATTTCATGTTGGTGAGAAAGTGTTATTGTATAGGTCTCGTCTCAGATTTTTTGCAGGAAAATTACTCTCAAGATGGGAAGGACCTTTTGTTATCGAAGAGGTATATCGTTCGGGGGCAATTAAAATTGTTTCCCTTGAAGACAACTCTTCACAAGTGGTGAATGGCCAAAGACTCAAGAATTATATTTTTGGAGATCCTTATAATGAAAATGTTGATGTATTCGAGCCATGATCCCGGAGGAATTTATTAGGAAGCATATTTCAGAAACTGCAGAGTCAGTTTTCGAATAGGTATCAGTTTTGGTAAGAAAACTTTCGCGAAACATCTTCCAACTTTTATTTTTACTGTTTTTGGAAAATATGAAAAATTATGAGCCGGAAACGAGGCGGAGACAGAGCCCGGAGGCTCCACACCATGGGGTGGCACGGGCCCACCCCTGGCCGCGCCAGCCATGGTGTGGGCGCCCCGGAGCCCCTCTCCGACTCGTTTTTGACCTGGACTTTCCTTTCGTTATGAAACTTTTTTCTATATATCCCCTGGACCCCCCCGAGGTCCGTATATCGTTTTCTCGTCATGTTTATGTTTCGAGTTGTTTCTTCCAGGATCTGTTTTCGGTTTTAGAAGCATCATGGTCTCCCCCAACGATAATAAGGCGAAGGGACCAAAGGAAGATGATGTCCAAGACCTGGATCCGGAGGAGGAGATCGAGAGTGGAGCTGAAGGAGATGTAGAAGAAAACCCACGAGTGCATCCACGCGCCACCGTCACAAGCATTAGAGTGGTGGATAATCCCTTGAAGCTCAAGAGAGGCGCGTGGATGAGCACCGTAGGGAAGGTTCCACGTCACTCCTTAGCTTCGAGGACGCCTGTTGCGGGCGTCAAGAACTACTTCCACACATTAATTCATGATTATCAGTACAAAAAGGTGCCCCATGGGGATTTGCCCTCTATGTGGGATATCAATCGTTCTAACCGTGCAGATGAAGGAAGCTCTCAACCTAAGGAAGAGTGGGGGGAAAATATTGGTGGCTGGGATTCACAGTCTGATGGGCATGTAAACTGTATTGATCGCAATACGGAGGTGATGTGTATGCTCATGTTCGCAGTTGAAGATCTGAAGAAATCAATTTATAAGATCATCGAGAAGGATTCACCACCACACCGAAGAATTGATTCTTCATTGGTATTGGCATCCCCTTGGCTTGTTCCAAGCTTGGTGGGAGTGCCGCGGTATCACATAACTATCTTTCATCTTTTTACCTTTTCAGTAGAGTCATATCATGAGTAGAGAGGTTATCATATAGGATGGTTTGCAGTATGGAAGTGTCTCTCCTTAGTTGGTTATCGTTGTATCCGTTGGTGTGAGTTGCCGGTTTGAAATATTGATGAGAATATTCATCATTTACTTTCTGCACACATTATTTTAGTTTTCAATTTCTGTTATATGGTTAAGCTTGTTGTTAGTATTTGGTGTCACTCTGGAGATCATCAAGTTAATCTAGTTGGTTTTGGCAAACTTAGCTTGGGTCAGTAGAAATAATAATTTCAGCTGCTAGCATAAGAAAGAGGAGTTTGCCTATTAGCTCATAAACTTAGTATTCACAAGTTAATATCGCTTGGGCTTTCAATGAAGATTGCATGATTGGTTTCATCATATGTATATTTGTTTGTTTTCCCTCAACTTTTATGCTTGCTACCCAGCCTTGCTAGCCAAAAACCCTGTACTGAGTATGAGCTCTACTCGTGCATCCAAACCATAAACCCCAAAACCTTGCCATTTGTGTCCACCATACCTTCCTACATGTGGTATTTCACCGCCACTCCAAGTAAATTGCTCATGTGATACCTTTAAAACGTTCAAATTACACATGTTGTGTGTTCCTGTTTTAGCTCATGAGGACACAAATAGAGAATATTTATCTCACTTGTTGATTGGACTCACACACCTGGACTAGTGGCTTCATACGCTTATCCAAATGCTAGAAGAGCTGACAGCGGGGTTCCCAGCCCCAAATAATACTAAAAATTCTCTTCACTCTTTTTGCCCCTGATTTATCAGTCAAAGCATAATTGTGTAAACAAAAGAGAAAGAGGGATGACCTTCTATACCAGTTGCGTCCTTCTATGGGAGCCTCTCTTGTGAGTCTAGTTGGCTTGTGACGTACAGTATTTTCTGGTTTCCATTCGTTGACATAAGCATACACCTCTCTCAAAATTTAGACACTCCTCCATGGTTTGTGATTGTTGGCAGGCACCCGAGGATTCGGTTAGCCATGGTTTGTGTAAGATGGATGGGAGGAGTGTCATGCATTTTATACCTCTGTTTATTAAAATAAAACTCTAGACCATGAGTGATCAATGCTTCCCTCTGCGAAGGGCCTATCTTTTACTTTTATGTAGTCAGTAAACCCACTTCCTTCTATCTCCAGCAAGCATTTCAGTTGTTGTGATCTCACCATCTATATGTTGATTTATTCAATCATGTTTTCTATCCTTCTTTGTTTAGCACATTGATACGTCATAAACGTATCCCTAATTTTTGATGCTTCGTGATGATATTATGCCAATTACTACATGTTTTCTCCCTTCTTTATGTCATTTTTATCGATTTTCCAGACTAACCTATTAACAATATGCCACAGAGCCACTTCCTTGTTTTCTGCTGTTTTTTAGTTTCAGAAAAGTTGTTCTGGAAATATTCTCCGAATTGGAAAATTTGAAGCCCGGAAGTCCTATTTTCCCCGGAAGCATCTAGAAGACCGAAGAGGAGTCAAAGAGGGGCAGCAGGGGGGGCCACACCATAGGGTGGCGCGCCCCCTCGCCACGCCAGCTATGGGTGTGGGCCCCCCCGGCCTCCACCGCCTTTGCCCTTTCACCTATTTAAGCCTCCGGATGGAAAACCCTGGACACCTGATTAAAAAATCTCCAAAAAGTTCCGCAGCTGCCGTCACTGTCAACCCTAGATCAGGGGGGTTCTGAAGCTGTTTCCGGCACCCTTCCGGAGAGGAGATCATCACTGGAGGCTTCTACATCACCATGCCTGCCTCCGGAGTGATGCGTGAGTAGTTCATCCTTGGACTACGGGTTCATAGCTATAGCTAGATGGTTGTCTTCTCCTCATATGCCTCCATGTTTAGATCTCGTGAGCTGCCTATCATGATAGAGATTGATCTTATGTAATTCTCTGTATTGTGTTTGCTGGGATCCGATGAATATTGACCTTATGCCAAGTTGATTATAGTCTTTATTGCATATGTTATTTGTGATCTTGCATGCTCTCCATTGCTAGTGGTTATTTTGGCCAAGTAGTTGCTAGTGACTCCAAGAGGGAGTATTTATGCTCGATAGTTGGTTCATGCCTCCTTGTTGCCTTGCTCGAGTGACATAAACATGAAGGGGGGATGTGATGTTGCCATTAGGGAGAAAACAGCGGTGAGAGTGCCCGTGTGCATAATCATTGCTTATATTACACACTTTGTTTAATGCATTTATCTGTTGCTTGCAACTTAATACCTAAGGGGGTTTGGATGATAATCTGAGGGTGGATTATTAGTCATAGATGCAGATGGATGTCGGTCTATGTATCTTGTTGTAATGCCCGCACTAACTACCATAGTAATCTTCATGTCATATTGTGCACTACGGTGCAACCTCTATTTGTCAATTGCCAAGCTGTAATTTGTTCACCCAGCATGCTATCTTTTATGGAGAGACACCACTAGTGAAACTATGAACCCCGGTCCATTTTTCCACACTGTTAAACAAACCAAAACAATTTCATGCTTTCTTTACTTCCTGCAAGCATACACTGTGTTTTTCACACTATACGTCTAATCTTTGTTTTCAGCAAGACCGGTGAGATTGACAACCTCACTGTACCGTTGGAGCAAAGTATTTTGGTTGTGTTTGCTGACACCGGTGAAGCGCCATCACCACCGTTAGTGGCATCAACCTTCCGAAGGTCCTCCTTCTCCTACTGGATTGATAACCTTGGTTCTTAACTAAGGGGAAAACTCCTACCGCTGTGCTCATCACACCCTCCTCTTGGGGTATCCCAGCGAGTGCAAGATCTGCACCATCAAGGACTTTTTTGGCGCTGTTGCCGGGGAGAAGGAAGTCTTCTGGCAAGGGGAGTCTCTCACTCTCAACCTCTTTATTTTGTTTATTGTCTTGTTTTTATTTTTGTCTTGTTTTGTTTCTCTATATCAAAGACACAAAAAGATTAGTTTACTTCATAGTTGTTATTTTTGTCTCTACGTTGTTATTTCTCATCATGTTGTTCCCTAAGTTTACCTTGAAAGATTTTCCGGTAGGAAGTGGTTCTATACTTGGAAAAGACACTGTTAAAGAATTCTTTGATCATAAGCATGATAACTTTGAGGAAAAATCCATAGTAGAACTTGCTCCCAATTACGAGACTGCTGCAACTTCTTTAGTTCACATGCTAGAAGCTAGGTTTGTTAACCTCCATCCCAGGATGCAACATTTGTTCCTCAACTTGAATAAAATTGAAGACGTTGAGAGAAGAAACTTCATCTTAGAAACTATGCTTAAAGAATTTGGAAATGTTGCTATAGAAGCTAGAAAAGTTTTTGATCATTTTAATATGCTTGTCTCATGTGTAGATATTGTTGGTGCTCTAGAAAAAACTAAATCTAATAATTAAGACAATGATAAAATACCAATCCCCTTTAAACTAGTAGCTCTGCACGAAGCCCAAGAAAAGAATTATGATTGGATTATTTCTGAGAATTTATTTGATGAAGATAGTAAGCCTAAAAGTACTAAGAGAGGAGCCTCTGAAACTCACTTAGATAAAATACAATGCATTATTAAAGAATTGCCACATCTTGATTTTAATTCTTCTTCACTTGAAAATACTTGAGTTTCTCTTTTAGGCCTAGCTGAAAGGGGTTAAAGAAAAGCGCTACCGGGAGACAACCCGTTTTATTTCTCTGTTTTCATTCAGTTTTCCTTTGTTTTCTTTGGTGTGCTTGCACCTGGGTGTTGTCTATTTCCTTAGCAACCCCGATGTATCTTTTCTTTTTTGTTTTTGTTGACCAAGTAAATCCACTAGTGGAAAGTTGACACTATATTTCGGATTTCTGCGCAGAAAACAGATTTCTCCTGTCCACTGTTAATTCCGTTAAAAATCACAGAAAATTCAAAATGACCTGAGCTTTTTTTTCCTTAATCCTGAGTTATATACGCAACTTTTCTTAGAAGACCACTTTTGGATTTAAGCAACAGAAGATTTTTTTAAAAATTCATCTTTATCTACTGTTCTGTTTTGACAGATTTCTGCCATTTATCGCATTTGCATCTTAATCTCTTTCTTTTGGTGTTCTTTTGAGAAAAAGAGTTTTGAAATAAGTTGTGAAAGTATATAATGTGTTTTTGAGTGTTTGTGTTGAAACTGAACCATGTGAATTTATTATTTTAATAGCACTAACGTTGCTAATGAAGATTGTGAGAATCTTGATGTGAAGGAAGCTTTCAAGGGTCAAGAGAAGAGGATGATATGATGTGATCAAGAATAGTGAAAATCCTAAGCTTGGGGATGCCCCGGTGGTACATACAAGAAAACACCAATAAGACTCGAGCGTCTAAGCTCGGGGATGCCCAAGGCATCCCCTTCTTCATCAACAAATTATCAGGTCACTTCTAGTGAAACTATATTTTTATTCGGTCGCATCTTATGTGCTTTGCTTGGAGCGTCTTTTATTTTTTTCACTTTTCTTTTGATTTTTCTTTCAGTTTGTTTTTACTTTCATAATAAGCTTGGTTGGACCCCAACATTCTTTTATTGGAGAGTGACACACTCCGCTTTTTCATGAGAATACGTTGTATTCTTAGTCTCTGTTTGGCTGCTGCATTTATTTAGCTCCTGTTTAGCATGCATCTCTTATTAGAGCTGTTAGTTTTCGTAGTATTATGTGAGTACTCTCATGTTTTCTTGCTGTATCATAAAGAGTATTTTTGTTAAAGCATGTTTTGCATGGTGCTTGTTGGGAGAAACAAAACTGCTGCTTGAAGTAGAATTTATAACAGTACTAGTAGAAGCTTGTATAGACTGTGGCTAGAACTTTTTCATGCCATGCTAAATGTTATTTTAGTTTTAAAGCCTTGTGGTTATTTAGTAGCATGATTAGCCTCAAATAGCTGAGAGTGTTTAATATGTATTGAAAGATTCATGAGTTGTTCTTGTCATAGTAAAGCATCAATATATGGTATTCTCTTTCGAGTGTTTTATATGGTTGACTTGGCGCATGCTCACACCATGTTTATGACTACAAACCAGTCACAAATAGCCTCCATTACCACTTAGTTTTTGAACTTGTGATACTGCTTATGTTTTAAATAATGATGCTTATGTCGATGTGCATGATTATGGCTCTTATGCTCTCTTGATTTGTCGCTCCCAGTCTTTTGCTAGCCTCCACCTGTACTGAGTATGAGCTCTGCTCGTGCATCCAAACTCCCTTAAACCAAAGTTTTTCCCATTGTGTCCACCATACCTACCTACATGGTGTATTTAACTGCCATTCCAAAGTAAATTGCTCATGTATTACCTTTAAAACCTTCAAAATTACTCCTGCTTTATGTTCCTATTTTTGCTCATGAGGACGTAAATAGAGAATCTTTATCTCACTTGTTGATTGGATTTCACACCCTGGACTAGTGGCTTCATCCTCTTATCCAAATGATAGAAGAGATGGCAGCGGGGTGCCCAGCCCAAATTAATACAAACAAATTTTGTTCACTATTTTTGCCCCTGATTTATCAGTCAAAGCATAATTGTGCAAACAAAAGAGAAAGAGCGATGACCTTCTACACTAGTTGCGTCCTTCACCATGGGAGCCGCTCTTGTGAATCCAATTGACTTGTGACGTACTGTATTTTCTGTTTACCATTCGTTGACATTAGCATACATCTCCAAAAATATAGACACTCCTCCACGGTATGTGATTATTGGTAGGCACCCGAGGATTCGGTTAGCCATTGTTTGTGAAAGATGGATGGGAGGAGTGTCAAACTTTTAATACCTGTGTTTAATAAAACAAAAGCTCTAGCACATGAGTGATCCCTGCTTCCCTTTGCGAAGGGCCTTTCTTTTACTTTTATGTTGAGTCTCCATCTTCTAACTTTATGCACAGTTGAGAGAGCATTTTTGCCATTATGAGTTCTATGTGCATTTGTCCCATAAGCATCAATAATTACTTCATGATGTGATATTTTTTGTTCTTTGAGTTAATTTTCGTGGTGCAAAGTAATTGCTATGATTTATTATTAAAGTTTTATTTATCATGTCTGTGTTTAAAGTTTTATGATCTCAGCGTGCATATGCTTTTACATTAGATTGATCAAGTTATGTTAGTAGCATGTCACCTCAGAAATTATTGTTTATCGTTTACCTATTCGAGGACGAGTAAGAACTAAGCTTGGGGATGCTTGATACGTCATAAACGTATCCCTAATTTCTGATGCTCCATGATGATATTATGCCAATTGTTACATGTTTTCTCCCTTCTTTATGTCATTTTTATCGATTTTCCGGACAAACCTATTAACAAGATGCCATAGAGCCAGTTCCTTGTTTTTTGCTGCTTTTTAGTTTCGGAAAAGTTCTTCTGGAAATATTCTCGGAATTGGAAAATTCGAAGCCCGGAAGTCCTATTTTCCCCATAAGCATCCAGAAGACCGAAGAGCAGTCGAAGAGGGGCAGCAGGGGGCCACACCATAGGGTGGATCGGCCCCTCCCTCGCTGCACCAGCTATGGGTGTGGGCCCCCCCCGGCCTCCACCGCCTTTGCCCTTTCGCCTATTTAATCCCCCCGGATCGAAAACCCTAGACACCTGATCAAAAATCCCCGAAAGTTCCGCACCCGCCGTCACCGTCAACCCTAGATCATGGGGGTTATGAAGCTGTTTCCGGCACCCTGACGGAGAGGAGATCATCACCGGAGGCTTCTACATCACCATGCCTGCCTCCGGAGTGATGCGTGAGTAGTTCATCCTTGGACTATGGGTTCGTAGCTGTAGCTAGATGGTTGTCTTCTCCTCATATGCCTCCATGTTTAGATCTCGTGAGCTGCCTATCATGATCGAGATTGATCTTATGTAATTCTCTGTGCTGTGTTTGCTGGGATTCGATGAATATTGACCTTATGCAAAGTTGATTATAGTCTTTGTTGCATATGTTATTTGTGATCTTGCATGCTCTCCGTTGCTAGTGGTTATTTTGGCCAAGTAGTTGCTAGTGACTCCAAGAGGGAGTATTTATGCTCGATAGTGGGTTCATGCCTCCTTGTTGCCTTGCTCGAGTGACAGAAACGTGAAGGGGGAGGATGTGTTGTTGCCATTAGGGAGAAAACAGCGGTGAGAGTGCCAGCGTGCATAATCATTGCTTACATTACACACTTTGTTTAATGCAATTATCTGTTGCTTGCAACTTAATACCTAAGGGGGTTCGGATGATAACCTGAGGGTGGATTATTAGTCATAGATGCAGATGGACGTCGGTCTACGTATCTTGTTGTAATGCTCGCACTAAATACCATAGTAATCTTCATGTCATATTGTGCACTACGGTGCAACCTCTATTTGTCAATTGCCCAGCTGTAATTTGTTCACCCATCATGCTATGTTTTATGGAGAGACACCACTAGTGAAACTATGAACCCCGGTCCATTTTTCCACACTGTTAAACAAACCACAACAATTTCCTGCTTTCTTTACTTACTACAAGCATACACTATTTTTCCACACTATACGTCTAATCTTTGTTTTCCTCACTGTACCGTTGGGGCAAAGTATTTTGGTTGTATTGTGTGCAGGTTCCACGTTGCTGCTGACACCGGTGAAGCGCCAGCACCACCGTCAGTGGCATCAACCTTCCGAAGGTCCTCCTTCTCCTACTGGATTGATAACCTTCGTTCTTAACTAAGGGGAAAACTCCTACCGCTGTTCTCATCACACCCTCCTCTTGGGGTATCCCAACGAGTGCAAGATTTGCACCATCACACATGCTTTATTATCTGAATGAATATTACTTTGAAAGCTATGAATCACTGTAAAAGAATTGTTATATTTAAACATGTTAAGCTCTATAATAAAAGCCTTGCTATAAAGACTTCACCTAAGATAATCATGATATCATGAAATGTTCTCTGACCAAGAACAAAGTTTGCCATCACCAATTTTGATTCTCTCTTTTGCATCTTTGTTTGTGACTCCTATTACTCGTTTCAAGTTAAGTTATATGAGATGAAGTTGCTGTCTATAATGATTGTTGTATGGATAAATGTGATGCTTCTTGTCCGTATTTTATTTATTGACTCTTCACTCCATAAACCTGTGGTCATGTTTACTGAGTTCAGTTTCGCTTGGGGACAAGCGAGGTCTAAGCTTGGGGAGTTGATACGTCCATTTTGCATCACTATTTTATATCATAATTTTCTGTTATTCATCGATATATTTCATGTTATGATGCATCCCTTATGTTATTTTATATTATTTTGCATGTTTCATAATTTTTGGAGAATAAACACCAGGACCAGAAATCTGATGGAAAAAGCAACGTCGAGATACCATATTTCAGAAGATCAGAAGAAGAAGGGGGACATCCAGGGTGTCTTAGAAGTTCAGAGGAGGAGTACTTGGCCCACCTCTGGTGGATATTTTTGGCGTACTTGGCCCCCAGGGAACCCTACGCCTCATACCATCGTCGAAGAATTATTCCGCCGCCGTCTAGGGGCAAAAAACACCCGAGAGACAAAAGCTCTCTGGCAGAGAGAAATCTGCCGGGGAAATTCCTCTCCGGAGAGGGGAAATCACCGACATCGTCACCGTCATCACTCCGGGCATCATCAAGATCGTCATCATCAGCACCATCACCCTCATCATCCACCGTCATCCCGCTGCAACAATTAGGGGCCTCTATGGTTGTTTTACATTAGATCTCTCTCCCGGTGTGGATTACTTGTTAGTAATTGATGCTTGTGAGATTTATCGGTGTTTGCACTTTATGACCAGATTTTTATCATCCATTATATCACCTCTAATTATGATCCATATGATGTCTTGTGAGTAGTTCGTGTTGTTCTTGAGGACATCGAAGAAGTCAAGTTGTTAGTAGTGAAGTAATGTTGAGTAATATTTAATGTTTGATATTTAAGTTGTGGTGTTATTCTCCTAGTGGTGTCATGTGAACGTCGACTACATAATACTTCACCATTTATGGGCCTAGGGGAATGCATTGCGTATTTGGCTACTAATTGTGGGGTTCCAGAGTGACAGAAACCTAAACACCCGTTAGGAAACCATTACACGAGGGAGCGTAGGATCCCAGAGTTTAAAGTTGTGGTTAGATTTATTTCTTAATTACTTTCTTGTAGTTGCGGATGCTTGCAAGGGGTATAATCACAAGTATGTATTAGTCTTGTATGGGACGGTACATTAGCATAGGTTCGCCCACATAACACTTATCAAAACTCCTAAGATTATTCAGCGGCATGGAACAAAAGCACTTGACAGAAACCTCCCGTGTGTCCTCGAGAACGTTTGGTAATCATAAGTAAACTCGCCGGCTTGTCCTTTGCTGAAGAAAGGATTGGGCCACTTGCTGCAATTATTATTACTGCATTTTATTTACTCGCACTTTATTTATCTGCAATATCAAAAAACCCTACAAATCTATCTTTCAGTATTTACACTTATCCTTTCATCGAAACTGCTTGTCAACACCTTCTGCTCCTCGTTGAGTTCGACAATCTTATTTATCAAAAGTACTACGATACACCCCCTATACTTGTGGGTCATCAGCTGTTAATTACCACATGTAGGTAGGTATGGTGGACACAATGGGAAAACTTTGGTTTTTGGGTGTTGGATGCACGAGTAGAGCTCATACTTAGTACAGGTGGAGGCTAGGAAAAGACTGGGAGCGACAAATCAAGAGAGCATAAGAGCCATAATCATGCATAGCGACATAAACATGATTTATCAAAGCATAAGTGGTACCATAAGTTCAAAAACTAAATGATCATGGAGGCTATTCGTGACTGGTTCATAGTCATAAACATGGTGTGAGCATGCGCCAAGTCAACCAAATAAAACATTCAAACGAGAACACCACAAATTTATGCTTCAATATGACAAGAACAACGCATGATTCTTTCAATGGCACATTAAACACTCTCAGCTATTTGAGGCTAATAATGCTACTCAATAACCACAAAGCTTTAAAACTAAAATAACATCTAGCATGATATGAAAAATTCTAGCCACATTCTATACGAGCTTCTACTTGCATCGTTAAAAATTCTACCTCAAGCAACAGTTTCTTTTCCCAACAAGCACCATACAAAACATGCTTTAACAAAAACTCTCTAAATGCTACAGCAGGAAAACATGAGAGGACTCACAAAACACTACTAAAACTAATAGATCTGAATAAGAGATGCAATGAAAACAAGAGCTAAACAGGAATTTTTGCAGCAACTAGAAGAAAAACTAAGAATACTAGCATAGCAAGTATTCAAACGAAAAAGCGGAGCGTGTCTGTCTACCAAACAAAGAATGCTAGGATCCAACTATATTATTTAAGCAAGGAAAAAAAAAGAACTCAAAGGAAAACAAAACAAAAGAAAAACAAACAGACGCTCCAAGTAAACTTCATATGTGACCGAATAAAAATATAGTTTCACGAGAAGTGACCTGATAGATAGTTGATGAAGAAGGGGATGCCTTGGGAATCCCCAAGCTTAGATGTTTGAGATTTATAAAAATATGCTTGGATGAACCACGGGGGTATCCTCAAGGTTTGACCATGCACTCTTCTTGATCACATATATCACCTCTTCTCTTGACCCTTGAAAACTTCCTTCACGCCACACTCAAACAGTGATTCGCATTAGAGGGTTAGTGCAACAATTAAAAATCGATGGGTTCTGTATGGAAAAAGTTATATTTATACTTTTAAACATTAGATACAGCCACTGATGTTTCTTGAAGCAAAGAAATCCACTTGACATTGCAAAAGAGCAAATGCAAGAAAAATGGCAGAATCTGTCAGAACCAGAACGGTCTGTAAAGACGAATTTTTTGGAGGCACTTGCGTTGCTCAGATCGAAAAACTTAAAGAACAAAAAATTTGCAAAATTATCCTCGAAATAAGCGCAAAAAATTTCATATCATACTGATCTTCCTGGATTTTATACGTTTTTTTACGGTGGACATCAGAAATCTGTTTCCTGCACAGAAATCCGAAAACCAACTCCAACTCTCGTCAGAAACCTTACTGGGCACCACTAAAAAATGAAAAGAAAGATACAAAGGAGTTGATAAATAAGTATATAGAACTATACAAAAGTATAAAACCATGGGTTATCTCCCAAGAAATGCTTTTCTTTAACGCCTTTTAGCTAGGCCCAGAAAAGTGGAATCAAGTATTTTCAAGTGAAGAAGATGCTCACATAAGAAATATAAATTAAGCAAAAGCATCCTATTTTCAGTAGAATTATAATTTATAACATCAAGTCACATAGGACTATCATCAAGAGCAATATCATAAGATTTATCCAAGTAGCATGGATTATCGTAGATAACAGTAGCAATATAATTATCACAAGTTTCATTCATAGTAGTATCAAGGTCACAAGTATAGCAAGTATCAATTTCATCAAATAATGTATGATTTAAAGAGTTACTATCATTGGGAGGTATACATGGGTAGCTCCATTCTTCCACCTCTTGATCATCACTCTCCTCCTCTTTTTCATCCAATGAGCTTCCAGGTTCAGCAATTTCTTCTTCCATAGGTTCCTGTAAGGCATTAGTATCTTCCTTAGGTTGAGAGCATTTATTAAGATATTCCATTATGTAGTAATTATAATCCTTGTAATTATCAAATAAATATTCAAGTACATCATAAATCTCGTATTTATAAGGTGCATCATCAATACTTTCAAGTAAATAGGCAATTTCGAATGCACCCTTCCAAGCAATAAATTCTTCAATTTATTCCACATCATAAAATTCATAATTTACCTTCACATAAGAAGATATGGTAACATTATCATTATACTCACATTAAAAAGGGAGGTGTTTATACCTCCTACAGCAGCAAGATTTATCAAAGTAATAAGTAACATCATAAGTAGAGCACAAGAGCATAGTCATGCAATTTATTAATTTGCTCCCATAAGTGTATTCTTTTTTTTTGACAAGCGGTGTTCCTTATAATATTTTGGTTGCTCATCCGTGAACCCACCTTTCCTAAAATATCTAGTTTCAAAGACATCAAACATTGATAGCAAGCATGATAAAGCAAAAATAACACCTAGAATAAGAACTATTTTTTTTGTGTTTTTGATAAAGAGAAGCAAACAAGACAAAATAAAATAAACTAAGCAAAACAAAAACAAAGAAAAGAGATTGGAAGTGAGAGACTCCCCTTGCAGAAATTATCTTCCTCCCCGGCAAAGGCGCGAGAAAAGCTTGGAGTGTAGACACACGCTCGTTGGGAGACCCCAAGCGCAAGGTGTGAGGAGTGCAGTAGCAAGTTTTCCCTCAGAAAAGAAACCAAGGTTGAATCGACCAGAAGGAGGAAGAAGCACTTCTGAAAGTTGATGCAGCTGAGAGGGCAGAGCGCACTACCGGTTCAGCAGCAACGTGGAACCTACACAACACAATCAAATCACTTTGCCCCAACGAAGTAGTGAGGTTGTCAATGTCACCGGTTTTGCTGAACACAAAGAGGTTAAACGTATGGTGCGAAAAATAGTAGGAGCAGTATGAAAGAGTAGGTGTTTTATCAGTATGAGGAAAATGGACCGGGGTCCACAGTTCACTAGTGGTGTCTCTCCGTGAAAGATAAATATCATGTGTGGTGTACAAATAACTGTTAAGGAGTATTAGTATAGGACTACGAGTCTGTATTAGTCTAGGTTTCCTTACTTCTATCTCAAGTCATATGTAATATATATATATGCCCCATGGGCTATCAATATAGACAAGTTGCATCCATAACATGGTATCAGAGCCCAGATTTTAGGATATTTTTTCGGACGCTGCAACTCGTCCACGTACAGATCCAATCTCGATCTTCTCCGTACAGATCGATCTTACGATCTTTTTCTCTCACGCGCTGTCAAGCTTGTTCCTGTCCAGATTGGAGAGCCACCAGGTAGCCGTCTCCTTGCCGCCCCGTTCCGGACAGCTGCGGGTCCCTATCGTCACCGTTCCGGAGAGCAGCCGCCAGTCGCTGGCCGCCGTCCCCTCGCCGCCCATCTCCGGCCGCCGCCCCGTGTCGTCCCCTCGCCGCCCGTCTCCGCTCGAGCTCCGCCCTTCGTCCCGGCTGACGCCCGTCTATTGCTGTCCCGCCGGCTGCTGCCCAGCAGGTCCCGTTGCTGCCCCGCCGGCTGCTGCCCTGTTGCCAACTGCCCGTCTCGAGTTTCCTCTCTCCTACATCTTATAGGCATCACGGTTGAGTGGTTGCAGCCCAGATGGATTCCACATGCGACTCCTTAGCTTGTGTGCACGGCTCTCTCTCCAGATCGCTCAGCACGGGCCGCCCGTGTGTGGAAAAAGCTTCATGTGAAGCTAGTTGACTTTAGGGTTGATTCAGATCCGTTTGTGAAAAAAAAAAGAAAAAAAGAATGTCGCTGTCTGCTGCTTTACCCAATCTTGGGTGTCATGTTTCTTCCATGTCAGCTCGGTTCTCCTCCATGATCCTCGTTGTCTGGCCCTCGCCACCAGGATTCACTTCTGCTGCCGTCTCTCCGTTTTTTTAGTTTTCTATATCTCCGCTGCGTCCACCAAGTCTGTTGTTCTTCGTGTTTCTGATGTCATGAGAGTCCAGTATACCTTCATTTGTGAGCCTATATTCTCGGTCCGTTTGTGGCCTCCTATTTTCGGTCTGTTTGTGGCCTCCTATTCTGGTCTTTTTGTGGCCTCTTATTATTGGTCCTTTTGTGGCCTCGGTCCTTTTGTGGCCTCCTATTATCGATCCTTTTGTGGCCTCCTTTCTCGGTCCTGGTCCTTCTATGGGATTTTTGTGGCCTCATTTCGCATTGTCGTTGATCTACGCACATTCTTTCGCAGTTGGACTTCTTATGTCGTTTGGCCTTCTTGTGCTATGATCGTTTGTGACAGGCTCTTCTTTTGATCGAATATCGGTCTCTGGCTTGGCTTTACAGGTTTTGAAGACTCTTCAGGCTACAACAACACTCTCAAGACGCGGATTTTGGATTATCGTTTTTTTAGTGTTACAAATCTTCAAATGCAATGCTATTGCATACGCTTTGCATTTGAGGGGGGTGTTAAGGAGTATTAGTATAGGACTACGAGTCTGTATTAGTCTAGGTTTCCTTACTTCTATCTCAAGTCATATGTAATATATATATGCCCTTGGGCTATCAATATAGACAAGTTGCATCCATAACAATAACAGCTTGGAAATTGACAGAAATGAAGGCTGCACCATAGTGCATATGCAAGACATAAAGATTACTATGTGATTCATGTGGGCATTACAACAAAATACATAGACCGTTATCCAACAACATCTATGACTAAAAATCCACCCTCCGAATATCATCCGAACAAACTTTGGGTATTAAGTTGCAAGCAACAGATAATCGCAGTAAGCAAAGTGTGTAATGTAAATAATAACATCATCCTTAGACAAAGCATTGTTGTTTTCTCCCTAATGGCAACATCACATCCTCCATCCGTCACGTTTATGTCACCCGAGCACAGATGCAAAGGAGGCATGAACCCACTATCGTTCATAAATACTCCCTCTTGGAGTTACTAGCATATACTTGGCTAGAGCATCTACTAATAACGGAGAGCATGCAAGATTATAAATAACATAAGCATGAAGATAACATGATAGATTGATATTAGAAGACATAGCATTCAACATTCATCAGATCTCAGCAAACACAACATGTAGCATTACATAAATATGATCTTGATCATGATAGGTAGGTCACAAGATCTAAACATGAGGTACAAAGTGGAGAGAACAACCATCTAGCTACTGTTATGGACCCGTAGTCCAGGTATGAACTACTCACGCATCACTTCAGAGGAGGGCATGGTGGTATAGACCCCTTTGGCAGGGTGCCGGGGAGAGCTCCGGAACCCTCCCGATCTCGAGATGCCGGTGACGGCGGCCTCATGTGTTTCTCGGGAAAAAGTGGGATATTTCTCGGGTTTATGTCTCGGGGAGATTAAATAGACAAAAGGGCAGAGGCGGTGGGGGCCTGGGGCCCCACACCACCCCATGTCGCAGCCAAGGGGGGTGCGCCGCCCTATGGTGTGGGACCCCTGAGGCACCCCTCCGGGTCTCTTTGGGACTCCGTGGAACCTTTGGGGATTCTAAGACTTCCGGGCTTCGAATTTTCCAACTCCGAGAATATTTCCAGAACAACTTTTCTGAAACTAAAAACAACAGAAAACAAGGAACTGGCTCTATGGCATCTTGTCAATAGGTTAGTCCGGAAAATCGATAAAAATGCATAAAGTGTATAGGAAACGTGTGGGAAACAATAAGAAAACAACATAGAACATAAAAAATTAAGGATATGTTTATCACGTATCAATGTCTCTCCGTGAAAGATAAATAACATGTGTGGTGAACAAATTACAGCTGGGTAATTGACAGAAATGAAGGCTGCACTATTGTGCATATGCAATACATAAAGATTACTATGTGATTCATGCGGGCATTACAACAAAATAAATAGACCGTCATCAACTATATCTATGACTAATAATCCACCCTCCGAATATCATCGGAACAAACATTAGGTATTAAGTTGCAAGCAATAGATTATCGCCGTAAGCAAAGTGTGTAATGTAAACAGTGTAAACTAAGTAAACACCATTGTTTTCTCCCTAATGGCAACAACACATTCTCCATCTGTCATGTTTCTTTCACTCAAGCACAGATGCAAACGAGGCACGAACCCACAATCGAGCATAATACTCTCTCTTGGAGTTACTAGCATCTACTTGGACAGAGCATCTACTAATAACGGAGAGCATGCAAGATCATAAATAACATATGCATGAAGATAACATGATAGATTGATAATCAGAAGACATAGCATTCAACATTCATCAAATCCAGCAAACACAACATTAGCATTACATAAAGATGATCTCGATCATGTAGGGCAGCTCACGAGATCTAAACATGAGGTACAAAGTGGAGAAGACAACCATCTAGCTATTGCTATGGACCCATAGTCCATGGATGAACTAATCACGCATCACTTAGGAGGAGGGCATGGTGGTGTAGACCCCTCCGGTGATGAATTCCCCTCCCGGCAGGGTGCCGGGGAGAGCTCCAGAACCCTCCCGATCTCGGGATGACAATGATGGCGGCCTCGGGTGTTTCTCGGGACGAAGTGGTATATATTTAGGGTTGAATAATAGGGGGCATAAATAGGCGAAAGGGCAAAGGAGGTGGAGGCCTAAGGGGCCCACACCACCCCATGGCACGGCCAGGGGGTGCGCCGCCCTATGGTGTGGCCCCACGTGCCCCCCCCCCCTCCGGGCCTCTTTGGGACTCCGTGGAACCTTCAGGAATTTTAAGACCTCCGCACTTCGAATTTTCCAATTTCGAGAATATTTCAAGAACAACTTTTCTGAAACTAAAAACAACAGAAAACAGGGAACTGGCTCTATGGCATCTTGTCAATAGGTTAGTCTGGAAAATCGATAAAAATGACATAAAGTGTATAGAAAACATGTAGGAAACAACATGAAAACAACATGGAACATCATAAATTAAGGATACGTTTATGACGTATCAACATCCCAAGCTTAGTTCCTTCTCATCCTCCAGTAGGTAAACGATAAAAACACATAATTTCTGAGGTGACATGCTACCAAGAGAAACTTGATCATCAATAATGTAAAAGCATATGTAAGATGAGATCATAGAACTTCAACACAAGCATGATAAATATAATTTTAACAATAAAGCATAGCAATCACCTTGCATCATGATAAGTAACACAAATAAAAGATCATGAATAACAATGCAACAAAAGATATACGTTTGTTTCAAGCATAGAGATAACATGGCAAAGTGATATTTCGCTAGTCAGTGGGGCAAAACATAAATGCCAGGACACCTTCAACGTTCATGAGGAAGACTACAACAAATAATTAGAGAACAAGCAATAACACATCATGAATCAATTAATAATGTTTGTTGGACAAATGCACATAAAACTCAGAATGGCAACTATGCTCTCTCAACTGTGCATAAAGTTAGAAGATGCAGACTCAACATAAAATTAAAAGAAAGGCCCTTCGTAGAGGGGAGCAGGGATCAACTCATGTGCTAGAGATTTTATTTTATTAAGTAGAGGTATAAAAGTTTTGACACTCCTCCCATCCATCTTACACAAACCATGGCTAACCGAATCCTCGGGTGCCTGCCAACAATCACATACCGTGGAGCGTCTATTTTTAGAGAGCGTTTTATGCTTATGTCAACGAATGGTAAACAGAAAATACAGTACGTCACAAGCCAACTAGACTTCACAAGATAGGCTCCCATAGAAGGACGCATCTGGGTAGAAGGCTATCCCTCTTTCTCTTTTGTTTACACAATTATACTTTGACTGATAAATCAGGGGCAAAATAGTGAAGATAATTTGTTGTTATTAATTTGGGGTTGGGCACCCCTCTGCTAGCTCTTCTATCAATTGGATAAGCGGATGAAGCCACTAGTCCAGGGTGTGAAAATCCAATCAACAAGTGAGATAGAGATTCTCTATTTACGTCCTCGTGAGCTAAAACAGGAGCACAAAACATGAGTAATTTTGAAAGTTTTAAAGGTAACACATGAGCAATTTACTTTGGAGTGGAGGTTAAATACCACATGTAGGTAGTTATGGTGGACACATTTTGAATACTTTGGTTTTTGGGAGTTGGATGCACGAGTAGGGCTCATACTCAGTACAGGTGGAGGCTAGCAAAATACTGGGAGCGACAAATCAAGAGATCATAAGAGCCATAATCATGCATAGCGACATAAACATTATTAATCAAAGCATAAGTGGTACCACAAGTTCAAAAACTAAATTTTAATAAAGGCTATAAGTGAATGGTTCATAGTCATAACCATTGTGTGAGCATGTGCCAAGTCAACCAAATAAAACATTCAAAGTAGAACACCACAAATTTATGCTTCAATATGACAAGAACAACTCATGATTATTTCAATGGAACATTAAACACTCTAAGCTATTTGAGACTAATCATGCTACTAAATGAACACTACGCTTTAGAAATAAAATAACATCTAGCATGATATGAAAAAGTCTAGCCACGGTCTATACAGACTTCTATATGCACCGTTATAAATTCTACTACAAGCAGCAGTTTCTTTTCCCAACAAGCATCATACAAAATATGTTTTAACAAAAACTCTCTAAATGCTACATAAATCAAACATGAGAGAACTCACATAACTCTACTAAAACTAACAGCTCCTAATAAGAGATGCAATGAAAACAAGTGCTAAACAGGAATTTTGCAGCAGCTAGAAGAAAAACTAAGAATACGAGCATAGAAAGTATTCAAACGAAAAAAAGCGGAGCGTGTATCTCTCCCAAAAAAGGAATGCTAGGGTCCAACTATATTATTGCAGCAAAGAAAACAAAATAAAACAGAATAAAAACAAAGAGACACTCCAAGTAAACTTCATATGATGTGACCGAATAAATATATAGTTTGACTAGAAGTGACCTGATAGATTGGTTATGAAGAAGAGGATGAATTGGGCATCCCCAAGCTTAGATACTTGAGTATTCTTAAACTTTTCTTGTATGAACCACGGGGGCATCCCCAAGATTTTACCTTGCACTCTTCTTGATCACATATATCACCCTCTTCTCTTGACCCTTGAAAACTTCCTTCACACCACACTCAAAGAGTAATTCGCATTAGAGGGTTAGTGAAAAAATCAAAAATCAAAGGGTTATGTATGGGCACAAGTGCTATAGATACTTTTAAACATTAGCTACAGCCACTGATGTTTCGTGAAGCAAAGAATTCCACTTGACATCCTAAAAGAGCAAATGCAAGAAAAAGGGCAGAATTTGTCAAAACCAGAACAGTCTGTAAAGACGATTTTTTTTGGGGAAATTACGTTGCTCAGATCGAAAAACTTAAAGAACAAAAAAGTTGAGGAAGTAGCACAAAACATTTTAGGTCATTCTGATTTTCCTGTGAATTATACGATTTTTTACGGTGGACAGCAGAAATCTGTTTCCTGCGTAGAAATCCAAAACCAACTCCAACTCTCGTCAGAAACTCTACTTGGCACAAATAAGACATGAAAATGAAAGATACAAAGGATTTAATACATATGTATACAACCCCTTGACTCAAAGAAAATAGAGAAAAACAAAGCAAAAAACAAAACCATGGGTTATCTCCCAAGAAGTGTTTTTCTTTAACGCCTTTTAGCTAGACCCAGAGAAGTGGAATCAACTGTTTTCAATTGAAGAAGCATCCAAATTGTAACTTGTTACAAAATATAATCAAAAGGAAACTTGATTCTATTTCTAGGAAAGTGTTACATACCTTTCTTGAGTGGGAACTGAAATTTAATATTCCCCTCTTTCATATCAATAATAGCACCAACAGTTCTAAGAAAAGATCTTCCCAAAACAATTGGACAAGAAGCATTGCATTCAATATTCAAGACAACAAAATCAACGGTTACAAGATTTTTAACCATGATAAGAACATCATCAACTCTCCCCAAAGGTTTCTTTCTAACATTATCAATAAGACGAACATCCAAATAACAAGGTTCCAATGGTGGTAAATCAAGAATATCGTAGAGTTTCTTGGGCATAACAGAGATACTAGAACCGAGATCACATAGATTGCAATCAAAATCATTAACTTTCATTTTAATAATGGGTTCCCAACCATCATCTAGCTTCCTAGGGATAGAGGCTTCACATCTTAATTCATCCTCTCTAATTTGCATGAGAGCATTTGTAATATGTTTTGTGAAAGCCATATTCATAGAACTAGCATTAGGAAAACTAGCTAGCTTTTGTAAGAAATAATAACTTCAGTTATGTTGCCATAATAGAAATCAAGATCATTTTATCAAAGGTAATGGGACCATTGTCTCCCATATTTCTAAAAATTTCAGCACTTTTATCACAAACATTTTTAGCAGTTTCAGGCATTTTTACATTTTTAATAGCAGAAGTGGGAGTATTTCGAACACCAACTACTTTACCATTTATAGTAGAAGTTTTACTAGCATGAGAAACTTCAGTTTTACTAGTGGTGGTAATTGTGCAAACATTAGCTATATTATTCTTTCTAGCTCTTTCAACTTCTCTTTCCCATCTAGCATGCAATTCAGCTAACATCCTAACATTATCAGCAATTCGAATTTGGATAGCATTCTAAATTTTACTTTCTTTAACATCATGAGGAATAATTGTTAGTTTCATAAAATCAACATCAAGAGCAAGGCTATCAACTTTAGAAGCAAGAACATCAATTTTGCCAAATTTTTCCTCAACATATTTATTGAAAGAAGTTTGTGTACTAATAAAATTCTTAAGCATGTTCTCAAGATCAGAGGGTACACTTTTACTGTTGTTGTAGGAATTACCGTAAGCATTACTATTATTGGGAGGATATGGCCTATAATTGTCGCTACCAAAATTATATCTATAAGCATTGGTGTTGAAATTATTATTTTGAATGAAGTTCACAAGAACATGTTCTTCTTGATTAACCAAATATGCTAAAGGAACATTATTTGGATCAATGGGAGCATGGTCATTCACAAGCACAGACATAATAGCATCAAGTCTATCATTCAAAGAGATGGTTTCTTCAACATAATTTACCTTCTTACCAGTTGTAGCTCTCTTAGTGTGCCATTCAGAATAATTTAACATCATATCATCAAGAAGCTTTGTTGATAACCCTAAGGTAATGGACATAAAGGTTCTTACGGCAGCTGAATCCAGAAGGTTTCTTGAAGAAAAGTACAGACCTGCATAAAAGGTTTGGATGATCATCCAAGTAGTCAGTCCATGAGTGGGTCAATTCTTTACTAAAGATTTCATTCTTTCCCAAGCATTAGCAACATGCTCATTATCAAGTGGCTTAAAATTCATAATGCTACTTCTTAAAGATATAATCTTAGCAGGTGGACAATATTTTCCAATGAAAGCATCTTTACACTTAGTCCAAGAATCAATACTATTTCTAGGCAAAGATAGCAACCATTCTTTAGCTCTTACTCTCAAAGAGAAAGGAAACAATTTTAGTTTAATAATATCTCCATCTACATCTTTATATTTTTGCATATCACATAGTTCAACAAAATTATTAAGATGGGCAGCAGCATCATCAGTACTAACACCAGAAAATTGCTCTCTCATAACAAGGTTTAACAGGGCAGGCTTTATCTCATAAAAATCAGCAGGTGGAGCAATAGGTGTGCTAATGAAATCATTGTTGTTGGTGCTAGTAAAGTCACACAACTTAGTGTTCTCAGTAGTACATTTCAACAAGACTAAAAACAGGAATTAAACTACGGGTAGAATAAGAACTAATTTTTTTGTGTTTTTGATAAAGAGAAGAAAACAAGACAAAATAAAATAAACTAAGGAAAACAAAAACAAAGTAAAGAGATTGGAAGTGAGAGACTCCCCTTGCAGAAATTCTCTTCCTCCCTGGCAACGGCGCCAGAAAATTTGTTGATGGCTAACATTGATAAACCCAAGAGAAAGGTTGTGAAGAGTGCAGAGGCAAGATTTCCCTCATAAAAGAAACCAAGGCTGAATCGACCAGTAGGAGGACAAGCAATCTCTGAAGGTTGATGAAGCTGAGGTGGTAGGGCGCACTACCGGTTCAGCAGCAACGAGGAACCTACATAACACAATATAATCACTTTGCCCCCAACAAAGTAGTGAGGTTGTCATTCTCACCGGTTTTGCTGAATACAAAGAGGTTAAACGTATGGTGTGGAGAACAATATGAGAACAGTATGAGAGCAGTGGAAGCAGTGTGAAAATAGTAGAAGCAGTGTGTCTATTATCAGTATGAGAAAATGGACCGGGGTCCACAGTTCACTAGTGGTGTCTCTCCGTGAAAGATAAATAACATGTGTGGTGAACAATTACAACTGGGCAATTGACAGAAATGAAGGGTGCACCGTAGTGCATATGCAAGACATAAAGATTACTATGTGATTCATGCGGGCATTACAACAAAATACATAGACCGTCATCCAACTGCATCTATGACTAATAATCCACCCTCCGAATATCATCCGAACAAACATTTGGTATTAAGTTGCAAGCAACAGATTATCGCAGTAAGCAAAGTGTGTAATGTAAACAATGTAAACTAAGTAAACACCGTTGTTTTCTCCCTCATGGCAACAACACATCCTCCGTCTTCACGTTTCTACCACTCGAGCACAGATGCAAAAGAGGCATGAACCAACTATCGAGCATAAATACTCCCTCTTTCAGTTACTAGCATCTACTTGGCCAGAGCATCTACTAATAATAGAGAGCATGCAAGATCATAAATAACATATGCATGAAGATAACATGATAGATTGATAATTAGAATACATAGCATCCAACATCCATCAGATCCCGGCAAACACAACATGTAGCATTACATAAAGATGATCTCGATCATGTAGGGCAGCTCACGAGATCTAAACATGAGGTACAAAATGGAAAGGACAACCATCTAGTTACTGCTATGGACCTGTATTCCAGAGATAAACTACACACGCATCACTTCGTAGGAGGGCATGATGGTGTAGACCCCTCCGATGATGAATTCCCCTCCCGGCATGGTGCCGGGGAGAGCTCCAAAACCCTCCCGATCTCGGGATGACGATGAAGGTGGCCTCGGGTGTTTCTCGGGACGAAGTGGTATATATTTAAGGTTGACGTATCGGGGGTATAAATAGGAGAAAGGGGAAAGGCGGTGGAGGCCTCAGGGGCCCACACCACCCCATCGCGCAGCCAGGGGGCGCGCCGCCCTATGGTGTGGCCCCCTGTGGACTCCCTCCGGGCCTCTTCGGGACTCCGTGGAACCTTCGGGAATTCTAGGACCTCCGGACTTCGAATTTTCCGATTCCGAGAATATTTCTAGAACAACTTTTCTGAAACTAAAAACAGCAGAAAACATGGAACTGGCTCTATGGCATCTTGTCAATAGGTTAGTCCGGATGATCGGTAGAAATGACATAAAGTGTATAGAAAACATGTAGGAAACAACATGAAAACAGCATGGAACATCAGAAATTAAGGATACGTTTATGACGTATCAACATCCCCAAGCTTAGTTCTTACTCGTCCCCGAGTAGGTAAACGATAAAAACATATAATTTCTGAGGTGACATGCTACCAACATAAACTTGATCATCAATAATGTAAAAGCATATGTAAGATAAGATCATAGAACTTCAACACAAGCATGATAAATAGAATTTTTACAATAAAGCACGGCAATCACCTTGCGTCATGAGAAATAACACAAATAAAAGATCATGAATAACAACGCAACAAAAGATATACGTTTGTTTCAAGCATAGAGATAACATGGCAAAGTGATATTTCACTAGTCCTTAAGAGTGGGGCAAACCATAAATTCCAGGACACCTTCAAAGTTCATGAGGAAGACTAGAACAAATAATTAGAGAACAAGCAATAACACATCATGAATCAATTAATAATGTTTCTAGGAAAAATGCACATGAAACTCGGAATGGCAAGTATGCTCTCTCAACTGTGCATAAAGGTAGAAGATGGAGACTCAACATAAAAGTAAAATAAAGGCCCTTCACAGAGGGAAGCAGGGATTAACTCATGTGCTAGAGCTTTTATTTTATTAAAAAGAGGTATAAAAGTTTTGACACTCCTCCCATCCATCTTACACAAACCATGGCTAACTGAATCCTCGGGTGTCTGCCAACAATCACATACCGTGGAGGAGTGTCTATTTTTAGAGAGAGATGTATGCTTTTGTCAACGAATGGTAAACAGAAAATGCAGCACGTCACAAGCCAACTAGACTTCACAAGAGCAGCTCCCATAGAAGGACGCATCTGGGTAGAAGGTTATCCCTCTTTCTGTTTTGTTTACACAATTATGCTTTGACTGATAAATCAGGGCGAAAATAGTGAAGAGAATTTGTTGTTATTAATTTGGGGCTAGGCACCCCGCTGCCAGCTCTTCTATAAATTGGATAAGAGGATGAAGCCACTAGTACAAGGTATGAAAAATCCAATCAACAAGTGAGATAAAGATTCTCTACATTCAAAGGAGAACACCACAAATCTATGCTTCAATATGACAAGAACAACTCATGATTCTTTAAATGGCACATTAATTATTCTCAGCTATTTGAGAATAATCAACCTACTAAATAACCACTAGGCCTTAGAATTAAAATAACATCTAGCATGATGTGAAAAAGTCTAGCCATAGTCTATACAAGCTTCTACTTTCACCGTTATAAATTCTACTACAAGCAACAGTTTCTTTTCCCAACAAACATCATACAAAATATGTTTTAACAAAAACTCTATAAATTCTACAGCAATAAAACATGAGAGTACTCACATAACTCTACTAAAACTAATAGCTCTGAATAAGAGATGCAATGAAAACAAGAGCTAAACGGGAATTTTGCAGCAGCTAGAAGAAAAACTAAGAATACGAGCATAACAAGTATTCAAACGAAAAAGCGGAGTGTGTATCTCTCCCAAACAAGGAATTCTAGGGTCCAACTATACTATTGCAGCAAGGAAAACAAAATAAAACAAAAGAAAAACAAACAGACGCTCCAAGTAAACTTCATATGATGTGACCGAATAAATATATAGTTTCACTGGAAGTGACCTGATAGATTATTGATGAAGAAGGGGATGACTTGGGAATCCCCAATATTAGATGGTTGAGTCTTCTTCATGGATGAACCACGGGGGTATGCCCAAGCTTTGACCTTGCACTCTTCTTGATCACATATATCACCATCTTCTCTTGACCCTTGGAAACTTCCTTCACACCACACTCAAAGAGTAATTCGCATTAGAGGGTTAGTAAAACAATAAAAAATCCATGGGTTCTGTATGGGCACAAGTTCTATTGATACTTTTAAATATTATCTAAAGTCACTGATGTTTCGTGAAGCAAAGAATTCCACTTGACATCGTAAAAGAGCACATGCAAGAAAAATGGCAGAATTTGTCAAAACCGGAACAGTCTGTAAAGACGAATTTTGTCGGGGCACTTAATTTTTTCAGATAGAAGAACTTAAAGAACAAAAAATATGCGTAATTAGCTGAGGAATAAGCATGAAAAGTTTCAGTTCATTCAGATTTTCCTGTGAATTATACGATTTTTTACGGTGGACAACAGAAATTTGTTTCCTGCGCAGAAATCCAAAACCAACTCCAACTCTCGTCAGAAACTTTACTTGGCACAACTAAAACATGAAAATAAAGATACAAAGGAGTTACTACAGAAGTATAAAACCCCTTGACTCAAAGAAAACAGAGAAAAACAAAGCAAAAATAAAACAATGGGTTATCTCGCAAGAAGTGCTTTTCTTTAACGCCTTTTAGCTAGGCCGATAAAAGTGGAATTAAGTGTTTTCAAGTGAAGAAGCATACAAATTGTAACTTTTTCGAATAATAGAATCAAAAGGAAACTTCATTATATTTCTAGGAAAGTGTTCCATACCTTTCTTGAGTGGTAAATGAAATTTAATATTCCCATCTTTCATATCAATAACAGCACCAACAATTCTAACAAAATGTCTTCCCAAAACAATTGGACAAGAAGCATTGCATTCAATATTCAAGACAACAAATTCAACAGGGACAATATTATTATTAAACATGATAAGAACATCATCAACTCTCCCCAAAGGTTTCTTTCTAACATTATCAATAAGACGAACGTCCAAATAACAGAGTTCAAATGGTGGTAAATCAAGAATATCATAGAGTTTCTTGGTCATAATAGAGATAGTAACACCAAGATCACATAGAGAATGGAAATCAAAATCATTCACTTTCATTTTAATAATGGTTTCCCAACCATAATTTAGTTTCCTAGGGATAGAGGCTTCACATCTTAATTCATCCTCTCTAATTTGCATGAGAGCATTTGTAATATGTTTTGTGAAAGCCATATTTATAGCACTAGCATTAGGACAACTAGCAAGATTTTGTAAGAACTTAATAACTTCAGGTATGTTTCAATCATCAAATTCAAGATCATTTTTATCAAAGGTAATGGGACCATTGTCCCCCATGTTTCTAAAAATTTCAGCACTTTTATCAGGAACATTTTTAGCAGTTTCAGGCAGTTTTGCATTTTTAATAGCAGACGTGGGAGTATTTACAACACCAATTAATTTAAAATTGATAGTAGAAGGTTTACTAGAATGAGAAGCTTCTGTTTTACTAGTGGTGGTAATGGTGCAAACATTAGCTATATTATTCTTTCTAGCTATTCATCTTCTCTTTCCCATCTAGCATGCAATTCAGCTAGCATCCTAACATTATCAGCAATTCGAATTTGGATAGCATTCTAAGTTTTACTTTCTTTAACATCATGAGGAATAACCGTTAGTTTCAGAAAATCAACATCAAGAGCAAGGCTATCAACTTTAGAAGCAAGAATATCAATTTTGCCAAAAATTTCCTCAACAGATTTATTGAAAGAAGTTTGTGTACTAATAAAATTCTTAAGCATGTTCTCAAGATCAGAGGGTACACTTCTACTGTTGTTGTAGGAATTCCATAAGAATTACCATAAGCATTACTATTATTGGGAGGATATGTCCTATAATTGTTGCTACCAAAATTATTCTTATAAGCATTGGTGTTGAAATTTTTATTTTTAATGAAGTTAACATTAACATGCTCTTCTTGAGCAACCAAAGAGGCTATAGGAACATTATTTGGATCAATAGGAGCATGGACATTCACAAGCATAGACATAATAGCATCAAGTCTATCATTCAAAGAGGAGGTTTCTTCAACAGAATTTACCTTCTTACTAGTTTTAGCTCTTTCAGTGTGCCATTCAGAATAATTTAAAATCATATCATCAAGAAGATTTGTTGCTGACCCCAAGGTAATGGACATAAAGGTTCCTCCAGCAGCTGAATCGAGAAGGTTTCTTGAAGAAAATTTCAGACTTGCATAAAAGGTTTCGATGATCATCCAAGTAGTCAGCCATGAGTGGGAAAATTCTTTACTAAAGATTTCATTCTTACCCAAGCTTTAGTAACATGCCCATTATCAAGTTGCTTAAAATTCATGATGCTACTTCTTAAATATATAATCTTAGCAGGAGGATAATATTTTCCAATGAAAGCATCTTTACATTTAGTCCAAGAATCAATACTATTTGAGGCAAAGATAGCAACCATTCTTTAGCTCTTCCTCTCAAAGAGAAAGGAAACAATTTCAGTTTAATAATATCTCCATCTACATCTTTATATTTTTGCATCTCACATAGTTCAACAAAATTATTAAGATGGCCAGCAACATCATCAGTACTAACACCAGAAAATTGCTCTCTCATAACAAGGTTCAAAAGGGCAGGCTTTATCTCATAAAAATCAGCAAGGAGCGGGTGGAGCAATAGGTGTGATAATGAAATAATTGTTGTTGGTGCTAGTAAATTTACACAACTTAGTGTTCTCAGGAGTAGTCATTTTAACAAGACTAAAAACAGGAATAAAACTACAGCTATAATAAGAACTAATTTTTTTGTGTTTTTGATAAAGAGAAGAAAATAAGATAAAATAAAATAAACTAAGCAAAACAAACTTAAAGTAAAGAGATTGGAAGTGAGAGACTCCCCTTGCAGAAATTCTCTTCCTCCCCGGCAACGGTGCCAGAAAACTTGTTGATGGCTGACGTTGGTAAACCCCAAGAGAAAGGTTGTGAAGAGTGCATCGGCAAGTTTTCCCTCAGAAAAGAAAACCACTATCACTCGAGCACAGATGCAAAGGAGGCATGAACCCACTATCGAGCATAAATACTCCCTCTTGGAGTTACTAGCATCTAGTTGGCCAGAGCATCTACTAATAATGGAGAGCATGCAAGATCATAAATAACATATGCATGAAGATAACATGATAGATTCATAATCAGAAGAGATAGCATTCAACATTCATCATATCCGAGCAAACACAACATGTAGCATTACATAAAGATGATCTCGATCATGTAGGGCAGGTCACGAGATCTAAAAATGAGGTAAATGAGGTACAAAGTGGAGAAGACAACCATATAGATACTATTGTGGACCCATAGTCTTGGATGAACTACTCATGCATCACTTTTTGGAGGAGGGCACGGTGGTGTAGACCCCTCTGGTGATGAATTCCCCTCCCGTCAGGGTGCCGAGGAGAGCTCCAGAACCCTCCCGATCTCGGGATGACGATGACGGCGGGACCGGGTGTTTCTCGGGACGAAGTGGTATATTTTTGGGGTTTACGTATCGGGGATATAAATAGGAAAAGGGAGATGGCGGTGGACGCCCGAGGGGCCCACACCACCCCTAGGTGCGGCCAGGGGGCGCGTCACCCTATGGTGTGGCCCCCTGTGGCCCCCTCCGGGCCTCTTCGGGACTCCGTGGAACCTTCGGGAATTCTAACACTTTCGGGCTTTGAATTTTCCAATCCCGAGAATATTTCCAGAACAACTTTTCTGAAACTAAAAACTGCAGAAAACAGGGAACTGGCTCTGTGGCATCTTGTCAATAGGTTAGTCCGGAAAATCGATAAAAATGCCATAAAGTGTATTAGAGACATGTAGGAAATACATCAAAACAACATGGAACATCGGAAATTAAGGATATGTTTATGACGTATCAGCCATAAGTTCACTAGTGGCGTCTCTCCAAAGAAAACAAACATGTTGGGTGAACAAATTACAGCTTGGCAATTGACAAATTATGAATGTATAACAATACTATTATGAAGAGATATGGTTCACGGGTTCTAATATTGTAGGAATTACGTCAAGGCATATGGACCACTATCTAGCGTGCATCCATATCTAAAAGTCCACCTCAAGAAAGCTATCCAGGAAATCTCTCTCGTATTAAGTTGCAGCAATGAAGCGATTGCTTTGTGTGCAATAGACAAATGCATTAAGAACAATACGTAGTGTAAGTAGTGGTTCTCATCCGTAGACAATAGCAATGATGTTTTCTCCCTAGTATCAACAACACATCCCCCATCCGTCACATTTCTTACACTTGAGCATAGATGTAAGGGAGGCATGAACCTACCATCTAGCATATAAACTCTCTCTTGGAGGTGAAAACAAATACGTGGCCAAGGTAATCATAAACACCAAAGAGCATTTCAAGACAAGATTAAAACTCTCTACGAATATAAGTGAAGCATCTCATATTGACATGAACAAAATAATCATAATCTCATGGTTCATCATATCCTAGCAAAAACAACATGCACAATTACATAACGGTGGTCTCGATCATGTGAGGCTGCTCACCAGACTCTAAACATGGATAAATAGGGGAGAGAACAACCATCTAGCTACTACTACGGACTCGTAGTCCCGAGATGAACTACTCACACATCTGTCAGGAGGCGATCATGGCGATGAAGAGGCCTCAGGTGATGATTCCCCCCGCAGGAAGGGTGCCGGAACAGGGCTCAAGAAGCCCTAGATTGGACATTCGAGGTGACGGTGCTTCTCTTTATGTTTCATGGAAAATAACTATGTCCCAATGTTTTTAGCGTTCAAGGAAATATATAGGCGGAGAGGCGGCGTGAGGCGGTGGCCAGGAGCCCACTAGGCGAGGCCTAGGATGGGGCCACGCCTGGAACCCCCTGGGACCCCTGGCTCCCCTCCGGGTCTTCTTTGGAATCTGTCTTGTTCTAGGTCAAAAATGATCTCCATGGATTTTCAGCCCTTTCCGAGAATATTTACTTCAGAACTTTTCTAAAATAGAAAATTAGCAAAAAACAGTAATTGGCCTGGGGCATCTTGTTAATAGGTTAGTTAATGAAAACATCCGAAAAACGGAGAAAAACATGTGAAAACATGATAATAACATAAGAGCATTGGATAGAAAACAAGCATGGAGCATCAAAAATTATAGATAGGTTTGCAACGTATCAGCATCCACAAGCAATTTCCCCAAATCATACTAGCTCTCAATTACAGGCTACTCTTGGCACAAAAACGAAATAATGAGGATAAGGAGCGGTTGTTACAGCTTCCAAGACGTAAAAATTATAGAAGAAAGCAGAAGAAAACATAAAAATAACAAAGGTAAAACAAAGTGGGTTGCCTCCCACAAGCGCTTTTCTTTAACGCCTTTTAGCTAGGCGTGAAGAACGAATCAACTATATCAATATAATCATGGGTAGTCCTCACAAGGGACTCAAAAGGAAACTTTGTTCTCTTTTTAGGGAAATCTTCCATGCCCTTTTTAAGGGGAAACTGAAATCTTATAATTCCCTCTTTCATATCAATAATAGCACCAACAGTGCAAAGAAAATGTCTAACTAAAATGATAGGACAAGAAGCATTTCATTCAGTATCCAAAACAAGAAAATCAGCGAGGCCATAATTATCATTAGCAATAATAAGAACATCATCAATCCTTCCCAAAGGTATTTTAACAGTGGAGTCTATAAGATGCACTCCCAAAATACTCTCATCCAATGGTTTCAAATCTAGCATATCATATAAAAATTTAGGCATAATAGAAGAACTTACACCAAGATCACACAAAGCATTGCAATAAAAATAATTCACTCTTATTATAATATTGGGATCCCAACCATCTTGTAATTTTCTAGGAATAGAGGATTCAACTTTGATCCTTTCTTCCTTAGCTTGAATGAGATCATTAGTGATATGTTTAGTGAAAGAAATATTTATCTTACTAGCATTAGGATCTTTAGCTAACTTTTGTAAGAACTTAATAACATCAGAGATGGTGCAATTATCAAAATAGAGCTTACCATCCTCAAACATGGTGGGGAAAGTTTCTCCAAAAGTCATATTACCCTCAATCCCACTTGCAATTTTCTCACTAGAAAAAAAAATTAAACTCCAAACTTTTAGGACTCCTTCAACCTAAAGTCATGACCTCTCCAATCCCATTTGTTTTGACATCAGTATGTTTAGAAGCATTAGGATACACATTGGTACTGAAAGTTTTAACTTCTTCAAAGGGTTGGATAGTATAAATTTTAACAGGCCCACGTTTAGCAGTTTTTTCAGCAATTTCAGCTTCTCTTTCTCTTCTAGCACGAATTAGAGCTCACATTTTCATGTTCTCATTTATTTAAATTTGTATAGAATTTATAGGTTCAGTTTTTTTGGCCTCGAGAAGTGTAGTCCTAATTTTTAAAATTTCTACATCATGAGCAACACTACCAACGTCAACTTTCAGCACAAGATTATCTAGTTTTGCAAGCCTTCCACCAATAGTTTTATTGAAATATTTTTTTGAAGTGATAAATTCTTTAATCATGTTATCAATATCAGAGGTGGAACTTTTAGGATTGTTGTAAGCATTTCCATAATAATTCCCATATGAATTACCATTATTATTAGGGCATATAGTTGTTACCACCAAAGTTGTTTTTGTAAGCATTATTGTTGAAATTGTTTCTAGGAATAAATTTCACATCAATTTGATCATTTTATTAGAAACCAGATATTTTAAGGGAACATTATTAGGATCCATATGCACTTTTTTAGCTAAAAACAAGCAAAAATATCAATCTTATCACTCAAAGAAGAGACCTCCTAAACAGAATTTACCTTTTTACCTGTTGGAGCCCTTTGTGTGTGTCATTGGGAATAGTTTGTCATTAGATCATCCAATAACTTGTTTGCTGCACATAAAGTGAGGTTCAGGAAGGTTCCTCCTGCAGCTAAATCCAATAAATTCCTTGAAGAAAATTTTAATCCTGCATAAAAAGTTTGGACAACCATCCACGTACTTAGTCTGTGTGTGGGACAGTGCTTAACCATATTTTTCATTCTTTCCCAAGCTTAGAAAAATGTTCATTATTATTTGTCTAAAATTCGTGATGTTACTCCTTAGTTGTGTAATTTTTTCAGGTGGATAATACTTCCCAATAAAAGCTTCTTTGCATTTAGTCTAAGAATCAATGTTATTTTTAGGCAAAGACAATAACCATTCCTTAGCTCTTCCTCTTAATGAGAAAGGGAAAAATCTTGATTTCACAATATCAACATCTACCTCTTTATATTTTTGCATTTCACATAACTCAACAAAGTTATTTAAATGAGAGGCAGCATCTTCTCCAATACCAGAAAATTGATCTTTCATGACAAGATTCAACAACGCATTTTAATTTCATAGGAATCTAATGTAGCAGCAGGTGGAGCAATTGGTGTGCATATGAATCATTATTATTGGTACTGTAAAATCACATAGCTTAGTGGTATCATTGGTAGACATTCTTGCAAGATAAAACAAAATAAACTAACAACACAAATAAAAGACTAGAAACTAGAGAACTGGTTTTTTGTGTTTGATAAAGAGAAAACAAGACTAAACAAAAGTAAACTAAGCAAGAACAAAACAAAAGAAAGAGAGTGGAAGTGTGAGACTCCCGTTGCAGCAAGCTAGAAGTCTCCGGCAACGGCGCCAGAAAAATTACTTAATGCTGATGTGATCACACGCTCGTTGGGAGATCCCAAGCGGAAGGTATGATGTAGTCTAGCAGAATTTTTCCTCCAGTTAAGTAATCGGGGTTTATCAAACCAGTAGTACTTCATAGCCTTGAAAAAGGTTGCTTGTCTTCCATCATGTCAACAAGCATGGAACCTTCACACAAACACAAACTCTCTCTTGCCTCAACTTTCCGAAAGGTTGCCAATCTTCTAGTCTTTCTAAAAACATGAGAATTAAACGTATAGATTCTTGAAAAGTAATTAAAGTAAAAAATGAAACAACAAGGAAACCGTTATGAAAGTTCTTGAAAGAAGATTGTAAATATGAGTAAAATAGGACCGGGGGCCATAAGTTCACTACTAGTGTCTCTCCAAATAAAAACAAACATGTTGGGTGAACAAACTACAGTTGGGAAATTGAAAATTCATTAACATATAACAATACTATTATGAAAAGATATAGTTCATGGGTTCTAACATTGTAGGAATTACTTCAAGGCATATGGACCACTATCCAGCATGCATCCATATCTAAAAGTCCACCTCAAGAAAGCTATCCAGCAAATCTCGCTGGTATTAAGTTGCAGCAACTAAGTGATTGCTTTGTGTGCAACAGACAAATGCATTAAGAAAAATATGTAACATGATTAGTGGTCTCATCCGTAGACAAGAGCACCGTTGTTTTATCCATAATAGCATCAACACATCCCCCATCTGTCATGTTTCTGTCACTCGAGCACAGATGTGAGGGAGGCATGAACCTACCATCTAGCATATAAACCCTCTCTTGGAGGTGAAAACAACTATGTGTCCAAGGTAATTATAAACACATGAGAGCATTGCAATACAAGATTAAAACTCTCTCTGAATATAAGTCAAGCATCTCAGATTGACATGAACAAAATCATCATAACCTCATGGTTCATTGGATCCCAGCAAACACAACATGCACAATCACATAATGGTGGTCTCGATCATGTGAGGCATCTCATGAGACTCTAAACATGGAGGCATAGGGGAGAGAACAACCATCTAGCTACTGCTATGGACCCGCAGTCCCGAAATGAACTACTCACGCATCTGTCTGGAGACTATCATGGCGATGAAGAGGCCTCCGGTGATGATTACCCCCTCCGGCAGGGTACCGTAGCAGGGCTCCAGAAGCCCTAGATTGGACTTTTGAGGTGATGGCGCCTCTCTATATGTTTCATGGAAAATAACTATGTCCCCGATGTTTTTAGGTTTAAAGGAAATATATATGCGAAAAGGCGGCGTCAGGCGGTGGCCAGGGGCGCTAGGGGCCCACTAGGCGCGGCCTAGAGTGGGGCCACGCCTGGCACCCCTGGGGGCCCCTTGGCTCCCCTCCGGGTCTTCTTTGGAGTCTGTCTTGGTTCTGGGTATAAATGATCTCCGTGGCTTTTTAGCCATTTCAGAGAATATTTCCTTCAGAAAAATCGCAAAAAAAAAAACAACTGGCTTGGGGCATGTTGTTAACAGGTTAGTCGATAAAAACATTCAGAAAACGAAGGAAAACGTGTTAAAACATGATAATAACATAAGGGAATTGGGTAGAAAACAAGCATGGAGCATAAAAAATTATAGTGACGTTTGCAACGTATCAGACCCCGTCTTCATTCCGGGCAAAAATAAATCCCATAAATTTTCAGGGCATTTGGAGAATATTTTCTTTAGAGTTTTTCTGAAATACAAAAGCTATAGAAAATAGAAATTGGCTATGGGCATCTTGTTAATAGGTTAGTCCATGAAATCGTCCGGAAAACGAAGGAAAACATGTAGAAAACATGCAATAACATAAGGAAAACAAGCATGGAGCATCAAAAATTATAGATACGCTTGGGACGTATCAATTACCGAGGCTAATTGTTTCATCAGGAACATGATATTGTTCCCAGTATCTTTTCAAAGTTGGCAATCCTAGCGAGAAACAACCTTGGAAACCTCCATTGAAACCAGATGCATATCGTAGCATAACACTATGGGTGTGTGTTACTCCCTGATACGTCTCCAACGTATCTATAATTTCTGATGCTCTATGATCATATTATGTCAATTGCTACTTGTTTTCTCCCTTATTTATAGCATTTTTATACGTTTCCCGGGACTAGCCTATTAACAAGATGCCAAGAGCCAGTTCCATGTTTTCTGCAGTTTTTGGTTTCAGAAAAGTTGTTCTAGAAACATTCTCGGAATTGGACCCCACAAAGCCCGAAGTGCCTATTTTCCCCGGAAGCATCCAGAAGACCGAAGGAGAGTCGAAGACGGGCACCAGGGGGCCACACCATAGGGTGACGCGGCCCCCCTGGCCGCGCCAGCTATGGGTGTGGGGCCCCTGGAGCTCCACCGCCTTTACCATTTCGCCTATTTAATCCCCCGGATGGAAAACCCTAGGGGCCTAATCAAAAATCCCCAAAAAGTTCAGCAGCCGCCGTCACCGTAAACCCTAGATCGGGGGGTTCTGAAGCTGTCTCCGGCACCCTGCCGGAGAGGAAATCATCACCGGAGGCTTCTACATCACCATGCCTGCCTCCGGAGTGATGCGTGATTAGTTCATCCCAGGACTACGGGTTCGTAGCTGTAGCTAGATGGTTGTCTTCTCCTCTTATGCCTCCATCTTTAGATCTCGTGAGCTTCCTATCATGATCGAGATTGATCTTATGTAATTCTATATGTTCTGTTTGCTGGGATCCGATGAATTTTGAACTTATGCCAAGTTGATTATAGTCTTTATTTGCATATGTTATTTGTGATCTTGCATGCTTTCTGTTGCTAGTGGTTGCTTTGGCCAAGTAGTTGCTAGTGACTCCAAGAGGGAGTATTTATGCTTGATAGTGGGTTCATGCCTCCTCATCGCCTTGCTCGAGTGACAGAAACGTGAAGGGGGAGGATGTGTTGTTGCCATTAGGGAAAAAACAGCGGTGAGAGTGCCCGCATGCATAATCATTTCTTACATTACACACCTTGTTTAATGCAGTTATCTGTTGCTTGTAACTTAATACCTAAGGGGGGTCGGATGATAACCTAAGGGTTGATTATTAGTCATAGATGCAGATGGATTTCGGTCTATGTATATTGTTGTAATGCCCGCACTAAATATCATAGTAGTCATCATGTTATAATGTGCACTACGGTGCAACCTATATTTGTCAATTTCCTAGCTGTAATTTTTTCACCCAGCATGTTATCTTTATGGAGAGACACCACTAGTGAACCTATGAACCCCGGTCCATTTTCCACACTGTTAAACAAACCACAACAATTTCATGCTTTCTTTACTTACTATAAGCATACATCATTTTCCACACTATACGTCTAATCTTTGTTTTTAGCAAGACCGGTGAGATTGACAACCTCACTGTACCGTTGGGACAGTATTTTGGTTGTGTTGTGTGCAGGTTCCACGTTGTTGCTGACACCGGTGAGGCGCCATCACCACCGTCAGTGACATCAACCTTCCCGAGATCCTCTTCCTCGTACTGGATTGATAACATTGGTTCTTAAAAGAGGGAAATTCTTGCCGCTTGCTCATCACACCTTCCTCTTGGGGTTTCCAACACACCATCAAAGTAGTCAAAGAATTTCTGGCGCCGTTGCCAGGGAGGAAGAAGTCTTCTGGCAAGGGGAGTCTCTCACTCTCAACCTCTTTATTTTGTTTATTGTCTTTTTTTTCTTCTCAAAAATAAAAACAAAAAAATAGTTTACTTCATAGCTGTTATTTATTTGCTTGCTATTATTCTGCTAAAATGAGTTCGTGTGAGAATACTAAGTTGTGTGACTTCGCTAGCACAAACAACAATGATTTTATTTGCTCACTTATTTCTCCACCTGCTCCTACTGCTGCTTTCTATGAGATTAAACCTGCTTTATTAAATCTTGTGATGAAATAGCAATTTTCTGGTATTAGTACTAATGATGTTGCTGCCCACTTTAATAATTTTCTTAAACTATGTGAGATGCAAAAAATATAAAGATGTGGATGGAGATATTATTAAACTGAAATTATTTCCTTTCTCTTTGAGAGGAAGAGCTAAAGAATGGTTGCTATCTTTGCCTAGAAATAGTATTGATTCATGGACTAAGTGTAAAGATGCTTTCATTGGAAAATATTATCCTCCTGCTAAGATTATATCAATGAGAAGTGACATAATGAATTTTAAACAATTTGACAATGAACATGTTGCTAAATCTTGGGAAAGAATGTGGCGCCCCGAGATCGGGCACTATGCAGATTTCAGCATTCCCGCCAAAATCCACATAATAACCGATTCCAGGTTGCCACTTGTGATAACATTACAACAGTTCACGAATAATCCACAACAACAACAGAAAATGTATATACAAGATGACTCAAACGAGACAGGGATACAGCTGATACAATACAAAGATCCAAATAACAGCGGAAGAAACAACATATCGTCCGTCTACGGACAAGATACAAATTGGACTAAGAGTCCTGAAGATAACCGAGAGCGTCCAATCCCTGCCCAGGCCAAGCCGGAGGGATTCCCAAGCTAACGTCGTCAGACTTCAAACCTGTTGACTGCAATGTTGAATATGCAGCCACGAAAAAAGGATTCGTGGGTCAGTACGGTTAAGTACTGGCAAGTGGATAAACCATACTCACAAGATACCGGCGTAACCAGTCATCACAAGGTACAAATACTTTGGGTTCAACGGAAAGGAAAGGATTATTGCAAATAAGCGGCAGCGGGCTGCACTAACTAACTACAGAGACTCGATACAACATCCGGCTAAAAGAGGGGGATAAGATAGCGTATCGTAACCAACTAGTACTAACCACCCAAACAAACTCATCCAATGTTACCCCCTACTAAGGAAGCAACCCAAGGATAACTCACACTGTTGGATTAATGATGTTCAACTTATTGTGTCAAAAAAAACTATTACTAGTCAAGTTATTCATTAGTTAGGTGTAAGTTGTTCTGAGTACTTGTTAGCCAGTACTTTCACCAAGTCATCCATAACCGCGGAAAACACGGCTTCTCGAGAAGATTTACCCTGCAGGGGTGCACCAATTATGCCGTACACGTAAGAATAACCCGCCAGACAGGGATCAAACCCACCAAGCGAGGTACTCAACACAACCCAACTCTTCTTCGCATCAAGCCCAAAGAACCCCGTGCAAATGAGCGCACGGCTAATCAAGCCCCACGAAGAAAAGGGGACCCTCATAGCACTCTAAGAACGTGTCTCCCTAAATGTCGACTACAAAAGTTCCACCCTGGCCTGGGTTCGCAAGATCATGCATGCGGCAAATGGAAAACCCGAACTAAATGAGCCGATTTGGACGAGATGCGAATCGAATCAAATTGAGGGGGGGTGCCCATACTCGCTTCCCACATGCGGTTAGTGCGCTCATCATGGATCAGTAGACAAGACCCTTTTCCTAATTAGGGTCGACACTAGCAGGCTTCAAAACCACGCCGGGCCTCCTGCCGGTGCCTTATCATCAAATTATTATTACCCAAAACATTAACATGTTGTTGATTGAATTGAAACCCAACTATCAAACTAAACAGGTGATAAGACGGACAACAAGACTTGAGCGAAAACAACACTAAGCATGCAACTACGATACGAGGGCCAAAAGGGTAAACAAACAACAGTTAATAGGAAGTGGAAGGAAGGTTATATCATGGCTGCAAGGTAAACATATAATAGGATCGAGACACAAGCATTGAATCAAAAGGCTAGCATAAGAACAACGGAAAGAATCGGTAACAAGTGATGAAAGGTAGCCTTTTGGCAGCAAGTGAGTATACTTGCCTGAGATCCAGCAAGTAGAGGTACATCCACCGAACTTGTCGTTGCTCACATCATCTCAACATCCTATCCGGGAAGAAGCAACGAACCTCGAACAAACACCGGATGCAACAATTACTACTACGGCAAAAGATCCAGCATGATCAAGATATGGATGCATGACAAGTTTAAAGATGCATCAAGATAAACTAGCTGACATGATAAACATATTTAATTGGGCCCATATGCAATTTGGATTGCATATGGAAAAGCCCATGAATTAATGTTGAATTAATTGATGTACAAATAACCAACAGGTGAAGGTGAATTAGCATGATGCATGGATGAGGAAAACATAAAGAAAACAACCTTATGTGCAATTTGAAATAAGGTTTACCAAGTTTGGAATTCCATTTATTAAGTGTTGGAATTTTGGTTCCTTAAAGGTGTTACACAAGCATTTGTTGTTTTCACCCACTTTAATTGTTCAAAACAGATATAAAAAATGCATATTTGGAAAGTACACAAAATTTTAGGTGGAATACATGTTTAAATTATTGAAAAAGGAATTAGAATGAATTACTTATGAATTAAACAAGTTTAAACAAGATTTAATTGAATTTAATTCAAGTATGAAATTATTTGAATTTTTATTTGTTCAAAACATTAAACCAAATTCATATTTGAAAAGTTATACTTTTCTGGTTTGAAAACATATTTTATATGTCCAAAAAGAATTTAATTTGACCAAGTTATTAATTTAGCAATTTTAAATGATTTAAACAAGGTTTAAATTATTTAACCACTTTTAGTTATTCAAAACAGGAAACAAAGTTTATATTTGGAAAGGTGGTTCAATTTGGCATGGAAAACATATTTCATATCTGACATTTGAATTAATGTGGGATTAGTTATGAATTTCACCATTTAAATGATTTAATTAAAGCATTAAGTAATTGCATTAATTTTATTTATCCAAAACAGAAAACAAATGTTATATTTGGAAAGAGCATGAAATTTTGGTTGGAAAACATATTTTATATGTCCCATTTGAAATATATTTGAATTTGTTATGGATTTAATCAAATTCAAAAGAGTTATTTGAATTTGAAGTTTTGAAAATATTTGGAATGTTCAAAACAGTAAACAAAATACATATTTGAAATTTTCATAATTTTCTGGTTGGGATACATATTTTGTTTGTGCAATTTGGAGTTAAAATGATGTAGATATTAATTGTTCAAATTTTAGGTTTAAATATCACTTAAAAGAAAATAGTGCAAAACATTTTATACCGAGGGCAGGGCTACCCACGCTGGCTGGCAGTGGGCCTAGGCCAGCGTGGCGCCACAGTGGCGCGGGTGTGCAGTGAGGTGGCAGGATGGTGTATGACGGGTGGGGCCTGGGCGCTGGCGCAGCGGGGTAAAAAGGTTGGGTTAATTCCCACCGGGGGGAATCGAACCCGCGGCTCGGCTTGCGCGCAGAGGGTCGCTACCACTGCGGTGATGCTGCTGTTGTGTTCAGGTACAGACGCGTTGGTTTTTCAGACAAAAGGCCAGGCCTTGCGCCACCTGACGAAACTGAAGCCAATCTTCAGTTCAACGGCGACAGGCAGTGATCGGCGGCGATCAACGGGATGGTGCGCTTGAGATTGAGTGTGGAGGCGGGCAGTCACCAGCAAGGGAGAGAGGAGAGGAAGGGGATGCAGGGTGGTGCTCACCCACGGCGTAGATGAAGCAGAGGCCCGGTGTAGCGGCAGGGAACAGTCGTCGGAGGCGACCAAGTCGAAGAGGAAGGCGGCGATCCGGTGGCCCTCGTCCACGGTGGCGTGGTCGAGGAGGTAGGTGGCGCCGAGGGGGACTCGTTCCCGTGGAGGGTTGATCTCGAGGAGGACCGTGGCGTCGAGGCACGGCGCCAGCGGCCTGCTACTGCCACTCCCTCTCGGTACAGAACAGAGGGAAGGGGACGGAGAGGTGGGAGGAAGAGAGAGAGGGAAGCTGGCGGCGGCAGAGGGAAGGAATAGGGCTAGGGCGAGCAGAGGGGGAAGGTTTTATGGGGGCTTGTGCTTGTACGGCCGTGCATCGGAGGGGGGGACGAGGATCAAGCGGTGGCGGAGGTGGTCGTACAGGGGATGACGACAGCGGAGACGAAGACGATCTCCTCGAAGGGGTACCGGGCCAAAAAGGTAACAGAGGGGAGCTGGGCTTAGGGGAGATGGGCTGGAGGGGAAGGAAAAGGGGAAATGGGCTGTGGGTGGTGGGCTGGCCGCAGGGGGCTGGCCTGCCTCCCCCACAGCTCACCTTTGCTGTTTTTTATTTTTTTGTTTGCCCATTTTTTTTTCTTTTTGGGAGAAAAGAGATAGAGAGAATAGAATAGATTTTGGGGTGTTTATTTTATGAATAATTTTTATTAATTTGCAAAACAGTAAGTCAAAGCAATTGTGAACATTAAGTCAAAAATGTTTGAAATATTAATTTGAGTTTTAAGTTGCTATTTGAATTTCCATTAGTATTTCATAAAGATTGATTTTTAACCAATTTTATTCAAAAAAAAACTCAAACAATTATGAAAACATTATTGAATTTAATTGGTTGCAAGATTTTTTTTTTAAACCTCAATTGGATCATGTCAATTATGAATGAATTGATTTGAAATTTAATTTGCCATTAGGGTGTTGATAAAAAGGAATTTTTTATTTAACAAGCAATTTAAATAAATCAACTTTAAACTATTTGAAAACAATTTGAGGTATTTAGTTTGCAACTTTCAATTGGAAATTTTAGACATGTATTGAAAGTTTAAATTGGTTTGAATTTTTCAGTTGTTTTGAAAACATGGTGCAATGCATGTGATGCATGTGATGCAAAGAAAAAGGAAAGCAACCAACTCTACTTAGGGGGAACACCCCAGTTGTTACAAAGAATGAGAACTATGGTGAAGAATTGTCCCACTCATGGACTGACTACTTGGATGATTATACAAACTTTTTATGCAAGACTGAATTTCTCCTCAACAAACCTATTGGATTCAGCTGCTGGAGGTACCTTTATGTCCATCACTTTAGGCAATGCAACAAAGCTTCTTGATGATATGATGATAAATTATTCATAGTGGCACACTGAGAGAGCTCCACAATGTAAGAAGGTAAATTTTGTTGAGGAAACCTCCTCTTTAAGTGAAAGGCTTGATGCTATTATGTCTATGCTTGTTAATGGTAAAGCTCAAGTTGATCCTAATAATGTTCCTTTAGCCTCTTTGGTTGCTCAGGAACAGCATGTTGATGTAAACTTTATTAGAAATAATAATTTTAACAACAATGATTATAGAAATAATTTTGGTGGAAACAATTATAAGCCATATCCTCCTAATAGTGGTAGTGGTTATTCTTATGGTAGATCTGGAATGCCCAGTGAGGAAAGGATTGTAAAAGTTGAAAAAGCAACTAAGAACTTTATACAAATGCAATATGAACAAAATAAGTTGTTTACTAAAACTATGGAAGATCAATCTGCTATGTTAAGAACTATTAGCCAACAAATTTGGAATTTAAATAGAGAAATCTCTGATTTGCAAGGTAAAATTTCAAGTGCTGAGATTAGTATTTCAGCCCTGTTAGAGGCACAATTTTCTTTGATCAATAAAATGGCTGATAAAACTGAAACCATTGAAGGTAATCCTTTTGCTGCAACCAATGCCATTCAAGTTTGAATTGATGATAATGTTAGGTTGATGGCTAAATTACGTGCTAGGTGGGAAAGAGAAGATGAATTGGCTATAAAGAATAATATTGCTAGAGTTTGCACTATCACAACCACTAGTAAAACTGAAGCTCCAATTTCTAGTAAACCTCCTACTATCAATGGTAAAGTAGTTGTTGTTAATAAAGTCCCTACTCCTTCGGTGAAACGTGCTAAACTGCCTCAAACTGCTGAAATTGCTTCTGATAAAAGTGCTGAAATTTTTAGAGATGTGGGAGATAATGGTCCCATTTCTTTTGATGACAATAATATTGATTTTGATGATTGCAATATCTCTGAAGTTATTATGTTCCTACAAAATCTTGCTAGAAGTCCCAATGCTAGTACCATGAATATGGCCTTTACTAAACATATTACCAATGCTCTCATGAAAGTTAGGGCAGAAAAGCTGAAACTTGAGACATCTATCCCTAGAAAATTAGATGATGGTTGGGAGCCTATAATTAAGATAAAAGTAAATTATTTTGATTGCAATGCTTTGTGTGATCTTGGTGCTAGTATCTCTGCTATGCCTCAAAAGCTTTATGATATGCTTGATCTACCACCGTTGGAACACTGTTATTTGGATGTTCATCTTGCTGATAATGCTAAGAAGAAACCTCTTGGTAGAATTTATGATGTTCTTATTATGGCTAACAATAACCTTGCCCCTGTTGATTTTGTTGTTATGAACATTTAATGCAATGCTTCTTGTCCTATTGTTTTGGGAAGACCTTTTCTTAGAACTGTTGGTGCTATTATTGATATGAAAGAGGGGAGTATTAAATATCAATTCCCCCTCAAGAAAGGTTTGGAAAACTTTCCTAGAAAGAAGATGAAGCTACTTTTGACTCTATTATTAGATCAAGATATGATGTTGATGATTCTTCACTTGAAGATACTTGAGTTGCCCTTTTATGCCTAGCTGAAAGGCGTTAAAGAAAAGCGCTACCGGGAGACAACCCGTTTTATTTCGCTGTTTTCAACCCGTATTCTTTCGTTTTCTTTGGTGTGCTTTACACCTGGGTGTTTCCTATTTCCCTAGAAACCCTGCTATACCTTTTCTTTTGTGTTTTTGTTGAGCCAAGTAAAGCCTTTAGTGGAAAGTTGAGGCTATATTTCGGATTTCTGCGCAGGAAACAGATTACTGTTGTTCACTGTTTATTCCGTATAAAATCACAGAAAATTCAAAATGACCTGAGTTTTTTTCTGCGTAATCCTGAGTTATATACGCAACGTTTCTTAGTTTACCACTTTTTGATTTGTGCAACAGAATAGTTTTGAAAAAAATCGATCTTTACCTGCTGTTCTGTTTTGACAGATTTCTGCCATTTATTGCATTTGCATCTTAATCTCTTTCTTTTGGTGTTCTTTTGAGAAAAAGAGTTTTAAAAGAAGTTGTGACAGTAGATAATGTGTTTTTGAGTGTTAGAATTGTGTTGAAACTGAACCATCTGAATTTATTAGTTCGATTGCACTAACGTTGCTAATGAAGATTGTGAGAAGTTTGGTGTGAAGGAAGTTTTCAAGGGTCAAGGGAAGAGGATGATATGATGTGATCAAGAAGAGTGAAAAGCCTAAGATTGGGTATGCCCTGGTGGTACATCCCAGAAAATTCCAATAAGACTCAACCGTCTAAGCTTGGGGATGCCCAAGGCATCCCCTTCTTCATCAACAAATTATCACGTCACTTCTAGTGAAACTATGTTTTTATTCGGTCACATCTTATGTGCTTTACTTGGAGCGTCTTTTATTTTTGTTTTCAGTTTGTTTTTGTTTTTTGCTTTCAGTTTGTTTTTACTTTTTCAATAAGCTTGCTTGGACCCCAGCATTCTTTTATTGGAGAGTGACACGCCCCGCTTTTTCATGAGAATACTTTGTATTATTAATCTTGTCTGACTGCTGCATTTATTTAGCTTTTGTTTTGCATGCATCTCTTATCAGAGCCGTTAGTTTTAGTATTTTTTTATGAGTACTCTCATGTTTTCTTGCTGTATCATAAAGAGTATTTTTGTTAAAGCATGTTTTGTATGGTGCTTGTTGGGAGAAGAAAATTGATGCTTGAAGTAGAATTTATAACAGTGCTAGTAGAAGCTTGTATAGACTGTGGCTAGAACTTTTTCATGCCATGCTAAATGTTATTTTAGTTTTAAAGCCTTGTGGTTATTGAGTAGCATGAATTGCCTCAAATAGCTGAGAGTTTTTAATATGTCTTGAAAGATTCATGAGTTGTTCTTGTCATAGTAAAGCATCAATATATGGTAATCTCTTTCGAATGTTTTATTTGGTTGACTTGGTGCATGCTCACACCATGTTTATGACTACAAACCAGTCACAAATAGACCCCATGACCACTTAGTTTTTGAACTTGTGATACTGCTTATGCTTTAATTAATGATGCATATGTCGCTATGCATGATTATGGATATTATGCTCTCTTGATTTGTCGCTCCCAGTCTTTTGCTAGCCTCCACATGTACTGAGTATGAGCTCTACTCGTGCATCCAAACTCCTTAAACCAAAGTTTTTCCCATTGTGTACACCATACCTACCTACATGTGGTATTTAACTGCCACTCTAAGTAAATTGCTCATGTGTTACCTTTAAAACTTTCAAAATTACTCATGTTTTGTGTTCTTGTTTTTGCTCATGAGGACGTCAATAGAGAATGTTTATCTCACTTGTTGATTGGATTTCACACCCTGGACTAGTGGCTTAATCCGCTTATCCAAATGATAGAAGATCTAGCAGCGGGGTGCCCATCCCCAAATTAATACAAACAAATTCTCTTCACTATTTTGCCCTTGATTTATCCGTCAAAGCATAATTGTGTAAACAAAAGAGAAAGAGGGATGACCTTCTACACCAGTTGAGTCCTTCACCATGGGAGCCGCTCTTGTGAATCCAGTTGGCGTGTGACGTACTGTATTGTCTGTTTACCATTTGTTGACCTTAACATACACCTGTCCTAAAATATAGACACTCCTCCACAGTATGTGATTGTTGGCAGGCACTCCTCCACTCTTAAGGACTAGCGAAATATCACTTTTCCATGCTTTCTCTATACCGGAAACAAACGTCTACCTTTCTTTGCATTATTATTCATGATCCTTTATTTGAGATACTATTCGTGATGCAAAGTAATTGCTATGCTTTATTATTAAAGTTCTATTATCATGTTTGTGTTTGAAGTTCTATGATCTCAGCGTGCATATGCTTTTACATTAGATTGATCAAGTTTATGTTAGTAGCATGTCACCTCAGAAATTATTGTGTTTTATCGTTTACCTACTCGAGGACGAGTAGGAACTAAGCTTGGGGATGCTTGATACGTCTCCAACGTATCTATAATTTCTGATGCTCCATGATCATATTATGTCAACTGCTACTTGTTTTCTCCCTTATTTATAGCAATTTTATACATTTTCCGGGACTAACCTATTAATGAGATGCCAAGTGCTAGTTCCCTATTTTTGGTTTCAGAAAAGTTGTTCTGGAAACATTCTCGGAATTGGACCCCACAAAGCCCGAAGTGCTTATTTTCCCCCGAAAACATCCAGAAGACCGAAGGAGAGTCGAAGACGGGCACCAGGGAGGCACACCATAGGGTGGCGCGGCCCCCCTGGCCGCGCCAGCTATGGGTGGTGTAGGGCCCCTGGAGCTCCACCACCTTTGCCCTTTCGCCTATTTAATCCCCCCGGATGGAAAACCCTAGGCACCTGATCAAAAATCCCCCCAAAAAGTTCCGCAACCGCCGTCACCATCAACACTAGATCAGGGGGTTCTGAAGCTGTCTCCGGCACCCTGCCGGAGAGGAAATCATCACTGGAGGCTTCTACATCACCATGCCTGCCTCCGGAGTGATGCGTGAGTAGTTCATCCCTAGACTATGGGTTCGTAGTTGTAGCTATATGGTTGTCTTCTCCTCTTATGCCTCCATGTTTAGATCTCGTGAGCTGCCTATCATGATCGAGATTAATCTTATGTAATTCTATATGTTGTGTTTGTTGGGATCCGATGAATATTGAACTTATGCCAAGTTGATTATAGTCTTTATTTGCATATGCTATTTGTGATCTTGCATGCTTTCTGTTGCTAGTGGTTTCTCTGGCCAAGTAGTTGCTAGTGACTCCAAGAGGGAGTATTTATGCTTGATAGTGGGGTCATGCATCCTCATTGCCTTGCTCGAGTGACAGAAACATGAAGGGGGGATGTGATGTTTCCATGAGGGAGAAAACATCGGTGAGAGTGCTTGCGTGCATAATCATTGCTTACATTACACACCTTGTTTAATGCAGTTATCTGTTGCTTGCAACTTAATACCTAAGGGGGTTCGGATGATAACCTGAGTGTGGATTATTAGTCATAGATGCAGATGGATTTCGGTCTATGTATATTGTTGTAATGCCCACACTAAATATCATAGTAGTCATCATGTTATAATGTGCACTACGGTGCAACCTCTATTTGTCAATTTCCCAGCTGTAATTTGTTCACCCAGCATGTTATCTTTATGGAGATACACCACTAGTGAACCTATGAACCCCGGTCCATTTTCCACACTGTTAAACAAACCACAACAATTTCCTGCTTTCTTTACTTACTGCAAGCATACATCATTTTCTACACTATACGTCTAATCTTTGTTTTTAGCAAGACCGGTGAGATTGACAACCTCACTGTACCGTTGGGACAAAGTATTTTGGTTGTGTTGTGTGCAGGTTCCACGTTGTTGCTGACACCGGTGAGGCGCCATCACCACCGTCAGTGGCATCAACCTTCCCGAGATCCTCTTCCTCCTACTGGATTGATAACCTTGGTTCTTAACTGAGGGAAATTATTGTTGCTTGCTCATCACACCCTCCTCTTGGGTTTTCCAACACACCATCAAAGCAGTCACTCCCTCTGATCCTAAAAAAGTGTCGGAATCTATACCTATGAGTTCTATGGTATTAGTTTATATGGGGAGACACTTCTTTTGGGTCGGAGGGAGTACTTAAGTTTCCAGTATTTGGAGGGTGTCGAATCCCTGACTCGACAAGTCCCTTAGGTGACCCTATCGGGTTTCGATTAGGAGAACTCATGAGCGCTGGCGAGATCGTCGGCTAGACAGGGGGCGAGATTTACCCAGGTTCGGGGCCCTCGTAGAGGTAAAACCCTTACTCCTGCCTCTTGTCAATCTGTATTGGATGATTAGATCGGTTACAGGTTGCTCGAATCGAGAGTAGATCTCGAGTTCCGAGGCTTTTTGGTCGTGCGGTATTGCTTGGTCCTCTCTTTGAGGGCTCTCCTGGCCTTATATAGATGGCCAGGTCTCGAGTCCTACCCGGAGAGGGTTCAAACCCTAGCTAGGTCGGTTACAAAACTACCTAACTTAACCCGCAAGTTTAGTGCGGGTGGGCTTCTGGTGGGCCTTCTGGAGTCTTCCAAGGGCGCCTCTTCTTGGGCCTTGACATTGGGCCTGAGAGGGGGTGTCCTTACCCGCAGGGTCCAAGATCTATGTCTTCGTCAGTAGCCCCCGAGCGTGTGCTCGATTGGGATTTATTTCCAGTCGGGTAGACGGTCAGACCTTTTTTGATCTCCTCTTGGAAGTTCAGCTCGACAGTTGTTGTCTTCGAAGGGTGTGTCCCCTGTTTTGTGAGTTATAACGCTCGAGTATCGAGCGACATAGGTGCCTGTTTTTGCGGCTTTATTTGCAGAAGGATGTGGCACAGTAGCTTGGCTCTCCCGAGAGATCAGGGCCAATTAATTGCGACTAGGGCAAAAACATTCCTGGCCTACACAGATTCGAGACCTCCGACTCGAACCCGATGAGGTGATCGTTGCGACTGGGCCGTTGTGGACTTATCGAGTCGAACTTAACCTATGAGGATACCCGGCGCGTCCGCTAGGATTTTTCTTCGTGTTGTTGACATGGAACTATGCCGGAGGACGCAGCTTTCGAGTGCGATTCCAGGCCCAAAAGAGAGATCTTTCTGGGTCTTACCTTCGTATTCGAAGAATACGGCATCCAGATGTGCCTAGTCGGCTGAACAATCTAGGTTCTTATGATGTAGAATTATCATGTATAGGAGAAGCAGGTTTTTCCTACCCGACTTGAGTCATTTGAGCTCCATACGAAAGAAATTTCGCGTTGGAAAAGAAGCTAGGCCCGTATGAAAGAGTTTTCATGCTCGGGATGCTATGCCCATACGAAAGAGTTTTCGTGCATAGGGTATTTTTCTCTTGTTCGAAGAGGTCTTGCTTTTATCCGAAGGAATTGCGAAGATAATTTCGCGTTTGAACTTCCAATCGAAAAGAATCTGGTTTCGAATGACGAATGCCATGACGTCATGGCGCACTCCTCTTCTCCCGATGGGACGTGACGGAGTGGCAGCAGAAAATGGCCCACCTTGTCAGCTTTTTGACCGGGAAACGAGACGTCGTTCCCGTTTTTTACGCAAGACGCGCAGTAAATGCGCACGATCTTCTGTTAAGATCGTGGCACGAAACAGCGCAGGCCGCCGCTTCGTTTCATCCTTACGCGTGGCGGCCGTGATAGGTGCCACGTAGCGCATCGTACGGCTGAGATTGCCTTGCCCCGTGTATAAATACGGGTGTTAGCGCTGCGGTAAAATTTTCCCAGCTCTCTGTCTTCATCTTCTTCCTCGCGCCCATCTTCGTCTTCCCCGCGCTCGAGCTCTCGCTGCAAACAATGGCTGGCGGAAAGAAGCGTGGCGCTGCTGGATCCGCATCCGGTGAACCTTCCGCGCAACCCGCGCCCCGCGCCGGCGACTGGCGTTCTCCCAACACCACCGCAAAATGCATCAAGGAGATGCAGCGGGAGGGGTTGCTGCCGGCGGAGACGGAGAAGCGAGTCCGCCTCGGGAAAAAAGAAGAGGTACCCAATCCTCAGTCGAACGAGCGCGTGGTCTTTGTGGACCACGTGACTCGGGGCCTTTCCTTTCCCCTTCATCCCTTCTTCCTCGGGTTGCTGTGTGTCTATGGCATACAGCTTCACGATCTCCCTCCGAACGCGGTGCAGCACATTACGTGCTTCATCGTGTTCTGCGAATGCTATCTCGGCATTCGCCCGCACTGGGCGCTGTGGAAGGCGCTCTTCAAGGTCCGGATCTTCCGCGAGAAGTCGCGGGTGGAGTCTGAGCTAGGCGAACCGCTTCGCACCAGCGGCTTCGGGATCCAAGCTCGACAAGAAGGCAGCTACTTCAACATGCACTTCGTCGACTCCGCCCAAAGCTGGCGGAAAAGGTGGTTCTACGTCGTCGACAACAGCTCGGGTGGGATTGTAGAGTTCCACCCGTTCGCTGTTCTGACCAGGCGAAAGTCTTGGGGGCACAAGATGTCAACCGAAGAGACCCAGACTGTTGCGCCTTTACTCGCGAGAGTAGCCGCTCTTCGGGACCAGACCGCGGGAGTTGTGCTCAACAGGATGCATCTGGCGAGCATCTTCTTGAAGCGCAGGATCCAGCCGCTCCAACAGAGGCCCTCCGCCATGTGGGAGTATCAGGGCTCAGAAGATCCCAGTCGAGTAAGCCGCGAGGAACTTTCGAATGTAGAATTCGAGAAGAAAATCGCGGGTATCACCCGACTGAAGGTGGGAGAGAAATTCCCCGATTGCTCTGTTCAAGCCTTCGCCGCCTCAAATCCTCCCCCAGCCGAGGTTAGTTTCTTTCTCTTCTTTCGTCTTTGTGTTGTTCCTTTTTTCTCCGTTCAGAGTTTTAGTCGATAAGATTTTCCTTGTCTTCTTCTTGCATTTGCAGAGCCTAGCCATGGCGGACTGCTACCCGCCAACCACGGGGGAAGCCGCCTCAGAGCAAGTGTCGAGCCATCAAGATGGCGCGATTTACACCAGCGTCGCCAATGCCTCTTCGAGTTCAGAGCACGATTCTTCGGATGACGTTGCGGACTCGAATGGCGCTCCGACGAAACGTCGTCGGGTAGATGAGGACGAAGCTACTTCCAAGGACAAATCCTTGGAAGCATCGCCTAGTCAAGCTCCTATCCGTGCGACTCCACTTTGCTCCCTTGCTCCTTCGCCTTCGTTCCCAGTGATGACGCCCGCTTGGAACGCGGACTTGCTGGATGACAACGAGGATGACGAGTAAGTGTTTTTTCCTTAATCTTGGTCGAACATTTTCTGTGCTTCAATATCGATTGTTTCTATCTTTCGGTGCAGTCTACAGATGATCAGTCCTCGCAGGTACGCCGCGGCCGTTCCTCCCGAGAAGAGAAATAAGGCCAAGGATGCGGGTGAAACTCCCACCGCGGGCACCGTCCAAAACTCTCCCAGAGCGGCTCCTGAAGCTGCGACTGTGGAGCGTGGAGCCCCCAGCTTTGCTGTCAGGACTTCAGCTTCTAAGGAAGTGACGGACAGCTCCGCGGATCCGCTCTTTCGCGCCACCGGCCAGGTAAAACTTCGTCTTCTGTCTTCAAATTTTTATCGGGTGCACGACAGTGCTCCCGATGGGAGTAGCCCCCGAGGCTGTAGTCGACCGCATGCGGTCGGCTACAGGCTCAAAGTCGGGTTTACTTCTTCTTCACGATTCCATTTTTTATCGGGTGCACGGCAGTGCTCCCGATGGGAGTAGCCCCCGAGGCTGTAGTCGATTGTAAATAATCGGGTACAGACTCAAATTTAATCCATTTAACTCTTCCGTCTTCGTGCTTTGCAGTCGCTCGTTGATTCTCTTGCGGCGATTGGTCGCCGCGTCGTTCTCGCTGAATCGGATTGCGAGTCCCTTCGAACGGACCGTAGCCGACTTCAAACTGAAAACGACCTCCTCAAGGGTAAGTTCTATTATTTCTTTGTCTTCACTGTCCTGTGAATTCTTGATTTCTGATAAGCATCTTTTCGCAGCTCAACTTGAATTTTCGGAGTCCGAAAGGGTCAAACTTTCTGAGCAGCTAACTGCTCGGGAGGCTGACCTGACGGCCGTTCGACAAGAGCTGGAGGCTTCCCGCATGCAATCAGAAGATTTTAATCGGCAGCTTGCGGATGCGCGGAAGGCCCTGAAGGAGCAAGTTGAAGCTGGCAGAAAAGCCGACAATAATATTGTCGAGTTCCTCCGTCCCCTCGCGGAACGTTTTGCGGGTAAAGTGCATTTTGCGACTTCTGATATTTTATTCCACTGAACTTTGCTAAGTTCGGTCTTCTTTGTTCACAGGTCTTTTGGATGTCCCTCTAGAGATCCCTGGGCTCCAGCGGGTGGACGTGCTAACCGACACACTTGCACAACTCAAGAGACATTCCGATGGAATTCTCTCTCTGATTAACGATGCCTCCCAGGCATTGGTGCAAGTGCATGGTCGCATCGTTGCCGGCGGCACTCCTACGCC